>JAXCHO010000016.1:4355500-5022500 GCA_036630365.1 Acanthiza pusilla | reverse complement strand
TTAATTTTATGTATCATAGTAACTACAGTGAACTCAGAAAAAAAAAAAAAAGAAAGAAAAAAGGGAGAAAAATACATAAGTGCTACTTAACTTATTTATCCTTTCCCAGCTTCCACTCATTTATGGCTCAGGGATTTTCTGATTCAGAGATGGCATGTTTTTATTTGATAGCTTTTAATGGATTCCCCTTCCATGAACTCGTTTGGTTCGGGTTTGAATCTCTGTCAACTTTCAGCACCCTTAATGGCCTCTGAAATGGAGTTCCATAACTTAACATGTGAGTATGAAAAAACCATTCCTTTGTTTTGAACTGCCCTATTAGTTTCACTTGATGCTCAGCTCTTACATGGGAAGAAGATACAGCTGTTTTCCACTTACCTTTTTCATGTCACTCCCAGTCCTGTAGATCTCTATCACAGTCTCTGTCAGTTGATTCTACTCCAGGCTGAAGATTGTCAAATTTCTTTCATCACACAGAAGCTGCTCCATAAGTCTGATCACCTTTATCACTCTTCACATATTCACTCTGAAATGGGAGCATGAGAATTACTCATAGCACTGAAAAAGCAGAATGTACCAGAGCTCTACACAGAGAGTCATATTTTCCAATTTGTCTTCTATTTCTCTCCTAATAATTCCTAACTCAGCTCGTGTGTGGTATTTTCTGACCAATTCACATGAAGTCAATGAAATTGGGAATTACTCAACGTCCCTTACTTAACATTGTGCCCAGTTGTCCCCACAGCAGCTACCAACACTGATCATGTCAACACCATGATACCCCTGGTCCTTTAAAGACATTGCCTGAGCCAATTTGCCTAAGACATTTGCCTAAAGACATTTTCAATTGTCCAGCTAAACTCCCAAGGCATTATTTTCACATAGAGAATGACATCAAACCCTTCTCTTAATCTAAAGACTAGTTACCAACTAGTTCAGTCCGTATTTTCTATAGGAAATAATGGCAGTCTCTCAGAGAAAACTTTGCAAGAGTGAAGTTTGCTGTTACCTAGAGAAGCTGTGGCTAAAACTACTTACCACGGACAAAGACAAAACTTTAGGGACCTTGATGTAGGTAAAAATAAGTCTGTGCCCTATCCAGACAAATAAACAAAATCTCAAGCAAGGGCTGATTTAACTTAACTCAAAAGACTAGAGAAATTCTGAAACTGAGTGGAAACAGTGACTGAGGAGTTTAGAACCCAAGAAAAGTGAAATGGAGATTAGTTTCTCTCACCAGCAGGCAAAACCACCAGAAGCAATATGAATTTCACGTAAAGCCCCAACACTGAACCAATCAGCTGAACTGCAGCACTGTCTCTGATTGTCCATCTCACATAACATCCTACCATTACAAGCAAGATTTCAAATATTCTTCATCCCACCTGGGACAAAAACAAGGTTATACATGTGCTACAGGGAATGTAATCTGAATACAACAGTGCTTTTTCTATGCCCATCAATGTCAAAAATCACCTGTAAAATCTATATCACCAAGAGGGATTTCCAAGAAGGAAAGAATGAATACCACGTTTGGTTTCTCACAATCCAGACTGGATTTTCAAGCACTGAAGAAAAAACCGAAACATCTCTAAGCTAAAAAAAAAAATAGATGAAAAGTCAGTAAGAAAAAACATGGCAACATGGTTCTCCATAATCCAAATAATGAAAATACAAAAAAGTGGTCCAATAATTAATTTTTTAAAAATCAATTAATAAAAATTTTATTCAATGGGTTATAATCTTCCTTTTATTTCCACATTTATTTGTAGCCCACAAATGCTTGTCAACAGCAGTACAGAAAGACCTACTAGGACTGGGCAGAGAAAGGAGGTAGCAGCTCTTGTTTAGATTTGTGAAGGTAATGCTCATATGCTGTAGCTGAATCTCATTTGGAAGCCATTCACAATTAAGGTAGAGGATAGATATTACATATATATATTTATAGAACATCAAGATATAGACATAAAATGCATAACAAAAAGGCTGACATCAGGACAGATGGCTGGTTCCTACATTTTTGCCAGGATATGGCTTCCTCTCTTCAATTACGACTAGATTTGTCAAGTTCTGATTATGTATTGACATAAAATTATTACATCCAATCACATAATCAAAACTATGCTACTAATAAGAAAATTACATTAAAATAATTATAAATTATTCCCACTACAAATCTTTATGCATTTCTATACCTGTCTTCTGAAATTTAAAAGCAAGTCAGAGGAGCAGGGTGGGAATCTGTATTTCTATATATGCATAATATATGCAATAGACACTCAGCCTGATTTTGAAAAGAGCCAAATAATGATGGAAAGAAAAATACACTGTAAGTGAAAAAAAAACCAAAAAACATTGCAAGTAAAAATATAAAATTATTCCAAAGATGAAATGCAAACATACATACCATATAGTTTCAGGAATAAATTGGAAATTACATAACATGAAAAAATACCATAATTCCTTGGTCTGCCACTAATTCCACACTGATATTATTTTTATCTATTGATTATACAGAAGCCTAGATAGCAAATACTGTTTTCTTTTCTTTATGTTCTATAAGAATAGCAACTATAGAAGTGCTGAAAATGGACTTCACCCTTCCCTCACAGTTAAATTTTGTATATTCCCAGAAACATATTTAGGCAATAAGACGGCAGTTTTGAAAAATCTGCAAAGAAGCACATAATTGGAACACATTAAATTACTGTGGCAGAGGGGATACCACAGGAGAACTCTAAGGTGGACATTTTTCTGAAGCTAAATCATGAAAATAACTAGAAGGCCTGATTATATAGTTAACATTGACTCTTTCCATGTGAATTTTGTCCTGCATTGTATCAGAAAAGCAAATGATAACATTTTTTAATTCTGTTATATTGCCCTTCTGAAAGCATTCTTCGTATTCGATTGCACCATCTGGTTGGCAATTTGCCTATGTGTCCTTCCTGCTTTCTCGGAAACTAAGTGTGGATGTGCTTAGGAAAGAAATGGGAAACATTGCCACTCAAAGAGTTGCCTGCCTGTACCATTTTCATTCTGCTCCCATTCTTGTACCTTTCCTTCCATTGCATCACCATGTTCCTGATTCCTGACCATCCCTGTGGCCATGGACTGGGTTACTTCCGTTAATGATGATAGCAAATGTTTAAATTTCAAATAGTTTTTAAAAGAAATGTTTCTGAGTATTCCCTCCACAAATAAAGGCATTTTAGGGTTGGTTTATGGGGCTTTATTTAGGGTGCACAGCACCTCTGTATTTTAGTATGTGTTGGTATATCCAGACACACAGTTCTTCCCCCTCTTTCTCTCTATTTTTGAAAAACTTGTATTTTGTAACTAGGAACTTATTTTCCACACATTTTTCATTTTTATTTTACCTATAAGGTCTTGCATCAAAATGCTTGCCATTCAATATAAGGACACCATAATGATAAAGCACCAAAAGAAAACTCCTTTTTAAAAATTTTCTTTTTGTACCATGAAATATCAGCAAAAAAGTGGCACTACTTCCTCTACAGCATTCCCTCTAAACATGAGACAATTGTGCTGGAGGGCGTTGTACAACCAAGGAGCTCACACTAGGACTATGTGAAGTGAATGTAGCTCACAGTTCATTGCCCTCTCTAACAGACCTTGGAAGAACCCAGGTACTATTTTCCCTTGTCTTAGGCTTGCCATGTTTGACACAATAACATTATCCAAATATAACAAAGATAAATGAGATATAACCCAGGACTTCCAGCCTTTTGGTGAGTAAACATAATTGGGAGTATGAAAGGTATGGTGTTCACATATCTGTTGCCATCTATGTGGGCCATAGATGGGCAAATAAACCTTTTCTTGCAGCAAAGGTCAAGAGCTGTATAAGACTTTGGTCTCAGAAACCACACATATTAGAGAGCTGATCTGATGAAGGTATTTGTGAGGATCCAGATGCAGAGATTTTGTTGAAATATCTGCGTTTCCTTACCCAGGAACTAACTGCACATCTGGAAAGACTTGTCCAGACTAGCAAGAAGTTGTTTAAAGTCTTAAGGTTAAACCCATAAGCCATTAGAAATCTCAGATAGGAGACAAGCACTAATACAGAATTCAGATCCTTCAGAATCTCAGCTCAGTTAGCACCTAATCCCACAGTTTATGGGCCATGCCTGCCAACGTCACAGCCATCAATGGTTCTTTCATGGAGAGCTCCTTATGTACCTGAAGGTTTACATTTGGGCATGCCTGGAAGCACTCCCTCTCCTCAGTGCTGATAAACTCAATGCTCCAGTCAGACTTTAATCCCCACCAGATTGAGATGTGCCTACCACACTGCCTTCAGGGGATGTTCATCACCTGTCTAATTAGGTTCCTTACAAAATATGGAATTGGAAGATCATAAGATGGTAGCATACCTTTGTGTTTTGAGAACCTACAAAAGACAACTGTGACATCCCCACCTGAATGACTAACTAGTGCCAGCTGCTCATTCTGTATACATTGATCAGCACACCACTCTTCTCCCTGGGCCTCCTCTTTCTTCCCACCTGCACTTCAAGTATTGCAATAAAAATTGCAGCCCACGAGTCATAAACAGAACCTATTTATTTCATTTAGAGCACTGGAAGAATGTGGTGCTCTGTGAGCAGAGCAATTTATGGTGCTGACTGCAGTACGGGTAGGAAAATCCCTGAGATTATACACTTCATCAGAGCACTTCCCTTTCCTCACAAACGCCATCTTTGACCTCAACTTTACGCAATACTTTACATCTCTGCGCATCTCGAATCTCCCTGCCCTCCTGCAGGACCAACTTTGCCATTACTCTCTAACTGCTGCCTGGCTTAGCAGGAGTCTCTTCTCTTTTCTGAGCTATTTATTACCTGATTTGGTGCCACAGTATTTGCTAACTATTTCTTTAAATGTCTCCTTGATAGACATAAAATAATAATGAAAATTGGATTTTTTTTAATAGGATGCCCCTGGTTTTCCATTAAAATGTTTTTGGTTATGCCAAAGTAATGCAATTGGCTATAAGCAATACGTTGAACACGGTTTTGTTACAGTTCTGCCTGTGAAAGCTCTTGCAATACTCAAGGAAAGTCAGTATTTGAAACAGGATCCAACATCTATATTAATACATGCAACAGTCCTTAAAAAACCTTCTGAGTTTCCACCCTCAAAACCACAAGTATTTACCATAGCTAAGATACCCATAGTGTCTTAAATAGAATCATTATTCTGCATTCTAACTATTAAGACATACTGCAGTATCCAATATGCCAGAGCACTGTAGCTGTTAGTAAACAAGGACTTTTTAACAGGAAACCCCTGCACATGTTAAAAATATGATACTTTCCCTAATCCTATGTAACTAAACATATCTTCTACAGATCATGAAGATTCAGAAATCTCTGAAAAACTGATGTGCCAAGCAATCCACTAAAAGCAAGTATATATTGAATTTATTTATTAATTTATACAGTACCCATCTCAAATCAGAGTCTGGAATCCTGTACAAAATAAACAAAAATTAAACCAAACTGGGCTCAGAGCCAAGAGAAATCAACTGTACCAATAAAATGGGGAGGGTGAAAGAAAACTATTCCAAAAAGATATATACATGTCTCCAGATACTGTGCTGTCTTAGTGGACACATCATAATATCAATACTGGAAGTAACAGAAATACAATTTACAGCAAGGATAGAAATATTCAAGAAAAAAAGAGAGCAATTATGACAGAGTTAATTTACAGCTATTGAAAGCCACAGTACAGAGGCAATTACAGTGGAGGAAATACAAACTCTGTAAATTTTGAATGAAGATTGAGTATGTATACTGTCACACAACATCTATAGGATTTCAGCTCCAACTATTGATCATATTGCATTTCATTCTTTAATTGCAGTATTTAGACAATAAGAAAACATTGCAACTGCTGTGTGAGAGCTTCTGGGTGGGTATTCCCTCAAATATATGTACTCTTTTTCTATTACTGTCCTCCTTCCCATATTTTATTTATAACACATCAGGGTTTTTAGTCCTTTTTACAATTTTGATGACTTAGATGAATAATGATGAGCTAGCTGCCTAAATACAGAGCTACTATGAAGAAATACCTCTGAGATCTAGGGAGAAAAGAGAAGGAAGCAGCACATTTTATTTTCAAAAGGCACAAAGACCAGGCCACACAATTAAAATGGCTTTTGGCTGTGCATCCTCTCCCAGTCTCAGAATGGCTCAGGGTGGAAGGTACCACAGTGGGTCATTTGGTCAAGCAGGGCCATCCCGGAGCACAAGGCACAGGGCTGAGTCCAGCTGGGGTTTCAATATCCCCACTGAGGGAGACCCCACAAGGCAGCCTGTTCCAGCCACCCTGAAAGCAAAGTGTTTCCTGATATTCAGGAGGAATGTCCTGTGTTCCAGCTTCTGCCTGTTACCTCTCATCCTGACTGTGTTTCCTGACATTCAGGATGAACGCCGTGTTCCAGTTTCTGCCTGTTACCTCTCCTCCTGCTGCTGGGCGCCATGGAGCAGAGCCTGGCCATGCCCTGACACCTCCCTTGGGACACCGACAGACACAGAGAAGGTCTCCTCTGGGTCTGCTCCAACCCAGGTTAACCAGGCCCAGCTGCCCCAGCCCAGAGCTGGACCCAGGGCTGAGCAGAGGGTCAGGGTCCCCTCCCTGCCCGGCCAGCAGTGCCCCCAGGACCCCTCCGGCCTTGCCCCAGGACACACTGCTGCTCAGGGACACCGGGCTGCCCACCAGCACCCCAGCCCTTCACAGAGCCAATTCCCAGCCTGACCTGTGCTGAATTCCCTCTGGAATTCCCTCTTTTCTCCAGCATGGACACCTTTGGGCCTGGATATGCAGGGTGGGATCCGTTTGGTGGCAATAAGGCCCTGCCAGGCCCAGGGTGGCAGTGTTGGCAGGAACATGGAGGCCGCGTGAGGGGGAGAGCCGCCACTGGTGCCTGCTGTTGTTGTCTCTTTTTTCATTATTATGTTATCTTGCCCATACTACTGGCAGTGAGCTTTACAACCACTTTTTTTCTGACATCCCGTCTCCTAGGACAGGCCAGCATCAGCCCTGTTTGTGACACAAGGAATTTTACATGTTTTTTCACTGAAGACGTTTCCAGTGACTCCCCTGCTCTCCAGCTCACTTTCTCAGAATCTCTGTCTAAACAAGCCTCTCCTTAAAAACTAATGAAAACTTTAGCAACAGGATCACATTCCCTTACCAAGGGACAAGATTTCAAAGTGAGATTCAACAACCAAATCCCAATCAGAGAAGAAAAAGATCTTTTCTTTACCACTTAGTGGCTTGGAACTATTTATAAATAGGCAAAGTTTTATTGAATGTGAGCGGTACAATAATACAACTGAAAATATCAATGATGTTAAATGCCTCAGAAAATGTAAACATATTTGAGATATGTAAAAAGTATGTGTTATAAATAATTGTAAGGATGGATAGTAATCAATAATATGTGAGCCTAATTACATAAATTTATTTTCTCAATATACTGAGAAATATTATCCTAGAAAAACCAAAATTGCTTAAAAAGTATAACTTAAAAAATATTTTCAATGCCTTAGTACGTCATTTAGCATTTTGAAAATTGCTAGCTGAATTATGTACCAGTAAGACAAATTAATCTCTTAAAAGTATAATATAAAGAAATGTGCCATCTCTATGTTCTTCTTAACAATTCTTATAAAATTGTATATATTTCAAACTAGTAGATTAAGTCAAAATCCTTGACTGTATTACATAAAACCCTCACAATTAACTTGATCTCTCATTTTAAATATTTCTATCTATATCTAAATATTTATTTCAAGCACTGAGTTTGCTTCCTTAATTGCATGATACATTTTCAGGGGAGTGAGTTTCCCCTCATGCCTCTTCAGGTAAGTACCTGCATATCTGAGAGCAAGAGAAGTATGCATACACCTGGACAAACCTTCTTTCCGGGGAAAGTTTAGCAGAACATCTCTTTAACACCTATGATTACAAAACACTTTCTTCCTCGTTTTACTAGGAATCTCTTATTGATTTAGATCATAGCTGAAGAGCCCAATCAGCTTTATCAGGAATGAAGCTGTTCATACTTCTAATTATAACACGGTTTTCATTTGCCCTTTAAGGAATTACAATCCATCCAGACACAATTTTCTCTCCTGAGTGTGTTTGCCTCCAGATTATTAGTACTTTCTGAAAGTTGCAGCCAAACCAGCTTGTTTCAAAAATGCAACAAAGAGAACACTGGATGCTCTGCCAGGGTTAGCAAAATCTGGCAACTCATTCCTTTAAATGCTTTTGCACTCCCAAACTTGAGGACAAAGGTATAAGAAACAGAGGCAGGGAGGAGAAGTTGAAATTGTAAAAGAAGGAAAGTAATGAAGTAAAGAACCTGAGGGGCAACTCTCTTTAATAAATTAAATTAGACAAATCCAAAACTGGAGGGGGAAAAAAAAAAAAAAGAAAGAAAACCAATTCCCCAATACTTAATAGCAACTTACAGAGCTATAGAACAGAGCCCCAGCAATGCTCTCACAGAATCGTGGCATCACTCAGAAGGGACCTTGCTGGTTCTACAGTCTAATTTCGTGCTCAGAGCAGGGTCAATCCACAATTCAGATCAGATTTCTCATGGCTTTGTCCATTTGGGTCTTGAAAAGCTACATAAACTGGAGAGTGCACAACTCTGGACCTGTTCCAATACTTAATTATCCTCTTAGTGAATTTATTTTTCCTTGAATCCAGGCAATCCTCCCCAGTTCCAGTTTGAGCATTACCTTTGTCCTGCCACTGTGAACTTCAGTATGTTCTCAGCTACCTCCTCTTTTGTCTTCCAAGTTTTGGAAATAATGCCAAGACCAGACAGGCTGCTGTGGAGGGAAAAAAAAAAAAAAGAAAAAGAAAAAGAAAAAAAGGACATTAAAACTGGATTACTACAGAGACTGGGTGAAGGAATTACTTGAAATAAAATGCAGTAACAGCACTCCAATAAACAGCTAAGATGGAAACAGAGTGAATGAGCATGAGAATTGGGACTCAAACTCTATAGCCTGGTGTCCCCAGCAAGAAACATGGTGTAGCACTGTAATTACAGACAAAAGAGATGAATTAAGTCTACTAATTTAATTCTTACCTTAATTAGGTATTTACTAACTTTGCAACTGCAAGGTTTTCTTTTAATGCAGTTGTCTGTATGTAAAAATAAACCATGTACCTGATAAAACTTTAAAACCATTTAAAACCATTTAACTGATTTTGATGCAAGAGACCTACTGATAAATTAGATGCACAGAGTCATGAAAAAGACCATGGCATACAAGTTGTGATGCCTGTTGTGGCATCTGCCATAGTTTTCAGGTCTGAATTGCTCTTTAGCAACATTAATTTCCCAGTGTGTGACCATTTTTTCAGGCACTTTCTGGGACATTATATAAGTAGCTCAAACCTTTTTCATACAGACCCTTTTCAAAATCTCATTAAAATCTAATTCAAAATCTCTGAAAATGGGAACAGTTACACTGGTGGATTGAAATCCTTGGACTTTGCAAGAACCCCATATTTCTGAATGCATAAAGCGTATACTCAGCTATGTTCATACTAATTGCGCACTAATAGTACTTTTGATATCAGTGGAATTGACAATGTTTTTGAAATTAATCATCCACATACCCATAATACCAAGTAAGAGATCACACTAAACTCAGAGAAGAAAGGGTCACAAAAGGCCAGAAATATGATAAGCAATGGATACATATTTTCTTACAGGCATTGCAAATAGAAGAAAGGAGACAGAATATTAGTAAGTGGTCATGAAAATGGTTCAAGAACATATATTCAAGATATACATAAAGCCTATAGAAAGCTTTTCATTCTCTTTTCCCCCAAAGACTCAGCAAGAACTTTTGTGCTTCTAGAACTGGTGGCTTAGTGGCACATGGGGATCTTGCCTTTTAAGCAATTAATTAAATAATTATAGAACAATTCAGTATCAGGTCCCACTCCTGAATGAAGTTGAAAGCAGTGGAAAAGAGGATCTGAGGTTTCTTTTTGCTAAGGAAGAATAGTGCAGCATTTAACCCATGTTCTTTACTAGATGATCTCATGGGAAAGGGAGTTCCAGTTCACACAGCAAAAGCACTGCTGAAATCATTCTGACCAATGGTGGAGCAAATGCATCAATATAATCCATCACATAAACGTTGGGACCAAGCCTGCAAAACCTTATTCATGTGAATAATCCCATCAATAGAGAGTCTAGATTAAAGGATACAGATCAAACCCCAGCAGAGTTAAGGTTTTAAGCTCACCATTTGAGAGAGAGATAATGTTCATATAAACATCCAAACTTCTGGAACATTCATTAGAATCAAAGTGCAAAGCTCTCAGGGTCTGACCATTAACATGCTGGCACACAGCAATCTCTCTGAGGCAATCAAGATCTTTCTCAAAATTACATGATCATCCCTATGTATACCCCACTTTTTAAATTTTTCAAAAGCTTTCTAGCTTTTGATTTACTACTTTTCTTCTGGGGTTTATCAACTGCTTTTAGTTTCTTGGCACACTCCCAAACTCATCTGGGTAGTAGCATGAACCCAGTGATCTTGGCATCTAGAATTCTATCTCTAAAAAGCCAAATGCCTTTGTTAGTGACACGATCAGCTCAGATTTTCAATACACAAACTTGCTCTCTCCTGCAGAGCACACACAGAGAAATAACCATGCCCCCAATTCACCCCACACACCAACCCGATTGCTTTGTGTTTGCTGTGGCACACTTAACCTCGCTGTTTTAAACCTGTTTCCTATATATAATGGTAACTGGAAATGGCCTTCAACAGCATCTCAAGAACACAATTATATTATATAATGATATCTGAGAATTAGCAAGACACTCTATCACCCTGTTTATCCACAAGTAACAGGGTGTGATGAATAGGAAAACCTGATCCTAGCTAATGCCTTTCTGACCACCAAAATTCACTAAATGGATGATTCTAATTGCTTCCCAGCACTTCTGAAATACCACATGCACAAAACTTTCCTCTTGTAATATATATAGATAGTCCTATTTAAAATAAAATCCACCTGTGTATGCTTCAGGCCTTACTTTAATGAAAGTCTACCCCTATTGTAGATATGGCCACTCAGAAACCATGAAAGTGACATTACAGACCAAGATTTTCACTTATGCAAAATGCTTTTTTAATGAAAAAGTGACATTTTGCTAAAGTAATCAGCCTTGAACTTATGTGTAGGTAAAGCACTAATCTCTCCTTTGCCAAGCCCTGGGGATTGCACAACTGTTTAATCTTGGGTAAGTTTTCGTTGAACTATTTTTTAGAAGATTCAGAATATTCACAAACCTTATTTAACACTGGACGCATCTTTACTGTTTCACTTTTCTCTGTTAGACTTTGTTTAGGGGTCCCAAGAAACCAACAAATGCCTTCCCATCCCAATATCATAGAATGGTTTGGGTCAGAAGAGACTTTAAAGACCATCAAGTTCCAAACCTTGCCATGGGCAGGGACACCTTCCACTACCCCAGTTGCTCCAAGCCCCATCCAACCTGGTCTTGGACACTTCCAGGGATGGGGCAGCCACAGCTTCTCTGGGCACCCTGTGCCAGGGCCTCCCCACTCTCACAGGGAACAATTTCTTCCCAATTCCTAATCTAAACCTACTCTTCTCTCAGTACTCAAATACTATTTGTAGCTAAGATCCATGCTAAAACACATGATAAACATTAATTTTTTAATTCCTTTAACTGATAGAGAAACTGAATATCTTGAGGTTTCCCAGCTCTGATGAGCTCTCCTGTGCCCAGTATTCAGTTCCCAAACAAAACTTCCCCTAAACAGCAGCTGGCACTAGTGATGCACAGACACAGAAGCCCCAGCTCCCATGAAGATGGGCCCTGTTGGTAAATCCACTGCCCTGGTCATTTTGCCACTCAACCTGTTTTTCCTTGCAAGGGTAAAAGGGTACAGTCTGCTCCTCTCCCCTGCCTTGAGGACATGTGGTTCCACAGCTCCACTCCTTAATGAACGAGCCTGTCGCTGCCAAGGTTCAGAAAACATTTGGGCACAGGTGTCGGCTCCTTGTCAGCCTCTGGGGCCAATAAACAGAGTCTCTGCAATGTTAAACGAGACAATACATTCACAAAGTCATCATGTTTTCCCAGAACATGCTAAGCTCCAAAATAAATGCATTTCAAACATTATAACACTCTCATATTCATAAGGCTCGTTACTGTTTTTAATTTTGCTTGCTGCTTATTTACTGTTCACTCTCTTGTTTTACTGCCCTGGTGAAATTGCTGTTAATTGATACCCCAAAAGGAAAGGGAAAAAAAACCAAAACCAAAAACAAATCAAAGACACCACAATTCCAGAAATGCTTGGTCCCTAACTAATCCTGCCACAGACTTGCTACTGCCAAGCTGGCACTGTATAAAAAGGTTAAAAGAATGTCTTCCAAAATTTCTGTATCCTCTCTAATCTCTCTTGTCAATCTTTTAAAGTGGCTTTTTGGCAGTGAAAGTAGCCATCTCTATTCTATGACAAAACACTTTCAACAGAAGATGACCTTACAAGCAAATATCTCTCTGATGACTGCAGCTGTCTTAGCAGGATTTTCACAGAAACAAAGTCCCTCTGAAGAATGAGAAATAGTACAACATTTCCCTACAAAAGGACTTTATATCCCTCTAAAACGTAGAACTCCCAGTAGACTCTCATACTGCTTTTCAGGGAGCCCTTCCCCACAATTGTCCAATAATTTTTGAAGAGCATTCCCCAGGGACACACAGTCCCATTCCCCACATGCGGTACAGGCACTTTGCTTGGTTTTGTTCTGGTTAATGAATCCCATTCCACTTAGATTGAGAAATCTCTGTTGTCCCTTGAAAATCCCTCTGACTGTCCCTCAAGCTGCTTGCCTCCCCCAGTGCCACCTGTATCTGCCTCCACTGATAATGGTACTAGCTTACATCTACCCAGCTACACAGATGCCAGTTTGCTCTTCAACAAACCCAGGCTGTCCCATGCATAATTTCACCAGGCTAAACGCCCGTATTTTATGATGGCTTAAAAATTGCTTATCTAGGCAAAGTTAACTGCAAATTCTGATAGGCTTTTGTGCATGCTGCATTGTGAACGTTTAATATTTGCATTCATGTTAGTTCAGACTCATTCCACTGCACAATATTTGCAAAAACCCCTCTATGAGTGGCAAAACTGTGCAGTAAAACAAGTACAATCAGCTGATGACAATAAAGAATGGTGCATAGTTGTTCATTTCCTTAGCAAGAAAACAATCAATTTAGCAAAGCAACAAAATCAATTAAATATCAGCTATTCCCCAAGCTACTGCTTGCTTTCCCCCATCTGAACTCTGGAGCCTTTCTTTCTCTGATGGCCTAAATGACAACAGGAAGATTGGAAACGATGGTCACGGTGCTCCTTCACCTTTCTCTCAGGAGCAAGACCAGCAGAAAGGATTTTGAGGGGAAAAGTGATACAAAAAGCACTCTTCTGTCTGAGGGAAATTTACATTTGAACCTTAGTGATAACAAGAAAGAATGATTAATTTCTTCTGTAAATAGCACACAATAGCTTGGGGTTTGGTACTGAACTTATCCACAGACAGTGGGGAAAAAACCTATGACTGTGTGCTCTACCAGGCAGCAATCTGATACCATCAGAGAAACTCACAATACTTCATATTGCATATGAAATAATAATTGACTACTCAGTTATGACAGCATTTTGAGCTTTATGATTAAAGACATTAAGTTCTAAGTTGCAAAACTGTACTTTCTTTTGCCTATCAGGAAAAAAAAATTACCTATTAAGCCCATAACACATATTTAGTAATGAGGCAGATATAAGTACTCACACACAGCCCAGACGTGGGAAGAAATCTACAGGCCTCCTACATCTTTACCACAAGAATCCTGGTAGAATTTGCTGGGTTAGATCTTAAAAGAGAGATACAACTAATGACAGTACCACATACTTTTATTTTAGATGCATCAAGATTTTTACACCCTGAAGTTCCTCAGTTATTTTTCAGTCTCCACTATAATCATACCATAATTATCAATTATTATTTTTATTGCAAATAACAGTTATGAACATAATTTATTAATTCAAAGTAATTTATGACAACATCAAATAAATAGAAATTAATATAATTTACCTTTTCTAGAAATTTTCCTGTTATATAAGTTATGATTAAGTTTTTTTAAAAGTACACCAGTGATGTTACTAGTAAAACTTATTTTTACACTTCTTTCACGATAATTTTCTAGCCAAAAAATCCCATCTTTTAGTAATAATCACCCCCAGCTAGCTACATTTTATGAATGCCTTATTTTTAAGTATTAATACTGCATTCATTTTTTTTCAATTGGCTTTTAATTCCATTGCTTTAAGGGAAAAATCTTTCAGATTAGAGGACAAAAAATAACAACCTTTTACAAGATTAACCCATTCCTTTGAAATCTTTCAAATTAGTGAGATATGTTCCTTGAGAAATAAAATGCAAAGGCCTTTTACATGAAGAAGACTTGCTGTGTAAACTGATTGTGCATAGGGCTCAATCCTACTCCATTAAAGCTCACAGAAATTATTCCTCATCTGCAATGGGACTGTGATATTGGAGCATTAAGAGCAGCTTTGTAAAACATTTTTTTATAAAAGGGCTTGAGCATGAAACTTTGAAAAATCCACATCAATGCTCTCTGTGAATCCTTTCAGATTGACAAAAATCACACACTAGGCTGCTAAGAGCAGTCTGAGAGTGTGAGGCAGCGAATGCAATGCTTTTTAACAACACATTTTCAGTTATTACTATAAAATTGTAATTAGATAGTAAATTACAATGTTAATATTCACTTTGAACAAATAAGTGTTTGTAGTTGTAGAACTGGGCATTATTATGGCAGCACAGGGACCTATTCACCAAGTAAGACATAGACTTTCTTCATAAAAGTTATTCTATTCTGTAGTTTTTCCTTATGAACTTGCATGAAATGCTGGCTTTTTATGTGCACTATTTGCTGAAGTCATCTTCGCCAACATCCAAACCTATATTTCTCTTTGGGGATGTGCCAAAACAAGCATTTCTCTCATCTGGTTCCACTACTATCCAAAGAATACAAATACATGAAGAAATCATTTCTCCCTGCACAGAAAAAAATATTATGTAAATGAATTGACAAACTTAAGCTCTAACCAGTTTTACAGGAACGGTAAAATTTCTCTCTCGGTTGTGAAAAAAAAGTTACTCTCATAATGTTTACATGATCTACTAAAAGAGACTGAAATATGAAAAACATAAATAATATATGAAATTACACACATTACATAAACATTTACAATATAAATAATAATAACATATTATATTACACTGTAATAGATGTGAATATATATATATGTATTCTATCTGGACTATCAATAACAGTCAAAAATAGAGAATCCCTACTGTGTTTTAATTATTTTTCCTGAGTTTTCCTTTTACCTTTTCCCCTTTCAATAGTTTTTTTTTTTCCAGTTAAGGGAGTTGTTTTGAAACATGTACAAAGTTTTTTTCCCAGTTTGCATAAAAGCAGAGATTGAAAAAGCACTTTATTTATTATGTCAAATCATTTGCAATATATTTTGCATAACCACTGTTTATACAAGTTGAAATTTGGTTTTAGAAAAGTGTCTCTGAAAGCATGTTAGAGCACAGTTCAGTGATAAACTTCTGCAAATTATGTCACGGGCATGTAAAATACAATTTAAACTATGATCCAGAAGAAAGGCTTCATTACACACAGAACTAGAGTAGGCACGCACAGAGATGTCTCATTCCATGTGTACAATAAATATCTTGCAGGAGAAGTGTGAGAAAGCAAAGTCTGTATCCCTTTGGAATGCCAGGAACCAACACTTCCCAAAATCAAAAAGCCATTGACCATACAACGACCACAGAATTTCTGCACAGAAACCTGGGAGGACAGACACTGGACAAGGCAAATCTCCATCTGGCAAAAAGGGGACAAAACATTTCCAGGAGAATTTGATTTTAAAATTTCAGTGATTTATTGACTCTGCTCATAGGTTTCTCCATAAGTCCCAGGAGAGATGGATGAGCAAGCAGAGAGGAGGTAAAGCTGCCAAAAGGTGCATGATAAGTACATTTATCACGTGAGTTTGCAATTTATCTTATATGTCTCAAATTTTTCATATAGTCCCCATTTGCAATCACCATGTGAAAAATTAGGGAGGCATGTGATAAATTAAGTTGTGAATTGTGATTTCTAATAAGTTAATCATTTATCCATGCAATTTAAATTTAACTTCTAATCACATCTAGTCTTTCAGGACACAAAAGACCAGACGGAGGAAAACACACCAAGGAAGACCAAAATGAGACAAAGTAAAGACAGAAAATATGTTTCAACAATGTAAATACATTTTCATAATCTAGTTTCTGATGCATTATTTCTGAAATAAATAATTTCAACTTGTAAACTAAAAAGATTCCAGATTCGCAGACAACATCAGGAATTTTGCGACCAAAAATGAAGTATCTCTTAAATCAAACAGCCCTTAGGTAGTACTATCACATTACTGGCCCACTAATCCATTTCCTCAGGACTTAACACATTCCAAAATGTCTTAGCCATTTCATTTTAAAATGTCATCCAAAGAAAAGTTTCGGGTTTTTGGTTTTTTTTTTGGGGGGGGGGCACTACAGCCATCCTGGAATCCTTAAGAATATATCTATATATCTCAATTAATCTTGTTCTTAAACTTATACATTGGTACTAATTGCAGTCTAGCAACCCAGTATGTAGCTGAAAATACTGTGCCAAAAAAAAATTAGAAAAAAAAATATATATAAGTATTTATCTATTTTGGATAAAATCCATTATTTTCATTAATGGATCTCATTTTCATTTTATTGGGGTTTTTTCTATCAGATTGAAAGCACTTTTTTTACTGTTTTTCCTAATGCAATTCGGTGTGATGTGCTCAGAATGAATGGAATAGTTTTTGGTTCATTTTTTTTCTACTTGTTTTTTTGTCCTGCTCCTATTCCTATTATTTACTGCTTTTTCAGATTTCATACCCTTTACTATGTACACAAGTGCACTTACACTGAATATGCATATGCATAAACATCTATACACATGTATAAATACACACACATACAGGCTTTTAGAAATCTATTGCAACTTGCATTATTTCTATTGTTGGAAAGAAGTAGAATAGCTCTAAATACTCTAATAAACTACTACTAAACTGTGATATAAGCTGTAGCAATATTTACAAATTTTAAACTATCCTTCCCCACACAAAATCATTGAGCCAATTTCCTCAACGACATTAGGTAAACTCATATTCCAATTTGCAATAAGAATTTTCATTCCATCCGATACTTAAAAGACTGTAAAATATTAAAGCCACTTGTTAAAATATTTGGGTCATGTAAATTCCAGGAGACCTCAGTGTAGAGTTTCCAACATAAATAGTCATGACTGTCATTCTTGTAGGTGAAAGTAACGTGTGGTATGACAGAGAGAAGAATCTTTAGAGCCAGGACTGCTCTTGATTCCAATATAATTTTTATGTGAACATTGCCATTAATTTCTGTGGGAAGATCCAAACATAAGATCTATAAGGTGCAATGGATATTAACTTAATTCTTTGCTTAGTCAAGCAGTTGTTTATGGAATATGAACGTTTCCTATAATCCTTCTCTGCTGTGCCTCCAAAAGGAGTGGGGCTTGTCCCTGAGCCTGATACCCTGGTACAGTTGTGAGTAGTGCAGACAGTCACTAGTACATAGAGAAAAAACATCTGTAGGAAAAAAAATCTGAAATTACTGTCTACAAGGGCAAAATCTAGGCTTCAGGAAGGTGACCATAATTGCACACAAAACATGGAGCAGGGCCAGTCTATGCCAATTAAACATTTGGTCTGAGTTGCTTATAGTAACTTTCCCATGACTACAGTTTATATTTCTCTCGTCATTGTAACTAATTGAGAACAATGCTTTGCATTCCACAGAGGTTAAAAAAACCCTCTTAATGAAAGTACAAGTTATTATTCACAGCTAATAGAATACTCAGTATCACTAAAGATTAATTACTGCTATTTTGAGGGCTTCTGAAAGACCAAGAAAATGATATGCAGTGAGCACATACAAGGAAAACAAAGAATTAAAGATAGAATCAACATATTTACAGGTATTGTGACTCTTCCTATGAAATGGACAAATAATTACACCATTGTTTTCTACACAACAGACTCATAACAATACTTTTCAGGGTTTAACTCTCATGAATTGCTGATAGATCTTTACTTACAGTATGCAAGGAATAAACAAGCAGGAAAAAGCAAATTGTTAGTTGTACTTACAGATTGATAACGTGGTGAAGGCACTGTTACTTAAGCAAACAGAAGGTTTTGCCTTTGCCCACGATTTCAGCCTGTATCATACTGCACACAGCTGCATCACAATATATCAGGATTCCTTTTCCAGTACCTGAACTGCCAAAAGAGATGAGCTGTGGAGCTGTTTAAACAGTAGCCCTCACCCTGCTGCTTTTGTCACCTCAAAGCACCACTTTTTAAAGCGTGGCTCTTTTCCTTAGAGAGAAGGCAGGCTAGAAACTGAGCCTACCACTTGGCTTGCCACAAGGCATTATCTGGAACTCCTTTCTGAACTTGATAGTAGGCAACTCGACCTCCAAAGTTGAACAGTTCTACTTACAAGCTCAGCTTACTACTCATGCTCGTGAAGCTTGATTTATTTTTACCACATCCCAACCTACCAAAACATGGATTGCTTATTTGACAGAAAGAATAAGGCAGTTGCTGTCTGTTCCTGTGCTTCTTAGAAGTTGCAAGCAACGCCATCTGGAGCAGACTATGAGTTGGAAGGTTTCCAAAAGGTACTCCATTAGTTTTCTAGGGAAAGAGGTCTCGAGTTGTGCACAAGATGTTTTGGCTGTATGGCAACCAATGAAATAAGATCTTATGAAGCCACAAAGTACTAAAATAAATGACAGGAAGATTTAAAAAAAAAATGCACTATTTACCTCTTTGTCCACTACAGACAAAGGGACTTTTATGACTGACACTATTTTGGCTAATATTGTGTGCATCTTGAAAATCTCACCCAAAAGACTTTATTGTACACTGTTGACAAAACTTAGAATAGAAACAATATTTTAAAGCTCAATTACATCTTTCCTGCTACAAACTGGCAATGGAAACAGGTTTCTTAATATGCTCTGGCAGTAGGAAATCATGATCAGATTTCAACCCATAAAAGTGGTTTAAGGCAAAAGGTTTTTGAAGAGGAGAAATCATAAGTCAGCATCATACTGGTATGGTGATAGATGCTATAGGAAACGCACAGGTTAAGATGTACATTCAAACTTTTCTTCCAAAATGAAGAAAGCAATGATCCTTTCCCCTTAATTCTGGAAATGTAATATAAACCCCATGTGGTTTAGCCCTTCCCTAAAACCCCAGGTTGGCTTTAGGGACTATTTATCTCTCTTTGGAAATCTCATTTTGGACTCTTCGGAACGTTTGGCAGCTGTTTTTCAATAGAATGATACTACACATGGTCAATCCAGACCTATCTACAGAGCTGTCCCACAGCCACTCCTGTTCCGAGGAAGGATTCCTCGAGCAGCGTTGGTTTCCACAACAGGAGACAAGATATCAGTAACTCTTGTGTTGAAATGAAGGGGTATAGAAATATATAATTAGCTTCTTTATCACTTTCTATGTACCCTTTGAGATGTCATGCAAAGGGTCCATCTCTGACAAATCTGAGAGCTCAGGGAGATATACCACTCTGGCCATACCTGTAAAACTCCAGATACTTTTTCTTTTTTTTTTTTTTCCCTTCTTGCTTTTTAACCTGAGGGGAAAAGAAAAACATTCAATGAGAGTTGGTATACTTCTCTCTACCATTGCCTACAGAGGAAACAGAGGAAAAATTTCCTCAGCCCTTGTAAGAATTAATTACAGAAGAAATCTGTTTCGCTTTCTCTTATGAGCAAAGCATAAATATTATGAATCAGAAGATAACTCTGTGGATTTATGCAGCAAAAATATGATGTGGAACAATCCTGTAAAAGTACAGGTGCTCTATAGGTGTCTGAATATTCTTACTATGGACTGAGCCTCAGTTCTGGGCTGCTGGATGGTTCAAGACTGGCAGAAGTTTCATCAATTTCCTTTACTTGGAAAAAGAAATTAAAATCACCATGTCTCGTGCTTTGGTTTAGGAAGCATTGACACCAAGCAATTTTGCTCTATTAATATGTAATTCAGTCCAAATCCTACACATTAATGATGGCACCATTTTCATTGCAAACAAAAACCACCACCATCAGAAACAACAAATCAAAACAAAAAAAACCAACCAAAACCAAACCTGAGTTCACAGTAAGATAATACTAAGGTGGAAAATCCAAGCCTTTAGAAATCAGAAGATACCAGGATTTAGCTACCACATGTCATCTTGCTTCAGCTTGATCTGTTTGGATAGAGCCTTTCATTTTATGACCTCATGCAGCTCTTCCGCATTGTAGGGTGTCCAGGAGGTTGGTTTTACACCAAGTTTGTTATGCACAATGTACACATATTGCATCCTCATGATCTACATATTTAATAGCAAGTCTCATCTTCTAAGACATACTCATGGCTGAGTTGTTCATTAAGCAATTTTTAAAGAGTTTTATGGTCCTGTGAACAATAATTTTTTGTGGAAGCAGACTAAATTGTATGCTGTGATAATTACACCAAACGAATTGTAGGCAAAATTAGCAAAGGGTCGGACCAATTTAGTTTCACAAGAAAATATATGCTTTGCTTACACCTTAAACGATCTTTAGAAAATTAATCACGTAAAACTGAATCTCCTTAAATCAACATATATAATTTTCTGTACCTTTGCTGTGAAACAGGAAGTTTCAACATTGCTTTGAAAAATGCAACTTACTAAATGTTTTTTTGATTATCATTTTTGTTGAAATTACCAATTAACTTTACCCTAGAGAATCAAACAACACGAGCCTTTTACGCTCTGCCGGTACATTAAAACCATACCCAAACACAGCGTGGAAGGAAGAAACATCAATAATACAAGCACATTTTCTAAATCTCTTTTACTACCAGCTATAACATCCCCCCAATCATTGTCTCTAATATCATGATACTCACAAATAATTTCTTTAAATTTCCTGTCTCCAGACAATGTAAAGTGGAGCTCTTCCACAGAAGCCTTTGATGTTTCAAGCATGGCATTGGGGAGGTGTGGGAGAGCTGTCGGTGCAATTTCAGGTCTCCAGTTGAACAGCCTGAATCCCAAGCTCTGCTCCAGGGGTTCAGTTCACCTCTAAGACTCTGTGACACTGACCTAACATCCAAGCAGGTAAACTGGACTCTCAACGAGGAAATTTCACACATAATGAGCAATATGTTCCTCATTTTCCTTGATTGAGATCATTTCTGGCACTATCTTTACTGACACAAATTTGTACTAATTTGAAAGTTTTATCATGTATAAATGGTATTTCATGATTCTACAGAATAACACTTTGTACAGTCAGTGACATGTAATTTATATCACTGGTTGCTAAAAAGCTAGAAAACTACTCAATAACTGGCTATTCAATTATTTCAAATTGAAAAAAGGGAAATGTAATTGTTGCAAAACAACAATTCTTTTATTTCCTAGTAAAATATTATGCCACCAAAAAAATCATATGAAGATATTGCTTCTTCAGCAAATTTATTCTGATTTAAATACCTTTAGATGTTGTAGCATGTGAAATATTGAGTAGCACATGTAATACTAACACTCACTAATTGTAATACTTAGAATGCGCTGGAATGACTTGAAACAACTTTGCCAAAACAAAACGGCTGAAGCCAATTATTTTGATGCAGTGTTCCAGCAACATGTTAACTGAATTTAAGTTTTTCCCAAAACAAAACTATACATTTGAATTTTTCAGTACAAAAATTATTCCGTCAGGTGCTTTTGATCAGCTATAGCAAACACCAGATTTCCCCTAAATTATTTGAAAGGTACTTCCTTTTTACCTCGAGGACTTAAAAGATGAATACAGCAGAGTTTGTATTTTTTGCTGGCATAAAGTATTCCTTGCATTTACAAAATGTTTTAGCACAACTGTCTGCAAGCAAAAGCAGAAAAAAAAAATGTTGTATTTACAGTGACCTTGCTGAGGATTAAATGGTTCTTGTCTGTTTCATCACTTTTCAGTGATTTCGGAGCTAAAGCTTTTCTTGCCATTCATAAAGAAGCCAAATTTTTTCTGCAAAAGACAACAAAGCCAATTCAATCTACATTGTCTTTTGGTGTTTTATGGATGCTTGCATGCCAGTTTATAAAGATTCCTGAGGAAAGCAAGAGCTGGTTTGTAGGACACTGGACTGGCAATCAGGAAACTTTACATGACCTTGAGTCCACCGCCTGATGAGGGATTTTCCTTCCCCTTACCTCAAGAAGCAAAAGACTCTTTTTAATGAATAATTCTGGGAGGTGTTATTTAACATTTGTGACTGTCAATGAGCTGTATTGGAGGCTCAGAACAGCTCTGTGAAGAGAACTGTCCCCTGGTGAAGAAGTCACACAGGCGGGAGACAGCAGAACCCTCAGCCGGGGCACTCATCTTCTGTGACAGAGGAGAAATGGGTGGGATTATTTTGCACTGTGGCAAAAAGCAGGTACCTTCTCTCTGCTACAAATAGAAAGGTACATACATGGATGATAACTATTTAACACTCCTGATTATTAAGCTCCACACACTCATAATATGGATAACACATTACATCAGCTTGAGATAAAAATGAATCATGGGCAAGGAATATATAGACACAGATCCTGCACATCAAAACACGCCACTTAAAGTTTAAGGAGCAAAGATGATGCCACAAAGACACAAAGCATTTATAAAATCTTTAAACATTAGCTTCAGCAAAGTAGCTACAAGAAATGCCCTCAGAGATAGAATATCTAAGAAAAATAGTACTGGCATCTAATTACAGCAGTAGAGTTTGCTGCTTTTATCTGTAATTGGACTGTATAGTCTTTCATTCTAATTTACTTTACATCCAAACTGTGATAATCAAGACAAGCAGAACAGAATGGCTTGTAACTGGCTATACCACCGACACCAGTTAATGCCTAATTATAACAACTAAATTAAAGAGGGGACTGTAAGGAGGTTGAGTATCAGTTTGAAGCATTTAATTCTGTGGAAAGAAATAGAGATTTTAAATCCTAAGTAAAAAAATCAATATTATGGCTCATTATATTGGTATTGCTAAACAGATTAATGAAATTAAGTATTTTGTTTTTTAAAGAAAAGTTTTATCATGATGTAAAGATAGCTTTTAATGAAAGACCACACCAGAGAAGGAAATTCACATTCCAGACCAATTTATAAACCAATCTAATCTGGAAAAAAACAGTAGGTAGAATTGACTTTTCCAGGATATCTCTCAGAGTTGCAGAACATGTTACATGGCGGTGGAATAACAGCAGCACTCTCAAAAAGGGTACACACAGTACAAAACAGCAAGAAAACCCAGGATCCCAGGAGACCTTTTGACATAAATCTCATTTTTAATAAAATTTTTTTAAATGCTCTAAATACAAATTAATTATCTTTGAAAGACAGGTTAACCAAAATGGCATTGTTTCCTTCCAAAATCAGCACAGGTAAAGAAAAGGAATCCAGGAATGCTCAGCTGGTGAGCTGTAGCTAGCATAAATTCTAAACACACTGTTTTAGGAATTACAACATAAATTGGTCATCTACATGTTGAACTGACTGCATAAGAATTCATCTTCTGGGATTTGAAATAGGAGCAAGGGGAATAAAAATGGTTGCTGTTAACGATCTTGCTAAATTGACCCATAATATTCCAATGGTAGGTGGATAAAGAACTAGTTGGCATTCATGGGGTATGTAGCATAATTTGGTCCATTCAGTGTCTTCGATAGAAAGCAGTAGAAAATATTGAGAAAAATTAAAATATTCACATTGTTAAGCTTATAAACTCAATGAAAGTAGAATCTGCTTTCACATGACACTCATAATTATCTTGAGTCTTCATCATCTGTAGATGAACCCAAAGCTGGTGATTCTAAAGTTCTAAAATACTTAAAGGCTTCAGATGGCTCATCTGTCCCTTCTCTATAGCAGAATCCAGGGTGGGGAGAGGGGTGCAATGATCACTTTTTTTATCAGATGTAAAATGAGAATAATGGAAGTTCCTTTCTAAAGTTTTAGAAGTATTTCACTGCTTCCTAAACTCTCCAAGGCAGAAACCTCCCTCCTTAAGAAAGCAAGGCTTCTGTAAATACCTCTGCCCATCATTGAGGTGCCACTGACCACTTCAAACCAAATTTGTAAAGCAGAAGGAGTCCTCCTCATTTCAGCTCTCACAGTAATGAAATTCAGCGTGTTTTAAGAGGAGAATGACTTCTCTGGGTGTCCTCATGAACCCGAGGTAATTCTAACTGACAAATCAAGGCACAACAACAGTGTCACAACAACTTGTGAGCCGTTCCAGTCCATTCCCTCTGGAGGTTCCCACAGGGCTGATGGCTACGAGAGGCACAACACACACACATTGTGTGCAGGGCACAACACCAGGGGCTCCACCAGCCACTGCTGGCTGACTGCAGAAAGATACACATTCCTGAAACTAAAGGCACTATAACCACAAAGCAAACAACTCCTCAGACCAGAAAATAAAATGCTCTTCACATTGTTATTTCTGCTAAATCAATAAATGAAGAAAGGTATCTGATCTTCAGGACTGCTCCAGATTACTGAATCTTGCTTTAAACAGAGGGCCAAGAGATGAGGCTCCTTAGATTTCTATTATTATGATTACTAACAGGCTGATCAGGTGTTTCCATTATCTCCTTTTTTCTGATGGTGCATAAATTACAGAAGTAGTGAGGCAGAATTTCCAGGATTTTACATACTTACGAAATACAAATGACAAAAAGATAGATACTCTAAAACTGCGCATCCCAGTTCTGAACCATGGCCTGCATTTTCAAGTTGGAGATTACCTCTATTTCATTTAATTACTATCAACATAGGAAAAAAATTCACATTTGATATTATCAGAGCCTGTTGAAAGATTAGTTTCAGTGCTGCAGCAGAAAGAGTGAACAATCAGAGTCACATGTCAGAATGTTAAAAACTAAAGGGAAAAAGCTTCTACTATGAAGTTAAAAATTCTTTTTTTTCCTTCTCTTCCCTCCCAATTTCACCTTTGACTGCACCTGCAGAATTCTGTATCAAGCACATAAGAAAAGACTGAATGGAATTTCATCCAAATTTATTAATGAAGATCGTTCCCAGGTGAATGGTAATATTATCCATCTTTTACAGGCAGGCAGATACAACAGTTTAAATTACTCAGAAAGAGTAGTTTAAAGACTCTTCTGGATTAAAGGTTTATTAGATTATGATATAGACCTGGATGTAAGTGCCAACCATTTCACACACCTGAAAAAGCACATGTTTAAGCACTCCCATAAATTTGGTAAGCAACTTCCTTTCCTTTGTGTCCAAACAAAACAAAAAACGTTCTCCACCGAACTCTGGAGACCTGAGACATTTGCACCAACACTTTCACACTTCAAAGAGCTCATAAACACGCCCCTATTACACCCTCACTTGGAAGATAAAGATTTCCTTGAGAGGAATGGAAGCAGACTGAAATAGAGGATTCATTCCAAATGTCCAAAGATTTATTTGAAACTTAAATGACCCTAAGACAAAAGTGTGTCTAGCAGAAGGTGAAACATTCCTGAATCATCACACCTGTCCTCCTGCTGTAAGATTGAAACTTTAAGTATCTGAACCCTAACAATCCTCTCCTCATTCAAACCCAGAGCCCTAAAGCATTTGCACATATCCAGGACTAGAATATTAATGACAGGGAATAGCTTCTTTTCTGCTTGTTTGAAATAAAAGCAAAAAATTGCTACATGATTAGCTTTGAGGATTCAGCCTCTTAAAATCTACAATGTAGAGAAAGCCACTCCAGAGCAGGGGAGTGTGGTGGTTAGTGGCCGTTCCTTCGAGCATGTGAGAAGGGCTGAAGTCCTACAAAGGCAGACTGTGAGTTATGAACAAGTTGTCTCTTCAATACTGAAGGTAATGAAACAGCTAAGGAGTCCAAACAAGAATTATTACAGAAGGAAAAAAAAAAATCACTCGTTTGCTTTCTCATTACTATTTCAGTGTGGATCAGAAAAGTACAGAAAGGAAAGAACAAAGTCATGTCACCATTTTTCTCCCCACATGTTGTGAATAAATCTATGTTGTTTGACCCAAATGTTAACACTACCCAAACCCTAATATCAAGCAAATGTAAACTATCCATTTAATACCACCAGTAAGTGAAACAAATACAAGTTGAAAGCACTAAAAACTCCATCATTTGTTTTCAGTTAAACTTTTGACAAACAAGCTTCTAATATTTGCTGCTTCAGACTATTTTCCCACACCAAGCATTGAGAGGATGAATTCAGATCCATTTGTTGTGAGTTTAACAGGCCACTTTGGGGACAGTCTGCCACCCACCTCCTTTGTGACAAGAAAGAGATGGAAACATGCTCTGGAAGTTTTGCAGTGCCTGTCTTGTGTCACTGAGCAATGCATGGACCTTCCAGCCTTCAGTAGTTGTGTGAGTGCATGCAGATGTGTGCAAGCCACAGAAACTACATAGAAGAACGCAAACTGACTGCTGGACAGAAATAAAATCTTCCTATTTTCTAGCAGCATTTTACCACAGCCTCTGTTATCAAGGTACTACTCTTAAAATAACAGATCACCAGATAAACTTCAGAATTTTGACAAATAAACTATTTTCAGACAATCATGCATTACTAGCTGTGCGTAAGCAGCCCCAGCTAAACAGAACTGAGCTGTTGCGGGCAGTAAACACAAGGACTAATGCAGAAGAAAAGGACTGACTATGCCATATTGCAAAGGATATACATGGCAGGCTCAAATTTTGGGAAAAACACACATACACACAGAGTGTCCTACAAGGATTCACTTTCCAATATTGGTTTCCCAAGCCCCAAAGTGACCCTGTTCAGCCCTCGGACTGTGCTACTCAGAAATGCATCAGTTAAAGCCATGGATCAGAGCTTTGCTTCTGCAGTGGGGAGCACTACCTAGCCAGAAATGAGAAATAAAAGCAGTTTCAACTGCAATGTGCGGTGGATCTCAACACCTTCCACACAGACACCTGCTATGGCAACATTTAAGGACCAAGGTCTCTGCAAGACTCATGAATTTCTGCCCATTGCTGCACACAGAGCTTGAGGGAGGTACTGTTACAGCCAGCCCTGTTCAGGCTTTCCAAGAGGCTCCTGAGATCCTGCAGGGGCAACACAGCCACTGAACCACTCTGGAACCTGATGGAGCCCAAAGCACAAGCTCCTGAGAGCTGGGGACAGCTCAAACTGGAAGAGATACCATTCAGGCTTAAGGGCTTTCTGCTTCTGTTGTAACCTGCCGGCAATTCCACGCTCGGATTAATGGGTAAGGCTAAGCCAGATATTCCAGCAAGGATCCTGGGGACAAGAGCCAGAGGTTTCCTGGAGTTTTTGAAGATGCAGCAGCACTGGATTGCCCCTCTGTAACTGCTGAGGAAGAGGACTCTGCTGGGAGGAGGTTCCATGGCAGCTGCTGCACGTGAAGAGGCAATTTTGGCACAACATGAGCGTTGTGCTCATGTAAAAGAGCCTGCAAAGGACCCTCGGGCAGGCACAGCACCACAGAGCAGCAAGAGCCAGCGGGAAGGGAAGAACCTTCCAGAAAACCCACAACTGCACTGACCTTCACCCCCTGGAGGAATTTTTCTGTAGCTTTATAAACACAAATACACCTGTCTGACATACCAGACAATGCCACTGTCCAACACCTTTCCCAAGAGATTTTTTTAAATCAGTTGTGTCTGTAAAAAGTTTTCCCAAGCAGATGTCATCTGGACTAACTTTATATTGTGGAGGGAATTCCACATACTTCCAGGTGTCAGCTTTTTTTCTCTATTTTTTTCTTTTTTTTTTCTCTTTTTTTCCCCTTAATTCACATGCTTCAAAGAAGTAAATTGTACTAACTCAGTTTATTCACCAAATGCAGTTTGCCTAGCTCTTTTGTTATATCCTTTGAGGTCCTTAGTTCAAACAAAACAACAAGAATATCAGTTTTTTCAAATTTCATGAACCATGCAGTGACTTTTGGGAAAACTACGTCAGTGGAAGTAATGCCAGTAATTTAAACCTGCGATGTCCAAATGGTGGGCGAGAAGTCACTGTATTAGAACCTAACACACCTAACTCTGCTTGCCAAAACACGTCTGGCTTTGACAGCCACAAAACTCTGGCTTCCCAGAAATCAGCTGACATTATCATCATCTTTCTTTCACTTAACTCACCACCAGCAGGGAAATGCCTTTACTTGAACTGTTGTGATTTCTTCTGTGTTCACTAGCAACAAGAAAATAAATATTAAATTGTTGCTGAGACTGACGTCATTTTCTGTTACGTATATTTTTACTTGCTACAATTTCTCATACAGTCTACTGTTTATCAAAAATTCACCACGAAATTTTGTGTGAAAACACAAAATAAATTAAATAAATTTTATTAGCTTCCAGAACACATGGTTCAGGTTCCCATAAAATACTTCATTGACCCTAAGCGTGCTCAGAACATCAGCACAGGTTTTAGAAAATATTAAAATATTTTATTATGTTTGTATTCCTCAGACCCAGGAAATTTCCCAAGTTATTGGGAAATAAAATAATTCTAAGGATTCAGGAATACTAATGGATAGCTTGCTAGCTCTGAGCAAAAGCAAAACAAAATGTATCCTATTAGCTTGAAAGGCTTTTTTTTATTAGAGACTGTCTCTCATTACGGATCTGTAAAGCTGATCAAAATGGGATTTTGTCCCAGTTTTCTGCACGAAAAACAATTTTGTACATGCATTAAACAGAACTAAGGTGTGGCAGCAGAGGTTGACACTGCTATATAATCCAACCCTAAACCACAGGCAAAGTGAAAAATAAACAAACCTTGACAGCTGGCAAGAAAACTTTAAAATCCAATGCAAGACAGATCTACATATTCACAGCTAGATAAATTGGGGTGTATTGTGCCAGATAATTTTGCAAGAAACAGCATGTCTTTTGTGTGTATATTATGTAAAGCACGCACAGGTAGTATAGAAGAATATAAAATAGTACATACATAAAAGTCACTCACCTACCTCTAAACTAGGACATTTCAGTTGAGGTAAAAAAAAAAATCAGATTGCAAAGAAGGGGAAAGCCAATGTGAAAAAGAACAAATCACATTTTACCTTCCTATATAGTTATAATGTTTATACAAAAGACACACAGCTCCCTTTGACACTATGGATTGCCGCAAGCAAAATGACTGGAAAACAACAAGCTTTTAACTTGTGTAAAATAACAACACAATCCTTTTGACTGCAAAATTGGCAACAAAAATAATTCTAAAAAGGCAGCATACATGTAATCCACTTAAAAGTGTTAACAAGGTATAGCAGAGGCTTAGTTGTATTTCCAAACTCTGTTTTTAAATATAACCAGAACAGTAAAAATTAACCTAAAGCTTAACGGCTTATGTAAGAATGCTTCAATAAAAAAAATGCTACTGAGGTTATTGAACTGTACAATTAAACCCCTCCCACTAAATACTTTTCAGAGCAATTTCCATCTAAAGCTTATTCAGCAAACCAAAATGCCAATGCATTTCTTCAATTTCCACTTCTTTGAACCTGTTAATGTATGAATAAAAAAAGATTTATTTGTGTTATTAGCCACATATAACCCTCTTGTCTAAAAAGTAGCTTTAAATACAAAATTTCTGAGATACACATGAAACTACAAAATATCTAAAGGATCATTTTCATTTTTTTTCTGCAAGCTATGTTTGATTTACATCAATTAGATCTTTCACATAAGGTATCATATAACAGGAAGGCTAATAACCCAGAAATAACCTCATTAAAAAAGACAGCATATCGGTCTAAGCAGAATGAACTCTAAGCAGAAAAATTAGTGACCTGGAAAGTAGCAGGAAGAGGTAATAGCAATACAGAGAAAAAATACATTCCCATTAGCTAGTCAAAAGTAGAAATCACCAGCAATAAAGTAAAAATACAATAGAAGCATAAGGAGAACACTTACAAATATTTTTATCTTTTGAAAATCTGCAACAGAAAACATATTTCCCCAAACTGAGATGCTGTCTAAATTATTTTATTACTATGAATTAGTCTGTGCTTTCTTTTTTTTTTTTTTTTCAGATGCTTAAAACAGTCCTTGGCAGAATATTATTAGCAAGTCTAATACATTTATATTAAATTATCAGTGTATGATTCCAGTGTCTGTGGATTCATCTATTTTAAGATTAATGGTTAATAATGGAAACTCAAGTTGGATTTACATAGTCTTTACATAGCCCTTGTCTAACGTTAGCTGCTTAGATTCAAAGTCAAGCCAAACCTTTAAAAGTAAATCTTTTTAGCGTATTGACAATATTTTCAGAAAGCAATTTTTTAGTTTTGATAAAATGACACTTTCTCTAATTTTTTCTGAAATGTTTTGTTAAATACGTAGACCCTCCTACCCAATCCAGCTCAAATTTGCCAGTATAAGTGAGAACAAAAAGCACTTAAATCACCATTAAATTGCAAAGTTTATCTTGATTTTATTTTAAAAACTATCTATAGTTTACTTTCACTTCCAAAGCAAATTAACTCAAATCAAACTATTGGGTACTGCACATAAGACAGATTTCATTGGTTTTCTTTGCTTTTCAGTTTAATAGGTTAAAAGTCTGACGAGAGGAGGAAAAATATCCCAGCATACATGAAGAAATCTTAATTATAGGCAAACCTCCTTTTTTTTTTTTTTTTGTTTTGTTTTGTTTTACTTTACTTCATAATTTTAAATCCAGGAAAATAAACCCTTTTCTAGACACACATCTTTGGATCAATGATTCAACTGTACAAAGACTTCATTAAACCATTTGGAATATTTGACTCCCCAAGTCTGTGGATTGTTTTAGGCCATGATTGCTCATTTTTAGCTCAATTCCTACAGAACTACAGCAATTTCATTTTTGCTGTGGCCATGTTTCCAGCAGCTGCTGCCATCACCAAGGGTAAAAGATTCAGCTGATGCCAGAGGAGACATGAAAAACCTGAAACCTCTCTGAGCCTGCAGAGCTGGGTTTAGTCAGACTCAGTGCAGAGCATGAGGAGCTCTGGCCTGCTGCTTTTCCATCCTTCCTCTGCCATAAAATCACACAATATGTACCAGAAGACATTGATGCAAACAGCCACAGGACTGTGTGGCACAAAACTCATCAGCAGTGAGAGGAACAAAACATGTATGATTTTTATCGTTCTTTGCTTTATTTCTTAAAGCCAAGCAGATAACTGCCCTGAACATTTCTAACTGGGATGGCCTTTCCCATTTTAAACCCCTGGGAGAAACCAGGGTGCCACCTTCAACTAGAGACTTGTCCACAACTGCTCCCCCTTGCTTTGGCTGACACTGCCTGGCTCCACTCCAGGCCAGGTGAGAAACTGGGAATTCATGGCTTGCTAGAACGCCTGTAAAGCACCACCAGTGACCAGACCTTTCCTTTCCCCAAGGGTGATTTCTCCATCTCACTCTGGTAGTAGATGCTGGCCCATGGAATGTGCGGCTACAGAGAATTTGAAATGCACTAGTAAGCAATAATAAACATATCATAAGCTGAAGCAAGCACATTTACAGTCAAAGAAAATTAAATCCCTAATTTTGGGGCAATGGATGTTCAAAGGCACACAGGGTGTGCACAGACAAGCAGGAAGCTACAAGTCTCTGCTCTCATACAGCACCTCCAAGGGCAAAGCCAGTGCTGGGAAAGGGAAAGCACCCTCAGGTTTTGAATGCCAGCATGAAAAAACATCACAGTGTCAGGCACAGGCACATCACCCAACAGTAATCCTCTCTGAGACAAAAAGCAGAGTGTAGCATAGCAAATTTCTTGCTCCTAAAATCAAAATACACTCTCAACCAATAGTTTCAGAGGCAGCTGTGAGAAATCTTCTGGCAGATTTTCTCAGGTACCATCAAAAGTTAATGGGAGCTGGGCACTTAATTCCCCTTTATGACTTTCAAAAAAGATGTGGCCAGCTACTTTTAATTTATTAGGGAGCAGATTTGTAAAGACTCTTTTATTACAGAAGCAGTAAGGGGAGCTATTTTTCCATAAAATATATGTAAATATGATTTATGAAAGACACAAATATTACTGAAGTGAGGGATAAATTGTCTCAAAACTTCACGTTCATAAAAGCTAGGTAAAAGTACATATTGCTTCAATATTTTTTGCCTCATACACATTGGTATCTCTCCCAGGTAACTCGAAGGTGTATTCTCTGTATTCTGCTCACCTTACACTTGTAAGTACAATATCTTTACTGAGGGCACCTGCTATGAAATTACTAAAGGAAACGAGGCTGGAGCACATACTGTTGCACAGTTACTGATCAGGCTGCTGCTTAAAGAGTAAAAAAAAAATAAAACGTATTACCACTGGAAATAAGTTTTGCAAACCTTGAAGGAGAATTTACTCCAGAAACCACAGAGATTGGTACACAACTATCATATGTAAGTGATTTCTGAAAGATTTATTAATTTGCTAAATAAAATGCTTCCTAGGAATAGCATTGCAGAAATAAATGTAATTTGGGATCTGTTAACTGTAAAATAATTTACTTGAAATAGTTCTTTTCCTTTTTTTTTTTCCTCTAGACTGACAGGACAAGAAACAGATGAAATTTTACTATTAAGATGAAAGAGTCTGCAGAAGGAAAATTTTGAAAAAGAGAAGAATGCCTTTCTCATCCTGCACTTTATGCCAAAATGCCAGTGGACTCTCTGCAGCTCTTGGTATCAGCTGTACACCAAATTCCAGCAAGAGACAAGACTGAGCACCTCAGTTCAGATATTCTGAGGGATTTCAGTTAAATACCTAATCCCTTTGACAGCCTCATTTTAAAGGCTTGGTCAAAGCTTATCGTAAAAACCCTTGAACTCATCCCACGTTCCTTCAGTTGAATCCAACATTTACACTTTTAATTACACCAATTAGGAGGAAAGCAGATACAAAACTGCTTCATCTATGAGATGGCTCACATCTGCTGGGCTTTGTTCTGTGGTTCTTACAGTACAAGTTCCAAGAAACAACCAGGACTCTTCACATTAATAAGAACTCAACACCCATTTTATTTCAAAAAGGCTCTGCTAAACAACCCTGGTCCTGGGAAGTGCTGAAAGCAATTTGATGGGTTAATTAGTGACCTACAGTACCACAGTTTGAGCCAAACTAAAGAGTTTGGCTAAAAGGTTTTGACTAAAAAGCTCTACAACCCAAAAATGTTCATGAATGTATCTCAAAACAGAAACTTTTCAAATATATTGACAAAACCAGGGAAGCATTAAATTAAGGGCTATAATAATAATTATTCAAGATAAGCCAGAAATCAATCCCATTCCCAAAAGCCTGTCCTGGGTGGGCCAGCACTGCACAGCTGAAACTCCTGGCATTCTTTGGGGTATTCAAAAGGACTAAGGCCAAGGATCTAAACAAAACGGTGATTTAGAGGAATGTTCCAAATAAAGAAGAAGATGTAAGAATTTCATGGGAAAAAGTTCAAACCTTTGGTTAAAAGTCACTGAAATAATTAATTATGGTATATTCTACTTATATAAAATATGTGATCCACTACAGCCTGTACGACAGAATACATTAAGACTAAATACATATAAATATTTGAAAACAGCAGCACTGATCTGACACACTCTGCTATGTTTGGCCGTGGCCAGTTTTTTAAAAAAACACCTTTGGTCAAAGTATGATGTTTCACCACAAGATGCCATGGCTTGCAAATCAACTTCTGAGTGATGAGGGGACCAAAAAAAAAAAAAAAAAAAAGCAATAACCATAACCTGTTACTTTCTACTAGACTGACTGTGTTACCGAGAGGCAGATCAGAACATGGCACTCTCCAAGGAAGGGCAGAGGCTCCTGCCTGGCACCTGTGCAGCTTGTGCCCAAGGCAGCGCAGAGACTCAGCACAGGTAAGGTTATCTGTAGATAAAGAAACAAACCCCAGAGAGAAGACAGAGTAAATCCTTTTTCTGGATACACGAAAGAATCCATGATGGTGAGCTAAATGGCCAAGAAACTTCTGCAGTCAGATTTGAACTTGAGAGCTCAATATGTGCTCACCACGCTTGGGCCCTTACATTTACTCTGTGTGAGCTCTGAAATAATTAAACTGTGACGAACACTTTTGAAAAGCCCATTGAAAATTCACAGTAGAAATTCACAGTATAAAATTTTCAATTGTCCAGTAAAGCAAACAAGAACGTGGCCATTACTCTTGCAGCCAGCACTTTGCTTTCACGAGGATTTATTTTGCAGAAGGCTCTATGAGAGTGTTCTCTGCGCTTGCCGTGCGGAGCTGCTGGATGTTTACACAGAAGGAACGGGGTCTTTCCAATAAAAAGCACTATGTGCTGGAGTAGCTCCATTAATCTCCCATCACAGCCTCACATAAAACTCTTCATTCTGAGCCCTGGCAGTGCCCAGTGGAAGCAGAGCCTTTCCTCTCCTTCCAGGGAGCTCAGCCTCTGAGGGGACCAAGCTGTGTCCATCCTGGGGCTGCACAGGGCTGGGGACACAGAGGTGGACAATTCCCTGGCTAAGTGGCTGTGCACACAGATCGGAGTATTCTTTTGCTTGATCACCAACCTGAGGTGTTCACTTCTGCTGTTTGTGCAGCAAAATAGTTCCTTCCAACACAGGCAGAGTGGTATTATTAAAAAAAAAAAAAAAAAAAAAAAAAAAGGCTTTGGTGACTGATGACAGCAGATGATGGAACACTTCCTAACCATGACCTGGTATGTCTAAAGAAGATTTAAGAATATTTTCCTCACAATTGGTCAATGAGATATTTGGAACAGAGAGAAGGCAAGGAGAAGGGGTGAAATGGCAACTGTCTAACATGTCAGATATGACAGTCAAATGTTACCAGAACTCAATCCTGGAGAAATATGGACTTCACAGTAAAGGTTGCTTAAAACAAAAGCCCATTTATCTGAATACTGAAGACATTTAATCAATTTACATGAAGGATTTCAAAATTAGTCAGACTGTAATGAACTATGAAATACTGATTAATGAATTTTTGCAATGTTTGATTAGAAACTTAACATGTATGCTAGCACATTTCGCCATCACTGCATTTATAAGCTAATATTTGTTTCTTGAAACTACCAGAGTATAAACAGTCCCTGGCTTATGGGGCTGAGCATGTTTACTATTAACCAAGCATTTTATTTCCAAAGTTATTTGTGGGAGTTTTTACCTTACTAAAATCTTTTGTTAATAACAATAAACAACAAAATGGTACTTTCATATTTGCCTCTCCTATCTCCTTTCTGGTGCTGGACTTTGCTACAACCTCTCAGATCTTCCTGATAGCACATTAAGCAATCTCTCATCTGCCATTTCAGACCCATTTTCTCATCTCCTACCCAGACTGAGCAAAACTTCAAGTTTTATTTAATAAGTAACACCAAATATAACTTGCATAGATTATATCTAGCACTTCTGAAAAGCATATAGTATGTTTGCAGTTTTGCAGAAAATCAGGTCATGACCAAAAATTTTGCAACCTTTGAAGCAATCAAGGAAAACTGGGCCAGTGGTGTGTGCCATAGTCAGTGGGAATTTTACTGCTGATTTCACAGAGAACCAAGAACAAACAAGAAGTAACAAAATAAATGCACCTCAAAGACCATTTAATTCTATGGCAAAACAGAGCTTCAACAGGGTATCATTACAATACCCTGATTTCATGTCTGCAGTGACAAGGTTCACCTAGTCAGGAAACATATATGTTTAGACATTTACAAGTGGATAGGAAGAAATTAGTTGTATGCAAAACAGCCCCTTCTACGAAAATTAAAAAGTTACTTCTGCATATTTGTCTATATTATTGTCATTATCACTTCTCTGATACCAATTAATGAGTTAGACTGACATCACATTTTGCCATTACACAGCCAGTCCCCATTAGGGAAGAGACCCAGAGAGTCCCTGCCTCACTGTCATTTTTTGGCTAATTAACCAAAGTGGTCAGCCCTGGGACTCCTAAATGCTAACAAGTGAGACATTGAGCAAATTCTAGATATTGTCTCAGTCCCTATTTTTTAAATCACAGATACTTCTGAAGACATTAATCACTCATTCTCCAGCTGTTACTTTTTTGGAAGGACATTTTTATATCACTTTAAATTTTACACTTAAAATACATTTCTTTTACTTGAATCACATGTACCAACCCCCAGGTAAATTATGTCCTGAGCCTTTCTTAAATTTTTCTTATACTTTCTTAGAATAGCCATAATCTCATTAATTACAGTCTCATAATCTGTGCAAGATATAACAAAAAAAAAAGCCTTCCTTTCATGACAATATTATTCTAACTAAAAAGTATAATTGGTAACAAAGTTAACAAACCTAGAATTAGATCACATACTTCAGGAGGTCATCAACAAGTGTAACAGAATGTCAGTGAATGATTTTTATAAAGTATTAGTATAACAATCTGGTTTCATAATTGGTGAGCTGTAGCTTCTTTTTATTGCATGTAAAATGAAGAGATCCCTTCATCCACAGTGAAAAATGAAAAATCATTCAGTTTGGGGTTTTTGGTTGCTAGTAGCAACAAATACTGGAATATTGCCATCTGGCCTCTTGTTTTAAATGAGATTTGAATAATCAATTTAATAATGGATAGAGTACATACTTAAAGAAATACTCACTTGTCATATCTTAAGAAAACTTTGGTATAAAAAATCCATTGTATATATTAATGCAGAGCACATAACAATCAAAAGAGATGAGGTAATTTTTATTTTCGTTACTGTTGCCTCAAAACCTTAAGCTTACAAGGTTCTAAGAGATCACATCAAACATCTAATAATGAGGGGAAACTACTAAGAGCAATTGGTTTGTTACAGGCAATCAAATCCAGTAACCACCAGAGAGATTAAACCATATAGAATGGCATTTTGAACACACTTGTAAGCCCTATGGTGTCCACAATAAAGGGAATAAAATTAAACACAGCAGAGAAAAAAAAGATGAAATAAGTGAAATATTCATGTTACTATCGCTGCCTCAGATAAGATGAAATAAGAGTTCAGAACACGGGAGCCCTGAAGTTGCAAGTGTTTTCTTCATTTTTAAGATGTTGGTATAGCTGGCTCTATGGTGAGACCAAGAAGAGGCTCTGGCTGTTGTTTTCTGCCCTGGAAACCCTGGACTCACAGAGACACTTATTTCTGAATTTGCACATCAAACTGCCCTTGCAGGAGAAATAAATGGGAATCAGATGCTCGACTGTGGTAAATTAGGAAAAGACATCACTCTGGAATAAACAGGATTAACCTTAATCACAGATTTTACCACTGATTTTGACTGGAAATCAAGGTAACTGTTTTCAACTAACTCTGTGAATTAAGCTCATCCCTCTGATGAGAAATAATACTCTTGAAAAGCCTCCCCCTCGAACTGTGCATTTGTTGTAATAAATGCAATTTGTGCATAGAAGCTCTTCCTCAGCAGTAAATAGAGACTGACTCCACTTGCACCTCTTTAGGACAGAAGGTGCTTCAAGCCAGACTGGCACCACCATCCCTTCCCAAGTACCACAGACTTCCAGTACAAACACAAAAAATGCCCAGGAGGAATAAAGTACAGTCTGGGATTTGGTCAGTTTTAAAGAGTTTGTGGCTTATAAGTAAAACAGACATTACAAATCTATTGATATAATCTGAGCCACTGTGTGGTGATGCATATTTTTAAATTAAGTGAAAATGTAGAAGTGTCAGGTGGTTAGAAAATAATACAAGATATTATTGGTAATATGAGCTTTTTAGCTTGGTCAGGTAGGTGCACAAGTTGAAGTTTCACAGGGAGTGAATCACAAGGGGAAACTAGAAGAATAGTTTAAGCCTTTATTTCAATACTTACTACTGTTTACAGCAGTTTCTTGTGACCGTTTATCTCTGCCATTTCTAAAACACTGATCACCATGGAAATGCCTAGTATACATCCCGAGCAAGAAAGACAGAAAGTCACTGTCTTCTTATTGTGTCTTTTACCACAGAACTAATATCTGTAGGTGGCTTTTCCATGCAATATTCTATTTTAACATAAACTCCTCCCAGGAGCTAGACAGATTTTAAAAACCTTTAAATATGGAAAAGGAAAGACTGTTAATTAACTTCCCCTAACATGTTCTATATCATGGGAGGAAAAAAGAGAGCTGATAGTGGTCTTTCAACAATCAAAAGGAGAAGGAATTTTCAACCAGGAAACATATAGGAGAAACCACTCTGCCAAGGAACTTGAGAAAAAAGTCTTTGGCTCACCCAGACAAGTTTGCAACGTATAAATCCATAAGCTGCTAACAAAAACAGATACTAAATTTCAAACTTAACACATCTTATACTACTGAATTAAGTGAAGTTTTCCACCTGAGGGAAATAAGGGTGTCCTGACAATTCTCAGAAAATTCCACTACAAGAGTAACAGAGTGTATTAAGGAAAAAAGACAAAACTAAAAGGTATCCAACAAAGGAGTATATTATTTCTAGGATATGATTTCCGCTTATATCTGGGCTGGGAATTAAATGAAAGCCCACAGAGTGGGCTGCTGTGGAGCCAGGAATCTAGAACTGCCTAACTGCAAGGTTTATCATCCCTCAGCCACCTGGGTCTTGTTTTCAAGGTCAGTAATTCTGACATTCAGATTGTTCTGTACCCCAAGAGAAGGCACATCACAGAAGGGAATTACCCAGAAGAGCAGGTAGCGTTTCTCCTTACCAGCTGTGACAGATATCAATCCAAATAAAAAGTATTCAAATAGCAGGAATGAAATGCCATCCAGTTCTTAAGAAATTAGGTTTTCCTTCCTGCCGCTGAAGTTTGTGTCTCTGGGTTACTAGCATTTAAGGAGGTACTCAAAAATCATTTCTGTAAGGGCATATCCTCATAAAGCCCTTTCATCAACACAGCACCCCAAAGAAAATACTTTTTTTTCTTTTACTTCATTTTAGGAAGACAAGAGGCATAACTTTACAATCAGAGGGAAAAGTTACCCTTATTCTCTGACAATCATAACATTAGCAAGCCAGATGTTGCTTTCACCTGTACCTAGAGCAATCTATTTCTACCTCATTTAATAAAACCACAACTGGAATTGTGGCTCAGAAAGTGCTGGGAAAGTACAAAAATACAAAACAGATGTGAAAGGAGAGTTAGGTGTATGGACACAGTAAAACTCTTGATTTAATAGGTCTTCTTGTGAGCTGCAAGCTTATCATGTTATTTAAAGCCATGCTCCATTCTGAATAATTTTTTGTTCCCAAAACTTACATAAACACAGTTCACCAAAAACACATTCCTACCAAATGCTTTGAAATTCTCTCTCTGAAGTTAACAAAATGGATAGTTTTCACCAGAGAGAACTTCACTGAAATCTTCAGAGAATTATTGGAACATGAGATGATCAACACTGAAATCATCATTCGCAGGAAAGTATTTGCATGGTAAACTGTGTTAAGGAGACAGAAGTCGAGAAAAGTAAACCTCTGGATATTCCTCCAACATAACTCCTCAAAGATGAGGGCCTGAGGGCTGACCCTGCATGGCTGAACAACACCCAGTGATGCCTCTCTGCACAGCACACAGAAAGAAAAGGAAAGTACATGGGAACAAAGGGATCCTCAAAATTCAGACTGCTTAAAGGAGAAATGCTCAACTCAGCAAATAAAAAAACATGGCAGAAAGTTGTAGTGATATGGAAATTTTGTCCAATTAGGAATGCTCTGAAACTGTCCACTAGCTTGATTTTATTTATCACTCTTTCAAGTGAGCCCTTCCAATCATCAGAGCTGGTCCCCACGATGCCATCACATAGGGCAAGGCTGTGCACATTCCATGAAGCAAAGATTCCATGAACCTGTTTTTCAAAAGCAGGAACAAACACAGACCTTACTTTTTCTCTTTTTTTTTTTTTCTTTTGGCACCTTTGTCACTTTGTTAACTTGAATGACAAACTTTACCAAAAATTTGCTATCCAGTCTAGTAATTTGCTCAGCATGTTTCCTGGTGCACATTCAAATAGTCCAGCGACGTTGTTAGAGAGTAAAGGACTTTGCATGGCAAGCACTGAGTGACTCAGATTTTTAAAAAGGAATCTGGAAAACATCCCATGCAATGCATCTGCTCATCTACCATAAAATTCTGAGGCTAAGGTTTCCTAAGTAGGAGGGAAATATGATTATGTACTTGGCATCAATATGAACTATATCACATTCATTTTCTTCTGTGGAAAAACAGAGGGAGATGCGACCCTTCTGATTCTCCCACATAACTCTATTACACTACAAATTATATGGCCTGTTCTAATAGGACAGGATCTGTAAAACTCCATGAGAGCTGTTGCTGATCCAGAGGCCATGCTGCTTGTGCCTGAGACATGGGACATAAGTCCATGGAATAAAACTTCATGGGAACGAGGCCTGAACAAATGGCATGCGAGAGGGAATGCAGAGAGTGGGTGCCAGCAGGGAATGAAGGCTGCAAGCTGAAGGGAAGGCGGAGTGGGAGTTTAAAAAAAAAAAAAAAAAAAACAGGTGGGGAAGATTCACCAAGTTCCATCTTTGGATTAATCACTGACAAGTCTGTGGAAGTCTGAGGTGTTTCCAGATGTTTTCATTATAGCTTTTTGTAACAGCCCCATGGGATTATCTTGCCACACCTTGGTAGCCCATGTTTCAAGTCTGCAGGAAAACAGAGATGTGCCTTCACAGACTTCTCCCAGCAAGAATGCTCCATAACTTCTTCCTGAGATCTAAGAAGAAACCCTCAGCAAGCATTTTTACTCCCTTCAGTGAAGATGGACACAATTTTGGGGCATGAAGGCTATTTGCTCAGGTTCTCATTTGTTAATAACATTCTCCTGCATTACATGATGTAAAATATTAAAAGTCACTGTTATTAACATCCTATACCCTCTCTTTCAGACACAAAGCGGGCCAAGGTGCTGTGCCCATCCTGCAAGGTGACAGTTTGTGACAAAGAGAAGAATCTGATGGGTTTCCTCTCAGTTTCCCATCCAAGGACTGCAAAGGGCCCGTTTGGGATGTTCTGTGGGTGGGCAGCAAAGGAAGGCTGTGTGATTGCCCTGCTCCAAAGCTTTTCAGATGGAACCTTGTGCAGAACCAAGGCACAAGAACCAAGGCTTGTCCTGCCCTTGGAGAGCTGAGCTTCAGTGCTGCCAGCCCACAGGAACAACAGCCAGAGCAGGACACTGGGGATGGCAGGGGCACAGATTGCAGCAGAAGCCAGACTAGAAGTTTCTAGAAAAAAGAAGGGGTATGTCAACATCATGGATCTAAGCCACGGAGCTGAGAAAAAATGAAATTTTCTAGAAATCAGAGAGACTGTGTGGATTGGTTTAATCCAGAAGCCACGAAACCAATGGACTGAAAAGCAAAACAGGAGGACTATCACTTTGCCAGCCTCTGGCAGGCAGGAGTAATTTATTTTAATCCCATTTTGTGTGGGTTTTCCCTCATTCAGCAGTTCTGTTTGTGCCTTGTTACAGAGTTACTTTGCTTTACATTATTATTACTGTGTTTTGATTAATATAGCTTAAAAAATAGGAAGCATCTTGGCTTGCTGGTTTTAAAGGAAAGGGCAGGGGCAGATCCTCCTCTGGCAGTGCTATATTCCAGCTCACACTGGTTCTGCTGATAAAACCAAGCAATTAAACACAGCAGCTGGGCCCATGTTTCAGCTGTACTATAGCAACAGGGAAAGTATAGATCCAACATCAGACGTGAAACAGCAGCGTTTTACTTCTGTCATGAACTGAAGTCCACAGAACAGGTCTGGAAGTTTCCATAACCAAAAATACTGTTTGGTACCTCAGAACAGAAGCATAAATTCAGGCATAAATTGAGACAGAACAATGCATGCCTAGATAATCCCTGGTCCAGCAGTCTCCTCTTGAGGTATGTTTTCATGGAAAAAGCAATGTATATTTGGGGACCACTAATAAACTAACAAAATAGCCTTTCTTCCATTTCCTTTACTTGTTAAATGTGTCAGTCAGCAAACAGGACACAGGATGATGAAAGAAAATCCACTACACTGCAGGTGCAAGTCTTTTTAGGGTAATGGAAGAACTAGCAGTCTCTGGCAAACCAATATTTTCTTCCTACAATAATCACTATGCAAAATGATGGATTATGATTTCCAAGAAACTGCAAACATTAGGGCTTAATTCCTTTAGAAGCAGCAGAAGTCTAGGGCACATGAGAGATGGCTGAATTTGAGTAGGAAGGGTCAGCTAGTCTATTAATAAAGAGCAGAATTAGGAGAAGCTTTAATGTTTCACTCATGCATATATGTGCTTATAGAGGCAGGACAGGTGGATACACTCATAGAAGCCACAATGAGGAAATGAGGAATAAACTGCAGATGGAATTAGTACCTATTTGTATCCTAAATGCAATATGCAGAATACTTTTATAAGAAAAGTATTATGACACAGTAATTTGGCCATGAGAGGGTAATTGACTTAAGATATTCTGATAAAGACCGATTGCTAAGGTTTGGAGTTATGACACCAACAAAGTTACAATGACATTAGCACAAAGAGAGAGACACAAATCCATTATAAAGATACAATCAAATATTCAAAAAAGCCTGGCATGCTCATTACTTATTCATGCTAATACAAGTATATTAAGAAATCTAAACAGTGTTAGCATTCAATCACTCACAAACCAAATGAGGTTTTGCATTTATCAGCCACCAGTCATCAAGAATGTAACATTAGCTGTACAAAGGTGGTAATATGACATAACTGGAGATATTTATATCAGCCTACACAGACTGAGAGATACAGTAGGATTTATTAAAGTGAGTAATGTCTTCACATTCAGCACAGCAATAAAAGAAATAGCTGTGCAGAAGTCATTTCCCCAGACAATAAGATTTACCTTCACAATCACTTAAAGAAGTTGTGCTGCTTTCAAGAGTCTAAAACAATCTTCTCACCATTAATAAACAATTTGGAGCTTAAGTTTGCAAATACAGAATTGTGTGCTGAAATTTTTAAAATGTACCCCAAAACCCAAATGAGTAGTCAGGGTGTCTGTCTAGCTGGGGGTTTGGCACTTTTTCCCCTTAGGGTGGTTAAAAGCAACCCCAAGGTTAATTTAGGCTAAAATGGATGCATAAGTTTAATAAAACTCCCTCCATATCGCACTTGAATGTCAAATAGTTTCATCACCTGCTGGCCCTGACACCTTCAGCTTTTCCATCTATTTCTGTATATTCCACTGCATATTTCCGCACACTGTCCCAAATGCCTTTGCTTTCCTCACTGAGAGTTCAATCATTAACATTTTTGGGGTTGGATGAGAAGCAGAAACCAAACTTTGATCACCAAAACAACATCATCCAAACAGTTCCAGAGCTAAACAAAATACTGAGGGCTGCCATGTGCTCCCTGACACAGCTCCTAACCTCAGGACACAGTGCATCTGCAGGGGATGTTTACACTTGCTCTACAGCAGCACTCGAGCAAGGCTTGGCTCCAGTTTGATCCTGATGACATGCCATTTATAAACTGTGACTGATAAACCTAATGCCTCTGAAATCAGATAAAACTTTGATAAATGACTTCTTAGGGAGCAGGCTGCAATAGGCACTTCTGTCCACGTTTAGCCACCCTGCTGCAATCAGCACCATTTTGTTTAATCAAGGGTTCAGACAACAACACATTTGAAAGCTATCACACCATTAGGAGATGTGAAGATACTCTTTTCCTGAAGGATACTTTAAGACAGAAAACTAAAAAAACTAAACTCTTTCTGTAGCAGTTTTTATAGCATGAGCACTTGCTAGGAGAACTCATGGAATTTAAAGATGACTTTTATTCCGAGGGCTTTTCCCGTATTCTGTGGTGACAAGACTTGAGAGAGACCCTGTAGCAGAACCAAGCACACGTGGTAACACAGTTATTTTCTCCTTTGCGGGTAAATTAAAAGACCACTGATGCTTTAACAAAAAGAACATATTATGCAAGGGTGGCTTAAATACCAAAATGATAAAAGGGGCTCCAGAACTACAGCAGCAAAAGAAAAATAGAATATTACAGTTAACACAAAATAAAATTGTGCCAAGGCTGCCAAAGCTGTGCCGCTTCTTTTCTCCAGCTTTCACAAAAATACAATATGAATTTATGGTGATGTCAAAAAGCACGAGGTGCAGAAGATCAAGTAGAGACTGATCTGTTTAAACCCTGAGCACATCAGCCTGCTGGGCAGAATAAGCTAACAATTCATAGATCCTAAGCACTGCCTGTTTACACCTTCCCCTGGATTGTGTACTCAGGGCACGTGTGCCTGAGAGCAGAGGGATAATACTGTTCATTTGATCTTCACCCAGTGTGGACCAAATTTCCAGATTAGCAAGAGAGTTTTGAAACAGACGGGTAGCATTGTATTTGTTACCTTCTGAAGCTGGTTATCAACCATGTGAGGTAAATGATTTCATTTTAAGCAGAAATATTATTCATATGTCAGGTTTTTTAATTTAACTCTGCTCCTGAACAAGGGAGCAGAACACTTACAAGGCTTCCAGAGCTGACAAAGCCAGAAGACAAATCAACAATTAGGAAGGGGGTGGGTCAGCAATTACTTATCAAACATATAGCTCTCAATTATTCCAGGAGAACACTTTCCATCTCCAAGTACAGAGCAGATATATGTTCAACCATGTTTGGAAGGAAGTAGCTTGACCATCCTCAGTGAAGGAGGAGGCTAAGCTAAGCACTAGCAGTATCTAGCAGCAATAATGAAATAATCTAGTGCAGGCACTGCTTTAGTAGTGATTTTCTCACAACCAGGAGACTTAAGGGAAAGCATTTTTCAAAGAAGCTGAAGGATAGGATCAAGGATTCTAATGAATGGTGACAAAATCCCATTTCTCAGCCCTGAACAGCCTCTGTGAGGAGAGGGCAGGAGGACTGACAGTGAACCCTGAAGCAACTGGACTATGCAGCGAAGTCACAATTAAAACCAAAATGATGTGATAATCAGAGCTCCCAGGTTAGGCAAGTTAATGAAGCCAAGATCTGCATCCCCTACCTTGCCTTTCCCTTCACCTGTGGTAAGAAACAGCCAAGTACAGAACAATGTAAAATCACTGTGTTCAACTAATATCATCCTCAAAGACAACCTCTGTTTTCTTTTCAGAAATTTAACAGGAAGCAGAATTATCCAGAGAAAGAAGATTTGGGTTGATCTAAATGAGCAACTTTCACCTTGTCAGAACAAATGACAAATTGAAAACTTCTCCAAAATGCAGGTATATAACTAAATCCTGCTATTGAATGAAATAATTGGGACCAACATAACACATGCAGCATCACTCCAATCACTGTGTCCCTGCCTGGTGACCATTAATCTTTATCTGCCCAGTTCCCACTTCATCTTGGAATGAGAACAAAATGATAAAGAGATAAATCTACCTAGTACAGTACACAAAACAATACACTGTTTCCTAATTTAACCCTTCACTTATTGTTCTATGCTTTTCAGTATTTCCAGAGTACTGCAAATATAAATGGTTGAGATATTAAGTGACTAAACAGCTGTTGAGAGTGGTAACTTTAAGCAGATGTTTTGTCTTTTTTTGACATTTACCTACCCTAAAAACACTGGGACAGCCCCACCATTGATCTCCACAGATCCAGTAGATAATGATGTGACATTAGGGCTCAACTAGTTTTTGAGGGGAGAGTTCAGACTACTCATATCAACAAGACCTTTGGTCTCTGAGCAGCTATGTACATTAGAATTTGGCTACTGAGCCAGACATGCCTGAGCTGCTCCTAAAACTCAGTCTGACTTTTGTTTCACACATGTCAAAGACAGAATAGGAAAGAGTAGAAGGCAATGGAAGCAATAAAATCAACTAGAGAGCAGTATTTAATGCCAATTTTTTTTCCCCTGAGAAACTATAGAGTGAAATATGAGATTTCTTCTCCTCTCCTAAAGACTTCTTGACCTAAGATTTCAGCCTCAGCTAAACAGATCTGCTTCAGTACAGCACACATTGTCCTGGATGTACATCCAAGGGAAGGATTTTGCACAGGAAAAGCATGAGCCAACAGTGGTGGGAGCATAAAGAGAGGAGGCATGAACTACTGTTCTGTCTTGTTCAAGAAATCCAGGCCTGAATCATCCTTGTGAAGGAAAAGAAGTCAGGGGCAGGAGAAACTCTCCTTCAGCTTTGACTTCGTTATGTTATCTCTTACAAAGTAATGATTTATCTTCAAACTTTTCAATTCTCCAGCCATATTCAGAGTGGGGAGGGAGGATGGGTGGAGATGGGGCATGCTGAAGTTCTGCTTTGTACCAGAGCTTCACAAACCTTTCTGGTTTGGATTCATGAGATGTCTTGATATTGACAGCCACAAGTCAGCACAGCTTTGCTTTGAATTCTGAAAAACTCTATAAATCATGGGAAAGCCATGATCTCCATCCAAACAAATTTATCTTTCTTATCATCCTATCTACTTTCTTCTCTAATCTGCAAACTTCCCTTTTAAATTTCCTCTCCTCGTCTTCATCTCTCTCATGGATCGTACCTGACACCTCTCTTTCTCAAATCTGCTTGTAAAAGAACACTTCTCCTTCATGCAGTTGCTCTGATGACCTGCTCAGTAGTTCTCATTTCACCACAAAACAAACTTCTGGTTGCACTCTTACATTCCAAATGAGAATTTCTCACCAGACTCTGCAGGCGTCATGCAATGTGATCAGGAGGACAGAGTCACTCATGTGTCAAGAACTATGCAAAGAAAATACTGTTAAAAGGAAATAAAGGGATTAAAAGGCAGCTGGATATTTCTGAGTATTTTCTTTGCTTTTATCCTATCTCCTGACATAGTACAGAGAATTTGGGCCAACAACACAGATTTAATAGAAATCAACTCAACAAGAAGCCAGAGTGCATGACTGCAAAAGATCTGTTCTATACAGAACTGGCTTTTCCTGGAGAGGAAAACCAAGATGAAACTGGCAAAAGTTTAAAATTATACCTTCTGTCAACTGTTAATTTTGATTTCATAATACAAAAGGGCATTAACCCCTTTTTAAAGACACAGGACCACCTTAGCTGAATGAATATGGTCCATCTAGAATTATCAAAAAGATGTCCAACACAGTGACAGTCCGAGTTGTATTCTGATTATCCATGGCAGCTAAGAAAAGTGGGTATTACTTGTAAATAAAACCAGCACAGAGGAGCACACAAGTTCAGAAACATGCTAATATTCCAACTAATCCTGAGACAGACTAGTGAAGCTTAGGATGCAGAACATAAGTTATCCAAGTTCAAAAGAATAAACCCTAAAACGTCTGGAATTTGGGGAAGTAAATTCTCTGCCTAAAGGAATCAGCTTTTGCTTAAGCAGTTGACTTTTGTAGTAAATAACGTTAAAATAAAGCGCTTGAATTTCATCAATGTTATAACATTAAAATACAAAAACCACTAACTGCCATGGACAAATGTTTGCCATTATATTTAAAGAGAATAAGAGGTGGGTTTGGTGGGAATTTGACATTTATCACTCAAGTGAGAAGAGATCCTGCGAATCTCAAATAACACAGCTAAGAGCAAGTTAAGTGACTTTCTTCCTCTCACAGATGGAATAATGCTACATCTTCCTACAGCCCATCCTGTATTCTGTTTCAGCTGTGCAATGACATGCAGAGGTTTCAGGAGAAATGTGGAAAGCAGAAAACCTGCTGTCCTCCCAAAATCCTCGCAGCAGACACCCAGCAAACCTGTGGAGGGGAGCGTCGCTTACTCCCAGCTGACTCACACATCTTATGGCAAAAATAAAGGAGTTTTTCCATTCTTGCACACAGACACACAGGCTCCCCATGTTTTATCGCACAGCGCTGCCTGTCTCAAGTTTAGACTTCAGTATTTTCATAAAATATGACTTAAGTGCACTCATATTTCATGAATAACTTCCAACTGAAACTAACCTACGGTTGTCAAAATAAGTAAATGAAGTATCCTCACTCAGTAACAGGATAAAGTTAAACATTTTACTAGAGGTCTGCTAGTTCTTAATTACAAAATTCTTCAGCCTCTAGATAATCCAGCTGAATGCAAGTACCTTGTACCCTTTAAGAAAATTTAACACACAAACCATATTTCCCATGATTTCATGATTTCAGCTTCTGAAAATGCTTTTACACCTACTTACAGCAAGTGCTGTTCTTCTGTTATACAAGACTGCAAAAAAATAAAAGTGTTTCCTTCTACAAGCAATGAAATAAGACTGGTATCATTTAAATTTCCCTTCACACTAACTGTAAAGACAGAGGTTTGATCCAAATTGGTCTGAGCCATGTTACTGCAAGGTTTCTAGCTCAGTAGTCATTTTTCCCTTGACATTTTTCCTTCATACCATCATACAACCTGACCCCAGCCTCATATCAAAATTCAAACAGGGGATTATCAGAGCTACTTTAATTAAGAACCTCCATTTTCAGGATTCTCTTCTTTAACAGAAGTGTTCCCCCCTTGATTCCTGAAGGCATACAAAAATTCCTGCATGCCACATATATGCAAAGACAATCAACTAAAAGTTAGTAAACAGAAAATTTGGTGGTTGTTCAAGGATTACTTTCATTTTCTCCTTGGGCTTATTCATTCTTAGGTTTGACCATACCCAAGAGAGTCACTGTAAAGGAGCAGTGCTGTGAAAACCGAAAATCATGACATGAGACTGGCAGAAAATTCCCATGCTGGAGTCAGTACAGCTGTTTAAAAGATTCCTGTATCAAGATAGATAGAAACAAGTGGGTTTCCTGTGGTTCTACTTGTGGTTCTATGAAAGCTATCATTAAAAACAGAAACAGAAACTAAAGGCAAAGGCAACTGAAAAAGATAAGGGGGTTTTAATAGCTTAAGGAAAACAATAGCCTCTTCCACTTTGCTTTGAATTATTGCCAAATTTGGAAGTTAATTTTCACAAATTTCTAAAGAAACACCATTGTCATAACAGAAAAGCACATCCACATCCATCCCGGAAGCACCAGGGCCTTTTTCCTGCATGGAACACTCAGAGGAGAACCATTCATGACTAGAGCCAAACTACTGAACACAGACACACAAAACCTATTGGTCAATAAAAGATTTTAAAAGAACTAGACAGGATGATTAAAAGGAAGAGATTATCAAATGAAGCTACACAACGACCTCTGAAAACTTCTAGTCCCAACTAAGGAAAAAAAGCATTCTAAAGTCAAAGCATTCTAAAGTGACCTTTGCTGGTCAGCTAAACGTATCCAAAATATTTGTTTATTGTAAAATATAGACTTTTTTTTTTTTTTAATAATTCAAGCAATTAGGAAGGATTTTCAATAAAAATCTATGTTTGCATTTGCCAAAAAAATTAAAGTAGCTTCAAATACATAAAGAACACAGGATACCTCAGTAATGGATACCTCTGGTATGGCTTCCTGCAAATCACTAATCAACTAAGTTGGCCTACTATTTATCCTAATCTGTTAAAAGTTTCTTATTTAATGATAAAAATCAGATTAGAATTGAAACCAAGTCTTTTTATTTGTAGAAAATCCAAGGTATAAACTCTTAACAGGTTTATTTAAAAAACAATTTAATAGCTAAATGATCTATGTTTTACCTGAACATGCATTCTCATTAAAAGCAAAGTAAATATCTCTGAATGCAGACACATTCTATGCCATTCTCTTTATTACTTAATTTCCCAGGTATCTCAGCATGATCTGAATAAATTATGCTGACAATACAACAATATAAATGATAACTCAACAACACAATTTTAGTGATATATAGCATGAAAAGTAAATAATAACCAGCACTGCTAATTGGCTCGCTACCTGGCAACAAATCAGTGAGCAAGTGACTCCACTGGTAATGCTTCAGCTGTGCACCACCCTAATCATTAAGCATTTCTAGCTATTCTAAGCTGTTTCTACTGCTTTTTATACAAAACTGTACTTTAGCATTAAAAAAATGCCTCAAATTCTTATTGAAAAAAATTTAAAAACCCCAGACTTGCACATTGGCAACATCTGGATGTTATGAGCCCACTCCTGCTACACTGTGTGGCACAAGCATTCATCAAATCAGAATGTGTTCTACTTGAAAAACTGAAATAGGACATTTAGAGTGAAGTTATCTACCAGAAGAGTCTGTAGTCTTTACTTTGGTACTGTAAAGTACTGTAATACTTTACTTTATTTATTGCCCCAACACAAAAGATGAATACATAAAGTGTAAATCCTGCTTTCCACCAAAGGCTGAAGATTCCCTGAGCTCTGACAGGGAGAAGAGAATCCTCCTTCAGCACAAGACTTCCCCAGAGCTCCTTAGCTCCAGAGGGCAGAGCCCCAAGAGCCTGTGGCCCTCGGGGACTCTGAGCAGCCTCTCCCCCCTAACCTGCAGCCCATGACAGCCCCAGGCGCTGGAGGTTCCACAAAGTGACACAAATCACAGTGTGTGACACACTGCAGCATCCCACCCTGCAACAAACAGGCTCCAGGCTTTGCTAGAAAAACAACAACATCATCACTATCCCAAAGGGAGACACAAAAAATTGTCAAAGGATAAGAATTAGCTTGTGCTTTCCTACTTTATTTCATTGCATCTCTGAGAACTGCCTTACAAACATGGATGTTCAGTTTTGTTTTCTAATACTGCCACACTTCTCACTCCAAAGACTTCCTTCAGCTCTAAGTCCTGTCCTGCAAAACATCAAAACTTCCTCCTTATCCATTTTCAATTTGTTGGCACACTTCTCTGTTTGCACTATGGGACAAAGCCAAGAAAGAAATCAGACTTATCTTGTGTAAATTATTCCTTTCCTACAAAACTTTAGTTATGTTCTCATTCACTTTACCTGAGCTCCCCTAGTTTTACTCTTTGCACATAAAATTCTCCATGCTTCAAGATAATTTTTATGACTACTGCTTTATTCTTTCTGTTTATGATATATATTTTCAAGCAGAAAGGTATGAATTCAGCAGTGTATTCAGGGCAAGAGGATCTCACTGATAGGTATCATAATATTTGCAGTATTATTTTCCAACCCATTCTTTATTCATCCAACCATTTTGCTGGCTGCTCAGACCACCGCTGTGAACTGAGCAGCCTTTTCTATTGAGCTGTCTGCAGTAATGATGATCATGGGGAAACTCTATCCCCACTGAAAGAAAAGGCAAAACTCCCAGAGACTTCAGTGGGATCTGAATTTCACTGAAGTTCTTTCTATCAAGTAGTTATAGCTAATTTAGAATTCAATCAATGGCTATGAATACTGCAAATAATTCCACACAATTTATATTGCAGGAAATTTGTCAAAACTGAGTATATTTGGATTTCTGCTCCCTAATTGCCTAAATCACTTAAGTCTCCAGAATTCCACAAAGGCTTCTATGGACTTGACTAAGAAAAACTGTTGCCATCTATATTTTCTGCCTTTTATTTTGCATTCCATACACATCTTCACTTGAGTCTTTACCATACAAATAAATCTAATAAATAGATTGACTAGATCACTGTTAATCCTGAGTCTCTGGGAGCCCTTTTAATTTTTGCTTATGCTCAACACTGTTCAGTTCTCCGTTCTCTGTTATTTTTCCAAGGGTCAAAACGCATTTCATTAAGCTGGTTTTTTCTGTAGCTGCCCTTTCCTCAGCAAATACAAATATTTCTAGTAGCCTGGGAGTTACCATTTACTATGACTTCCCATTTCTGCTATATATGCCCTCATAAGTATTTTAAATTGTAATTATTTCTGCTAGTGTTTTAAATCCAGAAATCTTTTCCATTATTTCTGCTGAATCTAAATTCACAAACTGATGAAGATTTTCTGTTCCAGAAATGGAAAAGAGAACAAAAGCTAAATCGACAGCTAGAAAACTGGAGGCTGCAGTCCTCACTGCATATCTCCAAGTGCATAGCTACAATTTACAATGCTGCTCTATGGCACAGTCCCATACAGTGTATTTAAGTTAATTTGAAAATACCATGCATTTGCAGAAGTCTCTACCATCTGCTGCTTATCCAACCATCAATTTCAGAATTAAGCAGTGTAGGCAAAGGAGCAGAACACAATCTCCATTCCAAACCCTTACTAACAGTGCAATGTTCGGTAGCATTGTCCATTTCTTGATGGACCATGGTGAAGTCTACACTGACACAGCCCCATCAGCGTGGCCCTGACACAGTTTTCAGGGCATTAATTGTTTTTGGATGGTTCTGCACAGTATCACTTCAAAGGAACCAGCTTGGTTGCAAATAATCTGGGATTTTCCCCATGCACTGCAGTACACTAGGCAGGAAATCTGCATCTTGGTGTGTGCCTAAGTAAACAGGGAGCTGGGAGCCCTGAGGGGAACAAGTTGAGTTATTCAGTGTGGATCTTCCTTAGTCCTCTCATCCTATGGGGGCTCTTCATTTCTTAAGTCTTCAATTTAATAAATCCACTAAAATTAACACATCAGCAATTAATAAGGAATTAATACGGTTCACGCATGTTTAAAGTTAAATAAGTACTTAAGTGTTTTACTAAACAGGAGCTTAAGACAATATGCACTTCTTTTTTTTCCTCTAGGTCATGCTCTTAGTTTCAAGTTGCTGAGGTGGCACTGGTACACAAACTCAAATTTTAACCAGCCACAAATTCAGGATGAAACACATCTTTGGTGTTTAAAACATCCTTTGCTGTGACAGTAACTCAGCAAGACAGCTGGGTCCCTGGCAATGATAAGGTCCTCTCTGGTGAGGCAGCAATACTACAGATATCGTGGAACATGATGCAATTATTTTCTGAAAAAATAAAACCTAATTAAAAAGATAATAATAAAAATGCCCTAAGCAATAAAAAACCCCAAAACACAAAGAAGTAAAAAGTTGTTTCTTCATGCACCTAGTATACTGTGGCTGTGGAATCATAATTTCTCTGTAAAACACAAAATATAGATGTGGTGTTATTTCTTTCAATTCCTTTTCCGGGGGAGAATGAAATGTGTGTTCGAGGCCAGAGAGAAGCTGTCTCACTCAGAGTGGGTGGATGCAGAAACAGCTGTTACCTTCTCCTTTGCAAAGTGGGGAAGTTCTCGCACACCTCTGCACTCCCAGCGACACTTCCTTGCTTGAAGACATGCAAATATTCAGGAATGCACACAATACCTGGAAGCATATATGTTCTATGGTTTCAATGACAACAAGGTTTAATCTTGTTTAATATTTTTAATTGAAGTCAAAATGTTTTTGCATTTGGCAACAAACAGAATGATCCTGATGAAAGGCATAAAACTATTAATTATGTTTTGTTCACTCTATTCTTACTGTACTGCTTGTGTGGTTAAAAATTAACTCTGTGATCTTATTTAAAACAATACACGTGTCACTTCAGACATTCCTAAAAAGGATGCTTAGTAATAATAAATAGGTGTGCTTGTCAAGAGAAATTTGCTAACAAAGTGAATTCAGGCATCTTAAACAGATAAAAGAAAGCAACTATAAATTAGAGCAGGATAATATTTTGTTTCATTTTTTAAAGATTCCCCTCTCTGTTTTTATTCATTGATGAATTTTAGATATGCAGATAAAGACAATAAATGTTTCATGATTATTATGAGCATTCCAGAGTCCCCAGACAACCTTAAATATTTCAATGTGTGGGAGAAGTGTCAGACTATATCATACCATCTCCGTTGTAAATACTAATAATATTGATAAGGATAACTTGAATGATTTTAAAGTAAAACTGTCAAAGTTATCCTTAATGCAGTTAAGCATTTGCTTTGAGGCCAACAGAGCACTGGAGCAGCTGCTCAGAGCGGCTGTGGAGTCTCCCTCTCTACAAGACACCCCAGACCCACCTGGACATGGTCCTGTGTCACTGCTCCAGGTGACCCTGCCTGGACAGGGGATGGACTCCATGACCTTCAGAGATCCCTTCCAGCCACAACCGTCCTGTGATTCTCATCCCCACAGGCAACAGAAACAATCACGAGTTAGGAAGTCAAGATTTGTAGCACATCTTGTTTTTCATTCATATCTGCACACAAATAAACATGCAAATATCAGGGAAGTGGACAGTCACCCACTATAAGTCATGCAAATGCAAATTTATATGGTTTTAAAATAAAAATTTTGCCTGCACAGCCTCAAAAAACCTGTTTTTAATATCTGGCCTTTTGAACTCACCTCTCTGCAGCAATGTCAATGAGGTTCTCCATGAGTGCACATATTTTCCTGGGGACAATGTATCTTATTAATCCCATGATCTAAAGAGATAACACATTTGTCAAAAAATATCTGTGCTTTATCAGGATGAATTTGCTCTAACCTAGCATCGACTATCTTTTCCCAAGCCAGAGGAAATAACCTGCACAAAACTAGTGTTTTCTTTTTTATCGGTCTTTTTTTAGTTTGTTTTTGTGAGGGTTTTTTTGGTTGGTTGGTTGGTTGACCGGTTTTTGTTGGGTGTTTTTGGGTGGATTTTTTGTTTGGTTGGTTTTTTGGTTGGCTTTTGGGGTTTTTTTCTGGGCGTTTTTTGTTTCTGTTTGGTTTGGGGGGGGCATTTTTGTTTGGTTTTTGGGGTTTTTGGTGGATGTGTTTGTGTTGTTTTCTAGCAGTTTAAGAAATTCATGTAGCTTTCATTTTCATCAAGTATTTATTTCCTGCCCCCAATGGTTCTTTTTTCTTACTTAGAAACAAGTCTACATTAAAAAAATTCACCACCACTTTGTATTCCCCAAAAGCCATTTGGGAGAAACCAGAAGAGCCAAATTCAAGCCCAGTCCCAAAAAAAAAGCAACACCCTATCTAGAGCTGGTGATTTGCCACAGCAGCGAGAAGCAAAGCTCTCAGAGACAGCATCGGGGCTGACACTGCAGCTTCAGGAAAATGTAAAATCTGCTTAGGCACTGCCAGGAGAGCACTGGGGGTGTTTGGGAGCTGCATTAAGGGTAGGAAATTTGTGATGCTTTTGTGAGGGAATATACCATGGGAAAAGACTTGCCTGGAAATGGGCTTCCCTTTGAAAATTACAACCATTTATATGCAGTGTAATCCTAAAATTCTTAACATCCCTTTTAACTGGTTGTGTTTTCAGTCTACGTTTGCCAACTGATGGCTTGGCTGCACTCTTTCAATATAGGCAAATAAATGCCTACCAAGAGCTCACCACAAGTTTGTGCATGGACAGCAAAAAGGAAATAAAGCTTTGTGCCCAGTTAATCAATTATCTTCTCTAAGGTTTTGCACCAGCATAAAGATTGTTGCCTGAATTTCTGATGTGATGGGGCAAGTGAGCAAAAATATTGGCAAAAGGGAGCAGGCAAATGCCCAGTGAGACAGCCTGGCAATACTGGAAACACTTTCTCCAGGCCTCAGTGCACACAGAGGCTTTTACAGGACAGTGCCTTTTATGTGAATAATATATAAATGCCTTCAGAAAGTGCAGGAAAAGCCTGGAGTTTTCTCTTTTTTCTTTTTAAACAGCACAACTACTTTCATCACCTTTTTGTAAATCCTTAAGAGTGTGTTATCATACTGTTTATGTGGGAAGACAGTGCTGTGGCAAAACTTGTTACTGATCATGGTTTAAATTGTCTGAGGAATTCTCTCTAAGGCTTATGAAAGAACAATCTTTTGTGCATAATATCCTTTTATTTTCCCACTTCATTTATTTTGGTAACCGAAATGTGTGTTTACATCTAACTACATAATGTTTTAGCACCTTTGAACTATTTCTAACAATCTTTTTGATCCATATATAGACACAGGAATGTTGGGAATGTAATATATGTATATAATTTTAGACAACAACCATCAGCCTAGTAAGCTAAATGTCTTGTACGCCCTAGAAACTCAGATTTGAAAGAGAAACCATATTTAAGAACCTCTGATCTACCCAATGATTCCTTGAAGTATAAACATGTCATTTTACATATCCAAACTGAAGTACACAGCAGCAAATATGAATTGAAAGCCTGGGGAATGTGATGATTTACCTCAGAAACTCTTAATTAAAGAAACTAAACAAACAGCCCCATAAAGAATAAGCTTCTTAAATTTAATAACCAGGTATTTTAACTGTGGCTTTTGTTTAGCATTCTTGATCCGAATGAAATTATGTCACCTTTTAAAGATGCAAGAGCAGTTTTTGCTTTAGTTCTGAAGTCACACTTACAGCTGTGTTGGTATTCAGGTATTCAGGCACAGGTCTGAAGAACTGGCTTAAAAATTACCTCCTGCCTCTCTCTGGTTTGAAAACAAAACTGTATTATCTCATCTGAATATGGTGATGAGTTTGATCCACACTAACTACTACAATGGCATTGTGCACATCAATAAAGAAATGTGATAATCCTCTAGCAAAAATTAATTTATTAATGAATTGAATAATTAAATTGCTGAAAACCACATTTTCAGGAAGTTAAGCAAAGGTGTTTTGAATAAGAATAGGGCTTTTTCTGAAATCTATAAGTACAATAGACTTGCTAAAGTAAATAACCCCGTGAGTTACTTACCTCATAATGTATTTAGTTATAATATTAAATGGATAAAGTACTTGATCATCTCCCAGGATAATAAAGCTGGTGGTATAGAGAAAAGCCTCCATGGGATTAAGAGAGAGTTAAAACATTTCAAATATGCAATTAAAGGCATTCTAGCATGCCTGTGATCTCTGCTCTGGTTTCCTATTTACAGAGAAGGAAAACTGGCTCAGACCTCCTAGACTAAGACAAGGAAGTATGCAAAATCGAGCAGTCTCTGTGCCAGCTCTTGCTAATCCTTTTCAGTATGGTTTGCTGCTAATTTGTCATGGCACATATTTGCCTTATGTCTAATTAGCATCAAATTGCAAACTGCTATTTGCTAACAATTTGTTGCATCAATCTGCTTGAAAATCTATAGTTTAGAACTGGATTGAAGCTTATTCTGTCTATCAAAATTCTATTTCATACACATCACAGTAAACTATTTCCCTCTAAAAAAACATTGCAGTGCTCTTCTGTGCAAAGAAACACACATTTTAAAAGAAAGCCTACACAAAGTGGTAGTTTTTGTTCCTTTGTTTCACCCTCCATTTATGTTTTGCTATAACTTGTTTATAACTGGAATTAAATAAAGAACAGCTTGCTCTTTGTTTAGAGTTAAATCTAGCTACCTCTCCCTCACCCCATAATAGAATAGGTACACACAAAATTTTCTATACTTTGGAGAATATAGGCAAGAATTGGCTCTCAAAATACAGGAAGAATTTCAGCCAAGGGATGTGCCAGGTTTAGGATCTGGCTAATCTCTTCTGTTCGACATCCACAGGTATTATAATAAACAAATAGCTAAAAATCCTTGTCACAAACAAATCCCGTTGCAAAGATGTTCTTCAATGCAATCATAAGTGATGTGGGAGATGTTTATGCATAAGATTTCCTCCCCCGCTATGCCTCATTAGAAACAGATGGAATACTGCTGCCACATGCATTGCAGGGGATGGATAGAAATGTGTCAGTGCAGGGCCTGGGCTCTGGAATTTACTCCAGAGTGGCACAAAATGTTCTAAGCACTCTCCTCCATTGCATTCCAGGGCTGCCATGGGGTCATCAAACCAGCACGGCCCCACACTGCTGCTCTGGAAGCACGACTGCAGCCCATGGAAGGTGGGGTTTTGTATCTAGCTGTGGTACAGATGGAAATGAAATGGGCTTTTTTCTTCCAATCCACTGAGCATCTGAAATTTCAAAAGTATTTCACCTTGAGAAAGCTGAATTCATAGGGCTGAGAGAGAGATGGTGGGAGTAAACGAGATGAAAATTCCAAATAGGCAAATCCATAGAAATACTCTGGGCCTCAAACTGCAGTTGCTTCTGCATTTTCCTTTGTCATTTTGATCCAGAATTGCATACTGGGCACTAGACATGTTTTCCACTTCAAGTTTCAACAAAATCAGTATAATATTTGCCTTTCTGTGAGTTGGTGTTTGCTATAGCAAACAAATGTAGCCAAATTTTCTGCCCACTTCTATGTAAAGTTTGCATACTTTCTCCTTGTGAGAGAATGAGCCAAGCTCAGTGCAAAATGTTGTCAAACAAAATGAAAGCTTTCAGAGCTGAGTGAGAACACAAGTCTGTCTTTGCTGTATCTATACCCAACAAAAACTCTTCTAAGTTTGCAGGAGATTGAATGTAACCTTCACAGGCAGATTGGACAGACATTTAGGAAGTGCTCACCATTAAGATGAACCCTTATCCCCACAGCTTTGGTGAATGGAGAGTTGGAACCAGGTCCAGCATTTTCAGCTGCTTAAATAAAAACAGTCATAAACACTGAGAGAACACCTTGAGTTGGGGACTGTCCTGGGTGATGTCCCTCCCCACCTGCATTATCCTAAGAACTGCTATCTTATTTGATAAATATTTAGTAATTCAGGGTTTTTTTCTGTATTCTTCATTGCTTTCTAATCAGAGCAGTCCAACACAGATGGACACTGGTGGTCACTGCTGCTTGCAAAAGGACGCTGAAGGGCCTGAGGAGAAAACTGCTACAAGTGGTTGAAAGTGAGTTAAGAGAACTCCCTGTTTGCATTGAGATCGTGGGACATCCCCCTTATTTGTACCACAAGCAATAATAACATATTAATTATACCTAAGGGGAAGCTTTGGCTTTCCTTCAAAAGCTGGCAATGTGTAAAGGGGCTCACACATTTCCCTGAAACCAGAAAAGAAATGACAGAAACATAACAGTGAACAGGCCATAGAGAGAAGATACCACTTTCAACAGCAGACATCATCCATGTCACAAATATGGGGAGCAATTCCCACTATGGAAAAGGGCTCCTGCCTTTTCATGGATTGCACCAAAAGAGTGCCCATATGAGCTGGACACGCGTGGCAAAGTGAGAACACTCACTGAAGGAATACAACTTTTCCTGATTTTGCTTTATGATTATTAACATGTCACACTTATTTGCAAATGTGTTAATTTCCCCAATTTTATAGAACTCCTCTTTAAATGTATCCTAATGGACAATATTTTAGAGACCGCATTAATTTCTCTGTTTCAAAATGATATAAATATATTAAGGGCCAATTTTGTGCATAAAAGTGGGAACGCAATCTGGGCAGCTAAGCAACTCTTAATCTTCCAATCTGGAGAATAGAATTCAGGCTTTTTCATCTTGGCTGAAGGGAAACCAGTCTGCGTGCCCTGAATTCTCTCCAGATTGTAGGACATGGAATCAGCAGTATGCCCCATCAGGAGCCAAGAGAGCTGTGTATCATTCAGCAAATTGATATACCTTCAGTGGGAAGTTTGGGAATAGTTTCTCACAGCTTCCTGAACTGAGAGTGATTTGAGGTCGGGAGAGCTCATGTATTCTATAAGCATGCAGAAAAAAGGATTCATTCATTGTCTTCTGTATAACAATGCTGGTTTTCTTGAATAACTGAAGTGCAGTTTTTCCATTTATATGTAAGTTGTTCACGGTTTCTGTAAAACAAAACCAAGATTTTCCTACGTTAGAGAAGTAAGAAAGTCAGACACCTCACAACCCTATAAAAGCAAAGAAAAACATAGGGAAATCACATTTTCCCCCCAGTCAATTAAACAGAAATAGAATAAATGTATTGGCAAAAAAAAAAAAAATACAAAGAAGCATTTAAAAGTGTGCAGCCTTGACATAATTAGATCTACCACATCTAGGTCAGCTGAGGATGCAGGATTCACACACCAATTATTTATTCAAAACTTTAGAACAGTGCATTTCGAGTGACAGCTCCTAGCTGCGGCTCCTCCAAGAACTGGTGGAGCCACCGTGCACATACACACCTTAGAGAGCTCTGGAAAACACATCCCCACCTCATCTAAAAAACTCCAAAGGCATTGGATATAAAGCAAGGAATGCCATAATCATCACTTTTCAGTGGCTGGTGTGCAGTTGAAGTCAGCGCTGGGATTTCATTGCCTGTGGAACCAAAGAGGACTACCCATGAACAGATTGGAAGAGTTAGGTCTAAGCTCGCTAGGGAAGGAAGTGGTGGAATCATGTGGGTAAAACTGAAAGCTTCTTTCTGCCAGAAGTATGGATGACAACCTGCAGGGACTGCACAAATGAAAGGTGGCTTCACCAGCCTCCCAAAACACCACCCCTGCCATAAACTGCTTTGGCTTAAAACCCCTAGAACATAGAATAACATGGAAAGGGATCCCAAAGGTGAGGGACTGACATATTGTTATGTGTATTCATCAGTACTCTTAGAGATGTCTGGCACATACCATGTGCATATTTCATCTTATGCTTTTGTATAATGCCTGTAAAATATGTTGTGCAGCACATGAAAGGGCTAATCCAAGCACAGGGTAAGAGTCACTGCTGCCAGATAGCAGACTTCCCCCTTGGCACAAACAAGAACTAAAGAGTTGTGTTTAGGTTCCCAAATTCAAACGATGCCTCCATGACAGACACTTTCTACACTTCCTATTTGCTTCTTGGAGTAAAGACAAGTGCATATCCAGTTGAGTAGCTTGAAAAAACTATTGGAAATGCTAAGAAAATATTTTAAGTCAGAACTAGGATTTGGGAAATACTAATGGAAAATAATTTGCTTAGAAAAAGAAGTCAAACCCTACAGTCCTTGACAGTATACAAGGCTCAAAATGTCACTGTAAATACATTTTAATCCTGATCCAATGCCATGCTATATTCAGTATACAAGGGGACCTATATGCATCTTTCCTAGTCCTCTAGAATGCTAAACAACAATATACTTAAACATAAAACATGTTGCTCTTGGTTACATACCATAAATTGCCATATATCCCTTCCCTCTTCTCATTCAGATTCTAATGAATGCTGCTCCGCTGGTCAACTATAACACAGGACTGCAAGGACTTCTCTCCTTGTCAAATAGCACTCTATAAAAAATACTATTGTCCTCCTGATTTAGGATACATACACATGGCTAGTAGGGAAAAAAGAGCTGAGTTTGGCAAATAAAGTCTCGCATGGGAATTTTCTCCCACAACTACCAAAGATAAATGAAATTTTCAGACATAGCCCTATCAAACTCCACAATACAGCATGCGTGGAGTTCGGATACAATAAAAGGAGGAACCTGAGAGAAAAGTTGTTTTTGCAACCTCAATAATGAGAGTGAGTCTTGAAACGCTGGCAGTGGAGGAAGCATTTTCATTAGGTGTGTTTCACTTTGTTCCTCGGTGCAGCAATCCACTTACAGAAGCTGTGTGTTGTTACATGACACATTTCCACTTTCTTACAGAAGTGCCTGTGATTTTTTGAATGCTGTTTGTTGTTACTGCCTTTCTTCTCCGACACAATGCACCAATTTTTAACCTTTTCAGTAACCTAGTGACACCTCTGGGATATTACAGTATTCCTGTCAAAATGTCTGGTCTACAACAATAAACTTTACATTGATGTCTTGCTTTTTGGGAATAATTACACTGTTCCTTAAATGTTACCCTATTTACTATTTGTGCAAAAAGATGACAATAAAATCAATGGAACACAATTCCCAAATGTGCATCAAAGTCTTTTGCAATGTTAATGGATTAGTGTGTCTATAGAGGTGTAAGATCATTTTGTCTTGATGCTTGGACTTGCACAAGATATGCACTCACTCAAAGATAAACTTATTAACCCTTATCTGCTGAGCTCATCCCTTCAAAAAGTTAGTTTAATCTCCCTGCATTTGTCAGGATTCCTTTTTTCTTTTCCTTCCTCCTTTATTTTTTTTCCTTTTTTTCCTCCCTTTCCCCTTCTTTTCAAGCCAAGCCTGGGAATGCTGCCCATCGATCAATAGGTGTATGATGAAGGAACTTCGTCCTGCTCCCTCTGACCAGCGGCGATGTTTTTCCAATGATTCCGCAGGAGTCAAAAACTCAACAAAGCGAATCGCGGATGCTGTAAAGGGAGCATGCTGCTCATGTCTGTGACCACTGTATGCAAAGCTTGGCATTAGTCACCGCCAGGCCGCCTCTGACAGCCCTGAAGTGAGGGAGATTAATGTGAGGCAGGGGCACTTTATTATTGTCATTCTGTTCTTTCACACTCTGCCTCTGACTTTCAATTTTGCTCCAGAATTAATTGTCTGCTCCCTACAGTATGACTGATGTAGAAGGATACAAGTAACATAGGCACCTGGTTCTGGCCTTGACAATCTGACTCATTGTTGCAGGATGTATTGTGTACAGTCAAATTCAGGGACAGACGGGCATCTTTCAAAGAAATCAGCCAATGTTTCTTTTGACTTCAATCAGATTTGACTGTAGATTATCCTTCTCTAAGAACAATTTTTTTCTTGTAGAGATGCTAACAAAATGCCAGTGCCATTATTAAGTACCACTACATGATACTATTGCTCTGCTTTATGCAGCCTCGTATGAGGCCTTTCTCTCCAAGCTTTTCTTTTTATGTTGTAAGGCAGTAAATTAGTCATGTAGCAGTGTTTAATCCCTACCCTCTCAGAGTTAAGCATTGTTGTGAGAACATTATATATGGTATCTTAGACAATAAAAATACATGACTGTGTAAGCCAGCATCATTTACTATTTATTGGGCTAACGGTTCCAAAGCAAATTACACACAAAGTAAGACAAATAGTTAAAGATCTTGTATCTAATAGAATATCTGACTGTATATCAGACTTAAAATGAACTGCTGTACTAAGAGATCAAAGAACATCTTTACTAGAGCATAGAGGATGAGGAAAAAACCCCACTTTTCAGATGGAAAAAAATCATACAGAATCAGTCTTTGCACATGCACCCCTATCAGTCTGCTTTTTCTCAGTTTAACATCTGATGGTGACAAATGTAAAGGCAGTTCTACACTGCAGTGAAACAAGGAGCTTCACCTCTATCTTTAAACAATAAGCATTTGCTAGGAGTCACAGACATTGCTGCAGACACAGAGGCAATAAGATCAACATTTGCTGCTCTAAAAGCGTGGTGAACTGCGGCGTATTTGCTCAAGGTTTAGTTTTTGTGCCAAACACTCTCAAGTGCCTGTTAACACTTTCAGTTGGATTTTATCATTTTTGATCAGACTGTGATCAGATAAACTTTTCAGAGCTACACAGCTGAGAAACTATCAGATGTATACAAAATGTATGGAAATAAGCAACACTAAATGTTCCATTGTTTAATGTTTACCCCTTGGTACATGGGTGGGATTCCTCAAGAGGATGTCAGGAATTTCTTCTCAAATACCTTTCTGGATATAACATGCAATAAATTATTGTGGCTTTAACTCATCTACTCCTTCAATGTGACAATGATATTATGTTAAAGGGTACAGAAATATGGAATATGCTGAATTGCCTTTATCCTGGACACCAGAAGGAAAATTGCCACCATTCAGTGAGGATAATCCCACCTCATTACACTAATGATTTACACAATGAGTAAGACACAAAAACTGTCTACTTGCATTTATGAGAGGAAGCAGCTTTTCCCACTCACTCCAATTTTCCCAGACCTCTGGACAAAGTAAATTTCAGGATGCATTTCAACTTCTTTGAAAGACACAAAAAGCAATGAGAAACTCTGCCTCTTTAAAAAGGTGTGTGAGTAAACGTTGTAATATCCTTCAAACCTGACATTAAGTATTCAAATGTTACTTAAGCAAAGTGTGAGCAATTAAATTAATCAATCTTCCCAGCCATGTACTGAACAGATGTTCAATAAATCCTCTCTGCTTACAGTGTGGGAGAAAGAAAGTCCACTTTTAGCTGTCCTTCAGTGCTGACATCCCTCAGCCCGTCCTTTCCTGGGCCTCATGGGCCACTGCCAGGCAGTTCTGCTGTGTTGTTTCTTTATTATAAATAACAACAGACCACCTGGACTACCTGCAGTACCTGGAAGCTGAGGTTTAATGATCCTTCAGGCTACATCCTCAGCTCTCTCCTGATCCCAGATAATGGGACTGATGGGAATGGCAGAGGAGTGACGGATGGCAGTGACGAATGACTCCAGACAAACATGTGCTGACAACTAGTGAATATGGGGCAGCCTTGCAGAAAGGTCAAGATAAAAGTATTTGCTTGACTTTCAAAGTTCCTCCATGAAAAAATGCTCCGAATCCTCAGATTTCTCCCCACCAGATAACTTTGCCAAGCAGATGTGTACAACATGCTATCAGAGTGCCACAAATCTGGCAAGCAGCACTGCAAGTGGGAGAAAGCACAACCTTTTAGTGGGGAAAAAAAACCCTATCTGCAAAGCTGGAACAGCAAAATTCCATGGACATGCAAAAACCTGGATACTTGCAATTTTCAGTGCTAAGGTTGCTGGCAGCTGCTGACACAGCTTCTTGTCCTTTAAGGTGCCTGTTCTGTGCTGTTCCCACCCCAGCCACAGTCCCACTCTCTCATTGCTCCTCCGGCGCTGGAAAAGGCCACTGAGCCGCCCCATCTTTCTGCCCAATTAAACACTGAGTTCTTTTCCTAGGAGGGCTTACAAAGTTTGCCTGCAAGTCGTGTGATGTAAAATTTCATTGCTACAACATGCTCTCGTTGTCACATCAATTTTAGACCCTCAGATTTCAAAAATGAAGGGACAAGTTTTTATATCGAACCCCCCAAACCTTAAACAACAAATCCTTTTGGTTATAAGGTGCATATGATGCATCCCATCATCTTAACTTGTTACCCATTAGTATCAGCTCTGATCAAATGAGTCGACTGACATTCAAATGTAATGGTTAAAACTTCTGCACCATAGATATACAACTTCAACCTTTTGAATGCTGCCATTCCATATATGGACTTTATCCACATTTTAATGAGGCTCTAAAATCTCTGAGATTAAGCTAGTATTTTATACAGAACTGCCTGCTTTTTATGATATCCTGACATGTTGTACAACATTTGTGACTATATTGATCCTTATAAATTCAGCATCTATATAAATTCCTGAAAATCATGCCCTGTTCAGTCTGTGGCACAAACAGCAGGGCAGGCCACATGGAGGGGACAGTTCTTGAGCCATTTGCCCAGCAGTAAACAGGCAGGTAAGGAATATTTTAGTAGCACTAAATTTAGTTTCATAACACAGCAATACTTAAAAAAAATTAAAATACCACCCTCAAAACGCACAATAAAGAATTGCCAGGCTTCTTTCTCAATTTTACCCTCTTTCATTCTCCTTCAGACAGACCTGTTTCAAATCCTGAGGGGGTAAAAACTGTACTCTTCTCCCACCTGGGACAGTTATACATCTTCATGCCCTCACCTTTGCCTGTCTGCAGAGACAAGCCTTGTGTTTCCCCATGCAGTTTCACGCTTTTAATCTGAAACAAATGATTGCAGAAAAAAAAAAAAAAAGCATTATCACCTTGGCGAGGCATCAGGAGTATACAGAAAAAAAGAAAGGGTCTATGGGCAAATTCATCTTCCATTGCTACAATCAATCTCTCACCTAAAGAAATACACAATAACTAGGCAGGAAAGGGCCAAGATTTATGGCCTAGAAACATCTCCACTGACCAGCATACACCAAGCCTTCCTGGCTCCCTCCTTGCCAGAATGGCTCTTTCTAACAGTTACAATGATATACTGTCTCTCCCTACTGTTTTACAAGTACATTAGCTTTATTTAATGAGATCTCTGAGTAATTTAACAGATGTATATAGGACATAAGACTAGAAAAACTCTTGCTACTTGAACACTTTTGCCAAGGTATTCCAGGGCTAGCTAATCTCCACTACCATGTTATATTCCATGAAATACTGTTATTGGAATTTTGGGAAGGTTTTTAAAATAATTTTAATAGGAATATTATATTATAATCCAATAGAATAGTGCAATATTCAACACTTGCTTGTATCAGGCCCATTAAAATAAGGTTAAAAGTGGTTACTTTAGTTCTTAAAAATTATTTATATATTAAAGGGCCTGAGAGAAATTCAGGAGCAGAGATGAATATATCTCCTAAATCTTGCACCCTGTTCTTTCCTGTAACTTCAACACCATGTCCCAAGGGAAAAGAGACAGACACTTCCATTTTAAAAACATATATTCAGCTTTAAAGCTCACAATTACTGGATTGCTCAATAAGAAAGCATTTCAAAGTACTGTATTCTGAGGTTTTGTTTAATATATGAAGTATAACCAGTCATTAGTTTAACACAATAGCTCTGCTTTCCATTATTTTATTATTTCTGTTTCTGAGCAACAGACAATGTTTTGGATAGCTGCTGTTATCCTGCAAAGTAGTTTTAAATAATAGTGTTATACAATAAAATATTAAATGAAAGAAACTGCAATAATAACTTTTTAAATAACTCTAATAAGCTACCAATTAATAATACAGAGAGTGGCAATAAGGAATTGCCTGTTTAAAGTAACATTCAAACAATTTTTCTGAGTAAAAGAAAGATGGGCATAAACTTTATGCATTTGCCTGTGCATTTTTTGCAGCAGTGAATCTACAAAAATCCATATAGTGTGTTGCTGTTTTCTCATACATTATACTTTTTAAATTGATTAAAAATAGAATATTGCCCCAGATTCAGTAATGACTTCAATGAAGTACATTAAAAAAAAATTCAACAACTTCAATTCTACCCAGTGGTGAGACCAGTACTAATTGAGTTTAGTGGCATTTTTCTGTAAATAATATATAGTCTCATTAAAGAAGGTTTATTTTAGTTTTAAAACATATTTCTTTTTAAAATTCTTTTAAGCTGAAGGGGGTTAAAAAAGGGGGGAAAACGGATGAGAGTAATATTTACTATTCTGGAAAAGCATTCAAAGTCCTTCTGGCTTACAGGATATTGTGTTAACCTTGAATTAGAGCATAAAACACAGGTCTAGCACATTTATATACAATTACCCTTAAAAGAGTATGAAATTTACAAAAACCATGCCGCAGAATATCTAACATTTAGAGAAAATCCACATATGTATCTGACCAAAGCAAACATTCTGAGCCATCTCCTGAATGCACCACACCTCACCCAGAGGCAAGGATTCCTTGTTTGGAAAGCAGAAAAAACCAGGCTGTGAGCACAAAACATGGATATTTCCTTAAGTATCAGAAAACACTGACAAATCTCAGGGTATAAAATTATGAACAGTCACCATGCAGAATTATTCCTGAAATCAAGAACTCACAAAATTACTCCCGAAGTAGAAAAGATTGGGGAGAGAGAGGGAGAACGTGGGCTGATAGAGAGCAAATTCATCGCGTGAAATTTCATTTCTTGAGAGCGATACATCAAGTTGTATTTGTTTAATGAGGTTGACACTAGAAAGATGTATAGAACATGTCAGACACCCAGTACCAGTGCGTTCTGGGAAAAAGATAACATCTGAGGATCTGACCACTCACTTCGTCTTCGAGCCAGACTTCTCTATCTACTGGTTCTTCAGGGGATTATAAATGAGAGGGCAGGAGGAACAAGGAGCAAAATAATGAAAAACAACACAAAAAAAGAAAAATTATAACATTGTAGAGCCAAGTAAAGCCAAATTTATTGACCTCACAACTACATAGTCAAGAGAAAGTTATCACTGTGGAAACTTTTACTAAAGCAGAATGATCTTAAATAACAAGGGAGTGCTATGAAATTTACAGCACTTTTAAGATATGCAAATTGAATGCAAGGTATAGACATAAGGGTAATTAATTGTAAATCTAAGAATAATGTTTCTTTGTCAGGGCTGTCTCCATGTTGTGGAATACATTCTAATGTGCCTTAACTCTGAATATTTCTTAAAGGCTGGTCTAATTATGAGATGTTCAGAATTTCAAAATAGTAGTTATTCTTATCGTTTAATATAGCTGCTGTAAAGTTTCATAACAAAATTTACTGATTACATGAAAATATTTTAGTTTAATTTTCAAGGATAAAGCACTTGTTTAAAAGTCTAGGCACTGAGTCTTTACCTTGGAAAAAAACAATATGATGAAAACAGCTTTTGCCTAAACCAGTGTTTTGTGGTTTGGTTTTTTTTTTTTCAAGGCGTAGAAAGAAAAGAAGCAGAGAATCAATACAACTAACTGTAAATATCTTTATCTGCTGCATTTTTGAAGTTATAGTGCTGGTTTTCTAAGGACTTCATAGAATAAAACAGAATTTTAAAATTCTGTTATTTACTTAATTTTTCCTTTTATTGAAGTCATTCATGTGGCTATAATTCAGGTCAACCTTTCCATTGCAACATGACTATAAAAATTCACTTTCTCATTTTAAAACTTGGCAGGGTTGGAAAGGAAAATTTCCAAGTTTGAAAGGAAATTTATATAAACTTATAGAACATCTAAAACCTTTTACAGCAATAATTCAAGCCCCTGTCAACTTCAGTAGCAGGCCTGTATGGGTGACTGTGCTTCCTGACAGAAAACCCACGATTTGGGCTGCTTTTAGTGTTTAATTCAGACAAATTAAAATGAGGCTTCTTTAGGGGGCAGCATAGCGAAGAGTCTTCAACAATAATGCCATAATAGCCAGGATACCTTGGATTTTTAGGGAAAAATCCTCATGTCTTAGAGGATTGCCAGAGACCCATGGAAAAGTTGAAAAGAGTAGCCAAAGCTCTGAGTCAATTACTGACACCAAGCACCAAGAGAAGCAGACAAACCAGCAACACAGGGTTTGGGGAAATTATTCCAGTTGGTAACTCTTCAGTTCCACCAAAGAAACTCTAATCACAGATATTATCTCACGAAGAAACTACATGGCTGGAAGTACAGGATTTAGATCCATGTGCAGTAGCACTACAGAAAAAAATCCTTATTTTCACCAGCCATCAGTTACACTCCTACCTGTGCAGGAATCATCCGTGAGCCCCACGTCCAGGATCTGATTTTCATATTCCAAAGGGAAAAGAGCAAAACACTTCAAAACCACCTGTTTTAGAAGAAGTACAAGTGGGATAGCTGCTGATGGATTTGTGGTCAGCTGGGAGGATTACAGCCCTTTGGGAGAACCATCATGTGACATGGACTGGTTTTCTGGGAGCTGAGGGGGAGAAGAGCCCCAGATCCTCGTGCGGTTGGCATTTAGTAACAAAAAACCCCAAACCAATAGTTAAATTTTAGGCCAGCAGAAGTTATCTGCATGAGATGAAATGCATTTCAGAAACACATCAGACAAAGTCTTTGGGAGACAGGAAACAAAGGGAGAGGTTGATCATCAGTATGGAATACAAAAGTAAATGCTAACACGACTTTGGAAAATGTGCACATCATCACTTTGTGTCTGCTCTGCCTAAACAATTAAAATATTCTGTTAATATTTTTTACCTAAGCATAACATACTATTACTTTAGCTCCCCTTCAGTGACAGTTTGTGCTTGGGAGTTCTGTTATAGTTTAAACAGAGAACTCAGGAAATTTTGAAATCATTGCCAGATATAGAGGCAGATTTCATAACATGAGTTAAATGCATCATATGCTTACATGAGAGGGTCTTCTCCTATATAACACTTGCAGAAATTATAAATTCTCCATATGCCAGCAGAGTTAATAGCTTCCTTAAAGGAACTTTCAAAAATTATGCTTGCACAGGAGTAAGTTTCCAAAACTTTCTATAAGGAAACAGAAAACCAAGGCACTTATTAATGCTGGATTGTAACTGGGGCAAACTGAAGTTTTTGTCCTTCCTTCTTTTCATAATGACTTTCCTACCTAAGACTTAAAACTTTTAGGTACCTGAAGAAAGTGTCGGTGAGAATTCTTGCTGACACCTGCTTCTCAAACTTCTTGAGAAGCCAAAAACAGCCTGAAGGAAGGGAATGAGAGAACAGTTTGGGTAGAAGATGTGTCAAGGTTATGCAAAAATTTCTAAAGACCAGTTAAGAGGAATCCTCAGAAACAAACTTCATGGTTTTGATGGAGATAAATAACATGGAGACAGATTTTTTTTTCTGTACAGTGCAATGGAAACGGTATTACAGCCCTGAGAAGAGATCCTCATCTGGAAGCACAAGGTTCTTGTTTTCTTCTACTGCTTTTCTATGATGTGACAAAGGTTACTGTACCTTTGGAAGCATTTTTGTACATTAGAGTTTGAACTGGATTTCAAGGGGAGATTACAATTTCTTTCAATCAATTAGTGACTGACTGTACATCTTAGGTGTGCTGCAGAGGTTAAGCACAGCTATCTTTGACCCACATTAATTTTTCTCATTAGTCTATGATATCTACCAGCGATTTTACTCACTGTTTTTGCAAATTCAGTGAACTTTTCAAATTGGTATAATTTTGCCAAAATCTCTGATAATCAAACTTGTGACTGACTGCCCAGAAAACACAAAATGGCAGAAGAGCCAAACTCAGCTCACACAGTAACCCTGACTGAAGGGTTAGAGCCAGCAACTTATTCTAAGCCAGTTATTTCTGGAGCCATTAATCACAAAAAAAAAAGCATTTACTTTCTGTTCCTTGTCACTCCAAACCTGCTCCTCGAATTCAAGTACTGCCAAATTAAACTGTTGTGAAAACAAACTGTGGCAAGCACTGAACTGTAGCACAACTTCTCACTCTTCTACTCTCCAGTCAGACAAGAGCTTTTTTCTTGCTTAGCAATTGAACAGGGTGAGCATCCTCCTCACCTGGAAATAACAGTGGGAGGATCTGTGAACTAGACGCCAATTACACTTTGTGTTGGTGGGTTTTTTTTCTTTTCCATTGAAATTATTGCTGCTTTCTTTGTGTTAATCAATGGTGAGGTGAACTTTCAGCATTTGGAGGTACAGGCAGCAGACTGATAAAAGAAGGACCACAAAGTCCACTTGCCCAGGATGGAGCACCATGAGCGGAACCAGTCCCAGCCATTTCTGTGGGATTCACTGACCACTGAACACTCACAGGGGATGGGGTGGGACAGCAAAACAGGCAAATGCAGCATCTGGCCTCACACTCTCCTTATTAAACAGACTTAGTTCTAATTACCGTAAGATGAATGGCCTTACAAAACACTTTTTATTCCTAAGGTCATTAAGAAAAGTGGAATTCTTCACCTTGTCCTTAAACTCAGTGGAAACTGCTCAGTTCACCTCTTTCACTTGGTGTGTTTAATTATTTGCACAGCTTGAATTAATACTAGATATATGTCTGAATGTCTCTGCTTGTCTTACTTGCTGCCAATCACTTCACAATTCCCAGAATTTGAGGTTTTCTTGCTTCAAGAGTCATCAGGGAGCAAAATCAGATGGAAACACCTAAGTGAGACGACTCTGGTATTTGCAAAGAACCTTTACTTCAGTTTCTCTGATTCTTACCATAAGAAGTCATTCCTGAACCATTAGACGATAGGGAGAAATATAATATCAGGTAAAATGGTACACTGACACTTCATATTCCAACAGCTTGATGGATCTTTGGTGATTCAAACCAAATTTAGTGAAGCCCCATTTACACAGCCTGTCTCCCCAATGCCTAAAACCTCACATGCAGAACAGCTCTGACATCAGAGCAATCAGGACTGCTAAAAGGTCACTGAGAAGGGACAATCCAGATGCACAAAAAACCCCAAACCTGGCACACACCTACCAATGTAAGGCTGACCAATTTAAAGAAACAAGTGCATGCCCACAATGAGATAACAAGTATATTTCACACAAAATATGTACATTATTGTGCGATATTTTCAATTGCAAAGCTTGGGATTCCAAACGTGATCCAATGTAAACCAGAGTTTTGGTAAACAAGCACGTAGCTCTCTCTTTTTTTTTCAATATGAGTTTTCACGTAACATTTGTGATGCCAAGCACAAGAGGGTGAAATGCTGCTGTCTACAAACCGACACTACACAGGCACAATGTTCCTCTGCAGGAGGAATCACAGGTAAATAAAAAACAGAAAAAAACCCGGAACAAAGCTAAATAAAAATAATAAAACAAAAGCTACAGATTAAATTCTTTCCTTCCTTATATCCTTTAGAGGCAGCACGAAGCCAGTGCCTTTGCACAGGATGTAAGTCAGGGCACAAATTGGCCCTTCAGCTCTGAGATTCCTCCAAGCTTTCCCAACAGCTTGCTGAGCGTAATTTGGGCTGGGTTATTTAAAGCTACACAGGATAATACAGCACAAAGACTGGTGCGAACAATAACTCTTGCACAATTTATCACGCAGAGAAGAGCTACTAATCTTTTTAGAAAACAAGGTATTCAAAATTATTTAATGCTAATATTTATGCATCAGAAAGCATTCTAAGCACAAAACAGCCCTCCTCCCCCTCCCCATCCACACACACAACATGCATTTGTGAACATCTTCAGCTACAATGCACCATATTTTCAGAGAGTATTGAAATTATCGTACTGTATGTTGGCATTTATGAAATTCTGTTATTAATGCCACTCTCATAACAAAGATAAGCTGTGTTTACAATACTAATACCTTCCACAAATAATTAGGTATGTATAGCTACACGTATAGTCTTATATAGCAGTGATGGCTCAAAACTGTAAATTTAAAGTATATTATTGTAATAAACAGTAATAATAGCAATGATTATAAAAATCAGCTTGGCATGCTTCTGCCTAGCAGAATTCTGTACCACACTGTCAGTTAAAAACAAAAAACCAAGAAAAGAAGTAACAGCTTCTGAACTATTATTTTCTTAGCTCTTCTTTATTGCTTTGGTTTTTTTCTCCTATCACCTGCTATTATGTTTAAAAATAAAGAACTGGAATTATATCAACCTAAAGGTAACTATGAAATTAGTCTAAAGTAACAATTCTTCCCAACCAAGGGAAGATGGGTATCAATCCATCACTGCACCTACATGATTGCTGCTACATTCTCTTAAAATTTTAAGTTTATAAAAGTACTGCGGTCTTTGAATGATTTTCAAACTATCTCATAAGAACAAGGTTTTCTTTGCACGTCAACTCAACAGTCTAAAAGTGAAAATTATAAATTTTCATATATCAGGGGTTCTTTTAAGTATTAAACATAATTTTAAAAAAATCTTGGCATAATTCCACTGCTTCCTAGGAGAGCTGGATGCTTCCTTTGCCTCAGTTAGCACAGGCATGATAAATCATGAAAACCCCTTTCCCTTTTCTCTTCCATGCAATACAGGTTCCATATCCAATTCAACACAGTATTTACCAGGCCAGTGAACTCCCTATTTAAACTTTTCGCAGCACTTTTTGCTGCAAGACACTAAGCCTGTGTTTGTTTTGGCAATACTGTGGCACAACAGAGAATTAAGCACCTTCTAAGTGATCTCCAGCTACAACACTGAAGAAGGATACGAAAGTTACACAGAATCAAGCAAAGCGGTTCTTGCAAATCTTCCCAACTTTCATCTAAATCAGAGCATTAAACCCCCATGATCTTCCAGATCACACATAGCAGGGAGAAACTGGGCATTTGGCTATCATTTACATGGACCAAGGGGTGTAGGAAATTGCCCAATTATTTGTCAGATTTAGAAAGAGGGAAAAGGACTTGTTATCCCTATCACTGAGAACATTCAAACACATACAACTGCATTTAAAATTGATATAAATTAGTTGCAGTACCTTAGCCATCAGAGCACTCTCCACTAAGTCAGCCTCTCCAGATTGCTTAATACTTAGATCCATTAGACTGAAGCTCCATGTTCAGCTTTCCAGGGTGCTACTGCCCACACATTCCCTTTTTAACAAGTTTATGTTGAAGATAGTTTTCCTGAAGCAAGAGGCTCGGTTTGGTAAAAAGAAATAGAAGTATTATCAAACAAGAGGCAAAGGCAAAAGAACAGTTATCTGAAATTCCTCAAACTCTGTTTTCACAGTCCCTTTTAAGTTGTCTCAGACTTCATTCCTTATCTCTGTATGCTGAACCTCAGTCTGAGTTTCTGCTTATTGGTGTTAGTTTCTCCAAGGAACCTCTGATGGTTTTTTAATGAAGCTATAAGATGGATATCCTGTGAGAAGCTGTGTTTTCACTGTTTTCTTGTAAAATATGATTATTCCCACCCCCTTTGCCTTCATCTTTTAATTCCAAACCAACACTAAACAGAACAACAGCAGTAACAGCAGCCTGGCTCATCCCACTCCTGTGATTATGGAAATTCCTTCTATTGGCTTCTTCTATAATTGTACATGTTCTCTTTTCATTTAATCAAGGCTTTTGGTAGCCCTACGTTTCCAAAATATGCCATTTCTTTGAGATAACCTGCTACAACTATTTTCAAATCAGATTTTAGTAGATTCAGCTGTATTGTAGCTACACCAATTTCCATCTTATTACAAATACCACACAAAAGTATCTGTTGGGTCTTCCTGATATATTCTGCAAGTATTTATTTCTTCTTATTTTCTGAAAGAGATCTATATTCTTTTTATTTTCTCCCAGTCATTCAGTCCTGGATGTTTTTTGTAAGTCTTGTTCTGAGCAAGTTGTGTTCTACTCAATATTCACTGTGTGCCAGCCAGAGCCTATGCTTTCACCTTTGTCTTTGCAGTTTCTTACTGAGGTTTTGACTATGTCTCAGAGTTCCAACATGTATTCTCTCCTTCAGTTTTAGTAGGAAGTTTCTAAAAACCTGTCCCATCTGTTTTGTACTCCATAAAGCAGAGCACTTTGTGTTCTCTTCATCCTTTATTCTCTGCTGGCTGTCCTAAGCCATTCTCTGCGGCTGGTCTGTCACTGCTGGCACACCCAGCTCAATGTGTCCTTCAGCTCTCTCGTTTGGGACACAATCCTTGTGGCACATTTCTCTTTACACGTCCCTCTGCTGCTTTTACACTGATTTTTTCTCCAGAAGTTTTTTCCGCTTCTCTGTTTACTTTCTATGTCTTTGGTTATCCTGTTGCGTTGAACCCTTTGGCTGATGATTCCCTTTTTATTCTCCTTCAGTCTCCTATTTAACAGTCCCATTTCAACTATTATTCAGCTCAGTGTAAGGTAACTACCAAGACTCCCAAAAGTGGGCTCAGATGCAATCAATTGTCCAGAAGTTGTTGACTTCAGGCTTCCACACAGAGAAGGTTAAATGAGAAAAAAACAGGACCCTGCACCTGGAGATTTGGGAAACAGCAAGGACATCAGGATCCACCAGATCAAATCTCTTCATTCTTCCCTAATCTGGCCATTAAAATAAAATCTCAAAACTATGAATTAACCATAAATCAGACACAGTTTATTTTCCATTTGGGATAATTTCTTATGTGTGTTCTGTAAAATCTGGTGTCTTTTAAATCTACACCATCCTTGCTGCCTGTAAAAGGGAGCCAGTGATCTGCATGACAACATACTTGATCTTCTTCCAACAGTCAAAGTCATCCTGAGCTTTCTCAGCAGCAATATCAAATTCCCTTTTTTTGTGTGTGTGATGGTTTCTGTTGGAATAGCTTCTTCATTATTAGAAGACAGTTGCTAAAGGATATGTTTAGCAAATTTCTCTCTCATTTTCCTCATCAAATTAGTCAGTTGTTCCAGTCTAGGAATTCCAACTCAGTCCTGCTTTTCACATTTTCAAAATCTCTCTTCATCCATAAAACATTTCTTCTTTAAAGGTATTGACATTTTCTTACCTAGCATCTTAAAAGAGTTTATAAAATCCATGTTGAGAGCAGTATATTGGAATCTAGGCACTAGATTACAAATTGCTATTTGATCAAAATATAAGCCGGCTAATTTACATGTTTCTTATTTAAATGTAGAAGCCTTCATATATTTAGAATAAAAAATGCCTTCTAAGTGAATGAACAACCCAGAAAAGCATAACTAACACTGACAGTGAAGTTACTGCAATAGGTACAAGGGGGGCTGATTTCTGGAGGCAAAAAAAAAAAAAAAAAAAAGAAAAAAAGAAAAAAATATTATAGTGTGAAAATGCAATCTAAAAAGGTGCTACTTTACGTACTACACATATCTGCACTGCAGGAGATATGAATGCAAAGGCTGTCAAAAAAGCCTAAAACTTATAAACACCTCAAGATCATAAAGCCTTCAGCTTTAAGATTTTAATGGAAAAGCCAATAGCTGAACTCTCTACTCAGACCAAAGTTTCAAACAGAATCAAAAGATGTTAAACTTCATTACATTTGGTTAAAAGTGACAAAAGTGGCTGTAAAGGCTCAAAACCCTGATTACAGGAGTCCCTTTCGTCTCTGCTAAGAGACAAGACAGATGTTCCTGCCAAAAGCTCAATGTCAGCCCAACAGGAGAGCATTCCAGGGGGTCTGTGCCTCTCACTGCCATGGCCAGGGAGGATGGCAGGATGGCCGAGAGAAGAGCGCGGGTTAGGATCAGCGGGGACCAGCACCAAATACTGCCATTTTTCTGGGCAGGGCCAAGTTAACTGGCTCCTTTTGGACCAACTTCAACAGAGTAAGGAGCCTTTGTTTGAACAACCAAAGTATCAAGGTCAGGACAACAGCAAAGTACAACATCAAGCGACACATTTGAGGGGATGGCTCTGGAGCAGCTGGTTAGCTTCCATGATGAATGGGAATTACAGCAGTTTTCAAGAGACCAACAGAAGGCTGGCAGGGTCCTAATCAGCTATAACATCAGTAGTAAAGATCTAAGGAGACTAGAGCATTTCCAAAACTAGAAACTTCTCTGGGCTTTAGTTTCAATAATTATAGCTGTGACAGCTGGACGGTGTGGGTACATGACTGGAATGGGTTGGAGTTTTTGACATATGGTGCTATTGGAATCCTGTCTGTCAGGAAAGGAGCATAAAATTACCCCCAACAACTGGGGGCTGCGGCGCATGTCATCCTATCTCAAAGTAAAGGAGCAAAGATGGCATTTCTGCAGGTTAACATTCAGCAAATGACAAAATGTCATTCAAGTAATGTTACAGCAGAACATCAGTGCAAAGCGCTGCAGGGTCACAGGGGCAATTTAAGTTAACTGGAGGAAGCACATTGGCATGCCTGGTTTTCCTTCTGCTAACTAAATTTCTAGCTGCTCTTATCCTCCTGGAATAACCATTTGGTGCTGACACTGCAGGAAGTGGCCTCACATGGCTTGAAAGTGACTCCAGGTGTGCTGAACAATAATTTCAGATAGTTACTTCTTTCAAAGGGCGCCTCTGATAAGGTCTTTTTCCATCCTGCATGTTTTAGCCCATTTAAAACTCACGCACACCAGGGAGAAGGTAAGCGCTATCCTCCCCATAAATTGATAGTTCCATCAAAAGGCACCGTGTAGTGGCCAGTAATTAATTTTTCTTTACATTCTCCTTATTAAAAATGAAGGCAAGGACTCTGAAGCAAAAGATGTTCGGTGTAATGAAGTGACACAGACCTGTTTGTCAGCCAGACGATCACTCTGCACAAGGCCTATTTCTGCTAGGAAGCATAGTTGAACTATAGGTTGTCAAGGCAGAATTTTATCTCCCTTTTCCTCAAGCTCTGAATTGTGCGTGCTGAAATTAAACCCTTTCATTACCACTCCCCATTCCCTGTCACTCATTCTTCTGTTGCCAAATTTGCCATTAAGGGCAGTTTTGTTTCGTAGTGTACACACAGAAATATACATGCTTACCTTGCAATTGCCAGGCCAGAACTAGAAACTAACTTTTTTTCCCCTTCTCCTTCTTGGATTTTTTTTTTTTGTGGCACAAAAACTCCTCAAAGCCAGAAACAGCATGCAGGAATTTCAGCAAGTGGGTCTGAAAGCCACCATACACGAACAAGGGATTTCTGTTGATATGGAAAGGACACACACAGAAGGTGACAATGGGAATGTGTTACCAAGCAGAGATATTGCTCAAAATGCAGGGATGGATTACAGAAACCAAACTGAAACTAGTGAGGGATATTAGGAAGAAGAGGAAGGATATCCTTAAGTACGTGATCAATAAAAGGAAGGTTAAAAACCCCATGGTAACACTTTTAATTGATGCTAAAAGATCTGCTTTAAACTAGTAAAAATTCAGAATTAAATGCAGGGGGTTTTGGATGCACGTATATCTTGAAAGGCCTCCACAACATGAGAAATTTTAGGCAATATACAATTTTGACTCTAGTAATTCATGCTTATTTTCTACTTTACATGACACAATATGAAATTTTGGCAATTAATGATGACTCACAGAAAATAGATGCCATTTGAAGAATAAACACAAACACAAATATATCTTTAATCCCAAAGTATTATTAGATATTTTTTTCACAAAAATGTGGGCAAACTCTTTTCCAGCAGCATTTCTACAGGCAAGCTCTATCTTAAGTTCTAATATTTTACTGGTTTGAAGTATTGTGGACTTCCTTTCTCACCATCCGCTGGTGTTCTGGGATGTTCCCCTCTTGTGTTTTGTTCATGTCTCAGAGAGCTTTCCTGCTGTTCATTATGCTTACGAGGGAGAGAGAGGATGAACCTCATTATATGGCAAGATGAAGGTCATTCCACACAGAAAAAAAGCAGAGAAAGAGGAATAGGAAAGAGAATGAGACCCAGAACTGCAGAACTAATAAGCAGGATAAGACAGAAATGCAAGGGTCTACTTTTTGCATTCTCTTGAGTGTTGAAAAACAATGAACTTTGGTTTCCAGTACATTTAGAGCTCTGTCTTAACCAGGGTTCTCAAATGTGTTAAAAAATACCATATGGGGCTTAGTGTTTTTGATTAGAAATGCATTAATGTGGGACAACTGGCTTTTCCAGAAAAAAGAAGAAATTTCTAACAGGAGAGGGCTGCTATTATTTATATGAGCTGAGATCATCCCATTTTACTGATTCATTTAGACTGATGCCAACTAGAGCTGAAAACAAGCATTTCTTCTTAAAGAAATTATGAAATTAATGTAGGCTTTGATCTAACATCACCCAAGTTTTCATTTACAGGGACTCACAGCACAAACATTAGTCACTGGAAATATGTACTTCATTGCATATCTTACCATACAGAAAAGGAGAGAGAAGCCTATTTGATCAAAATATTTGGAACCATAACCTAAAGCCAGGTTTGACAGAACTAACTCCTGTTTTTTCTACTTCAGATACTTACATTAACCATTTTCTACTAGAAAGTGGATCACTCAGAAAGTAGCAAGACTCGAAACACTCATATCCCTTTGGCTTCTTTCCCACCATTGTAAAACATGTCTGTCCAAGGAGCTGTTTTTCAAAAATGCACACACATAACTACATGCCCAAATAGAGTGTACATTTATTTGTTTCTATTTGCAAATATTTGAACTGTGCTTTTTACTACCAGATTTGGCATACAGTGTTTGTAGCTTAAAAATCTCCCCTTAGGCCTGTAAGACTATCCTGGTTCAGGAAAAAAAAAATAATAAAATCAAATAACAACTGCCCTCAAGCCACATCATGCAATGATTAAATATGAAATACATATAACACCAATAAAAGAAAAGCACAAAAAGTGGATTAACAAGATACTCAACTCCATCCAGTTAAACTGAAAGACGATGAACTAGGACAGTGGCTGGAAGTCGCTGTTACAAGTCACCAAAGGGTTATAATAATGGCCAAGACAAAAAAGGTTATATTCTCAGAGTAGCTTGCTCTAAAAGAGAGCATGTTACCATAGTTTGATGAAGAAATGTGAAATATAAAGTGTCAAACAGAAGAAAATGCAATCAGTTCACTGATCCTACGCTGAAGAATTAAAGAAGGCAATAGCCTTGAGGAATGAAGGCACCTCTGATCTTTCGCACAGCATGGGCTGCCTGTGTTCCCCTTGTCAAACAGTAAATAATCAAAATCAATGGGAGGTATAAGAAGTCTAAAAAACTCAAAGGAAAAATAATTTCCCAGATATACCAACAATAAAAGTCATTCCCGTGTTATATAATTCTAATTATTAGCAAAATAGAAAAGGCAGAGACCCGGACTAAATTTTTTATTCTGTATTTCCCTGATATCTGTGAGGGTTTGTGGTATTCTGGGGTTATATTTTCAGCTCAGTATATTCTTCAGTATATTGGGCAGAACTCCTCTGCAGCCCTGTGGGAAAACAAGTCCAACAACCCCCAGGAGAGCTCGGCTTGGGCAAAGGTACTGAGGGCAGCAGCATCAATCCTAATACTTTGTGACCAAACACAGCCAGGTTAACTTGAAGGCCAGGATTCTGTCACACATCAAAAAGATGGATAAATTTCTGGTGCTCAAACCCAATGCAACAGGAGAATTCACTACTGTGGATAGGGAAGCCCCTTTCAGTCCTCTGGATTCCCTTCCTCACCCCACCTTCTGCCATCCAAATGTACAAGTTGAGGAAGAGGAGGCAGAAGTCGTGACTTCCACAGTGATGCAAGACATCACAAATATGCCAAAGTCCCGGGTTCCTGAGTAAGACAGACACAGGACACTGCAGAGAGCATTAAGAACACAGGTAGAGATCTCAGTCCAAGTCAAAGGGGCTATTTCTCCACCTTGCCTCCCTCCATCTGGATTTGGGGTAGGAAAAACTTGAATTGCTTAAAAGAACTATGTTCTTAATATTTATGTGAGCACCTGCTAATTATCAGCCTTATTCAATGGTACAGTGCCTCTGTAAGCCGTTTTGCTGGGCTGGCTTAGACCACCACACACCGACACGAAATTCAGGAGAAACTCTGGGATTTCTGTTCCCTGAAGTCAGCAAAAGCTCAGAGTATTGCTGAGATGATAACAGCTGTCAGTCTCTCAAGGGAAAGGCTTTGCTCGTGTTGCTCTTGAAATGAATGATGAATAACATTAGAAACATTCTCACTGACACAGGCTGACATTTGCCTTTATTTTCTAGAGCTAGAACTGCATCAGATACAGGACAGGGTCCTGGAAAGCTCCATGAGCCACTGCACAGTGAGCCACTCACAGTGTCAGGCAGCTTTACACAGAGCCAGAGTCATGAAATGAAGGGAGAAAGTGGCCAGTCCAAGAGGTAAAGAAGGGTCACTTCCAGGACACTTGTGTGGACCCCTGACAGCTCTCTGACCCTGTCCTCTCCAAGCCTTGCTGGAGGATGAGCACTCATCTCTAACTGCATCTGGGTATCCTGGTAAGTGAATAAATGAGAAGGCAGAGCCCCTTAGTAAATCTGTTAAGATAACTGGGCCTAATCCAGAACACTTAAATTAGGAAGCCACTTCTGCAGTGCCTCACCAGAGCACATCGCTCCTGAAATAGCATCCAGGAGTCGTCTGAATACTCCTGGATGTTCTCAGAGTGGGAGATCCCAGATAGTAAATACAGCATTGGTGCTGAGGTCACACGGCCAGCTGGGAAAATACGGCTGTGTCGTGGTGTTTAATACCATCCACATTTCTGACACATCGGCCAAGCCCCTGGGTGAATTCAAAGAGGCCAATTATAATTACATCTTCCTAATGGTGCCACAAAAGAGTAATGGCCACACTTGTTCAGCAGATCTGGCCTCTGGGGAGCAGGACACTGAGTGACTGAGCAGCTTCCTGCAGCCCCGTGTGCTCCTCAGAACCTCCAACCCTGCCTGAGATCCGTGCCGCACGCACTGAGAGCCTCTTCATGGGCCTCCAGTTCCGCCATTGCTCCTAGGGAGAACCACCTGCCTTCCCAAGACATGGGATCCCAGTCTAGATTATATCCAACCCCCTCTGCAATTCACAGCATTTCTTTCCAAAACATTTTTTTAGTAGGTGCAGAAATAAAAACAAACACGGGAATAAGCAAACCCCCGGTGTTTCAAATCGCTAAAAAAAGCCTGTAGACAATCTTTTCAAAAGACCAGCATCAATATGCAGTTTGTAATTGTCTTGTCACATACTGTATACTGACTTTCATGACTTTTCCCACAGTATTTCAGAGGTTGTTATAAATGCCAACACAGAAGGAAGTGGGTGTTTCACCTCTGACTAATGGCAGCATTTACTAGCCTGGAGATCTCTTCTTATATCCATCTAATAAACTGGTTTGTCAGTAGATAATATGAAATTCTATCTGACACACTTGAAAACTAAGTGCCAGACTCAGAGTATATTTCCATTTCAGTACACAAGACTTTATCCATGGAGTTCCTATCAGCTTCAGTAACAGCACCCATGCTGCTCTCTGCACATATCCAAGAGCTGAACACAGCCAAGACTTGGACAAGCCCCTGGGTAGAATAACTTTTAAGACAATCCTAGGATTTTTCTGCCTGATTTTTCTTGCAAACACAATAGGCCTGAAAATGATCGAAGGTCTGCTGGACATATCAGAGGTGGGTGGAATTTGATTTTTCTCATCCTTTCAAAATGCCTCGGAGGTTTGTAAATATTCACTGTGGTGCTAAGGTTTTGAGAAAGCAGTTATACAGCAAATTTGAATGATTAATGATCCAAGACATTTTAACACATTATTTCTCTATTTTCAACATAAATAGTGTGTAAAGGGTGTTTAAAACCTTAATGAATCGAACTATATGAGTAAATAATGTTAATCATTTTAATTGCCCAGTAGTCTGAAATTAGATTTAACAGTCTGATAATGTATAACTTTAAAGGAATACAACCCTGGTCTATAAAAAATCCCTTCCAAGCCAATTCTAATAATTTCTATTTATCTTTTATGACATTAACTGTTCTACCAGTCCGCCGACAGACAGCCTTACGCTCACATTTAGTTTAAATGCGGTGCAGTATAGTTTTTCATTATCATTAACGTGCTCCTGGTGGGCAGAGTGCAATGCAGTGGCACTGGTCACACTTCATTGCTTTATCTCATATGACAAAGAGAGATGATGTGCTTCAGCCCAGGCCAGAAGATGAAAGCGAAAGGTGGCCATGGCAAACTCCCCCTGCTGCCGAGGAGCCGCGGCCGGGCTGCGTCGTGTGACTCGCTAACAGCACGAAGGGGCAGACAAATAGATTTTCCTCTATATTTATAACCAGCATCATTCTTCCTTTCAGGCCTTTCAGTGCAGGTAGCTGTTTTATATGAAATGAACAATCTTTATAGACGTACCAGAGCCATAACAAGGCTGATTTTCAGCGAGGCTGAGGTATATAACTCTTACAGAATTGTCAGGCTTCTTGCTCAACAAATCAAGCCTAACTTATGATGTTTGCAGTGTAATTTTTATTCCTGTTTGACTAGCCAACTACCCAGTGGTAATAGGATGTTAGAAAAGGGCAGTAGCAATGTTTGTACATGCCATGATTGATAGGCAAACTCTGCATTTTTCATTTATATCTCCTGATTCCAAATCAGTTAAGTTTAGGAAAAATGAAACAAAATGGCAAGAAAAATGCTTGCAGATTGCAGCCCAGCACTCTCGTAGATCTGAGTTCAGCCCACATCTGCTCGGATTGTCTGGAAACATTAAGATATCTAAATGAAAATCAATACTATATGTGCCAGCATTTACTACCAAGAACAAGTATCAAGAGACCTCAGCTAATCAGGCTTTCAAGCTTGTACTTGAGCCATAGTCTGAACCCCAGGGGTGTCCTAATTGGCCCAGACTAATCATAGAAGAGTTAAATTTATAACCAGCAAAGACATCTTGTTTTTCTTACCAGTCATCATTTTGAAAGGGAAAGCCTCACCTGTGTGGTAGCGACGTGTGGTGAGAGCCACCGGCCATGCAAGAAGTGCTGCTCACCTGTCAGAGGTAAAGGAAAGACTAATTTACTGTCCTCCATAAAACCAGTCAGGCACATTTAAGCTTTTGGTGGGTATATAGTGCTATCAAACCTTCACATGAACTGCATATTTTCTCAACTTAAAAGCTCTGCACTTAACACTCCTGCACTGGGAGATAGAAGGTTTATATTTTAGAGGTAAAAGACCCTCTGTGCACTGTGATCTCCTAACCTAATTTTTAGAGCCAGCTAAATAAATACATTTCCAAATCAAACACTGTTGGTGGAACTTTGTTTTCTTTTTCTTCTGCAGTGAATGTAGATGTGCACAGAAAACAACACACAGCAGTTCAGTTCATAAGGTACAGAGACAAACATGCATATTATTTTTCAACACTAAAAAAAGAATTCCTTATTGTAAAATAAAAGTGTGCACAATATCTTTTGGAAGACTGTTAAACTGTACTGTTAAAAATTATACTGCATCAGGGGATTGGGTTCCTAATATTTGTATTCGGGATGCCAAATGTGAGCAGATTTTATCCTATTTTCAACAAATTAAACACAAATATGTAAAATGTTTATAAAACTCAGTCCTCTATTTTGGGCTTATTTTGAGCAACTTAATAATTCTGCATGGATTTCTTTAAACAGAACAAAATAAAATGATGAATTAAGCCTAGAAATGCAAAATCTAGTGTTTTTCAAGCTTTCTTCAAAAGCATATGTAAACATCCCTGGAGATTCACATCTACCAGAAGTTTAATAACATTATTTAGATTCTTTGTGTCCCGTACGTTAGATGTATTTTTAATGCATACCTCTTAAAACAAAACAAAAAGTTGTCAGCTATCATATTCCTCCTCACCAGAGTAAATGGTTTCCCAGACAATGCTCTCATAGAGACATCCCCGCATGTTGTGATCAATGAAAGCTTGTTTCTCTCGTGGCATGATGCTTCCCTTGGATTCTCATCTCCCACTAGTGCCTGCTGTGAAATTTTGTCAGCTCTTTTACCTCTCAGGAGCTCTCCTGTCCCCCATGTTGTAAGCTACTGTGTTATCTTCCTGAATCAGTCTGGCTGTCTCTGCTGCCTCACCTCCCACTTCTCGTGGGACAAGAAGGCTATCTTCATCTTCCCCTTCAGTCCTTGCCTGATAACTCCCTGCTCTCACTCTGCTGCACACAGAAGGTAATGAATGAAATAAAGCAGATAGGGAATCTCAGCCAAACCCACACACATCCATCGAGGGGCAGGAAGGCAAGCACAGGTCTGTCCTGAACAATTCTATTATCTCACTAAGTGTTTCTAGCCTGGATGATACATATGCCAATCTGCAGGAAGGTACCAAAAGCATTCCCAAACATCACTGCAAAAAACTGGGTTCAAAGATACCTTCTGCATTTGCTGTACTGCTTTCCCTCTCAAAAATGATTTAAATACTAACCAAAAATACTTAGTACTTCTTTGTGTCTTCAGAGCACTTTTGGTACAAACTGTTGATTTCTCTTTACCCAAAACAAGACTTCAGTATCCTCACTTTACAAACACTTAAGAAAAAGGCAACAACTCTTACACCAACAGAATTTTCCTCCTACACAAAACCACAGCTCTTACAACTCCACTTTCTGGCCCTGACAGACATTGTTTTATAAATCCTTTTGGAGTGGCTTAGGAGACTATCATTTCCAATTCTCCTCTCTGCTTCTCCACCAGCAGTCATCACACATGTGACAAAACAAAAATTTGTTCTGCAGCTGCTCCACTTCATTACCAAAGGAGGATTTTTATTTTTGAATTAACGTGTTTGATTGTGAACTACGAATAATTCACGTGCAGTAATGTTTAGGAGCACCATCCACTCTGGCAGTGGCCAATGCTCCCAGTGGGAGCTGCTGCAGGGACAGGCTGCAGGAAGAGCCTGGAGCTCTGTGTGCAGAAGGTGAGTCCAGGGAAGGGCCCTGCTGCAGGTGGCTGAGCTGCAGGAGGTGCTGAGGAGGCTGCACATCAGAGAGGCTGGGGAGCAATCACACAGCTCATTCCAAGCACAGCCTGCAGTGGATGCCCAGCCCATGGCCAAGCAGCCAAAACCTCCTCCACCAGCACACGGAGAAGGCAGCGGGGCCAATAATGCAGGAGAATGGAAGGTTCCAGCAGCAAGGACCTGCAGGAGGGAGAATCTTCCCCCAAAGCCAGAGGTGCCCTTGCAGAACTGCCTCACTGCTCTGCAGACTGAAGAGGAAAGCCCTGTTCCACCAGGAATGACTTTGGAGTGGAGTAAGGCAGTCCTCTTACTATTATTTCATTTTAATTTCGATGGCTTTTATTCTTGCCAGCCCTTGAATGCTGCTGCAAACCCCTGTGCTATCAGCAGTCTTATTCTGAGTGTGAAGAAAGATATTTCAGCACCAGGAATCCACTACGAATAACAACCTGCCTCCAGCTAAATTCAGTTAAAATCCTAGTCCAAACAAACCCAACAGTGAAAAACCAAACTGATTTCAGTGGAATCAGGGTTTTGTTCCATGTCTTTTCTGGTATTATTCTGGCTTGACCGCTCATATAAAAGGTAGGTTTAAAGAGCCAGCCTTGTACACAATCAAACCGAACTGAGCAGAAACTCTACACTATTGCCAGTGGGGCTCTGTTTCACCCACAGACAGACACAAAGAAAGGCAAATTTAGATATCTAGATGAAAAAACCCACCGAATACCTCTAGATACTTACAGCATTACAATAAGGAAAAAAGTCAATTAACAACTCTGCTTTTGAAGGGTGTTTCCCCCCACCTTTCCCCAGTTTTGCAGCTTTGTTGGGCTGACAGCTAAAGCTGACAAGAACAGTTTGAGGCGTGAGGAGCAGACAGGATTGCTCAAGGCAGTAAGGACCACTCCCTTTGCAGCAGCTCAGTAACTCCACAGTCAGCCCCAGCAGATGGAGGGCTCAGTTATAAAAGAGGAGCCCTGGACCAACCCTGCTGGAAGGAAACTCTTCTGCACACAGTAGAGGGAGGTGTACAAACCCTCTGCAGAGCTGAGAGCAGGGCCCAAGTCACCTCAAACTCTCATTGAAAAGATGATTGATTCTGCTCTATTTTGCTTCTTCCAGCAAAACATTGCAGGATGTTTTCTCTGCTGCTTGCCTCCAAGTTTGCTGCATTTGTTTGCCAAGTCCTGGGGTTGTCAAACGAACATCAACTCCCCCTGACGGTGCACACCTATTTTCCTTGTGTTGCAAATCCTCCTTTTCACTAGCAGTGCACAGTACAAACACACATATAATTCTACTCATTTTCATGTGATACTGAATGAAACGACTTAAAGCTTATGCCAAATTAACAATCTTTTCTTGGCAATTTCACACCGGGATTCTATGCCAACTTCTGTTTAACAAGCAATGTTATTAACAGAGAAAATAAGTTTTTTTGTTTCTGCTTTGATTTGCCTACTTGAATCTTCTGGTGTGGTGAATTTTCCCGTGCATGTGCATATCTAAAAACCTAACAAGGGCAAACAGCTCTATTATTTCCATAAAAATCGCTAATGCACTCCAGTTCTAGAAAGTCTAGAGTTTGGGGGTTATTCTAAATATACTAAAATCAGTATTCAAAACAGAGTTTCAAGGCACAAGCTTCAGAGTCTCCTCTAGACTGCACTATCACACACTCCAAGAGCTGGGTTTTCTGTGAGGATCTCGCCTCTTAGCGCTACTCAGAAAGTAGAGATGAATCAGAAATGAGATTTAAGCAGCCAACAGATTACTCCCCTGGCACGGGGAACACACTGCTGCTAACGTGCCAGCTCTCCCACTGCCACCCACCATCTCAGCATATGGGGTGTGTCAGGAGGAAAAAGGCAGCACAACAGCTCCGTGCTGTATTCCTTCCCCCCCGTCCAGCTCAGTGAAGCCGTCGGCGCTACTGGCAGCTCTCAGAACTGCCTACCAGCAATGCAGAGAGTACAAGGTCAGGCATGAACAGGGAAGGGAATGACTCTCCCTCCTCTCGCTGGGCTGAGCATCCGTGCCTGATTCTAATGATCCACAAGAGCTCAAGAGGACACTTTATATTGCATGCAACCAAAAACAAATTTTTTTTTAAAGTTTACGCCACTCATGGAGGCATGTACAACCAAATCACAAGTGATTGACACTTTCTGCTTGCCCATTTATTTCTTTAGCTTTTCTTCCTGTGCTGTTACAACTGAGTTAATTTTTTTTTTACACATTCATCCCTTTTGTTACTATTTTTAGTAAGGGCATTCTGTGTATGTTTGGGGGTTTCCCGAGTTGTACAGATGGGCTCTTTCTTTGAAATTAAATGATTTGGGCATTAACACTTGTGATTTCTCTCTGTGTGTATCTAAGATGTCTTCTAAAGTCTCTCTCCACACTTACTGCAATACACTAAGTCTGAACATAGAGCACATTTTGTGGGGGCTCCACTGCTGAGCTCAGTGACCTAAAGCTGCTTCAAATCACTTCGTATTGACTATTTCAATAGCCCAAGTTTCAATTTGTATCTAGAGCAGGTAGTGCCCATGTCACCTCTCGGTAAAGGCACTTCTACTGCTCCTTTGCTTGTATTCAATGTCTTTTGGGCATAGAAGATTCTTTATGGGCTACTAATATATTCAGTAATGAAGGCATAGTAAATCTGAAAGATTGCCAAACTTCATTAAAAACCGTCTTAAAAGATTAAACAAGCATAAAATAGGAGCTATATTTTTCTATTGTTTGCTGAAATCTGTATTATTTTCAGCTTGTACTGTCCTGAAAAGGAAGGTCATCTACTCGGGCCAGGTAAAAAGGGGGTTCCCAAAAAAATTCTCAATAAAAGGTTTAGTCTCACTGAATTTCTGAAGACAAGGAAGGCATTTGTCTTTCATAACTCCTGGAGGCTGAGATGCATTATTAAAGAACAGATACTAAAGCACCTGCATGATTCTGGAGAAAGGACATGATATGACATAAAAAGGATAGTGTCCATTTAATATCATCATTAGGTTTCAGAGTTAACAATTCATTAATTAATTTTAAACAAGGTAAGACTCTTTATCTTTTACCTTGATGACCTAAAAATAATCTGAATTTGAAACATTCCCATACCAAAAGTACAGGCAAAAAAAACCCAAAAAAAACCAACAACCAAAAAAAAAAAAACCAAACAAAAAAACCAAACAAAAAATAAACAAAAAAAAAAAAAAACCCTAGATACTTTTAATGGAAACTATAATTTTACAGAAGTTGATGGTATATAAAAATGTTAGTTCCTTAACTGCAGCCTGGAGAGCTGATTTCTGGGGGAAAGTACTTGTACTTTCTTTCCTTTAAGGCTTTTAGTAAGGAGTGCAAATAGTGCTCTTTGTAATACTCTAGAAAATAAATGGTGGCTATCAGAATAATTTTGTATCTGACCATAAACTGAAAAGAACTGAATGATGAGTAGTGACTTTAGAGAGACAAGTTTCCTAAAGTAATGTAAATTTCCTACATGTTCATTTAAAGCTTTCACAAAAATCCTACAACTACTTTAATAAAGTGAATTTTATTCTGGGTATTAGCTGCCGTGTTGTGTTCTATTTCCTACAATTTACCTGAGCCTAAATATTATTTTGATTTTTTTTTTTTCTCTACTTCTCATAATTTCTTATAAATTCTTTCTTTTTTCCCTTGTCCTTTACCTTAAAAATCAGTTCTTTGTCATTGGCTAAACAAAGGCTCCACACCAAAGAGTCAATTCTTTTCAAAGCAATCCTTAGGCAGCTGAACTTTGCAAGTATCCAGCATTTCTGAAAATCAGATTCTTTCTTCTCCAGGCAACGCTTCTATGATGTTACATCAATTTAATTTGCACAGTCTAATCATACTGATTTAGCTACCTATATATCAAAGTGAAGTGCGGCCGCACCACTCTGCAGAGCCAGCAGAAGGCACTTCTGCTGTTAATCACTGCACTCACGGTCCTGGGTGGGAAATACCCACTCAGAGCACAGCCCACGGTGCAGCATTCCCCTCCTCAGCCTCTGCTCCCCAGCCCTGCCCTGTGGATGCACTATTTTTAAAGTTTTTCTCTTATTTCTCATGGGGAATAGAGATAAGCTGAATTCTTGTGCTTTTCTAATCTTTGTTTGGGTACTGGATGCTGTAGGGCTCCAGCCAATCCTTTTAGGGGGTGGAAAACTGTCGACCAATAATTGTTAGACTATTAATGCATATAAAAAGAAAGTATTGTAAATAAATTTTGCCTCATTCGCCATCTTGCATGTGCTGACTGCCTGATTACTACGAGCTACCAGCGACACTGCCCTCTCTCAGCACACTGCTCACAGATTGCCTGTCCTGCTCTGGGTCACTAATATCCTCCGTGATCCTCAGGTTCAGCCGTGGCATCACTTGCAGAAGTGTTTCTTTGCAGACAGAACAAGTCACATGAAAGGATTTCCATCATGTCTTCTTTATTTTGCCTTGTTACCAACTCCAGGACTACCTCCCCTGCTTCATTTGATCATTCCAGACCTTGAAAAGTCAACCATAAAGACTTACAAAGAAGGAAAGATCATTGTGTAAGGCTCGTGCAAATCCAGGAACCCTACACAAACTTCTTCTCACACATTTTTAGAAAAATAAAAAATCATCTTACCCCTGAGCATCTCAGGAAGATCTACAAAGAGAAAGGCAGAGGTGAAGTAAGGTTGCTAAACAGCAGTTTGAAAAGTGGGGCAAAGAAACCATAAGGAATGAGTCCCTGTGAATCAGAATAACAGAGTTACTTCAGTTCCAGGGAAGGTTATTCACAGCCACCCAAGCTGTCTTTTAAGAGAAACTCTAATGTTTTATCTCGTTGCAGAGAAGGTAGAATATTCTGGGCTTAAATGCCTGCAGACAGTTAAATTCTGTGTTACAGGAGAAAAAAAAAAAAAAGAAAAACAATAAAGATGAATAGCTTTGACCCCTTCAAAATATTTTCTGCACTTCTCATATTACAATTGGCATCAAACACAAAAATACTAAGGCTTTTCATCACTTTTTTTCTTTTCATTAAAAATGTCCTTGGCTGCATTGAGTTTAAAATATCACAATGCTGAAACAAACCAAAAATTTCTTAGTAATAGCAGCCTGAATGACAGAGTATTAGCACCTTTATCAAACGGGAAATTAACACAACACTGGATTGCACACAGTTTTTAAAGCAGATTTGACTAAGGAATCACCGTTCATTAAGCCAGTATTATAGGAGAAGTGTCTCTACAATTTTAAATGTAATTAAAAAGTTGACAGGACACTTGAAGTACCAAGCACTGCAACTCACTTTGACTTCTGGATTTTTTTGTTGACGTTTGGTTTTTTTGTATGCTCTGGTTAAAAAACTCGAATGCCATTAGTCACTGGATGTTTTTCTATCCCATTCACTAGGTTCATAATCTTCTTGCTCTGCCTTTGCACATCATCACAAGAATTTTAGAGTAGTTTAATAATAGTCATAGTCAACCCTCTCAAAGAGCCCACTTTCTAAAAGGCTGCTAGTCCTGATGTATTTATAACCTGCAGCTGTGGCACAAAGATCCCGTACAGCATACGGGTATTTCCTTTCATTGGAACAGTCCCCTCAGAAATACTTTAAGGGGCCTTTAAAGTAACCTTCCACATTTCCTTTTGAAAAGGGGGAGGGAAGAGAAAATTTCCACATTGTGGCTTCAGTCAGGCGGAGGACATGACTTGTGCAATCCTAATAAATCAGAGCATTCCCGTGTGGCAGAAGCAACAGGGGAATAGTGTAAGAGCAGTGCTGCATGTTGACCTAAGCAAGAGCTTATCGAGAAATGATGTCCTCTTAAACAGACTCCTGTAGAGATCTTCTGCATTTCCTCTGACAAATTGTAAGAGCCCTGACTGTAACATTCCTAACAAAATAGGGCTGATTTAGCAATGCACAAACTGCCCATTATCCTACTGCATAAAAAGGCCATTTAAAGCAAAGCCTTAGGACACTGGCCCACTGGAAACAGTACATCTGAAAAATTATCCCCATCTCGTGCCACCAAAGCTGTTAACTACCCTAGGGAATATGCCTCATTTACAATACAGACAAATGTTAACTTTAATGAGTTTTAAAACTGCCATTTTTCTTGTTTGACTTTGATAACACTCGAAATCTTAAGCAAATACTTGGCTATTTTTTCACCTGGAATACCATCTAACTGATATTGCCACAGCATTTGTTTTCAGCTGCCCTTGTCTTTCCCCCACTCAAGTCATAATGCTGTGCAAAAGTGCAATTAAAAAGTACATCCACACCAAAACAGTTCTGGAAAGAATAAACAATCTATTTCAACTGTTCTTGCCTGAAAACTTTGCATGCCAAGATTACTACTTGTCATTATCTTCCCAAGAGATGGAGTACCTTTTTTAAAAGTATCTCTAATGAGATCTACAAATCTATGTGCAAGACAGCTTACTTTATTGTGTTTATAATGATAAAAAATATTTTAAAAAGGCTATGGCTCTTGGGACTGATAAAAACACAATGGGGGTAAGGTCATTCGGAAATGCTAATAAAAGTTTTCATAAAATATGATGACTCTCAAGAAGTAATGTTGGCCAGGAAAAATAACTATGAAAGTCTATTTCCTGTGATGGTAAACACTCAATTTTTCTAGAGCTGGGTGGCTCTCCAAAGCCTTTATTTGTTCTGTTGGTCACAGTTGTGGCTGTTGGATTCTCCCACACATTCTGTCAGCTGATGCAGTGCCTGTGCCGGAATTTCCCCCGCTCATACAAATTTCATGGAAAAAGAAGAACACGCACCTGCTGTGCCCCTTAAGATCATTCTAAGCTCCTGATCTCTCTGCCCGTGAGTGACATCCAGCAAAGGTTTGTCCTAACCATACAAGAGGAAAATCCACACAAACCCTTTCTTTTCTCACGGAATAATTTTCACAACAAGAAATTTTGAGAAATACAGCGAGAACAGGTGACATCCTTGTCCACTTCCATTCCTTTAGCCTGATGTTCCCTTGCTCCAGACCAACAGCCAAGAGCTGAAAGGAACTGGCTTTTCCCATGCACAATTTCTTAGAAAACAACTCAGATTAGCTTAATGAAATAAATATCAAATAATAGATTTTCATGTTCAGGTGAAGTACTTGGGAGAAAGCCAATGCCCTCTCTATCAAATTTTTCCCACCTGTGACCAGCCTTTAAAAACAACAATTTAAGAACAATTTTGTATGCACTTCATGCAGATTATCAACACCTAGGCAACTATTCAATACAGACATGTGTATTCTTGAACACAGGCAAAATTTTACCTCAAAAATTTATGATTTTAAATTAATTTTATGCCAACTAACATTTTATCACAGTAAAAAAATAAAATAAATGGAGAAATAAAAAACGTTTAGAGCATTAGCAACTGACAAGATGAGAGATTCTCAAAGCTGACTATGAAAATACTCTGAGCTCAAACACAAATTTAAAGTGGTGAATGCTGTATTAGTTTGAGACTCACGAAACTAATATTTAAAAAAAACCTAAAATGATGCAAATAATTACAATCTTTTGGTTATGTAATGCTATACATCACATATACTTATATATATAGTTTTTTGTGAGAAAGAAAAATAAATTTTAAAAATACATTTTGGTCAAAAGCACAAAAGGTCTGAGTTTCCAAAACTGCAGTTGCTAACCTGGCTAATATAAAGATAAATTTTTAAGCTGTTCATATGAACAGCTTAAGGCCCTACATCTCAGGCCCTACATCTCAATGCAAATAATTTAGCAACAGAATAGATCCATTCAGTTAAAGACAGATCTCAAAAATTAATGTTGCATAATAGACTCAAAATTCAGATTTATCACACAAAAATATTGGTAATGGATCAGCTTAAAATGGTTAAGCGTACATTTAAAAAAATATTTTATCAATTATTCAGCAGTTTAAATACCTTTGTATTGGTAAGAACATGCACATATGCAACCTTTATTCCACAAAAGATAACATAACCTTCTTTTGAAGAGAACAGACCTAACGTTAGCTAGGCAAACACCATTTATTTATTTCCTTCTAAACAATCAGCAGAAATTAATTTTAAAAAATTAATACAGATATGTGTTCAGGTTAATCAACCACAGACTCAGAAGTGAAGAAATGGAGTTTACAGTGTATACAAAGCTTTCATTTTTTGACACATCTTTTCAGAAATAAAGGACAAAAAAGTAACCAATATAAAATATTCACACTTTACATTAATCTCAGATTTATTACTGGCCAGCAGATAGCAATTGCATGACTTATTCCAGTAATAAACCCATTTACTTGGTCTGCACACTTTTCCAGAAATCCAGGCTTGATTCCCAAACTCAGATGCTCTACCTATGTCCCTACACAGAAACCAGGTAACAACTGAAAGATATGTTTCAGGGAAAAAGTCTGTAGAAATTGCCCTGGGGGCAGGACTGCTTTTCCTGTATTTTATTTTTCAGAGGGCAGAAGAGGTAAGGTAAGGATCTTTAGTCACTCTGTGTAACTAAAGACACAGCTTCGTCTCAAGCTACTTTGGGGTTTACCAAACAAATGGTGATGGTGAAGGACACCAAAGGAAAAGGGGAAGGGCAGTAGCAGCAAGGGATAGGGAGGGCAGAAGCAGAGCAAAACCCTGGCCTGTATCATGGACAAGGCTCATTGCTACAAACATCTCTGTGAGCAATTTAGATACCAAATTTAGCAGACAGAAATAGGCCCAAGCAGTACAAAGACATCAGAGTTGAGTTAAACCAGTTCCAGGTTCCTCCTGGTTTGCCAGTGGGGAGGAAATCCCCAAATCCAAGGAATTGTTGCCCTTCCCAAGCCATCAGGCAATGCAGCAGCTCAGACACCTCCATTGTTTGACAATAAAAGCTGGAGCACTGTCCTGGCAAACTTTCCAGCACCAAACCATTACCAAACTCCAACAGAAACAGAGCATCTGTGCTTCACAGAGTGGCCAATAGCTCCAGCCACATTCTGGCAGCCAGGGCACAGAGCTGAGGGTGCAGATGGCAGTGCCACGTCCTCCCCTGCTGCCTCCTCGCCATGGGGAGAGGCAGCCCTGGGCAATCCCTGCACATACATCCCTGCATGGGATGGACAGTCCCAGTTTTGCAGGCCTGTCTCTCTCAGCCAACATGGATGAGAAAGACATTGTGAACCATATTTCTGACTCCCCCACCTCTTGCAGATCATTTGCACACACCCCAGGAGCCACTTTCAAACAGCCTTTGCTCTTGGAGGTTGTAAAAACAAAAAAGGCAAACCCCAAAGCAATTCAAAGCAAATATTGAAAAGGCCACTCCCCCTTGTTCTTACAGGCTCTGCAGTAGCTGGCTAAACCTTTATCTTCACTAAGTTCAAGGCTTGCACAGCATTTCCCAATCTTTTCAGAATGACAAGACAGTACTGAAAGCAGCAGCAGAGCAAATCCCCAGGCACAGCTCCACCCATGTGTGCTGGAAGTCCATCTGCATTAGTTTGGGATCAGGTGCAACCTAAAAAAACATCAGCCCAAAGCTGCACCAGGTGCCATCAATGCACAGACTGATGGTGCCACTCCCGACATGTGTCACCTCCTCCAGCCACGGGGCAGGAATCAGTCACAGAACCACAGAGAGATAAAGCACACAGACAGAGCCTCTGCAACAGAGCCAAAGGGTGGAGCCCCTGGAGCTCCACATCACACACGTGTCCCACCCATGAGCTGCTCAGGGCTCCTCTGACCTTTGCTCATGTCCAAATCCTCACCAGGCCTAGGTGTGTGTATTTATTTTCGGGTAACCTGTAAACAGACAGTGTCCCCTGGCTTCCTCAGCCTCTGACCAAACCCACCAGGATGTAAAAAACACAGAGATCTCGGCACATGTGTTGATGCCATGGCAAACTTGGGATGGCTGGACAGCCACAGCAGGCAGTGCAAGGGTAGCTTTTGTTCTGGAGCCCATGCTGGAGGTTTGAAATTGCCCTCAGAGGACAACACGGTTTTGCATATTTTGTTTTTCAGAAAACATGTAATATTTTGGTATTAGAAAGGAGTTTTATGCTCTGTAATGTAACACTAAGACATAGAAAGGAACTGGAGATTACTGACTGTTAGCCTGAAGATTTATAAAATGCAGAAATAAAAACTTCATGAAATAGAGTTTCTCTTATAAGCTTTGAGTCATTAATAAATTACTAGGATTTACTGCTTGAAATAGATCCCTGTAAGTGTCTGCTATCTTGTTTCATCCAATACTCACTAGTAAAAACTGACTAAAAATGTTACATACTACTTTTGCTGGGATGAGAGAACAGCTGTTTGATGTTCTGGTTTATAAAAGAGGCCAAGAGAGAGTGTATTTGTTGTGGAATTAATTGGTCCAAATTAAGCACATACTGTTTTTCCAACTTATGGTAGGAATCTATGTGATTTAATAAACATGATAAATGGCTTGTGAGAATAACAAAGGATGATTCTGGGCCACCCCTGTAGTGCACAGACTGTCAGCAGAGTTTGGGTAACTATCATTTCAGCCAAGAAAGAAAGGGGAGAATCTGGCAGAGAGAAAATTTAAAATTTTATCTCAGCTGAAAAGGGAATCAGCCAAAAATCATTCTGCAAAATCCTTTTCTCTAAAACAGCAACCTGAACCAAAGGCAGCATCTTTACCTCTTGAATTAAAAAACAAAACAATCAGCTGTCCAATAACAACACATTTTAATTTGTAATATTTAAATTGGTAATGAGGAAGGTGTTTTGTCTGAATTTCCATTTCTTTCAGGGCCTAATTATGAAAGACAGAAAAAAAATGTGCTATGCACTCTCTTTCACATCTCATTACATTTATTCAGCTTTATTACTAATTCTTTGTTAATATAATTTTCACCCTGGGAACTACATTTTTTGTCTAGTTACCCTGATACATGAAACCCTTAAAGCAGGAAGTCCTTGATCACCACATCATATTTCTCATGGTATTTTAAAATGACACTCACCATATTGTTAGAAGTAGGTTCTATCAGCAGGCTGCTCTCTGGAGGTGTTCTTTCTCTCTCTCTCTCTCTCTCAGGTGCCTTAAAGAAGTTTTATCTAGCATGGTGGCCTAGAGAGACAGGGAGCAGGAGGAGAATTGAAATGCTCACACAGGTGTGCTGGGCACCCCTCCCTCCTCGGGCTCTGCTGGGGTACACTGGACATGGTGTGGCACAGCAGAGGACGTGGCAGCAGAGCTGAACCCCCACGCCTCTTAATCCTGCCACTTGTTAGAGGTGAGAGCCCAGGCAGCGACTGCAGCCTCATTCACTGTGAGTTTATACAAGTGCAGTAAGCAGGTCCCTCAAGGAGCTGGGGAGGAAAACTGCAGCAAATGTGTGTGTGCACTCACAATGAAATCCCAGCCCAGAGGACAGGCGCTGTAATCCCACCAATGATGTTCCAAACCCATGATGGCTACCAGCCGACAATACCCACAGACCTCAATCCATTTTTATTGTATTCAGGCTGCAGTGTTATATTTCCTGCCTCCCCTTAGCACCACACATACAGTGTACTTGAAAACAAAAATCTATAATATTGATCCCACAATGTCACCACAATTATTCTTTTGAAACAGCCATTGAAAACAAATTACATCTGCACTGCCTTTTCATCCGATTGCTCTGGGTGAGCAATGCTCACTGTAGCCGCCAGCATTTTCAGTGTTAGCACTGTGTCACTAAAGACAGCACAGGAAAAGAAAAAAAAATCAGGGGAAAAAAAAAAAAGCAACAGTAACATACTTAAAGGGGGGTTAGAGGAGGGGGAAGCCATCAAATTAACCAGACCACAAAATGCCCCTCTAACCTGATGCAACATTTAAGTCTCTTAGCTTTCAGTATACACACCAGGATGATACTGGAACTGTGCAGTGTCCCTCCTAGAGCTCGTAAGGTTGGCTTTTTCCTGCCCAGTAAGCCAAATATAGTTGTTACACTAATTAAATTGACAAAAATTCAAAGAGGGTCTCATTCTCAGGTAGTCTATTTAATACCTTGTGATGACAAAAAGTATTATTTGAAGCAACATGATTTTAACCTCATGTAACATAATTCTATTGACAAACTGTAAGACTTTCTTGACAAGGGAGAAGTGATTAACACAGAAGTGATGACTGCGGAACAAACCAACCCATTCAGATTAAAACAGTGACACGACCAAGCCTGAAGGAGTCTGTCCAGGGGAAGCAGAGGCCTTTCCACACAAACAGCAGGAATATCCAGCCAAGACAGAAAGGAGGGGGAGGAAAAGCCCACCTTCTTTAATTCCAGATTTCCAATACTTATTAATTTTTATCCCAGTAATGGTTTTGCTCAAAACATGAATCATCATATCAGTGAAACCTCCATAGCATACACAAACCAGCGTAATTTTATAGAACAAATCCCATCAGCAAATGCTAACTTCCATGTGCTTGTTAATGCTCTGGTGTGGAAAAATATAGACCTCGTCAACAATTAATTTTTTTGCCATTTGCCATTTTGCCAATTGGTGGTTGGCCAAGGCAAAGTGCTTTTGTTAAGCTGTGACCACACAAGTCACAGTGGAAGGTTCCTGCAGCGGGGAAACGATAACTTTGGAGTATTAAGAAAACCAATAGCCTTGTTGACATGAACATGGGAGTCTAACCCCTGAAGCCTCCTGATATGAAGCATTGATTTTTCTGTCTGGGTACAGTTCTAAAGCCATTCATTCTCTATGGTCAGGACTCACAGGGCCAGAGGAGTGGGAAAAAAAAAAGAAAGAAAAAAATCTGTTCTTTCCACTTTTACCTCCAGGCAAAGTTGAGGAATAAATTCTACATTTTGAGGGATGATTTGTTCAGGCCATGTTTAGTAGAAGCTTATTGCATAAAAAAACATTTTTTTTCCTTGACCCTTGGAACCTGTGACCACTTACTCTTTTGTGCACCTCCTTCAAAGATAACAGCAGGGGAAAGTGCCTAGAGAAAGCACCCCTGGTTTCTTGTTATTCTCCAAATAATATCACCAAGCTCACTTATTATTCCTCAAATAATACTGTCATGTTCACTTGTCATTCCTCAAATACCACTGCCAGCTGACTTGTTATTTCTCAAATGCTTCCATGCCTACTCGTTATTCCACCTCGTGTAATTACTACATCCCTTACTTGTTATTCCCTCTCATATACTACCCCTGGCTGTACTTGGTTAGTGCTCATGTACTACTGATCCACCTCTCTGCTGTTCCGTTTTTACCACTCCTCTGACACGCTGTACCTCCCCTAGAAAGGAAATAATAGTATCATTCTGTATATTTTTGCAATCCATACACTGACTCCCCGTTTCCTCCGCACCCCTGTTGTGTTCATTTAGGAGCTATTGTAAATATACACTGAAAAACACCAAACCCTCTCGTGGAAGAAACAGCAGTTCCACAGTTTGGAGTGAGAGTGCAATATGCTTCCGTTGTCTTTAAAAATAATATTTTTTTAAAAAATAAATAAATTAAAGAAAAAGGGGAAAAAATAAAATTAAAGCAATTATACAGAAAATAAGCCCAAGTTTCCCCCTCCCCACCAGGACATGGTACTCAACCACACAATGGGATGTTTCCTGCTCTGGTGACAGAATGCTGAGCCAGTTTTTGCTGTTTGTCTCTTGTTTTCAAAGAAACAAAGCAACAGCATTAGACAGGAGATGCCAGTGTTACAGAAGGCTAATGTTTGGACACCAAACTTGCTCCCTCCTTCAGGTGGCAACTATTTAATTGATTTTTTAAAATGCGAATAAATATTCAAATGCAATAACACACAATCATCTCTAAGGGAGGCATAAAATATCAATGTCTACAAACACACTGGAATCTTTACATAGGTGTACACACAGACACTCCAAACCCACGAAAATAAACACCTCTGAATATCTATCTTTATAAATCTCTGATAGAGTACACACACTCTACACGAGCATAATTTTAACAAATATATATCTATGCACACACACAGATTAATCCAGGCAATATCCTGTGTTACTATTGCAGAAGTATGCTTATATTATGTTACAGTATGAATATGTTTGTATATTTATTATTAAAATACTTACTGTTCCGCCTTTTGAAGTAGATGGACAAATGATTTAGGAGTAGAAATAGACTAGAAACAAAATTAATGCAAATAACGTGTTGATTTTTTTTTTTTAGCTTGATTAGCCAAGCCAATGGAAAATTCTGGAAAACGTATACAATTATTTTAACTGTCATAGACTGGCAATTGTAATTGACATGATTTGTACGAGATGCAGTGTAATAACTGAATATATTAAAAAAAAATCTCATGGCTTGATTACCAGGAGAACATTACTAGTGCCACAATATTATTAACAACACAATTATCATGGCATCCCTAGGACACGCTCTTAGCACTTCAATGCATTAGCGAACCTTTGCTAACGAAGAAAAAATTAAAGTACAGCAAATTTCAAAGCACCAGTTGTACCCAACATCATTAAAAATTTATAAAACTTCCCCTGAACATGACAAGTGTTTGGTTTAAATGAAGATCAGCCATAAGAAGGAGCAGAAATCTTGTTATTCTTTGTCTCTTTCTCTCCCTCTTTTTCTCTTTCTCTCAGACCTCCCCCAACCACCACCACCTCAATCCAGCTGAAATATGTAACCATTACAGAGTGACAGTTTGACACACAATGACCTGTCAGAACATTCATCTCTCAATGTTTTATTTTAGTGAGGAGCCAAACTGCAGAAAAAATAAGCAAGTTGTTTCAAGGCTTGGAATGAGATCAAACATTTCTGGCATCCCCACTTACCAGACCTTTGATTTACAATGGATCTGTCAGAGGCTGATTAGACAGTGTGTGTTTAAAAACCTATAGATGTTCCACAATTGCACAAGCTCTCCCCTTCCCTTCACAGAGAGCATTTCTGCTCTTTGTTTGAATGGAGAGAATAAGCCAGGTTACACTGCAGAACCTTACACCTTGCAAGTGGAAAACACCACATGCAAAACTGCAGGCAGCTGCAATTAAACCTCTTAGGCAGGAGCGTTCCCATTCTCCACTAAAAGAAAGCTGTAGCTCTCCGTGCTCTGTAATATTCCTTGTGCCAATTTCTATTACCTTTTCCTTCCAGGCCTAAAGTTATAATAGTCTGCAGAGAAAATATACCCAGGAACTGCTGCAATCTCCGCATATTTTCAATAATGTTCAAAGGCAACACGCAGCTAAAAATTAGTCAGACAACAAAGTGCAGGTGGCTAAAATATTCCCACACTGTAACATTTTTTGCTCATAATTGCAACTAGGGGGAAAAAAGGCTAGAAATATATTGTTTCTATTTGTACCTAGAACAGTTGCAGAAAGAGCAGCAGGATTTGTGCCTGGCATTAGAATGTGTAATTCCTTAATACTATATTGTGGCATATGGTTCATTGTAGCAAATTATGAATACATGTGTTTGGAGAGCTTTGGTAGTAAATTTGGGCTTTGTACATCTACAACAATGCCCAAATCTGACAAACATAATTTATATAATATTAAGTTAATACAGTATTATGAAATTAGCTCACTGTAGTAAAGCCGTAATTTTTAAATGAAAGACAATGCGATGAAATGAAAGCAAAATAAACATTAGCATTTTGTGAAAGGTAGAACAAATCTTCCAAAAGTCTGCTTTGTAATTTATTATAATGCCGTGTTTATGACTTCCAGTATATTTAAGACATGGCATCCTTTAACAGTATGGTACAACTACATTGCTGTTCAGAATGATCCCAATCTTTCAACTCCTCTCAGGAAATGCTTTCAATTAATTTAAGAGAGACTTTTGAATTAATACTGCCTGTGATTAAGCAAGGAGCAGGTTGGAACCCTGGGATCTAGTCCCCATGATGCATCTTAGGGGCTCAGCATTGCATTTGCTCCATGTGGAAAATTCCAATCAAGTTGATATGGCTGTAGGAACATGGGCTATTACTCTGTGTGTTGGGCAATTCAAGATATGAAATTATATTTTACATATCCATAAGAGGGAGAGTGAGCAAAGCATTACACATGAGCCCCTTAAGCTTGTCGGAAATTGAATGTGTTTAAAACATAAAATTTTATTCTTTTAAAGGAAAGAGGAGAGCAATTAGCCAGAGCAGGAGTCAAAAAGGGGGGGAAGGAAGCAAATTAATTAATTAATTAATTAAATAAATAAATAAAAATGGCTTTGTGGTCATCCCACAAGAGCCTGAAGTGATGCACAATTTCTGGTATCAACTTCTTAAGGAAACAAAGGAACATAAACATGTATTAGTATTTTAAGGCTGCATAGAATTTGTGTTATACCTGCTCTCTAAAAAGATAAAATGCCATGCAAGCATTTCTAACTCACTTCTGGTAGGGCAGAATAACAGAAACTGTGATCCAAAACCAAAAGTCCTTTGTCTCAGTCAAGGCCTATTTCTAATATTTTATTTGAGATGTGTGGTATTGTTTTTGTTTTCAAACAGAGAACATGATTTGCAGGATTTCTGACGTTTCACATGTCCTAAAAAAGCAAAGCACCCCATCAAAAGGGGGATTTCCAGCAGGAGATGCCAAACATTATTTTCCCTCAATATCAGGAGCCTGGGGCTCCATCAAGTTACAGTAACTAAAACCTAGAGGTTATGGCCCAGAAGAAAACAACTGTAGAATATAGTGGCTTCACATATTTGAGAAGTTCATGTCTCAGCCAAGGATGATACGTCACAGATGAAAATGTATGACCTTTCTTTGTGCAAGTGAAAGCCATGTTATATGCTGCTGAATATTGCTACCAACCCAGAAATCCGCTATTGGTATTTATCATTCTGCCACCTTATTTCATACTCTCTGAAACGCAGAGAAAACACTTTCATCTGAGCAATCAGGGAAAGGTTAGAATTGCATTAACGGGTTAAATGTATGAATGAATCATGAAATACGAATTAGCACAAAACGCTAAAATAAAATCCTACGCAAAATGCCTCTATGAAATGCAGATAACATGCAAGCCTGCACCCCAGCTACAGCTGCCTTGATCTCCTTTAGCATCTCAAATCCACAAACTACGTGATTCCAAATTTTGCATGGGGAAATCTAATGCTGCCTAGTGTGTGTATAATTGCCAAGCATCATATCCACCTGCAATTTGCATATCACGAACTGCACAACTCCAGCACGAGAGTTGGCACACCTTAGTGCTGCAAAAACCTACAAATCTGAACCCTGGGAACAGCCTTAATTTCAGATGCAAACAACCACGGCTTTGCCACTATCGTTAGGAAAGTGAAACATGCCAAATAATTAAAGCCAGAAAGGGCAAATTTGAGAGGTGAGCTCTCTGCTCTCGAGGCCCAGACCCAGCCACAGCTGCTGTGTTAAGCAGGCAGTGCCTGCGAGCGCTCAAGCCTGGAGCTGACACTGGGGCACTTCTTGGTAAGAGTGGCAAAGTAGAAAATTATTAACTTTTGGGGACCATTTTTCTACTCCTTAAGCTGGAAATCAGGGAACAAAGACCAGAATTCGACTCACACAGTGCTGTCTAAGCACAAAGTCAGAGTAAGGATTAACCTGTTCATTTCCTTCCAACCACACCCAAAACAAGAGCTCTGTCAACTTGGATTTTGTCTGATTTCCTCAAGGAAGTTGATTTCCTGAAGCAAGAATGAGATCCAGTACCAGAAAACAAGATCTTTGGCAGGAAAGCCTAGATCCTTCTTAGGATTCAGTGAGAATACTATTAAATTTGAAGAGAGTGGCAGGTGACTTAAGGTGACAAGGGAGCAGCACAAACACCTTGACTGCAGCAATTCTGTGTGATCACACCCCACCTGTGCATCTCCGCCCAGGAACTTCTGAACCCACCAGCCCCTTTCAACAAAGTTGACAGAGGGGTGAAAATTCCAAAGATAATCAAGTCTCTACCCATTTGTTGAGCATGCCATATCCACAAAGAAAAATCTTTCTACTGACCTTGCGAACACTTTCAGAATGACCTCATACCTTATCAGATATCAAAGAATCTATAGTGGTGTGATTAAAAACACTCCAAATATAGAAGCTTCTGGACATCAACATCAAGTAATCATAATATATAAATCCATGACAAACCAGACTTCAACAGCTTCAGTGAAACTACTATTTTGACATTTGTAAAAGCTTCTTAAGAGTAACATATCTCAAAGCACAGAGGAAAGGAGGTGAGAACAGTCAATATCCCTGAGTCAGTTACGCAGGGTATTTGACCATCCACAGTTTGTATACTTAATAAAGGTTGCAAAACTTAATAATGCTCCCAGCATTACTCAGATTCACCAGCATATGTCTATATTATATTCCTCAGCTATCCATGTTAGGCGTTCCAGATGGATTTTCCTCGTTTTCAGACTGCCTGCATTCACAATGCAAAATTCTGTGTTAACTTGAAGTATCCTCTCACACACACACAAATGTATGCATATTTATACCCACATAAAATCTAAATGTGCCACTTTAGTCAATGACAGACTGTACAATAATTAGCATTGTCAATTACTAATTATAGCGTGGCCACAGATACAGTTATAAAAATGCAGCAAAGTAACAGCTTTGATAATTTCAAAGAATTACACCTTTCTTCTGTTGCATTTGAATATTTCTACTTTTATTTATTATTATAAATGCAGAAAAGCAAGAACAATAGATAGCATTTTCTAAGCCAAATTTAAGGACACACTGTTCAGACTCCTTATTGCTCAAAGAACAAGTCCCCCTCATTCTTTTTTAAAATCAGTTAAATATAAACAAATTAACTTCCTATGCATGTTGCTTCTGAGAGAATTACTTTTCATTTTTAGAGTGGTTTTCCATCACTACAAACCTTTTCCTTTCCCTTATGCACCAGCAAACATACTGATACAATTTAAAGGTCATGTTCTTTTCAAACTGACAGGGCCCTCCAAAATTTTGACGAGAGTCCCTCCAAGAATCACACCACACAAACGGAAAGGAATTAAGTAAAGCATCACTTGATGTAGGCTCAATCATGTGAACTGATTAGAAAATGTAACCATGGAGAGAGGTGATTCAAAGTGTGACGGACAACCTTTCAAAGAAAGGAGATGTCATGTTGATAATAATAAGCAAGTACCTGACATTGAAGGAGGGGGTGAACACAGAGGGTCAATAAAGATATAATTGCCTTCAGCTACTAAAAAAAAAAAACTAAAAAAAAACCAAAACAAAAAGCCAAAATAACAACAACAAAAAAAAACCACAACAAAGCACCAACCAAAAATCCAAGTCTCTTTTCTAACTTTGGTTTCTTCAAACCCCAAGATAAATATTTAAAATTACCAGAGCATTTTATCTGTGTAGTTCAAGTTAAGTTTTAGCCAAAAAATACCAGAAAATGTATTAATAACATTCCAGTTGCTTAGCTTGTTCTTTCGCACAATAAAAAGAATACCTTGAAGTTCAAAGCCAAATATATAGAGTTTGTCTTAAAGGTTATATTGGCACATATTGATCTGCATTACAAGTTAGATCACATTTAAGAAAATAGGACTGGCCCACATCATTCAAAGAAATGATACAAACAAAAAGTAAAGGTGCTCTCTGAAACACACCATTTGTGTGTTCCACAAATGATTAGTCCTTCTTTGCACACTTTAAACAGAGCAAGTCTAAATATTTTCAGGAAACACAGTATGAGCTGGGTTAGGACAACAAGGTCTCTCCACAAAATAAAAGCAAAAGTTACCATGTGTTCACAACTTTAGAAAGGTCTGCAGCTCAAAAGAGCACCCCACCCTCCACCCCATTTAGTCAATATGGTGCTCAGCTAAACTCAAGAAACAGGTAAAAAATAATTGAAAAGTATCATATTCCTGTCCTCTTTTTGACAATACACAATATCTAACCTATATTTTAAAAGTATTTATTTCTTTTGTAGTTCTCTAACTGCTGCTCCTTCCTTTTCCATCAGTTGCTATGATTTATGGCACTCAAAACAGATCCAGCATGTAATGAACTATTATGGTAACAATTTGAAAACATTACATCCAAGATCATTTTAATGATAAGACCTGTCTTATCTTGTCGATATTACAATGCATATAATGTATATGAATAAATGGAATCTTAACTGATTTAGATACTATATTCTTATTGATGTCAAAGAGGTCAGTGAACACATCTAATGTTTTAGCCAACCATGGATTGAAGATTACAGTTACATAAAAAGTAGACGTGGAGCCTTTCTCCTCTAGCACAAATTTAGCCCAAATTTGCACCAGGTAGGGCAACTTAAATAGTTCAGGCAAAATAAATCAGAGACACAACTCAAGTTCTTACTGGACAAATGCCCATTTCATCAAGAAAGTAATAAACCATGGCACCCATGACAAACTCTGACGCTATTTGCTTGACACAGTGCCTGTTCAAGGCTTGTCCATGTGTTGCAGATTGAAAGCTGCAGGACACAACCAAGGTGACACTCCAGTCATACAATCTACTGCCTGTCTTGGAGAGAAACAAGGTTTTACTGCAATCTAGGTCTTTTGCAATTGCTCCCTGGACTGCTGGCTAATGAGGTCAGACAGTACTGTCCATTCTAGACATATTCTTTCCAGGGTATCATCTCTCCAAGAGACATTCCATGAGGACATACCCTTAAATATGCCATCAAAGCAAATTATAATGATAGAATTTATTAACATTTTTTATGAGGCAAAAAGCATACTTCTAAGGAAACATGAAATAATAATGAGACTAAATAGCAAATGAATTTCTCAAACTATGTAGTAGATGTTGTTTATGCCACTGGAAAGCTTTTGTTACATGCAAGGACAAAAGCTGAGGTTAAGACATGCAGACACCCCTGACCAGAGATCTTAACCAGACCTTCTTTTTTCAGCCACCAAAAGCCCCCACGCCCAAAGTGAGTGCCCATGTCTCTGCAGTCACATCTGTATGAGGGAACTGACTTCCCTTCTTTTTCTTTTACTTCCATACCTCTTAACACAGCCTTTCTGAAAAAGAAAGCTGAGACTGAGATCACTCAAATCAATAAATGAACACCACAATTCCTCAAACTGCATGATGGGCAGAGCCCCAGACGTGCTCAGTCTTCTTCAATGCAGTGTACACTCCAAAAAACAGGGTCCAGTGAGTTTGTGGCCCACACTGACCAGCTCCATGCTTGAAATGAAGATATGGAGGCACAGCCTGCAGCAGCCACCTCTTCACTGGGGGAGCTTAGGGGCGAAGTTAGAAAAAATACATAACAAGGAGCAAGACAGTGGAGAAAAGACATGGGATTCATAATACAAACAAATGATAAATCAGAGAGAAATGGTACATATTGATATTTGGCAGTAGTGTCAGAGGCATAATGGGTAAAAGATGGAACAAATAATAGCTCACTTTCTGTTCAGACACACCATGGCTATAGTCATAGGCTGTGCTGCACCAGCTTTCAGTCCAGAGCAGTGGTACAGCTTTGGGTACATTTATTCCCTCTTATTGTATTTGGCTGCGTTAATAAAACTGTTTTGATGACCTGGTTCCAGATTCTTTTTGTAGGCCAAAAAAAAAAATCAGAAGCACTACCAGATGTGTACCAGATGTGCTCCATTAGTCAATGCAAGTAAAAGGTGCAAATCAACAACTGTTTTTCAGTCATCTTTAAATGTAGACTCGATGGGGATGTTTGGTTCCAGGGACCACACTAACCAAAGTCCAAAGTAAAAAAATCCCAAAACAGACTTAATGTAGCTAGGAAGCCTCAGCACAGATCAGTTTAACTGATGCATTTATAAGGAGCCTAATTCCTTGCCAATGCAGGGAGTGCCTTGGAAAAACCGAGGTGAAATAGAGATTTCAACCTCTATCAGGGAAAGGTGACATACTTTTGGACATTCTTCCTTGAGCATATGCCCCATGACAAAGCCATTTGAAACATGAGACCTTATTTTCAAATTACATGTTTAATCTTCTTCCTCACAGAAGATTAAATTCTGATGCAAATGGAAGGGGATTGAGCCATCCCATCACTGCCTGATGTTCCCTGCTAAAAGAGAACGGGAAGGGCATAATGCAAAAGAAGCCAAGCATTTAAGGGAGAAGACATAAAAGCAAAACCCAGGGGTTGCAAAATCCACATGAACTAAACCCATGACTCAAATTAGTATAATTGAAAACCATTAAGCTCAGCTCTGTTCAAGTAAAAATTAACTTTATAGTGACTATCATTATAAACTATTGGTTCATCAGGAAAATACATCATGGTTATATTTTATAATTTTTATCCTCTCTTCCATGTAGCTGCTAGAAGGCAGTTACAATGAAAACTGGATCTTTCCAAAGTTGTTAACAAGACACATTCCTTTTGGTTCATGGCTAGTATTATGAGAGTTTCTGTCTTGTGTCACTATTTCTGACATATGCTGGAGAGAGAACATCTTGGCTCAAAAAATACTGGACCATCATTTTATGGGAAGAGACTTTGTAGACCACAGAAGCAGTTAGATTTACTGCTGACAACACAGAGGTAATGATAACCTACCCTTACATAGCCCAGAGTCTTACATACTGTAAACTCAATTAGCAATTCTTTTATCTTCACCCAGAACAGATATATTGAAAATTGCAGATTGAGGGCTTTTCTCATATAGCTCTGACCACAAGGATAAATACTGCCTTGCTTTAGCAGCATAATTTTTAGCCCTCTCATTTTTCATCCAGTTCAAGTTGTTTGATTCTAGGAGTCCATATTCCAGGCAGGCAGAGCACTCATTTATGAACACAACGCAGGCAAACGTGCATTTCTTGGAGATGAAAGGCATGAGAGTTGCCCATAATTTTGCCACAAATAAACTCCTCCTTTGGTTTATGCTACATCATGCCCCTCCATGTGAATAGTTTTGATAAAGACCTGTTACTCCCTTTTCTTTCACTATACACAGTGTGGATACATTAGATAAACACTTTTATATGTTCCCGTCAAGGAGAAATATCCCACACAACGAAGCAGACCTTGTGAAATAACATTTCACTTATCTGTTATGTCTTTCTGAGCCTTTCCTAAGAACTATAATTCTCTAATCCCAGTATACAGCTGCATATAGTCTTGCTCCAAGAAATTTCTGCTCTCAAAGACCAGAAAACAAATACAGACACACAGGTGAGGAAGGTTTCAACAGCAATATGTGCATTATCTTATAACTTCTTTTGCCTTCTTTTACGTTACACCTGAAAGAGTTATTTTAATAACAGGCAATTTACAGGCACACACAGAATTTGAAGAGGCCTTCAAAATACTTTGGAGAAATAGATCATATACTCTTAGCCAAAAGTATATATCATTTTTATCTATTAGGGGTTTTTACATCTTTACTGGGTCTCTGTGATTTACTAGTATAAAATAAAACACAGAGCTATACTCTAGTTACAAAAACATGGCCAATATAAGAATAGAGAGAACTGTAAAGTTTAAAACTACAGTGAATGCAGGAGATTTGAGTTAACACAATACAACAATGAAGTTATTTTTTCAAGCTTACCCATATGTTTACAATAAATATGGTAATCAAGTAAATTAAAAACCTGTTGGATTTACACACTTCTGTCCACACTTGTCAATCATTTTTCAACAGCAAATCTTTCAAGACAGTGGTTATAACCTCTGCTAAGAGAAAGGAACAGCCTGTTTTGGTGAAATAAAGTTGACATTTAATTTACTCTTGTAATTTAAGTTGTTCATTCATTGCTCTTGTATGTTGACAGATAAGATTCCTTTACTGTTCTTGAGCAAAACAATAAATACAGTGTAGTTAAATTTTAGATGTGAAAACATTATGCTTTGTCTTGACAGCACCACAGTTAGGCATAAAGTTATAATGTTCAAATAGTCTCTTCTGAGACTCCCTGTGTCATAAAACATGTAGTCTTTCAAAGTGTATATGTATCTATCATTTTACTTTTCCTGAAATCAGAAATAGAAATTCAAGTCTGCAGGTGAAGAATCAGAATATGCATCCATCTTCCTCCCTCAGGCCCAGCTCCATGCCATAAATACACACAGGTCTATCTGATAAAACGGGAAACTTTCTTTAACACAATTTCTGTGATTAGTCCCCAGGCCCAAGCAATGACATTCTGTCTGCCCATCCCGGTGCACTCTCAGCCACACTGCCACCACCCCATAGTGTCACTGCTGGGACCAAAGGCCCTGCACAGGGGTGGCTCTGGTGACCCAGCAGGTCCCACTGGGCTCCCCACTCACAGCCAGAGGAGGTTTCCTCACCAGCTTTATCCCACGTTTCCCAGAGCAGAGTCTCAGACCTCTGGAACCTTTAAACAATGTAATGACAGAGCAATAACAAGAAACAGCCCAAGCTGGTGCCTCTGAGGAAGCATCCATCATGCTTTGGATACATGAAGTAGATCAAGCTCAGTTCCAAAGCTTCATATACATATACTTCTATTCCTTTGTGCATTAAAGACCTAAGGCATCCATTGTTCCTTGTTTAGCCCAAGAGATTAAGATCTTCACGTTCCATAATCATTGCAGTTAATCTCTCCCATTTCCTACATTCTTGAACAGTAATTGTCTAATATCTACATTTGACAGATTTGTCTTGAAATAAAATTGCATATTAAAAAAAGAACTTGTATGATGAGAATACATTCAGTGATGTGGAAGCTACAAAGAAAATCCCAGATGACTCAGACAATAAGATATAATATTAAATTTAGACCTTTCATCAAATGTTCTTGAATTCATACTAAGGTCTCTTTTCAACTTGGTACTTTTCTCTCATTTTAAATGTTAATGGATTATCAAAATCATCAAATTCACACAATCCAGTCACACAATCCAGAATGTCTGCTTTTTTAACCACAGAAAATGAACTGCACAAGTTCTTTACAGACAGAGCACTATATCGAATTGATCTGCAAAGAAGCAGCCACCCTCAGCAACTGCTGCATAGGTACATATTAATTTTATGGTGCATTATTAGGACAGATACCTCAGCATGTCCATGGTTACCCTACTACCATGGCCTCATGCTCTAAAAGCCATTGCGCTTGTACAATCTGTTATTCCAAGCAAAAGGAACTCAGAAAGGGATGCCCTCAATCACCAAAGCATACACCAAGGTGCTCAAACCACCATCAGCATTCAGAGGTGAAATCACCAATGCAAGAGCTCACAGAACCCGGCTGGCTGCTGCACAATAGCAGAATTTCTTAGTTTAGGTGTTGTACACTGCCTTTTTCCTCTACAGACTCTAGTCAAAAAAAGATGCCATTACAGAAGGAAAGCGTTCATACACAGCAGTGCCTCTCTGCCTTAAACTCTATTTTTGAAAGAGAGCTTCAAGCTCAGTGAGAGCAGAATTGCACTTAGAGAAAGGCACAAGAAGCAAGCACAAGAGGAGGAATGTGTGATACGTCAAAGGAGCTTGTTCCATCCAAATTTAAGGGGAAAACAGACTAAGTTTCCTAACCTTTCACAGGGAGGGGGAAAAAAACGTATCATTCTTTATTACTCAGGTGTTTTGTGTTTTTATGAGACCACTGGGTTGCGGAATCCATAGTGGTCACCAGGCAGGAATAAGAGTTTCTATACACTTCCACAGATTTGCACACAGCTCATGCATGTGAAAGAGAACTTGGCTCATGCTGTGTGATAACATGGGCTGTTGGATCAGTATTTCAGAGCTATGAACAGCCCCAGCAAACCGAGCAGGACTGGATATTCTGTCAGTGTTCCTTGCCCTTGAGCTCTTCCTACCAAAACCCATATCCCACACCCAGCATCAGCAAATGAAAGCAAGCAGATGCCCTGAAGCAAAATAGTGCCTTCAGAAACCATGTTTGTGTCTGAAGTCTGAACCAAACTCCTAATGATCCAGATAGACTGCAGGAACAAGAGGTAGAGCTCAAAAACACATGAACTTTTTGTGTGTAGAAGTTAAACTGCTGGTTAGCTCAAAGAGAAAGGAGCCAACTATGTCATCCTCAAAGCTCCTATAATTCACCTCCAACATCCAGAGGACACTACAAGGCAATTTCGTCCCCTTGGTTTAACCAAGACTTCCCTAAAAGATAATATTACCAATTCAAAATTCCTTAAACATATTTTTTGCCACTAAAATATTACAGAGTTAGAGTTACTGCAAAAAATAATATGTTTAAAATTACTGCCAAAGGAACTTGGAGTCTGAACAGTAATCAATTATAGTTTAATATAAATCAAAAGAAATAGTAAACAAAGTATTTTTGAACAATTGAAGAAATCTTCTCCATTTCAACATAAACATTTAACTTCTTAGTGAGGCAGTATGTCTGTCCCTGAAAGGGAAACTTTCCCACTCTGCCAGAGGGATATTAGGACACCAAGGAGGTTTTAGCAAATCCTGCTAGTTTCAATAGAAAAGAGGCAATAAATAAATAAATAAATAAATAAATAAATAAATAAATAAATAACCCAAAAGGAATCTTCCCTACTCAGAATCTAAAGACCAGACCAAGACGAAAGAACTAAGAATTTTCTACTAATTAACATCATGTGAAGAGGCAAAATTTAAACTGAAAATACAGACCGAGATTCAAACTGTTCAATACCATTTCCATTTTCATGATCAACATTTCCAGCACAAAACACAGACTCCAAATATAAAGTTTCTCCTTTTACCAAGCCTAGTGTAAATCATAGCTGTTAACCCTTTTACTGCCAAACGTGACTGCCAGGAGTGCAGAGAAGCAGTTAGGCACTTCAGACCTACTATCTGGGAAATATCTTTTCCTCCTTTTATCTGCTAAATCTCAATCTGAAAATGCAGCAATTTCAATTAAAGCAGAATATAAAGCATATAAAATATAGGCTAATGCCTGAATTTGAAACGCAGTGTGTGCCCTAAGGCGCTGTATCATAATTCAGCCTTGCTTTCGTTCTAAATGTGTACTCACCAACAGTAAAGGCAGGTTCTGCTTTGCTACACGGGTGGAATCCTTGTCTCTCCACTCTCTTTGATTTGATCTCTTCTACTTCAAAGCTGGCAGATTGCAAAACTTTTTTGCAAAGTTTATGCAGACTCTAACTTCATTTCAGCATGACCTTATAACTACAACAGCTCTGAGCTCCTTGAGACATTGATCATGTCTACATCGATGTTTGTACAATACCCACTGTAACAGGGCATTGTCTAAGTCTGGGGACTCTGGGCAATATTGTAACATAAATATTAAATAATAATAAAGTTCTGTCAAGTCAGTGATCTGTGAACTACAGCAGGTTCACGTGATTGTATATTATGGCTCAAAGGCAGCCCTCAGCAGCCATCATACAAAATCTCTATGGTCTAAAAAGTACTTAAACAATGATTTACACACAAGTCATAAAATTAATAAGAATTACATATATTCAAAGCTAGTACATGCACCGAAATTTATATTTGTGTTATAGTAAGAAACTTCAAGGGCTCATTTTTTTCTTTGTTCTTACAAAAGTTATTTCTGTTTTAAATTCTAAGAATGTTCAGAAATACATACACATACTAATAAAATACAAATCAACAATAGGGTATCAAAACATTGAAACAGATTTTGGTAAAATTTGGAAATACACTCTGCATTAACAGACAAGTATAATTAGAAATTAACGTAGCAAGAGAGTTCCAAACAAAGGTTCTCAAAATAGGGCTAAACTCGATTTTCCATTTCATCCATTCCTAGTCAATAACTTCACCATTTTCACCCATGCCATAAGAGCTGTATGGAGCATTGTCACTAATATTCCTATCTGGGAAAAATGCAAGTTGAGCTGCCTTACTTGGAAAATTGACTTTGCTCAGAGAGGTAACAAATGACAAAGGGAAGAAAGAAGAAAATTACTAAATTGAATTCGGAGAAACACTTGTTTGGGTACCTCATTAATAACTGGAGGGTAAAAAAAGAAATTAAAAAATAAGAAAAAAAAACCCAGATGTGCATTGCAAAATACCAAAATGTAAAACAAAACCTCAACACATCTCTGCCTTTCATTTGGCTATGATGAGTCTTGTATATTTAAATGGAAACGAGACCTACTACAAAACAAGTGCAAAAACATTCACTAAAACAGCCAAATGTGCCATTACCCCTTTATAAGACTAAGCCAATTATGGTTAAACCTGCTGTGTTTTTATTTTCATGCTACCTCAGTTAAGCATAGACAATTTAAATGGCTCTGGAACTGGAGGGTTACATGCTTCACACTAAACTAAGGTATATCCCACTTTTCCCCTGATGTAAATTCTAGGGGTAGTTATTATGCAGAAAATAATCCTTATCTGCAAAAGGACTCCTATATACAACAACAACAACAAAATCACTTTTAAAAGACTATATAGTCACCAAAGTGATACATATAACCTACTTAGAGGTGCACCAAGTTATCAGTGAAAAAAAACCTGACCCGTTTCCAACAGATACCCAACACAGATACAGGAGAAACATGAAACTAGACAGTTAAAAACTCTCCTGTAACTAATGAAAAGAATAAATTAAGCTCTACTTAGCTTAAAATCTGAGCAACTCACCTGAGAGAGTTAAAGAAGGCTAAAGGCAAGCCTAGATTTTGCAATAGAAATATGCTAAAGACCTCATATTTGAGAGAGAAAAAAAATCCAAATGTTTTAGATGTTTTTTCTGGTGAGGAAAAGAAACAACAGCCTCTCTAAAACATGCTCTGAAGAACACTGAAAAAGCAGTAGATGCTAAAAGTCTTATTTCAGATGAAGCAGCTTCTCTATTTCATGTGTTTCTTTCTATCATCATTAGATATCTTTTATTTTTTCCTTATTGCTGAAAATAAAAAGTTACTTCTGCTGACATTAAAAGCTTGATTTTACAAACTATTTAATGCACTCTAAGGATACTGTTAAAAGACAGTGGCATGTTGATGTGAGCTGTACAAAGGTCAGTGATTTGGAGGCTCTTTCAGACAATTTGCCAGGATTTTGGCATTTTGTAAGCACACATAGGACAGCTCTCCAGCAAGCTGACCTTGACAGTGAATTGGATAAATAAACCTTCAATTTACCCCCTCCAGCTCGATGCTAGCCCAGCTGATCCCTGCGGAGCCTTCACCTGTCCATATCGTTCAACTGCCTGCAACTTTCAACTGACGAACATCCACAGCTTTACAGGTTCTGTGACAAACACCATCTAACAGATAAGGCTTCTGAAAAGTCAAAGTCAATAGTGTTTCCATTGAAAATTTAATGCTGCTTCCATCTTTACCCATCATTCTTCCTACTGTTGCATGTATCCCAGGAGGCACTTCAAGCAAAAGCACTACTCCATAACAGGTAATGACGTGGCATTTAATGATACTGTCCAAAGTGATCCAAGCCCATGGAAAGTAATGTGCACTCATGTACCAGATAAGCACAGCTGAATGTACTAGAACAGCAGTATCTCTCACTGCACTGTCACTAGATACAATGTGACATATGCTCTGCCATTGTACCTGGCTTTTCCTTTTACTTCACCATCAGAGGAAAAGAGCATTTTCAGATACAGAGCACCAAAGTGTTAAGGGAATTCAGTAAAAGGTAGGATGGCAACATATCCGTAATTAAGTATTCACAGCCTCTTTAATACTTCAGTGCTCTTGGATTCGCTACTAAAATCTGTGAATTATACCTCATTGAAGAATGTCCTTAATCGACTCTGACATGTTTTATTGGAGGCAGAAAAAATGTTTCAGTATGATAGATAAGGTTAAAAATGTTACTACTCTGATCATTTACTCTAGTGCCTTGCAAAAAACTCCAAAGCCAAAAACCATTTACATCATTCATCTGATGCAATGGAGAAAAAAAAGCATTATCTGACAGCCCATTTTAGCTGATGGGACAAAGTGCACATTTTCAATTTTCTGACAAAGTTATGTTGTTTATGTAGATAAGAGAAAGAAAAAGAAAAAAAACCCCACAACTGTAACATTTCTACCGCATGCCATAAGGATATGAAATTCGAGTTAAACAGCAAAGTACCTTGAGACCATGCAGAGCATAGCATGACAAACAAAAATCATTTTTATGGTTTCAAACCAAATAACACATTACATGTTTCCTACTCTAATAGCAGCGCAGGGTTCTGAGGCAGCCCCAGAACGTTGCAGCAGAGCTCAGCGTGACATCTCTATGCATGTGTGAGAACACTGCTCTCGCTGCAGCGGGACCACGAGGCAGCTCAATAAAAGCTACTGAAATATTTTTAAGTAAACATTTTAGCTGAGCTTTTCTTGTATTAATTTTGATACTCTCCAGATATCAATAGCTTCTGCTTACACTGCTCACTGCAAAAGGGACGAACAGGAATCTCATACATATTCAATTTCTATTATTAGTTTTATTAGAGTGATCCATGACTACGTGGGAAAGTTAGCAAAGAAAAGAAATGGTTTAAACTCACCACCAGAGACTTCTCCATGGAATGACACAATACTGGCAGAAAGAGAAGGCCATGGAGTTATATTGCTCAGGAGAGGGCACATTAAGTTTTCAAATAAATAACCTTCGCATTTAATACTTACATGGATAGACTATATAAGAGATTGTATGGTTTAAGAATCCCCAAAAAATGTATCTTCCTTTTGGTCATGCCAACAAAGCAAAATTACTGGAAGCATTCTTACTGTGCAACTGACAAGATTATCATTTCAGCACAAGTTAGGGAGAAGCAGTGTTTACCACAAAAGTAAAGTAATCCCATTCCAGGTCATTTTAGCACTCGTACACCTAAAGGTAAGCACACATTTACAGAACTGGCTCAATTACCTGAGCTTTGTGGTACACACCTAAATTACTGAGACATCTATGAGCTGCACCATTACCCATTAGAACCTGAGATGAAAACTTTCAAATAATTGGCTAAGACTCTAATTCTACAGCATGGACAAGGCTTTAAATTAGTACCAGATGCTGGATTTTATTCTTTAAACAACAGTTCTAAGGACAGAGAAAGATTCATCTTCCAAGCCTACTTCTGCCTGCAGACAATATGACCCATCTTAATGAGGCTGCTGAATGCTTTATGAGCAATTTCATCCACTAGTTACTATATTCTGGCACCAAAATTGAAATATTCATTTTAAATCTTGCCATTAGGACAGTACTGCGTTCTGCCAAATTTCCAACGCCAATTCTTACATCCAGTTGTGATCGAGTGCTCCTCCAGAACCAAAGAGATAACAGCAAGGTCTGCCCACACATCCTGTGTCACCAGCAGCTCATTAAGCTCCCCGTTCCCATAGACACCGCTTGGAAAAGAGACACTGGGAAAAGAGTTTGCCATGACCCAGTTATAGCTGTGCTACCTGCTGCTGCTAGCAGCTACCTGGATCTCTGCTCGTGGGTTTAACCATAAAAATCCTGCTGAAGAGGATGGTCCCACCTCTGAGAAACAGAGAGGGGGATATGGGACAGGGAGAATGGAAAGTTCAGGGCTTGTCTCAAAATTTTGAGGTAAAACATGGCCCCATGCTCAGGAAAATGTGAAAAGAAAAATGATATAAGTATGTTTGCATGGCACAGCAGGGACTATCAGTCACAAACCTGTTTTACTGTGATAACATGCACAGACAGACCTGTGACCTGGGAAAAACATAAAGAAAGGCCATTTTTGGAAAACTACAATTTGAAAAGAACACATGAATTTGAGGAATATGAAAAAACTTTTCCTACTTTAACTTTTTTTCTTAAAGTGTGTGCTTTAGAAGAGCAGCTGGAACCCATGAGAATGAGGTCCCTCTACTGCTGCATGGACATTTTCAGTGCTGAGACTGTGGCCATGGGAGGCACCAGGGACCTCAACTAACCAAGTGTTCTCCAAATAAACTGTGGAGAGCAAAGTAAGAGGGTTTTTATCTCCTCTTCTCAGGAAAAAAACCCAAAAAACAGACTCATAAGTAAGTTGGACTTTAATACTAAACAATAAAATTTACCCCATAGTTAAAAGAAAAAAAAAAAAGTTGAAGAACATGGAGTCTGAGAGTCAGAACTCATGATCTGGAGCTGCCTAGCAAATCTTATAAAAACATACCATAAAGTTACAATTAAGTCCGGAATATTTGACTTGAAACTTTCATATCTTGATGAATGAATTTTTACATATCAAATTTTTCACCACAGAAATTAATATATCATCTTTGTCCATATATCACTGCCATGCATGCAGAAGTTCACTCTTCTATGCCTCAGTCTTTTGAATCCTGCTTTCTTTGCCTTTGAAATTATTTATTATATTGTTTTTGCTGCATAATAATTGCTTTTCTTTTATACATTGTAGTGCTCAGGAGGAAAAAAGGAGGAGGGAAGGAAAGAAAGAAAACGCACTTTCCTTGTTATTAATTTTCAGACTGCTTTTTTTTATTTATTTTAAAGTAAGATGTTTTGTTTCCCAGGCAGTGTGCATGCCTCGCTCTATGAAGTGCGAGGTGCAATTGCTGCCCTAGCTCTGTGTGTGGCTGTGGCCTTAGAAGTCAAGGATAAAAGAAACAAAACATTTTTTTTTTTAATTCTGAAGTGAAAAATCCATTTGATTTCTTTTTGTTTATTGCTGCATTACTAAGGTAATTGCTTGAGTTGAGTCAGACTGACGGCAGGGCTCTGGACCCTCTGACTCCAATCCTTTTGCTTTATTTATTAGTCTCACTTATTAAAAGAATGTCTTGGCTTATGTGATGGGTACTATTCAAGCAGAAGTTAAATCACTTATATTTGCAATCTAAGTCACTGACTCACAAAGGCTGAGTATACTGTGCTAAGTATTCGCAAAAAAAGCTCTAAACCACGAAAATCGTAAGCTCAGCCCTAAAAAATGAGATCGTTCACAAAGGTCTGCGAAGATTTGCAAAACATTTAAGTGAACCAAGCCATGGTAACTTGCACACGAAAGTCATTCCACACAAAAAAAGGTACCATCAACAGATATAAAACCTGGCCATGCTCGAGCAGCTCACATGCAATATAACCTAATTTATTCAGTGAAACCTAGGCAAAATTTAGCTTATCCTCTGCCTCTCCGAATGATCCACAGACCTGCTATTTCAAACAGCACTGTTTTTTCAGTATTTTCTAACATTCTTAATAGATATTAAGCTCCTGAGGTCTCCTGTTATTGGTGATTCTGTACAAAACCAGATATTTCACTGCCTGTTACCTCAAATGGTGCTGATGTCCTCTTCTAAAATTCAGGCTGGCTAACAATAGAATCTTTCATGAAAATATTAGATTACAAGGTAATATACAAAAGGAAAGAACTTCAGCCATTTCTTAAATTTTCATTGATGTTTTAACCTGATGGCCCAGGATAAAACTATCCACACAGAGTATTTAAGAAATTCATGTGTCTGAACCTTTAACCTTGTCATAAAATTTTCCATTCTTTTCATCGCTATTATTCAGCATATTTGTTTTAATAAGATATTCACATCTTCAAAGACAGAAAGGAGTTTTGGTTAGTCATGTACTGCAAGACAAGACTTCCAGTTGATGTTCCTGGGTTCATATGTCCTTTCTGCCTTTGCCAGATTTCTAGGAATAACTTCCTCACTCAGAATTTTTCCCATTTTTAGTGCTGGTTTCTCTTTCAGTCCTGTCCTGTCGCTGAGGTACACATGCCCCTGGCACAAAGTGAGGTGCATTCCTGCGAGCCATTAGGGATATTCTTAGCTCTGTGTTTTTCCAGCCTATTAGTTTTTGTGCTAGTACTGTCCTGGTTGCCTTTAGCAATACACTGTTTTGGTGTATGACTTCTGTATTTGCTTGGGGCCACAACAGGATCAGTGTTCTGTGTCGTTTCCATTTTGTCTCAGGCAGCCTCTGCACTCACTGGAAATAAGTGTGGTCTTCTGCACCGACAATTGAGAATGCTAGTCCATAATATGTGGAAAACATGATCCACCTTGAGGTTTTAAGCCAGTAAACTAAATGTTTATTGAGAAAGCATGAAAGGAAGTGTGAGGCTGAGTGAACTGTTTGACGAGCTCTGTTATTTAACAGTGTTGTAGTTTATCAAGGGAAGTTAATCCAGATAAGAACTTCTCTGGTATTTCTGGGCTTACTCACCAGGCTGCCAGGAGACCATCCTAGAAACTCCTCTACAATTCTTCTGCTTCATTATGGAAGTATTACCACACCCTTGATTTCACTGCTGTTCTTTACTAATGGCCACCAAACCTCTCTCACGAAGCAAGTCCTCACCTTACACTTGCAAACTCCACAGCACCAAAATTCTTCTCTCTCATCTACTGAACTCTGCCGAGATGCTCATTTCCGCTTGCACTGAGTGGCACAACATTTTCTAGTCTGCCCAGATTATTTCCTCAGTACTACTAACTCTTCTTCAGTTGCCTCTTCTGTTTTGGCCTCTCCTGCTCTCTTTTCACATTTAATTGCCTTCTCTTGGACATCTCACATGCCATATATTCTTCTGCTATACTTCATTTTACTTCCTCTACATTTTAGGATAATGGGAAAGGAGTATCAGCTGCTCACTGTGCACTAAGCCAGTCTTGTACCCTGAAATTATATCTACATTGTCCATAATCCTTTCACAGGCCTGCAGCCCTCATGGCTGACCTACAGCACAAGGCCACCTGCCAACCTAAAGGCAGTGACATACAAGATGTGGACAAAAATGGTTCAATTACAGCACCAAAGGATTCTTCTGTCTTTCTCAAAATATCTTCATTGTGCAGCTCATTGGCCTTAGAACTATATTGAAAATTTCTGAGTGCTTTGCCTTTGAACTCCAATTACCATAATTTCATCTCATAATTAATAAAGTAAAAGTAGAAGCAGCAGTGCTTCTAATTTACATAATTAGTATAAAACCCATGCATTGTTCAAACAAAATGCTGCAACCAAATTGTGAAACTTGATAGCATAAACCTAAGCCCTTAATCTATAATTAAATTTAAGATAGCTTGATCTTAAGGACATGGAATACTTTCATTACAGGTGCAAAATTTATGTGGACAACAAAATTATTACAATACTGAGACACTACTGGAATAGAAACAAAATGTTCCTTACCCAAGTGTGATCGCTTCCATTGGAAATGCACATCCAGAGCATTAAATCCTCCTGTAGCATGTCCACTCCAAAAGAGAAGGCTTTGAAGAAGGGCTACACAGGGACTTCCTGCAAAAAAACCCAGGAAAAATAGAAAGTATATGAATTTTTAAAAAAGATCTAAGCACACTCTTGCAAAACTGTAAAAGCAATTCTGAGCACCTGGTCAGCAGAAAGCATCCCAGGATAGGCAGGTGTGTGCAAATGTTCAATTTATGGAGAAATAAGAACTCTCCAAAGAAGCCTTTGAAAGGACATGGCTAAAGCTTTGTGGCCACAGTGGTATGGGTGGAAACTGATCTGAAATCTCTCCTCTTGTCTGTCTAAGCCTACCTACAGTGACAATGTGCTTTGAGAGGTGACTGTGGCACTACTGCTGAAGAGGTTGGGGGTATTGGTTGCACCATGCAAGGGTTCACACGAGGGCCATATCACAGCTTTACAAACCTAAAAATGCAAAGGTGCAACAATAACAAAAAAATGCATTTCCATTTGAAAAGCATTAGTTGAAACCACTAGTCCTTATAACCACTAGTCATTACTACATCCAAAATATTTTGTTTCTATTAAAAAAAAAAATTGAGTCATTCACTGCTAATTTTCTCCCCAGTGACAGCACCCAAATTTTCTCCTAAATTACATATGCTGAGTTACTGCAGAATTTTTATTATTTTAATGCTACAATAACACAGATGATAGTTATCTTAGTGGAAAGATAAAGAGATTACTGAATTCTAAACCTGAGATGGAAACAAATTTCTTACTTTAAATTGTGTCACCCTCGCTCCACAGAAAGAGTGATTATAATCTGCAAGGGGGGGCAGTAAAGCCCTCCAGAAGCAAGCCTTTCATAACTTCACCATTTTTCACAGGCAAGTATAATTACAGTTTTGCATAACCATCTAATGAGAGGAAGTCCTTTCTTGCAGTGTTAATAAAGGACCTTGCATAACATGTTAACAAAGCAATGGCACTCTATGTAGGTAATGTCATTGTGTAATTAGCATGCTCATAAGATGACTTAAGATTACAGTTTATCTGAATCTAATAACTGCCTATCAGCTGCTTTACCATTCTGTCTTTTTCAATATATCTTTCCTCATGAATGGTTTGAGTATCCACCTGCTCAGAGCAGAAGCACAGAGGGAATAAAACAAGCCAGTAACGAAACAGAAACCAAAAAAATTGAGCTTGAGGGCAATGAAATTAACAAACATGAAAAAAACCAGCTTTTTCACACACCTAGACATGTATTTTGGGACATGGTATCACAAATATCAGTCTTTGCTCTTCATTTCTAGGTGGTAGAACATTTGAAATTATATGAGAACGGCAACTGGAAATTACAGTGGTCACCTAATACATGATATCAAAGTAGCATTTGGGAAGAACTGGACAGTTCTCTAAGCCAATTGACAGGCTGCTTTCACAGGAAGCTACCCTTGCTTGGAACACTCAAATTCAGTATTCATCCGTAGCCAGCATCAAATCCTGGTTGCCACTCCTCTCCTGCACCCACAGTCTCACAGGCAGAGTAAAACAGAATTCATCAGAACCTGGTGGTACAGCTGGACTAGGATCACCTTTCTGCTTTCCAGTTGTGCAACTCAGACCTCAAAAAGTGGCAATAAAGAAATAACCGAGAGAAGTGCAACAACTCAGCCTGGAACAATGTTGATTCATGGATCCCCATGGAGAAAATCCCTTTCCATCCCTTTTTCTCTATCAGACTCAAGAAAGAAAGCCAAGTGAATGAAAAAGCAGAGGATGACAGAGGGTAAGTTTTGCCTTGGCAGGTTCTTTATAATATGCACATTTCAGAGCTGGAAGGGAGAGAAGTCACAGTTTTTGGGACCATGAATATTCAAGCCCCTGAGCTAACAGAACAGCGAGGACTTCAGTGAAGACAGAAATTCAGCAAAGACCACTTTGTATCTCCCAACTAAAGAACCATTACAAAAGAATAAGAAATTACACGTAAAACTTTTCCTTAAAAAAAAAAAAAAAAATGCATCTCCCTGAAGTAGTAACTGTAAAACAAATTAAGACATTTCCAAGTATTTGCTAACCTACTTACAGGCATCATTGCTCCCTTGGGCCTTTGTAGCCTTACACCTTCCTTAACGGACTAGCTGAATAGGTAAATGGGTTATATCAGGCCAGGAAATCAATGTGTATACTGTGTTCTCAGCCCCAGATGAGCTTGTCGAAGCCATTTTATTATAGCTGGAGGAGCTGTATTGATCTCACTGTTAACTACTCGGAGGTGGCGAGCAATCCGATGAAGATGCGTCCCGCCGTCCATCCAAATGCTTTCTCCCCTCAATAGTCCTAACAGAGTTAAGTGTTTGCAGATTGAATTAATTTAATGTTTGCTTAATCAAAACTGACTATGCTGGAGCCTAAATTCTATTAATTACTAAAGGAATCACACTAATGCTGTAACATGACGTTAGGCTGGAAAGGGCTTTATTTTAGTATGACAAGAGGGAAGAAGGGTCATAGGGAAAATGGGGGGATAAGTCAGGAGTTATTTCATAAAACTATCTAATTTTTTATTTCACATTCCTCAAACAGAGGGAATTCAGACTTCTCTGCTTTTTTTCTGCAATGCGGTTATTGTCAGCCAGCAAAATTTCCCTTTAGTGAACTGACAGGCACAGCAAGTTAACTTTATACTTGATGATGAGGAAGAAAGAAGTTGCAACATCACCCAGATTTATTTATACAACAAAGGTCTTCCCTTAAATAAAACCAGATGCAAGTTCTCTAATTTCTTATTTCTAGTTAGTCCTAAGGTTAGTAAAATGGTTTTCTTAAAGACAGTCAGATGTAATTTCTTCTTCACTGTCTAATAAAAAAAAAAACTTTCCCAAATTTTCCACACACAACGGCAATAGGCTACAAGTAAACAGAGTAAAGTAAAACAAGTACTGTTTGACACTAATATAGCTAAAAGATCTTCAATAATATTATCCAGGCATCAGCCCGTGCACATGCTGGGTTCAAATGCTCATGGAATGTTTACTAGAGACGCACAGGTTAGATTTCCAGGTAGCTTTTCCTTAGAAAAAGCTTAAAAAATAAGAAAAAGTGCATAGTGTTTTACTTGATCAGGTGCTCCTGATCATTTCAAAATCTATCACATCGAGTATTTCACGGAGGGAAGATCTCCATTTAGTTGGGGTCTTTTTCCCTTTTTTTCCCAAAAGTAGTTATTTCATACAGCCCTTCATGGTGCTGCATATTCTTAAGTTAATTTTGGAGTTAAATTACCTGTTTTCATTTGCAATAGCAGGTGAATTTGCTTTTTCCTACTTCTACACAGTCTGTACTTGAAAAGAGTAAGTTTGCATGGAAATAAAATAATTATTTGATTAATACAGCCGTATGCTTACAAAGCACACCCTGAGTGTTAAATCACAAACAGTAGCCAACTGCACAGATTAGCTACATAGGAAACATATGTCCTGGAGCAATGATATTCTTTCAAACAGAAGAACAGTCTCTGCTCTTGTCTTACACCCCAATTTACCGATTCAGTTATGCTAAAAAATACATTCCTGATTACTACCTTTGTTATGTGGAAAGTTTAGATTTTTCTCTCACAGGCACAGAGAAACATCACAGCAACATAATTAAAAGAAAAAAACCTTCTGTCTGCCTCTCATGGTCTTTGCCACTATTATTTTAACGAAATATCAGTCTTGATTTCAAGAGTTTCCAAGCTACATTTTATTCTGAGCAGAAAAGTTTCATGTAATCATATTAATCCAATGAACTTATTCCATAAAAAATAAAAATATTACTCCAAGAAACCTTGTTCAGTAAGAAGAGGCCCCAACTACCTGTACTGCAAAGCCACAGCAGATCCCAGACAGCAGGAGCTTTCTGTAACTAATCAGAAAATAAAGAGACAACAGCAGCAAGTGTGCAGACTTGGGCAGACAACATTCATTTTCCAGCTCAAGAAGGGTCATAAACCACATTTTGTGAATTTAGAAATTAGTTTTCTCCTTCTGTTAAAAGTCTTTGCGATGACATCAGGAAGACTTTTTCTGAGAAGACTTTGGTAGAGTCATTACCACTGTGTTTTACAGGAGTTGACCATTAATTTAACCCTAACTGGGCACTAAACGTTGGGTAAAATATTCTGAAAGCCAAACTTATTCACACATAAAGGGACTCAACTTTGAGTCATATTTTAAAAAGTGGCCTTGGGAGCTGCTGAACTTTCCCCTGCATCAAATCTTTGTGAAGCAGAAAAATTTAAAACATAGCCACAGACTATTTAAAATAAGTAACAAAAAAGCCCAACAACAAACAACCTGCAAAATAAGACTGTGTCATCTGAGAGAAAATGCCAGCATTAATTTTCTGAATCATGTACACATATGAAACAGAATTTCTTCCCTCCATACTTTGCCTATTACCAGGATTAGTGATGTAGACAGTCCTTCAAGAAAAGGATCTTTTTCAACTTAAATACTATTAGCTTATCAAATATCATAAATGAGTTTGAGGAGAAGAAAGCAAACCCTGCGGTTGTTACAAGAATTAAAACTGATGACTAAAGGTGCTAAAAATGCTAAGATACCTTTTGTAGCTACTGTAAGCATTCATACTGTAGTTAACTTTCAGCTCATATATTTATTTAATGCAAGCCAAAATTCTCATTTTGCTTCTCAGATAACAATATTCCTTTTACTAAATGATCGCTTTCCATTGAAGTGTAATGCTTGAAATCTGCATTTCATGTCAGAGGTGGCTGATCTACAGAGGGAGCAGCGAAACCCAGTAGAATGAAATATTGTTTTTTACAAGCCATACCTTTGCACAGCATCAAGACCATTCTGGGTTAAAACACCAATAAAATGAAAAATTCTCATTACAGTTGATTCAAACATGTCAAAATGCATTTTACTTTAATCAAACTACCCTGCCCTTCACTTTTCAAATATTTCTAAAACATAATTTATATTTCGCATTACAGAAAGAAACAAAACTGGCTGCTTTAAACCATAATCATTGCAAATTGCAGCATTGACACCTCTGAATTAAAATTGCAGGAGAATTCACATTTAGGTTGTTTGAACCACTATCTACAGTCATTTGACATATTATAGGATCAGAATAATTTTAAGACGAATATAATATTCTTCCCCATGTATTTCATTAGTGAGGATCATTTGGATAAAAACAGAGCTCTATTTTTGAAGTCCACTGACTTGCCAGAGATAACTGTTAAGAGTTCAGTGTTTGTGGTGTAACAAGCTCTGAATGACAGTGCTCTCTCCTATTTCTCAAGAGTACAGCTTTGTCATCTACCACTGTGATCCCAACAAAGAAAAATCCAGATGTCTGCAAATTAAAGGAGAGCTGGATGACATTCTGCTGTTAATGCTCAGCATACATAAATCATTGTAATAAGAGAAGATTGTTATATTAACCTTTGTCACGCAATTTTCTTTTTCTCTGTAAGAAATAGGAAAAACAACAAATTAGGTGGCACAATAATTCTATTTTGAAGCAGAATGGTGCAGAGAACTTTTATCCCCTTGCCAGTCACATGATTCCCACTTACCTGGAATTTTATATGTGCCATATACGAAGTTAATAGTATGCACACATACTTCACTTCAATTGGTATATTGCTAGAAGGATGGAAAGCATCTTACAAATAAATCATAATTTTAAAGGAATAGATACTGCAAGACAGGAAGCCATGAAATTTAACCTTTGCCCCACCAAAAATCCATCTTATGGCCACTGAAATGCTTTAGCTCCCTCCATCACTTATCATATGTGGGAAATGGGACATTAAAAATTCCATGTATTAAAAATGAATATACAATATCTGTATCTACGCACCACCCCAGCTGCTGCAACGTACAAAAGTAAGAATATTCTCACACAAGGGAGCTGTAGGATTGGAGCCTTCACCTCAGTGGAATCCCAGGAAAGAGTTAATGTGTTCCATTGAACAGACCCAGTAATATTTTAGGTCTCTGGAGCACAGAATGCATATGCAGAGTGTATCAGATTAACGCTGAAAACTCAGCCTCGTGCCAGAGACCTGCCATTCTTCCAATATGCTTTTTTTGAAAAGTTCCAATGGCAAATAAATAACTAGTGATCTAACCAAATAAATAGCTAAATAAATAGGTGTTCAAATGAGCTGCCTTAACTCAGGAGCCTGGTGTCATGTGAAATATTCTGTCATTCCCTGCTGGCTCCTGCTGTGCTTCCGAAGGAAAATGGTCTCGTGTAGGTCCTGTGTTCCCTCTGAGCAATCCCTCACAATATTTGTCTGGACACACACAGGGATACGGAGAGACAAGGAACAGACAAACTGCGAGTCTCACCACTGCCTCACAAACTCTCTTTCTCAGAACATGATACAGATGTGCTGGGTGGATAGAAAAGTTGAAGATTGAGTTTTCCAGCCTTAAAAAATGACATTCATCATCAAATGGTTTCAAAAGAAGATTCAAATTCTTTTTGAAAATTTCTGCAGTGGGCAAGAGGATAATTAGAATACTTGTGTGCCATAAAACAGGAGAATTTGGAATTATTTTTGCATCATTTCAGTACATCCATACTTCACAAAGTACCTTAAAATGAAAATAAATATTAAAAAAAAAGCCATATAACATAATCCTTATGGCATGGTATAAATAGACAGAGCTGATGTATTATCAGCAACGATCTAAAAAAACTAGGGTATTGCTTTATCCTTGATCACATTCCCTAGTTTGATTCATCTTAATATCAACCTTTTTTTTTATTTCAACCGCATATCAGACTTGTCTTCTTGTCCTTTAAAAAGTCATTTAGTCACTTCAAAAGTTTCCCAGTACATACCAAAAGGAAGATACAAGTGAACTTATTAAAAATATAAGGTGAAAAGGCACCCTGGAAAACACTTCCCCTGATTTTCCTCAGCTGAAACATCCACGAATCTTGGTACCATTTCAGAAAATTAGGCACACAGTTGCTGGTTTTGGTATGGTTGGAAGTAAGTCACACATTCCCAAGGAAATCTGGGCTTTTACTGAGGACAATATTGAAAGCCCCTGGGATGTCACACTAATTCCTCTGTGGTAAGGATGATAAAAATATTACAAACACACTCCCATGCTGCAGAGGCTGAAGGATGGCTATAGAGTACTGCAAGAGGGTTTCTGCTGTCTTTCTCATATCAAAGTCCCCAACTCCTACAGAATGTGACCAACTCCAAATTCAAAAGGATTCCCTAAAGTCAGAGTTCACACTCTTAAAGATAAAGCACTGCCTCAGCTGTTGCTGCACCCCAAGCCTATAAAATTACTGTTTGTATAATAATTATTCACCCCTTTGATCCACAGTTTTAGATTTTTTTCTCTGACAAATAAAATCAAAGGCAGTTATTTCAAGAAAAGCAGGGGATATGTTTGAGATCCCACTCAAAACTATTAACTATGGATAAAAAAAAATACAACAAAACCAACAAGAGCACAAATAAGGAATTGAGCTAACATTTCTAAATTTACCTAGAAGAGTACTTTCCATACAGATAGCAAATTGACAGTACAATGTACTGCACTGTAAAAATGCAGTACAACAGCAGCCAGTGACAGTTTGTAAGCTCCCAGTTCTGGCCTTCACTTTACATAAAGATAAATGTAAACACATGGGATACATCTGCTAAAATACACTGGAATTATTCCTTACTTTGTTTTTACATACATCCAAAATACTACAGTCTTGTGCATATCCTCATACTTTCTGATACATTTTTTCCTGAAATGAAGTTATTTTTTTGAAGTATGAGTTGCAGCAAATTTTTCCACTTTTTCCACAGTCTTATTTGCAGGAAGCATAATATACTTTTTTTTTTTTAAGGGAAGTGTAGATGGGAAAAAAACTGAAAGAACAAAACAAAAATATATTTTTCTCACATGATCTTCCAGTACTCCAACTTCTTGCTGCAGTCAGAAATAGCATTAGCAACTGGGCTTGCCTCTCAACTGTCCCTCTGGAGCCAGAAGGGGAAACAGCTGGAAAGGAAAGGAGGAAAGAGCTGTGCAGCAATTCCACATGAGCAGGATTGCTCAACACTACAGAGAAGGTGAGTCTGCCACCGTCATTAAAAGCATTCTCACTGAGTTTTGCTTCCCAGGCTTGAGTGGTTGTAGGTATCAAGTTTTGGTTTACTAAAAGCCCTAGATATTTTATCCTTTTCTTTCCACTCCCCAGCTCACATACTTCATGCTTTCACACAAAGAAACCTAAGCTTATTTTATTCACCCAACTGCAGAATCCTTGAGGAGCATCAGGGATGCATTCACCATGAGGCTGGCATTGGCCACCTGCAAATTTCAAAATGTAAGAAATGTTTAGCTGCTAAATGATGTTTTCTAACCAGAACTAAAGACAGACCTTAAATTCTAAGCCTGTCACAGTCTCACTGACTTTGAGGTTCCCAACATTTCAGCCCATGTTTTCATCTGCATTCCTGTGACTGGAGGGGTAAAAGAGGCTTCAATTAAGGAATAATAATGAACCTCAGAAAAGAAGCTTTTTGACTAAAAATTAGGTTGCTCTCATCCGTTCTTTGTTGTTCTATTTAGAAATAATTGACAGCAATCAATGTGCAATTTGCAGCTGCCTGATCTCACAGTTATGGTTATTAACTCAGAAGTTTCTCAGCTCTACACACAAGTTCAGTTCATGTTCTGAACTCAGTTTGCAAAAGGTTGGTCCTCTAAAACTGCAGACAGAAAACAGTAAAGCTAATGAGACAAAAACAGCCCTTGCAACCTCTCCCATCTTTTTTTTTTTTTTTTAATTTGTAACATTTATATCATTTTCATCACCACAATCTCTTTAAAAAGAAAACATTTCAGTTCTGAAGGCACCTAGCACTAGCTAGAAATGTTCTTCCTGGAATACTCAATATAGACCAGACGCACAATTATTTTTAAATTATGTTTTTCTTGGCTGTCACTACATTCCCTATTGCTTTTTTGGGTTAAAGTTACAAATAGTGAAGACGAGTAAGAAAAGAACTTATACTGTTTAAGAATTGACAAAAAAAAAGAAAAAAAGAGACTATGGGATCACAACCAAAATACAAACTTGATTGCACTTGACTGTAGCCACGCTCCTTGGTTTACTACCATGTACAGACCAGAAGAAGCCAAGAGAACTGCAGTAGTAGTTTGATCTTTTATTTCCAAGTAATTATAGTTTACATATCTGATCCTACCATTTTAGTCCAGCCACTTCAAACTGCATATTCTGTCAGTTTGCAGTATACACATTTCTGCACAGCTCCCTACAGGATCAGTGAAGGAGAAACACCCTTGCATCATTTACCATGACATTCCCTTTAAAAATAAAATTTCTCCTTTTTTATTCTGTGCTGCATATTAATTTATAATAGTGAGACAACAGTATCAGCTGTCCATTTAAGTTATTTTAGGTTAGTTTACAGCCTGGTCCTTGAAACTCTATCTTTTAAATATCTCAAACATGTATATACTGTGTTCTGAAGAGCTTTCATGGAGAATGTTTATTAGTCACTTTGATCTAATTCATCACAAAAGAAACCGTCTTAAAGTACATAATGTTCTCCTAAGTGACACATGCTGAAGCTGTTAGCCTTCTTTTAACCCGTGCTTTCAAGGACCTGAACCCAGCCTTACATCGTCTAAAACTTAATTAAAAGAATGCTGTCAATATCAATGTCAAAGTAACTTGTCACCCTATGAATGAGAGCCTCAGTCGATTTTTCAAACTGTGCCAAACTTTCGAGGGGCTCTTTCACTTTATAAATCAACTAGCAGCTTAGAATATCCTGGCAGCACCTTCAAGGAACGAATCAAAATGACAGGAAAAGAGGGGATAACAATCAAAGCTTGACTGAATACAGGTGTTTGAGTTTACAGACGAACCACAAATGCCTGGATCTTTGACAGCTGTTGATGTTATCAGTTATGTGCAGCTATTATTGGCTCCGGTCTTAGGGGCTGTAAGGCCTTTCCCTTAGCAACATCTCTGTGGCTGATAACATTTGGCTGAACTTTCAGATCTTAACCTCCCTTCTGACTTTTTGCAGTCAAACCCGCCTAAACTGATCAGAGGAAGAGACACGCAGTGGGAAGACAAGTAAAATATTATTGACTGGACTGTTTCATGTCTATTAGGAAGAAAGAGCAAGGGAGGGGAGAGCTTTCCAACTTGACAGGCTTCAAGATAATCAGGGAAGGAATCAAGGCAACAGAGTAACCCTTAGAAAAGTAAGAAAGCAATGGCTCATGAGAGGTCATTGTTCTGTACAAGGAACAAACACGGGGTGATATTTTATTAGGCTCCAATTTGAGTTTCCCCCATTTTAGTACTTGCACTTTTTAGCGCTGCCACTTAATAGGCCTAGAGCGATTTTATGGCACACAATACAGTTTTATCACTACTTAAGTTTCAGCTTTACTTAAAGCATACTCAGATGAGTAAACTGTTGAGATTCTCAGCAGACCAAACTGTGCTCCTGAGCATTTTCAGAAGGAGTCAAATTTTTAAGTAGTTTTCTAATTCTGATTCAGCACTTGTTATCAGTGTTTTCCTGGGCAAACTTTCCCAGGTTCCACTAGCAGGAGCCAGGCAAAAGCAAACCTCAGTAAATAGCATATTTGTGAAGCTGTTCCACTGGCAATGGCAATTTTTCTGTCAGTGCCATGCAGAGCTGGGTAGACTATTCAAAATTCTCTGTGTTCCTCCCAAGTAAACACCAGGAAGTTCTCTACACATCGATACAGATGCAAATCATCAGACATCAACCTGATGACTACATCAAGCCCATCATTTTATCAATAAATTACCAGGCCAATAAATTAACAATGTAACACATGGGGCTCTCTGATCTCTTCCAGGGACATAAAAGCAACCCCAGAAATTTACACAGCATCACACAAAATCATGGTTTGGACCCAATACTCCAAAAGATCTCCTTGGTATTAATATCACTCATGAGCAGCAGCACCTCATTTGTGCCCTTATCCTTCCTAAATTCTAGGTGGGTACCACTCATGACACACTGGCTTGGGTTTTTTTTCAGGATTTTCACATTAAGTCTTTCTCAATAAGTAACCTACCTTTCTAGCAGTAAAAATCCTTGGTTTTAATTGTGCAATATGCTTGCTTTTTGCCAAATGCACTGTAAATCCCCCAGGAAAACCCTGCTGAACACAGTGTGTGTTATTGTCATGCCGTATCACACAGCAGAGATCATTAAGTGACATCCATATGACAGTATCAATAATAATTAAACAATTGTGAGGAAAAGACATAATCAAAGAAGGTATTGCAAAAACAAAAAAAAAAAAAGAGACTTGAGAATTATGCTGCATGACTATTGATATTTTCAAAAATAAAACCCTTTTGATAAGGAGTTTTTGAAACAAAACAGTGCTGTTATAAATGGGTTTCATCCCCAAATACAAACTCAGATGTGTAGATTGCATCTATAGATCAGCCCAGCTACACAGAAGTCATCAGAGGGACTGTGACCTATATTAGAAGACTGACGTTATACTTTTTTATTAATAAAAATCAAGAAATAATAAGTCCAGTTTACCTTTTTAAAGTGATTTGAGAACTTAAATATTATTACAGTTCAAGTTTATAATTCTATTTTTAAAAACCGTGTTCAGCCATAAAGATGTCACCATTTTAGCCATCAAGTAAAGGTCACATCGGCATTCAGGATACAACTTAACTATTCTTTTTCATGCTTTGACTCTGAATCTTTGCATCTGCACTTACTTGGAGGTAACTGCTAGAATCATAATCATATATTTAAATTAGTCACTAGGAGAAAATTAGAATGTTTTGGAAGAAAATTAGAACTGAATGTTTCAAGAATTAATAATATACCTTAGACCTCCTTTTTTTTTATATGCATCTTCCTTATAATGCCTACACTGAGAAAGGACCAATCCTCAGGAGGACCTTCAGGGGTACACATATTAATAAATGCTATAAGCATTCAGTCAGAAAGCAAATTGGGATGAGTGACAAATCACACTAATTAATTACTGAATTGTGAATACCAAAAAAAAAAATTCTCAACAAAGCCACTCATGTAAATACTCACCACAGAACCTAGAACAATCCTAATTAATGCAAATAGCCCATGCATTCATGAGGGGTTTACTGAAAATGCAAAAGGGGGAAAAAAAGACTGCTTTTACATCTCTCTCTATATATATATTTCAGAATATAACCTCTATATTAACCACAATACAATATTCTTAGAAAAAAATTAAAAGGTCAGTAAAGCTGAGGAATTTATGGCAAAAAACATCATAAACTGGCACTAATTCCTCAGTTACATAGCACAGGAATTGAGACAGAGCCCTCAACCCACTTTTGTGTCCTTCCCAGCTCCTGAAATTCCCTGGCACCTGGATTTTCCAATTTACAGCCCACATGCACCAGCCCTTTGCAGGTCCTGCACCAGCAGGACAACACAAGGTGCTGCTCGGGACATTGCCTGACCCCAAATCCCCAAATCCCACCCGCGTTAGGATCCCACAGCAGCAGCAGCAGCACCTTCCAACCCTCACCAGAGCCACACAGAGCACACGGACCGGGGCAGCCAACTTTAACAGAGACGTGTTTGTCAAAAAGTGTAAGGCACGTGGTACACAGTCAAATTGATTTCATTCTTTGCTCACTTTTGGTACCCTCATTTTAGTGTTTGAAGATTTCAGATTACAGTCAAACAGCTGATTTGGCTAGGAAAAGCAGAATGTGAAAAAGGAGTTCTATCTCAGGAAACAGAAATTATAACACTTTATCTATGGTTCACAAGAAATTACAGAACTATCCCTATTATCATTATGTGATCATTATGATAAAGTTACATGAAAATTAAAGCTCTTGCCTAGGAAACCGATATCAATATATCTTACAGTGTGTCTTTCTTATCAAGAAGCCTTTAGAGAACAACTGGCAGTAACAAAATTGAAGTTCTTTTTAGGTTGGAACTGTGGTATTATGAGGCATATACTGTTCTTCTTACTTGCAAGAAAATCCATATTTATGTGAGTAGAGTGAAATTTATGATGTTCACTTTCCCAATATACTTTTGTATTACTGATTTTTTAAATGCTGAATTTCTCCTTCACATCTTAAGAAAGGATTTATAAGCCATCTGAATGTCTAAAATGTCTAAAGAAAACAAGGTTTTCAAGGCAAAGATGCACATACTTCTCCCTAGCTTCACCTATACTGTTTTTTTTGGTTTTTTAACCCACATCTAAAAATAACTCTGCCCTTTCTGGATGCCTTCAGTCCAAAAACTACAGCACCACCAGTTTTACTGATGATCAGCCTTTGGTACATCAAAATCCATATGACCATTTTAAAAATTTCTTTCCTTGAACTTCAGTCCAAACATGCCATATTTCACATACAGACAATTACCCCAGCCTTAACTATACCAGTTAAATCCGAATTTTCTAAGAGGATTCTGGTTATAACTTTAACTGCAGAGAGGCCATCCTCTCTTCTTAGTACTTTTATCCTTAAGTCAGCAGCATTTAGGACAGCACTTCTGCTTAGAGCTCATTTGTACAGAGCAACATCGTTATGAAAGCCTTTTATCCTCAATCATTCAACCAATCCAAAAAATGGAGAACCACCTTCAAGAAACAAGCACTAATAAATCTCTTTCATTTCCTTTTAATTTTAGGCAGATAAATGTTACACATCCTGAGTTGAAGGCTCTCTGGACATGAAATCATTTAGTAACAACTCGAATAAAATTTAACCCTATTGTAGCTAACGCAGACCTCCTTCTGCATTTCTGTGTTGGTTTTAAAAGCTCAAGACCAAAAAAAAGTAAAATACACAGTATAATAAATGACAAGAGGAGCTTGTAAAATTTAACAGAATTCATTTCATCCTCTTCCACCACACATTGGAACAGTCTGCCCTCTGACACAAGATCATCTTCCCAGTCATAATTTGCAAAAATCAATGGTAAGGTCTGTAGATGTTACATTATTTTGGGAAGAATCTTGACTAGTGAAGGAAGAGATGAGATTACCTCCTGAAAAACTAAGATTATAGTGTAATGTCAGCAGTAATATCCTTAAGCAATTGGGTCTTTGACCAAGAGAACTTTAGGAGACAGAGTAACCAAAGTAAATGTAACTACTGAAGATGTAATGCACAGTTCAAAGACAAATGTTCTGTCCTGTCCCAGAAAATAAAATCATGCAGCAGCAAGGTGACTGTGGTCCTAAAGTGAAACAATTTCCTTTTCCAATTCTGTTCAATTTTCAGTGGGAAAAAAAAGAATAAAGACTGTATTTTTTTTAATTCCAATGAAAGAACCAGAGAAACTACTCCATTTTTATGTTCCCTTTTCACTTTAGAAGCTGTTGGGAAAGGTTAAACAATGGAGGACAGCAGTATTGAAGCTTTATTTTCTGTTATTTCTTTATACAATTTATTTTTTGTAATGAAAAACAGGTGAAAATTATGATTGAATCTACAACATTCTTACACTTTTCAAACATAAATATTCCATAGATAACAGAAACACCTTTTTCCCTTACAGAAGGTAAGGTGACAAGCTATTGGTGCTGCCTCTGATGGTGTCTGTGATAGTAAACTAATCTCTACCATCAGTTAAAGTGATTGCCATTAAAATCTTTATGAGCAATTAGCATTACTGCTAGAGTTTCAGTTTTGCCTCTACTTACTGAAGAAAGCAGGGAAAGGCAGCAGCCCAGTGAATGGCAGTGGATTTAAATGGAATATCAATTACAGAAAAAGGTAAACATTGCAATGCCCAACACGGTACATACAAGCACCACCACGTTAATGGATAGGAAATCTGTAACAGCAAAAAACTGGACTATTGTATTTTAGGGGGAATTTTCTTCTACAACGTTATTATTCATTTGACTGCTACAACAGACATTTTTTCTATTCATTTTTCCCACATCATGAAAGCTACTGATGAATTACCAAAGTTAGGATCATCAAATACATGCAAAACCCAACCAAATAAATTCACCTTGCCACACATACCTACCAAGCCTTATGATTTCAAACCTTTGCAAAGTACAAGTGTAGTGCTTGAGTGCATGAGCAAAAGTGATGGATATTCCTTACACTAAATACAGAAAAAGTTACACCAGGTCTAAAGGGACAGTACTTATTAAAAAATTTAAAAATTTTATTGCAAGCTATTAGCATGTTGTTTAAAGTTAACTTGGGTCAGTTTTAAATTGTGCTTCATTATCAAAAATAGACTTTTCTTGCAAGTTGGCCTTCCTCAAAAGAGGAGTTTCTTTTTTTCCTGTATTCTATCCCTGTGCACCATGTAGTTATTCCTACTTTCAGAATTGCAGTTAGTGTTACAGCATTGCACACCAACTACAAGGGGAGAAATTAAGTCTAAAATTCCCAGCTGATTTTACCCAGAAATTCAAGCTACAGAAGGTAGTGCTGGAATGAGTGATAGAAAACAGGGCTCTGAGGATTGATAGCTTTATTCATACCCACACGTTGACCTTCCCATGCAGACTGTGACCTCACAAGTGCCCTGGAGGGCTGCACTCCGTGGTGTCCAGGTGTGCCAAGGCTCAGGGCACGCAACTGCCACTGTACTTCAAAAGGAAATTCTATATATAACTTTTTTAATGTAATTGATAGCAAATAAAGAATTTGGATTTGCAAAGGATTTTTTTTTTTATTCAGAAAAGCATGTTCCTTATTAGTTAAGGCTGCAGTAGAGATCTATTCTGAAATAATATCCAATTCTACACTTTTCTGTCCCCGAAAATTCATGCTTATGTAGATCTTAGCATAGTTATGCAATCATCTGGCCAACATCACCCTCTGGATAGTAACGAGGTCCTCTCCAACCCTTTGGCTGCTATCAAGTATGCAGAAGTTAAATGCACAGATGAAAAAAATTTGTCTCAATTTCATACTTCTGCAAAATGGTAATTTTGTACTTAAAATGTACAAGATGGATGTTCAGAAATATAGGCTGAAAGCCTAAATTATACTTGGTCATAATTTATGTAGTACAGTCCCAAAGAGATACAAAAAAGGCAGAGCATAATTTATCTGTTGGAATCAGAGATAGCTTTACTAAAACTCCCATTTATTCTATCCCCCATAGTCTTAACCAGCCTTTGTCCTTAGGGCGCATTCTATTTAAGCTTTCCATATTGCTGTTTGATCACATATCGTAGCCTATAATTTCTCTATCATCTGGAGCAAATTCAGCTCACAAAAATTATGATCTCCATGATAGCAAACACTGCTTTTCTAAGATACAAACTATTTATAGCAATACAAAACTATTTGCATGTGAAATGTCTACCAGGGGAACACACACTTTAATTTTGGGCACAATACTGTTAGAACAAAGGTATCCAATACTTTGAGAGTGACTTCACTGCAAAGAACCTAAACAGAGAAATAGGATGTGATGAATATATTGGGCACAGTTCCCCATGGAAATCTTGTGTAATCTCACCAAAGTCAATGGGACTAACCACGGTTTATGCCAAACGTGATTTTATGTTCATTTTTTAAAATACAGTATTTCATTTATGGCAATAAAGAAGTTTAAACACAAAAATTAAATGGAAGTCTGATCTGGCACATGTAGTAAAAGCCTGCAATTATTCTGTCTAGCAACAGTTTTTCCAAATACACTTCCATGTAGCAAATTAGCTCAACATTTACATCAGAAACATCCATGTCAATTAAGAAAAAACTCTTTAGCTGTAATACTTCAGTCTTGGATTCCTTACTCTGTCAGAACTGCTCAGGACCTCTTTGCATGGAAGATACATAAAAAACATCTTCATGTTGCAGCAAAACTATTTTTTCCATGTCTAGAGATTGGTTTTGCCTCACTTGCATTGAACCAATACCTTGGAATGTGAAACACAATGCTGCTGCTGCAGCTGACAGTGCCAGCCTTGCAGTGAGACAAACTGTGCTTGCACTGACTTGGGCTCATTAAATATTTCTGTGGTTCTTTTAATCATTAGTATTGCTATCATAAATATTCAGATGTTGACACCATATTTTTCACAATAAACACTATTCAACTGTAGATTGGCTAAATCCCAATTAGAGTGCTTCTATTTTGCCTCCCAAATTTCCCCTGAAGAATATGATCCTCCTCTCTCTTTTTCCTTTAATTGAGAGTCATTTTATCCATTGTTTTATACCAGGTTTATGGTTTACTACTGACAGGTTTGCACTTACATGGTCTTATTTGTCACAGATGAATTTCAAACACAAAGCCTCTGAACTCTGGAAAACTTCTGCAGAGTCTTAATGCACATGGAACATGAACCAGCAGCTCACAGGCATCCCCTGCATTCAGTTCAGTCACTAAAAAAGACATCTCCACTCAATATTTACATGCCACATTCTCTGCCACATTTGATGGAAAGCATTGGGAATGATGGACAGGTACCTTACAAATTGTTTTGATTTGACATGCAGTGGAGAGGGGGTGTTTTTAAACAAAAAAGAATTGCAGTTCAAATTAAACTGAAATTGTGAAATTGCTTCCATTTGGTATGTTTAAGCAAAAGAATTACAGTAAACTAAATAATTAAACAATGCAACTAAATAATTTCACATTTGTGGTTAAAAACAGTTGCAAAACAACTCAAAATTTTTCAGGGTCTTTATTCATCCAAGAATGGGATGTCAATTATATGTACTGCTCTATTCATGAGTACCCAGCGCTATTCTTGACTAAAAAGTTGACAATACCTCAATTTTTCCTTCATTCTTGGTTAGCTGGGAGTTCCACCCACCTTAATACAAGATAAGGTGACCTCAGTTCTTCCCATCTTCCATATTTCTGAGCTGAAAAAATAGACGTGTGCCTTGTATGGAATGAACTCTTCAGTGCCTACACAGCCCCAGCTCCTACAGAGAGCTGCAGTGTTCCGACTTGTCGTGGGTATTTGAGCAAAAGATAAAATGGGCAAACGCACAAAGTGATTCCCTGCTTGGCTTCCCTGCCCAGGCTCCAGCTGGCAGGGAAGGTTTGCCTTCACAGGGATGTCAAGACTTTCTAACCCTCATTTCACAGAATCCACATAAAACTTAACCTTATTTGGACCAACTGAAACCTGCCATTCACACACACAGGAAGCTCATTCAGCCTGATAACACCTGGATCAATCCAGCCACGTTTCCCTAAAACTCCTTGATAATTCAGCTGGACAGCAAATTGGGACAATACACACTGAGCAGCCACTGCACTTGAAGATTTTCAGTTCTGAATCTCATTACAAGCAGAATAAAATTTCAAATACCAGCCAATAGTTGCCTGACACTCTTGGTGAAGTTGCTGCTGTTACCACTCCAGGGCATTTAATAAAGGAAAGGAAGGATAGGCTAAGGAGCTCCACATAGAGTCAGGCTTAAAGGAGCATTGGAAAAAACATGACTGCAGCTTTCCTTGTATGTTTGAAAATTACAGGATTGTTTGCAGATGGATTCTGAGCATAAAATCCTATGTTTAGGCAAAATTCCAATAAAGCGATAAATGCACAACAAAATTACAATTCACAGGCACAAGACAGGGATTTCAGGAATTGTCACATACACAGACATATGAAGAACAGCAGTATCACAAAGTGGTTTGTACAGTAGTTTCTTCACCTGGCTAGATATTTTAAATGAAAATATTCACTGCAAAATAATGTAGCTGTAACCAGAATTACAAATTTGAGTACTGTAACAGATAAAAATGAATTGTGAATCATCTCACTTTCCTTACAAACTGCCTAACTCACAAAGGCCATCAGTTTGTACATATTAATATCTGAACAGAAGAGGTAAATGCCACATTGGTGTGATAGTTTTGCATTCACGTCTGCCAGTGAAATATTGAAGTCCCCTCTGTGTGCATAACCGGTATTTCTGACATAACCAAAAATGAACAAATGCAGAATATAAACCACACTGGAGATACTGTTTTCCTGTTGACGAAACACGTTTTAGGTTTTAACCATTTTCCCTTTTTATGGAAACAATTTAGGGATACAAAAAGAAGCCCAGATTGTGAGGGCTGTTCTTAGGGTGATTACCTGTAAAAGAGTTCAGCAGAATGGAAGTGTAACTGGAAAGTGTTTATGGATTCTCAAAGAGCTGAAATGTCACCCACCTGCTTTAAGAAAGAATACCTCGAATTTCAAAAATTTAATTCCTTGATCATGGAGAAGTGCTACACACATTAATTTTCTATTTTAGCAATCAGTGGAAAAAGAAATCCAGACTTAGCAAGTAAGCTGCTGAAACCGGAACTCCAGGTTACATAACAGAATCAGAAAAGGATAATTAAAATACACAGACAGCCTTTAATATGAGAATTTGGGTTCCTCTAGATCTACAGAAATGAAAAAAAAACACAGAAGAAACACCCCCACAGAATTACATACATTTCAGGTTATGAAATTTTCTTATTTTGAATAAGTATATGGCTGTAAAGCAGTTTGGACTGCATGAAAGTTCTCCCTATGTGGTAGGACAGAGGTATGACCTCAATCTGAATGCTAGAAATTACTCAAGTCAGCTCAGCCTTCTGATTCAGCTTCTCCCCTTTAGAAATGGGCATAACATACATTTCCTTGGAATACCATTATCTTTGTCTTTCCCAAACTCAGTGGGGCTGATCAGGGAATGGTAAAATGTTCCCCATGCTAGGGGTGCAGCTTTTAGTGGAAGAAGTTCTTTATGCTACAAAAATACTAAAAACCTAAGACCCACGTAAGGAAGTCACTTCCCAACTCCAGGGCTGAACTTGTCTTTGAAGTGCAAAATCCTACACTCAACATCATCCTTCTTGTAAGAAATTCAACTGCTCATTTGGATATTTTTGGCATTAGACATCATGTAAGGCTTTGAGGAGGTATTTTAAAAATAATTTTGTTAGTTCAGCATCAACTTTTCTTCATTTTAAGATGTCTTCATTTGACATTAAATATTAAATGGAAATGGGAAGGGCTCATCTTGGCAGTGTTATAATTTTGACTCCTCCACTAATAGAATTCTCAAATTTCCCCAATTAACATTGGCAAACAACCACATGCATTAAGATTCTTAGGGCTGCTTATTTTGTAGGGTTGGGAAGAGAGTTTGGGAGAGCTCAACATATGAAAACATCTTCCAGGTCCACTAAGCACCTGCATTCTCCACATCTTTTATTTTAATAATACATCAAGGGACTATGCAGAAATAATATCCATATCAGAAATAAAAATTCACAGATAAGCATTCAAACATTTCCAATTGTTTCCTTATTTTGTTCCTTCAGAAAAAAAAAAAAAAAAGCCATTAAATAAAGGTGTTGCAAACCAGCTAACCATGTTTGTGTTTTTTTTAATTCAAAGATGATTGTGGTAGGTAAATTAATCAGGAATCTTAATTTGTCTAAGCTATGGACTGGATTTTCACTAGCACCAGCAATGAGTCCTTTGCCTCAGACTTTGAAATCCAAGTGACTTTTCATTTAAAGTTCTCTTGCAAAAAATGCCCTTCTTCATTAAACACTCCAGCAAAAAACTAGCAGGCAAGGCATTTCAGATTTCCAGCTCTGATACATTGAGGAAAGGAAATGTTGCCAAGGATGTTCCTGAAACCTGGAAAAGGTCCCTATGGCAGTCCATCAAGGAGACCCAAAAGAATAAAAGTTGCTATGGGGACTGTCCAGAACACTGAGACAAAAGGGAGAGCAAAGCTTCAAAATGAGACATCAAGAGGAGTCTTTCAAGCTATGAAATTATCCACTAGTGAGTAAAACAAAGTAAAATATTGTAAATATCCAACTGATCCCAGACCATAGGAGGCACAGGGAAAATTCTCTGGAAAAAGGTTGTCTCACAGAACATTTACCTGCTCAGCTTTGTGCCCCCTTTACAAAGCAGGACTTAGATACCTAAGTAGGGAAGTCTCCAGATTACATTGTCTAAAAGCTAATTTTATTGATTTAAACACCTTTTTATTGTCATACTTACAAGGTGTTTTCTAAACATCCCATGGAATTAGCTTCTTTTGCCTCAAGAAACAATACAAATAAATCAACGAGTAAGCTATGTCCACCCTTAAGACCTTCTACAGCTCATTCATTTTAATCAAATTTCCCATATTCTTTGACTTTCTATCCTTCATTGCCTTGAGCTATGCATTGCAACTACTGATGACATACAAATGTTAATTTTGTTCAAATTCAAACACAACAGAGAAGAGCCCATTTTAAAGACTACTTTGCAAACATCACACTTAAAATAAAAGAACTGAATTAAACAGACTACAGAAAGGAAAAAAATAAATTCATTCAAGTGGATCCCTGTTAGCTCTGTCAAATGATTTTCAGGCTCTCCAAGTCTAAAACAGTGATTTCTTTCCTTGAAAGTTTAACAGCTGCATATTCTATTAAAACATACATAGAAAGAACTCCTTTAAAAATAAACCAATTGTGAGGCATCCAAAGAACCAATGATAGCAAACTTCATCCATAGTAATTAAGGGTAATCCCCGTGACAGCAGACACACAGCAGCTGTGCAGCAGTTAATGATGCTTTTTGTTCTTCTTTTGTCATTTTTAATATTTATTTTATTCAATTTCCCTTCCTTTTTTTTTTTTAAAAAGTTAAGTGTGTAAATTAAAAGTGTAAATAGCTATTCTGCTGGAGAAATGAAGTAGCAAGAAGTACTGCACTTATGTTCTGCCTCAGTCCTAAGATAAACTGTGTTCCACACTGAGTTTGCAATAAAAAGCTCAGCTTTTACTTTCCCTTGGATATGTGACCAGGAACACTTCGCAGTCACTTATCCAAACACAGTATCATTGTGGTCATCATTTAACCAGAGGTCTCCTGCTGGCTCTTGCTGCTTATGTCAGATTTGCAGCTACATAAAAACTCTTGGAAATCATATGGCAAGAACTTAAAAGAGCATAAACAATTTGGTAACCACAGCAAGGCTTGGCTTCCAAGCAAGGTCTCCTCTACCTCACACCTCAGGAGCATCACATTAATTCATAAAACAAACAAGGTCTAATGTGACCATTTCCATCTGAGATGAAAAAAAGCTCCCCCACATCTCATCTCACAAACTATCATAGCTTAATCTGATCAAATAAAATTCTATATTAAAAAAGGTGAAATATAAATTCCTTGGATCATTCAACATCACCTCTGTGGAATGCTTCTAACACTCACCTCAGGCAAGTGAGTGTTATTCTATAATAAGTGTGTTATTCTGAGAAGCAGCTCCTCACCTCATATTTTCTACTCTGCTAATTGCACTTATTTTCTTCATAACCCATTTAAACTTCCCTTGTTTCTTTTTTTCTGTAATCTTCTTTAACTTCTTTCTAGACACCGTTGCTTTTTCTGCCAATGTGATTCACACAGAACATACCTGTTCTTCCAAAACACACATGCAGCCCCCCAAGTGTGTTTCTAATATTAAAAGGGTATTGTCAGAGCAATAGATTTTGTCCAAGTGTGCATTCTTTGATATTTGTGCATTCTTGATGCCTCAAGGCACAAAATCTTCAGCCCTTTCTTTTCAAATTGCAGAGCAATAGCAAATTCCACCAGTGACCACTAAAGTGAATCTATTGTGGTTTACTGTCAATCCACCTTTTTCAAGCAGGTTAAACAAAGATCAAGTCCCCATATTAATTCATTTCAAACCCACTCTCTAGCATTGTCACTGGGCATCAAGGCATTATCAAGATGAAAAAGCTTTCTCGCAAGTCACAGAGGTACTGTACATTTATTATAACTAGGAATGTGATCATCATAAATTAAGTATCAGTAATCACAACTTTCTTTTTAATCGGTTTTGACTAATGCCAGTTTCCAAGGCATTCTTCACGCACACCCAATGGTTGACTGCATTGGTGGATAGGCGAGAAGAAAAATCAGAACTATGGTTGCAAGGGGGGGAAAAATTACATGAATATTTAGAACTGATCTTGAAACACTGGACCTGTTTCATATGGCTTACACAGCCTATCTTTTAACCCCGAACATGTTAAGTATCAGTTCTTCCTCTGGGACTTGAAGATCTAGGGTTAACAGCCTTCTGTTTTAAAAATTCATTGAGGTACAAACAAATGGTATTGCTTCCAATGCATATGCATTGCAACAAGCCAAGGGAAAAAAAACCCACGTTACCCCCTACAGGATACTTGGCAATTAACTCCAGCTATGTCAGCAATTTTTTGAAAAATCTCCTAAACATGAGGAAATCTCATCTTCACCGTATGAAAGACAAAGCTACTGCAGTGACTCTTCCATGCATTACAATGTGTGTGTCTTACTTCTTAACCAAGCCGCTAATCACGCAAATTATTGCAACTAATTACATCTGAAGGTCTAATTAATTCTTTCAGTACCACATCATTTAGTACGCATTCACAACACAGCACCTGTTTTGAAAATCCTTGCAGTTAATTTGTTTATAAACAAACACTATTTGCATAAAATGTTTAATGAATGGTTTAACAGTTAGTACAATACTCCAGCTTTGTCTTCGTAGATTTGAGGTCATCGAAGGCCACAATAAATTAATTTTAAACTATACAAATTAATTTAAATAGTATGTGTGAATTTCTCATTAATAAAGAAAACATTTCTAACATGTTAATTAATATCTCTGTAACAGGCCAATTACTGTCTGTACAAGTGCATCTTACAGTCAAACCCAAAAGATTTTATAGGGTTCTGCTTTACTGGAGTAAAATATTCCAACTCACGTGTACATGGGACACACGTACAAGTCACAGTGGTATTCAAAACTCACTTTCAGAAGTCAGATAACTTTCTTTTATGCAAGACATTAGCATATTTCAATATTTTTATCAAGTATTTTTAAAACTACTTGGTCACAGTGGTATTCAAAACTACTTTCAGGTGTCAAATAACTTTTTCAAATGCTATAAATTAACATATTTCAATATTTTTATCAAGTATTTTAAAAAACATAGAAGACTGATAGCTTGTATGTCACTTCTGTATGGAAGACAGAAAAACATCAACTGATTTAACTGCACTTTCTCTTTATTATCCCTTTATGCTTGATAATGCTTTTTTCTTGCTTTATAAATAAATAATAATGTTTTATGTCATTACATGTTCCCTAATAATAAGCATTCTGATTAGAGGATTAAAGCTTGCATGCAATGTTCTGACTCAGAAGTGTTATAATTCTCTATATACAATAATGTGCCAACCTGCTTCATGTAGAAACTAAAAGAGAACATTATTTCTTACTATCAAACATATTCTTTGCGTGAACTATCATTGAAATATGTTTATAGTCCCAAAGTTTGTTTCTGATTTGCAAGCATTTTCACATTTGATAAGCACCTACTGTAAATTTACATTCACTCATGAACTATTCTTATGATAGGAAGCGAAGAATTGTAAAATATATTTATATCCTTACCCTAGTGTAGTGTTGCCCCTTAATGCATGTTTTGATGAATTCACATCATTGTACTACACAGCACTAGGTACAAGAGTATCTGTTTCAATAGGGCAAATAAGGAACAAGGGAACTAAAACCAGTGCTCATTTGCTTTTGAATGTGGAATTTACTGTGACTGTAATCACATACCCACCTCAGCCAGACAGTCAACAACAAAATCACTCAGGGAGACCAACAGCCTGTATTTGCTTCCAAAAACACTCTTAAGTATGCATAATCTAATCTTTTTACAGCACAGTTTCCTGTTTGAGAAGTAAGGATTTGCCAACAAGTTTCAAAAGAAAAAACTGGAAGCGTGATCAAGGCTATCACCCTGCGAGAAACATCTATGGATATATGACAATCTGAAAACATTAAGACTTATACTGGGTTACTGACCTAACATTGGTTACTTAAGAATAATTCTAATTCATTTCAGCATTAAGGATTAGTTTGTTTGTTTTTCAAAACAGATACTTTCACTTTTTTTACACTTTAAAAAGTTTTCTAACCTGCAGCTATCACATGCTGAGTTTTAAAAACATAAATAAGATACAGGATTTATTCCAGTTCCTAAAAAATACAAAATACTCAGTATGTTGACACCAACGTCAACTATTACTCACAGACCAAAGCATCTTAGCCAGATCAGAATTTTAAGTGATGCAGACCAGTGATGTCAAAGGAGCAAGAATAAGTTATACCAAAGAGAATGTGGCCTATCTGATTAATGTTCTGCTAAGTGCTCCTCAATCCTATCCCTTCTCTCCTCGTGTCTCACACTGTACAACACAGAGCTTGACTCAATTTAGCGTGAGTTATTTTCAAGACTTATCAAACATGCAAAGTGAAAGAACAGTTTTGATATGTCTTGTACTTTGCTATTTTCCATTTCTTTCCCTTTACAGTACACAAGTTATGGTTCAGAGAATCATTCAAAATCTTTTCATGAAAACAGATTATTATTAATTTGCTTAAGGAAATTCATAAACTTGCTAACATTCTTCCCCCATATACAAAATTTCCAGCATTTCATATCTCACTCCTGTAAGACACAGCCTGTTTTGATAACACCTGTATAGCAATTAATTAAATCTACATTCTCTAGATCCCATTCCCAAAACTCTGTGTCTGCACAGACAATAAAAACCAGTAATACATACACAACTATTTGCAAAACACCAAAGGGAGATAAACTTGCTAGTTTAAACGAAGAGCTGAAGGGGGTTATTGTTTACTAATGAAGATGAACATTTTTGTCCACACAGCTTGGTTATATTCTATTCTACTGTTGTAAGAGTTAAAGAACCTTGAAGATTTGATATAAACAAGACAGAATTTTAAAGTCAAAGATAAGTTACTCAGGCAGCTGCTGAAGAAAACAAGGCCACAGCTAAACTACAAACAGTGTTGGTGCTGTGTCTAACTTAATAAGTTATTTGAAACATCCCATGCACTGATGTCCAAACTATTCCAAACAAACTTGCCTTCTTTTTCTCTTCTCCCTAAGCAATGGTTACACTGCGCTCCTGAGATGGCTCTCCTAACACTAAGAATCACTGGTATTTCACAAATAAAGGAGATCACCATGTGAAAAATTATCTTTTAAAATGGAGTTTAATTTGCATATAAGGAACAGGAGATTTATGATGAGTAACACAGCGCAGCACTGCATCTGCCTAGTATCAGTCGTAATTTAGATTGTTTGTGACCGATCTTAAATTCTAAAGCATGGAGAAGATGAAGTGCTCTGTTGCTGTGTTATTGTCAGGAGTCTAAGACTTACCAGAGATTTATTAGTAATCTTATCACAAACATGTCTCAAGTTTTTGCTTTTAATATGTGCCAAGCTCCTCTGAGGAATTTTCCTCACTGCAATTATATTTCTCAATGCATGCATTCTGAAGCTTAGTTGATTTCCTTCCCAAAATAAAGCGACCTATCATTACACTACAGTAGCTCTGCTACATTTTTCCTCTGCTACTTAATAATCAATGTATTCATCATTAAAATCTGAGCCCTGAAGCAATGGTTTTTAGCATATTCTAATGACTAGCGACTTGCAAATTACATTGACCTTTCATGTACATTCTGTAAGCACCTTGTTCTAATGTGTACTGTATTTATAGTTTGCCAATACAAACTAGCCAAAGATTGGATAATTACTGTAATCTATTAGCTCGATTGCTTTCCCTGCTCATTTGTAGCATGTGCCATGTAGACCATTTTCAAAAGCTGCCCTATCTTTCATCTCTTGCAAGCCCAGAAAATAAGAAATGCTTTATCTTCACAATATATACACTTACTAATATATGAAGAACTCCCCATCTTGGCTCAAGAATATTTCAGGAATAAAGAATCTTCTTTACTATTGGTGTCATAATGCTATTTGTGACTGACAAAAAACACAGCTCACTGAGTGTAAACTTTGCTTGAAAAATGTCAGGCCAAGTTCCATTTTCTACCCCTTACCCTGACTTCCAAATAGCATTTAATAGGAACTGCTTACTTCTTTTCTTAGAAAGATAAAATGACACTTTTCCGAAAGCATTCCTAAAGCAAAGAACTTTCTTTTTTTTTAAAGCTATGAGTAAATGTTTCAAAGAAAGCTTTAAATGCTTTTTAAAAAGGCACACAGTTGCAACTTAAGAAAGAAGCACTGCACGGAAGTATTAAGTCTCTTTCTGTTCTTTCTGTTGACAGTCTATTTCAAGACAGTTATGGATAGATAACATTACAGACACTGGTAATTAAAACAACACTAATTTTGTCTCAGTGGCTGCGCTTTGTTGTTTGAAATCATCTATCATGGCCTTCATGCTTCACACAATGAGGAGACATTTGTCTCGTCACATTCTGCATGGTCAACACTTTTGCTAAAATCCCAGCATACCTGGGTGCTGCTGCACTGTTAAAGGGGGAGCGGGGCTTTTTCCCCCTCCAAAAAAGACCCTATTAAATAAACTGCTTTGAATGCTTATTTTGAGAAATTCATTGGTTTGGGTTACTGTTTTTCAAAGATTATATTAATGCTTTTTCTTTAAAATGGTTTAGAATATTACCAGTCTCCCTTGCATAATAACTGAGACAGCATCAGTTCACAAACATCAGCACACAAACAACTATCCAGCACAGGAAAAAAGAAAGATATACTGAATTATCAACATATATTCAGAAAAAGAAAAAAATGCTTGAAATGCCTGGCTCCATATACTACTGATTATTTTGTATGCATTAGTTTAATTGATTTATGGACACTAAATTTTTCTTCCAAGTACTTTTTAATATTCTTAAACATCATTTATTTTAGTATTAGGAGAATTACAGCACACAGATGCTTTATATTTTTACCATAAAAAAAAGAGACAGAGAAGACTCATAACTCATTAGGGAGGATGAAGGAATCGGACATTATTTTCAGATTAAACTCGAACACGGTAACAAAGTTAACCAAAGCAGTTAAGAGAGATTTCAAAGGGTTGTTGCTGAATGACACAAGACAAACAGGCAAGATGATTTAACACAAAACTGAATTCAGGAAGGCCAAAAACAAAGAACTGTTGTCTTGCAGAGCAGGCCTGATGTTCCAGAATTGCCAAATGCAAAAGGGAGCCCCATCCTGCAAACCCTCACATGGATTAACCAGTGCACAGCTCTGGTGCTTCTGCCCCAGCTCTCAGTGCCATCACTGCCTCACTGCAGAAAAAGGCAACAGAAATCGAATATTCTAAAAGTTAATCATATGTAAACTCAGTGGGTTTTACCTTTTAAAGGCTTTCCTTTAATTAAGAGGAATTTCACAGTGGCCAATAGTTTAAAAGGCAAGGTGAAATCACAGGAGCCTGGCTGTTCTAGCTGCTCTCTCCAGGAGGGTGTGAAAAGTGGAGAAACAAACAGGTAGTGGTGAACTTTACACAGAAAGGAACCCTACTCCAATACTGGAAACATATACATATAACCAATTAATAAAAATTTTATCATAGTTCTATACACAAAAAATAAAAATCATTAATTTAGAATTCATAGCCTTTACAGTGAAGCCCAAAACAGAAGAAGTTTGGCAATTCTTCCATCTTCAACATAATTGAAGTGGCCACAGCATAAGACATTTAAAATTCCTGTCAAAAAGTTACACAAGCACTGAAGACAGAAAACATGCAAGCACTCGAAAGGGAAAAACAAAATAGCAAATGAGTCAGAAAGCCTTAGCAAAAGAAAGATTTATTCTCAAAAGCTAATGATTATCTCTCAAATTCAACAAAGCACAAACTATCTGCTCACAGGGAAAGAGCAGGAACCCCTCAGGATTTACATTTCTACAGCTTTACAAAAAGATTTTGCTGGCAACAAGTGGTTTTCCAACTCACAGAGACAGACTTGTCAGTCTGCAGGTTTGTCTGATGGGAAGGGCAGGTTGGTCCTCATGTGCCTGAGGCAGGAGAAGCCCTGGGCTCTTGGCTTGGCAAGGTACCATGGCTCAGCTTCTTAGAACTTCACTTCTCTCTACACTGGGAATTCTTCAAAAGCATCAGCATTATATTTTTATTGAATGTTACTGGATTTTAATTGCAGTGTTATACAGGAAGGTTCTAGAAAAGCAGGGGCATATGAAGTACTATAAACCAGGAAGTGTGCCACGAACTCAATAATATGAAGTTTCTCATTTACTCTAATTTTCAGATACTAGCAAAGCAATAGGAATAAGCTGTGTCAACGATATTTCAAAGACACAAGTGAAAAAAATTAAATTCTTTAAAGCAAGCTATATTGACCATGTATTCTTTATTCCTGCCCTTTCATAAATCCTTTAAAGATTGGAATTCAGAAGATAACCTATCAATGGACAACTTGTAAGAGCCAGAGTAAGCACAGAGTCCACAGAAGGAAAATGCCTGTTTCCAATAACTATCCCTGCAATGAATGAAGCAGCACAATTCTTTTCACTTTCCATAACTCATTTGCATGAATTTACTTTTTTGCCTTAAGAGGTTGTTGTAATGTGTGTTAAAACACACAGTGCAATTTTAACTCCATAATATCACAAAAGAAATATAGTGTTAGTATAAAGTGCAAAAATATGAGTGCTGTTAAGTTCTTTGAACAGAAACAAGCGCACAGCACTGCTCAAAAGCACCACCCAAAGGTAGAAGGGATGTAAAGACATTTACAGAATTATCTTTTTCTTTTTTTTTTTTTTTTAATTTCAGCAAAACCTGAATGTAAAAAATGACAGTGCAGTGAAACTTGACAGAGGCATTTGATTGAAGTCACTGATTTCCACAGCTGCACCTGTAGGAAATTGATGATAATGCTGTCTAAACCATTCATTATGATTTGGAACTTTACTCAAATGAGCACTGGATTTATAAATTTGCTAGACATGTGTTGTAGATAATATGACAAAGTACTGTTTTCAATTGAAAATTCCTTTGACCTAATTTTATAAAAATCATGCAAAACTGGGGAAGAGAATTTATTTCTAAAGCATTGTGAAATAGCTGAAGTTGTATTTTTGGAACAGCATGCATGGAAGTGAAATACATTCATAGGAGAAATTCACCTATCAATTGTACACCTTCCTCAGAATTCTAAAGATATAGGATAAAACCTTTTCATATTATCAACAATCAGATGCTCCTTAGAAAAAAAAATATTCATCTTTCTGGTAATCATACTTGCAGTATTTCCAAGGCTGACATAAGCAATAACATAGCATTTAAATATATACAGAGACATAAACTTTGCATATAAACCATAGGATGCTAATCATGAACTTCTAACTGATCACATATTTTGAAGGAATAATCATTTTAACAGCCTATCAGTCAGATACCTTAAATGTGAGGAATTTGATACACTCTTGTGCAAAACACTGCATTACACTAATATAAAGCAAATTAACACAGTATTTCTTCTGACTTTTGCAAAAATACTCCAGATACAAGGAAGCATAATGCTACCATAGACCGGCTGGATTTAAGTAGGTTAATTTGCTGGGGGATGGTTTTGCCCTTTTTACTGACATTCATTGCTCACAAAGAAAAGTTGAGAAACTGTGAAGCGAGAGATGCACTGAAACACCAACTCACTGGAACACAGATCAAGTACCAGAAATGTTAGGAAAAGACAGCACTTGGCACGGAATACAGATCTCTCACCTGCAGTCACAGCTACACAAATATCTTCCACAGGAACATTTTTCTCACTAAAGTTGCCTTTGTCTGCATAAGTGATTAGAGCCAAAAACATGCAGAATGATTATTTATTAATGCAGGAAGGATGCAGGGTAGAGTTCTCTGCATGCGTCTGTTGCAAGAATACAAAAATGAGCTAATTTACAAAACTCCCTCATCAAAGAAACAAGACTTGTAGTAATTCTGTTCTTGTAAGTATGCCTACACTGTGATTTTACCACCAACTGGATAATTTCTTCCTGTTTCTTATTTCTCTTTGTTGAGGAAGCTAGTGAAATAACTAGTTATTAGGACAAACACAAGGCTGAATAGCAAAATTGGGTTTTCACAAATGTCTTGTAACATAAAATCCTATTTCAGCCTGAAAAAATATATTGAGGTTTGTTAAGTCCACAAAGCCTTCTTCAGTATATTCTCTTTTTTTTTAAACGTCGATACATTTCTGCAAAGCAAACTTACAGAGGGGTTCTTAAGAATAGCTGCATGGTGTGATATAAGGTCCTGGTACATCAGATTTTACAGACTCTGCAAAATGGGAACAGACTTCCTTTTGCCAAAGGAACTTTGAGTTCTGAAGTGCAAATCCCCTGTCAAGCAGGACATCTCCTGCAGGCTGAGGAAAGCTCAGGGCCCAGAACTGAGTCTGTAAAGATGCTCCAGGCTCAGGCAGAGACCTGCAGGACCCACAGAAGAGGCCCCTGAGCCTTTCCACTCAATAGGAGCCAATGTTTCACTCCAAAAACATCTCTAACTGTGTAAAGGGGGAAGAAAATGAGTGTATCCCAAGCTCTTTCTGTCAGGAAAATTCCAGGCAATAGGAGAGACCTTCAAGGACTGTGATCAGAGCTCTCTCCCATCCATGCACGTGCTGCAGGAGACAGGCACTTGGTTCTCACTTTGTAGGGAAAGCAGCAATGCTTAATTTTTAAATGCCACAGTCCAGTCCCTACCTCCCTACAATCCAGGCATATTCTACAAGAAGATGTGACAATTTTAGATCAGACAAGCTCCACAGACTGTATGAACATTGTTTACAGGAAAGGGCACTGAAGGGAATGCAAACCTCCCCACATCTTCACTGGAATCAAGAGATTTGACAGGGAGCATTTGGAGACTGTTTTTAAAGAGATAGCAATTCTTTAAAAAGCAGTAAACTACAGTCTGAAACAAGCACCTATATATATACACACGTGGTCTAGAAGCCACAAGTTTGCCCTCCACATTAGACTGACCTCAGTTGATTGAAGGAGCAGGGATCCTTCTCCGGCAGCCAGCAGACACCTCTCAACGCAAAGCACAGGCTCACTTTCCTCTATTGTTACCTCATTTGGGCACCAAAACCCCTTTCTTACATGGTATCATTAAGGAAATTCCCAGGACAATGACCCTATACAGTAGGTGCCAATTTCAGCCACTAGAAAAACAAATGAGTAATGAAATTACCTACAATTTTCAACTTTCTCACCCTTTGAAGGACAATATGCATTTAGAAAATGAAACAGTTCATATAGAGATCTCTGCAAAAACTCAGCATGCTTGGAACTGTTAAAAAAGGGTCCGTCTTTTGTGATAAAGAGGTCAAATTCCCTGTTAGTATTACCCAAGAAGTCAAATTCCCCCTAGGATTGCAAGCAGACATTCACTTCAATTCACTCATTTACAAAGTGTCGTTTAGAAAAGCCTGTTTTGCCACTATTAACAGAACTGTTCAATATCACACTACTTAACAATCTGAGGTCCCCCATGGCATTTTTATTAAAAATTAGCTTAAATTTTACTGGGTTTGATTCTTTCAGTGTCCCTGAGACTGGCTCCTCTTACCTGCCCTTTCCTTTTCTGGCTGACTCTTTTTAATTCGCAAGCTTTTCATTAGAAGTCGGCCCAAACAGGAACCCTGCATCCAACTTGATGATGCTGATTCAAACCTACTTTGATTCCAGACTTCCATGAGGAATGCTTTCAGTACTCCTACAGGATTTGACGAACAACTTCTGACAAACTCAAAGATTCAGCATCTGGGAGTTCATTATCTACACCAACACACAGGCAGGAGCTCAGTGTAACACCCTTGTCTTTAGCTCTGAAAGAAACACTCAGGCATGTCTAGCAGAAATAATTGAGACAGGAGATCATAATACCAGCACATATAAGCAGATGAGTTAAAAAGATCATCTGGGCTCCCTCATGACTCCCTCTGTGATGGACCTTAGACAGTGGGGAGAACATCCTGTTCCTTAGTACAGGACAAGTGTCTCAGATGGCATCTCAGTCTTTGCCTTTTCAAATACATCAGTGTTGGCACTTGACACTGGTACAGGTCTTGTGCTGTTCAACTTGGGGATCAGTGATTATTGCTCAGATCTCCTCCAAGTCACTCATTTGTTCTTAACAAGTTTGTGAAATGAGGATACGCAAGGCAGAACCATCCACACTAATTACAGATGCGTATGAAAAGTTACAAGACGCTTGGTGAGAATTACCAAAGATAATAGAGGCAGCAGATCTATTTTAAGTGAGAAAATGACAGGAACAAAACATTTTCAGCTACTGAAATAACAGATTTAAATGTTTACTCTCTAACTAGGACATTGTATTCTTATTAAATGAGGTAGCAGTTGGGTGGTAACCTTCAGTGAAAACATATTTTCATCATCAATGGTCAAAACCTAAATCTCATGGAACACAGTGATAGGAGAAAATTCTATCAGCAGCCCTCCAACAGGTGAGGAGAGCAGGATGGAGACTTGTGGCTGTGCATTTGTTGATACCTTTCCCACCCCTGCAAGAAAGCAGGTGGAGAGGAAAACCTCTGAAGGGGCTTTTGGGGTTGAAATTCCACCAAGGGCCTCCCCAAGGCTCTACTCCAATGACTGTACCAGCCCTATTAACCTTCAAATCCAACTGATTTGCACTGAGGATTAATCAAGAAAAGAAATACAAATAAAATGCAAAAGGTAAAGAGATGGACAGAAAGGGTGAGGGGAAGTTATTTCAGAGGAACAGATGCTCAGCCTTTCAAGGAGGGGTGCTCAGGGGGTAGAGACAGGAAACAAGAAAATTCCACCCAACTGAGTCCAAAAAAATTCAGCCTGAGTTCAGATACCGAAAAATAATACCTGAATTAATCTAGACTTCTCTCACTTTTCATTCAAGCGTTTTATTTATCACAATTTGAAAACTATTCTTTCTGTGAATTGCTTTTGAAAACTGGTGATATTCCAGCTATCAAAGTAAATTTTTAAAAATGAGATTATTATGTATTTTCAATATTTTAATTCTTAACTCATTTACACTGATTTTTTTCAAAATACAATTAAAGTATGTGTTTGACCAAATGGACATAATGTTTTTTCTTCTTGAGTTCTGTAAACATGACAAAAAATAAATATGAGGCTAAGAATGTCTTCTTTATTAGTAATTAAGTAGTAAACTCCTTTTGCATAAATTAAAAATTGCAAAATCTAAAATCTCATTAAACAGATAAAAATTGCAGAGGCTTTATAAGCCAATAGATAAGATCAGAATGGGGTGATTTTTTTATTATATGCATCTTCTGTTACCAACGTTTCACATGTTCACAATATTTTCCCCAATGTATTGACATGAAATCACTCTGGCAGGGGGGAGTGGAAGAGGTGTGAAGATTATTGCTGCCATGTGTGCGTGAGGGGGAGCAACACACAAACAGTCTCCAGTCATCCAAGAGGACCAACACTTAGTACCATTTCTAAAATTACCATAAATAAATATCCTGAAATGGATCGCACACCACATACCCACAGCTCCTGTCTTACTGGAAAAAGCACTGCACACACACTATTGCATGAGAAAAACAACACAATACTTTGAGATCTGCTATTCCTGCAGTGTAGATAAAGAATTCAAGATTGCTGATTTTATTTAAACCTGTAACTTGCAAAAGCCATCAGCTCTCCTTGAACTAAAAGCTGCGGATCTGCCCTTTTCTCCTCTGTACTTTCAACATAATAGGTATTATTACCCATAACTTTTTATTTAAAAAGAATTGTGCAGCCAGGAAAATGAATGAATTTAATTATCAATGCAGTGTGAAAAAAATCATTAGAGCAAGAGCCTGGAACACTACGTATTAAAAATAAACAAAGGCTATTAAAAGCAGTTTTTAAAAGTGTCATTCTTTCTTCAATTCTTAAAATGTAAGTAATACAAACACAGAAACAACAGAACCATATGTAAACAATTGTAGTTACTGGGAAAAGATGGCCTAAGAAAATGCTAAATGACTGACTGGGTCATTTAACTTTAAATCTATACTTTATGTGGCAATATGGAGAGGTCATTTGATTGCTATGCATAAAAAATTTAGAATTCTAATATGATCTAAAAGTTTCACCTTCATAAGACAAAATTTTCATTATAAAATTGTATTTAGTGGCATTCATACATATCTGCCACCTCAGTTTTATTGTATTATATTTCTATAGGCTGTCAATTGGGCATTATAGAAATGACTATTTAAAAACAGAGTAGAACTATTTTCCTTTATACTTTACAAATCCTCTGGTTTGCTTCATAGTTGTAAAATGAAAATGTGTGGCCTCAAACACGAGCTGCAGGTTGTTGAACAGAATTATTTTACCACCTAGAAATCAGCATTTTCAGCTGTATTTTTTCATCAAAAAGGGGTTCTCAGCCATAAGCTTCAGCATCCATTCACTGTATGTGAACATTTATACTGAAGCATTATTCAGCTTGTGAGGATTTAGAGAGAGATTTCTGTATTTTTACTTACAATTTCACATAAATTAATGAATAATCTGGGTCAAATGTTTTCCTCTCCAGCAGCACGAAAAGCCTCCTCAATACTCAAGTGGAAAACTTAAACCAAAATTTGTGGCCTCTGAAAATTTGTTATCAGAAGAAAATAATACACTGCATGTGTACTGTTGCTCCAAATACATGGGAGCAGTTTCTACCAAAATTTACAAATGTGCTTGCAGACATAATTCGGCCTTGCTGATTAAACTGTACTGTACTAAAGTCTGGACTCAAGAGCTGCTTTTCCAAGTATTTTTATTTACTTCAATATTTGGTTAAAGCAGTACACTTGTAAAATACTTCTTTCCTACTTATTTAATTAAAAAGAAGTCCAAAAGAATGTCACTAGATATGACAGCTACACACTCACCAGAACAGCTGGTTTTTGATGGGGTTGGGAAGGAATGAAGTGACACCAGTGGGTGAGAATTGGCCATGGAAGATTGTAAGGGCAGGGAACACTGCATAGAACCTATCAAGGTTTGATTTTCTCATCTGTTCTTGGAACAAACATTATTTCGAAAATGGCCTAAGAAAATGCTAAATATACCAGCATAAATGAAATATTTATGGTGATATCTTAACAAAACCCCAGCCGATATTGAAAAAAAAGACAACTAGAAAATCAAACACTTTCCAAAATTACATACTCTCTTATTTCTGAACATAACTTCATTAGTGGTTACTTCAGATGGAGTTCCTTTTTTTTTTTTTTTTGTGGTGATGCCCTTTGTAATGAAGTCATACAACATTCTGTAATGTTTCCCAGCCTTAGGCTTTATTGTGTAAGACATTTCAGACTATTTAACTTTACGACTGGGAATGTTCCCTATTGATTTCAAAGGGATTACTTGTAGAAGTAACTACAAGCAGAAGCATTTACAGAAGTGGAATCTCAGGCATGCTTTCCCACCCTTTTCCACTGGAGACATCAGAAGGGAATCCAGAGTTTGAGAGCCATCATGCAAAAGGGGCTAAGTTACAAAGAATAGGAACTTAAAGACAACCATACCACATGCCAAGAAATCTTCCCAAGTGCTGGGCTAGAAACTAACTGTGGAGCTTTTCCAGGAAAGAGTGACACAGCAAACAGGTAAGAAAGAGATATCATAGTTGCAAAGAAATGGGAACCAGATTTAACCATATTGCTTAGCAGTCAAGCTACTAAGGATTTAATTTAACATCATTACTGATATTCCTGACAATCAAAACTTACACATCTCTTTCGGCAGATTGCACAGGTTTCCTCTACAGTCAAAGGGCAAAATTTTCCTCCTGACAGGACAATTATGAGTCTAGAGCTTGGTAATGGTTTTACTCCACACAAATGTCAACAGAGCCTTCCCATGCCCAGACTCCCAAAGAAACCCAGGAAATGACAATGTTTCAGCCTGGAGGAGAAAGAAGTCAGGAATATCTTGCAAAACCATCTCTGCCCTGTCTACTCCCCATTGCTGTTTCAGAAATATCAAACTTGCCTGTGGCACCTCTCTAGAGAATCTGCTGGAGCCCTCATGGTGACAGTCCATGGCCAATTCCATGAGCAATGCACAGAGGAGCCTGCTCAGTTTCCCAGGAATAAAATGGAGATCAGGCTAAACCGCATTCATCACACCATCTCCTAACCTGCACCCTTCTCCCACTTCATTATTCTATCAGAGTGGACACAAAATGTTTGATTCTTTTCAGTCTTTGAAGTGTTGAGGATTTATTTTACATTAATTTTGCGTAAAATAAATTTGAGTCATCTGAAGTAGGCGGGAGGCAGGAGTCAGAGTTTGTGTGGATTATCTGCATTCCTGTGCAGGTTCACAGGGCAGTGCTCAGCATGGGGCAGCTCTCCAGGAGATGTGTCCTACTCTCTCTCCTCATCAACAATACTACAAAGCCATCTTACAAAGTATTTTAGACCCTTGCATAGAGGACATATATCAAACTTTTTTTCTCATATTAACTGTGAGAAAATTGGTAGAATAAGGATAGTCCTTTCTCTTGCCCACTTGCAGCAGTGATTATAGAAAAGATGCACTTCATATGCCAGAGTTTGAATCAATAATGGAGCAGTGACAAAAACCAACATCAAAGAAAATATTTTGGAGGAACAGAATTTATTTTTCATGACTTTATACATAATGCCACCAAATCATAGCTCAATCTTCTTATATGCAAGTGAATAACCTCTATATGAAAGTACAATTCCTATGTGAGCTGAAAAGAAAATGTCTTTCTTCAGCATTCTCACTATTAGGCAAGCAGATGGCTCAATCTGAATGACCATGTGAAAGAAAGAAAAAAAAAAGACCCGCACAGATCAATATCCTCACCATGATTCCTGCATTCCAATAAATACCAAACCATCAGGAGCAACAGCAGAGAGAAAAAGAGCATCAAAATATCATTTTAGGAAAAACAGTAAATAACTGAAACCAATCTGAAAACAAACAGCCAATAGATTTAATAAGAAGAATGTAAACAAAAGCCAAACAAACTTCACTCTTAACATTAGTGCCTACAGTTATCTTGAATGTAAGTAACAAAATAAACCACCACAAAACTCAGTGTATCACATACATATGCCACAGGGAGAAATTTATCAAAAAGAAAGGCAAATTATTACTTCTACATAAATGAGTCACTGTACTTCTGGTTTTGGGTGGTTGTTTAGATTTTTTTGTGGGGGGTTAGTTTTGGTTTTGTTTGGCTGGTTTGGGCTTTTAATTACAGAAAAAAGAAATGAAAATTTCTTCTTTCTCCAAGTGGCAAAACATACCCTTTTAGGAGCACCATGATGACGTCAAATAAAGAAATGCCAGACACTAAACAGATTCGAGCTATCTCAGTATTGGGAACAACACACCAGGCCAACAGCATCCAAAAATTCAGCAGCAAAGTTCCTTGCTGCAAACAGAGCTCTCTGCTGGCCCCATGGCCCTGATCAAACAGCTCCTCCACGGGTGGCACCACGGAGCAGATCCATCGATTTGCTGGCATTCGTTGCTCTGAGGCACAGCCAGCACCTGCATGTGTTCAGTGGATTGAACACCAGGAAAGCTCCTGCTCTGTCCTGGCCGAGGCCTGACCCGCACAAGGGAAAGAACAACGTCTCCCAAACCAGGGCAGAGGTGAGATCTCATCTGCAGATGGCACCTTCTGCAGGAAGCAAGTTTCTCACTCTCCTGCAGCAGATTCTCTCAGATTCAGCTGATCTCTGCATGTCCACTCACTGCTCCCCTTCCCAGGGCAGCTTGTTAAAACACAAAACAAAAACACAAACGTATCTGTCCCAAGTAAACAGCAGGAAGCTAGGAGAGCTGCAAAACTATTTATCCCTGCACAACAACTACGACAACAAACAACTTAGAGCATTCAGAGCACTCAGCTTCTGGATGCAGTATCTGTCTTACAATAAAAGCCAAGATCATCTCACCTTCTTCCACACGTTTCGTCCTACAAGATAAAGCCATGGAGTTGAACAGCCAAATTCTCTTTGGAACTACTGATGAGGAGCAGCAACTGAGGATGTGCATCTGCTGCACAGATTGAGAGTAGTCCAAGACATACTCCAGAAACTTAATTAAGCACATAAGTCATCCTCTAGTGGAATTTACTGGTAAACTTCACCTGACAAAGCATGCAGTTATAGAAGAAAAGGGAAGATGAGAAGATTGACTTTAAAAGATGTTCCAAAGTATTCCACATAGATATTTTGGGCCTGGGCACATCCACTTGTCACTGTCCAAAACTCCGTAAGGAAATTTCAGTCCTTGTGTCTTGTAGTAAAAATGTTTTTCTTCCCACAACACTTCAGTAAAGTACTGTCAAGGAAAGGTGAATTTCAGAGCCCTTAAAAGGTTCCAAAGACAATTCTTTAAGACTACTGAACAAGTTATTAAAGGTTGAGTAATCACCAGGTAAGCAAACAAGCCCTCAGAAAGCATCTTAACCACTGGCTGTGCAAATTTTCCAAATTCTTGAGCAGAATGTCAGACACCAGGGCTCGAGGGTCAGCAGACCAAGGGGCACATCCAGAGAGCACAGAATAGCTCTGTGCAATCCTGACAGAGCTGAACGGCAGCATTTGAACCCAGAGCTTGCAGACACGATAACCAACCATAAAGTTGCCTGTACTTTGAGACAGAACACAAGGGAAACTCCATTGCTTAAATCAGTGGGCTTTGGAATAGATACTTGATGAACCATTTTTGTTTACTTAAATAAAAGGGGAAAAAAAACCATAACAGACTTGAATAAATTTAAATGCTTATATTGCACTTTCATCTTTGTTTATTTGATCACCACCTACTAGGAACTTATATCTTTACTAACTCCACTCCATTGTAATTCAGAGATCTAAGCAAACCAGTAACTCACAGAGTTCAGTCTGATCCAAGAATATTCAGTATTCCAGGATGACAGTTTTCCTTAGAGATGCCTATGGATAGAAGTGTGAGCTGCCTGACGAACATACTTGATTTTTCAATTTTCAAAAACAGGACATGCTAATAGTATGAATTACATTATATTATAAAGAAGTATGAGCAATTTCAAAAGCAGGTCAAGTACATAGCATTCATAATTTCAGTCATTTAAACAAAGTTATCCTTTAAGACATATTTAGTTTCCTACTAAAAAAACAAGCCTTCCAGCACACATTTCCATATCTCAAACTCTATTATTCTTTTTTAAAAACCCCAAAAGCCTCCATTAATAAAGCTAAGAAACAGAATTCCATCATGAAGCCCAAATGTAAAAAGATATATACTCATCAGCCCACTGACTCTTCCAATCACAGCTGAATATTTTAATACTTTCCAGGACACATTTGGCCATTAAAATTTTGGGATCATATCTAGCCATTTAAAACAAGGACAGTTTGTAAAACATGAAAAAACCACAACAGACAGTATTACTAAACAAACACTTTGAAAAGCTCTTAGCATAAAACATCCTGCAAATCCCACGCACCCCAATACAAACATCTGAAAATAGCCCTGGCTCAAGATCCTCTAAATCTTTTCTAACCCATGGTTTTATAACCCTGTAAATTTTGCATTTTATTTTAGGAGATCAGACAAATGCATTATATTTCTACTGTTATTTGCATAAAAAAAAAAACTGGTCAAAAGAGCAAAAAGTATATATTATGCCCAACATATAGAATTTACCAAATGTAAATTTTAACACTGCCAAAAAGCAACAGTAAATTTCATTTTATAAACATGAAAATGGAACATAGGGTAAATTCGGGTGGATTAACCTGGGTTTTAGAATTGAGACATCGCAGAGCTTTGGAGTTCAGAAAACCACTCTTCTATGCAGTTTCCTTGGCTGCATTTAATCTGAAATACTGAGACTTTAAAAGGCCTCAAAAACCAACTTGAATAAACTGACTTCTTTGAGTCTGAGAAGAACTTAAAGTTGAACTATATTTGCTAGACAAAAAAGCTCACGTTTCTAATTTTGTGCCAGCAGTTCATACACTATGTATAATATTTAAACATGCTCTAATTCTTATGTGTCAAAACAATCATGTTCATTAATATTTCCATTGCACCTGCACTACTTTCGATGTATAATTTTATAAGAACCATTCCCCAGCTACTTGGTACTCGTCAAGCAACTCAGAAGAAATGGGAATCAAAACTTGCAACCAGCGTATCTGAATTACATATTGATATAAGCAGTGATTAACTAAACCTGTTCAGAGACTTGAGGTAGACAGAAAAAAAAGGAGTAGATAAAAAAGATCCTCATTTTATATAGACAAGGAAATTATTTAAGAAGTGCGTAAAATATTGCTAATATTTTTTCCAGCATAGAGAGATTCCATTTGCCACAAGTCTTTTTTTTCCCTCTCAGAAACATAATCCCCACCCAGTCATGGCCTAATGCAGCTTCAAAAAATTTCAAGGGGAAAAAGGAAGTTTTCAAGATTTCCATTGACTTTTATGAAATCTTGCTCTCTCTGTTCTCACTAGTTTTATTAAATTGGGGATATTCAGATTAAAAAGCCAATACAGAAACCCTGAGAACTTTTTTTAAAGAGTAAAACATTTTGCAAAGTCCTAGCCAGCTATTTTCTAAGGAATTCCCCAGGCTTACTAACAACTTTTTAGAATTAGTCAATGCTACATATCTCCAAAACTACTGCATTTCACCTGAAAGGTGTTATCTATCATTCATCTTTACATCTTCATCAATAGCAAATATTAAGATTAGGGAATTATGGCAAATTGGAATAACATTTTGCATTTTAGGCTGGATTTGTGAATAGGCATTAAAATAAACTCATCAATACAGGCAGCAAGTGGAAAGATTTACCTAAACCAGAGGCAGTGTAAACATGAGCTGTACATCTTGAACATCCCGAGGAAAAGAAACCAATGTAGTACGCAAAGCACCTTGGGACTCAGTGCAAAATCTCAAGAGCTCTGCACTGCTCTGTGAGGGTTTGTCACTGAGGAAATGTATGGATTTACACACTCAGCATCAGCAGTGAAACAACAGCACCATGTGATGGAGATTGAAACGTGTAGAGCTACAGATTTAGGGATTTTTAGGGGAGCTCCATAAATGGTTCCAGAACTCTACTGGAAACTTCTCTACAGACTACACTCTAGAAAATATATGTGGTTTAGACAAACTCCACTGAACTACTGAATGATTTTAGGATTTGGATTTCCCCCACACACACTTCTAGCTGTTGTTGGTCAATATCTGTGGAATAAAACACTACCTCCTCTCTCTTTCCTGCCCTTGACGTTTGAGCAGACAAGCCAAAAGCCTTCAAGGCAAAGTGGCCAGGACACAGCTAGTGGGACAGGTTTTGCCTGGGGCAGAGCTAATGGGACAGGTTTTGGCTGGGGCAGAGTTAATGGGACAGGTGTTGGCTGGGGCAGAGCTAATGGGACAGGTTTTGCCTGGGACAGAGCTAATTTTCTTCACAGCTGCTGTGGGGCTGTGGTTTGGATTTGTGCTGGAAGCAGTGTTGATAAGGCAGAGATGTTTTCATTTTGCTGAGCAGGGCTCACACAGTGGCAAGGTGTTCCTGCTTCTCACAGCACCCCAGCGGTGAGGGGATCAGGGTGCACCAGGAGGGGACACAACTGGGACAGCTGACCCCGACTGACCCAAGGTGAGCTTCACACCATATAAAATCATTCAGGTTGGGAAAGACCTCTAAGGTCATTGAGTCCCACCTCCATGCTGGAAATGTGGGGGAAGGAGGTAATAGAGAGAGGGGACAGGATGGGAAGGGTTGTGTTTGCCCTCCCAAGTCACTGCTGTGTGGGATGGAGCCCAGCTCTCCTGGAGAAGGCTCAACACCTGCCCACTGCCCACAGGAACCGGAGAATGAATTCCTTTGCTTGTGTGTATGGCTTTTACTCTACCCATTACACTTGTCTGTACCTCAGCCCATGAGCTGTCTCAATTTTACTGTTCTGCTTCTCTCCTCAGCAGGGCAGGGAGTGAGCAGTTAGGAGGTGCTGAGTTGCCAGCTGGGGTTAAACCGAGGCAGACGGAAGTGCTGATGAATGGTTTGCCACTGCAAAATGTACCATACTGGAACTTCTCAGTCCCGGCCTGGAAGATTAAAAAAAAACCAAAAAAAACCAAAACGAAACAAACAAAAAAAAAAACCAGAAAAACACCAAAAAAACCCCCAAAACCATTAAAAAAAAAAATTAAAATAAAAAAAAAAATAAAAAAAAAAAAAAATTTTAAAAAAAAAAAAAAAACCAAGACAAGTGACAGATGGAGATTTGAGATTTGATTGCCCACCTCTGTACCACACTGCAGAGGGCAGGCACTCACACAGAGACTTCTGAGACAGCTTAAGAAGGAGGATTACCAGAGCTTTTACTGTTTCTAGGAAGTTTTGTACTTGTTCTCTCTCTCTCTGGAGGTTTCCAATTGTTATTTCTTTAATCTAAAGATGAAAATCCTCCAGATTGAGAGCATATTTTTTTCTGTGGATAGGAAAACACAACAGAGGCACGACCTTCGCTTGGGGGGCTCGCTACACACATTCCAGGCAGCTCCGATCATATTTCACTACCCTGGAAGTGATTGTGATGTCCAGAACACTGAATTATGTCATTAATTAAGGAATCGGGCAGGAGGTAGCTGATTATAAGGGAGAGAGAATCTGTACTTACACAAAACTATTTTCATAATCAGTGATGATAGAAAGGGAAATAAAGAAAAATTACCTCGTGCTTAATACAAGTGTCTGGTATATTGTTTCAGAAGATTGTTCTGTGTGTAGAGGATGCTATTTGGCTTCAGTGGTCAGCCAAAAGCAAAGTGAAGATTTTAGTAATTTTGCTGTAGCACAAGAAAAAAAACAAACAATACATACAACAACATTTTGCTTTGGAGAGCAAACTTCCTAATTTGCCTCAAAGTACACGTGAGAAAAAGGTAGGATAAGGGCCATAATCTGTTTAAAATTCTCTCTTTTTTTTTTAATGTTGATTTTACCTGAAATAAAATGCGCAGTATCCAAGAGCAAGAATACCATTTACTAGAGTATCAGAGATTAGTTCATTAATGGGTTCAAGCAACTGGCCATGCATCAGCATAATATTAGAGGCTAACTGATTTTCCTCTGTAAGCCACTTACACAACTGAGCATTTGCAAATCATCTCAAGATGCATGTCAGAGAGAGAGATGACAGCGTTAAAGAAATACATTTTTCATTTTATTCTATTAGTAATACACACTACTGGATGTTACAGTGCAGACAATGAGAGATTTTTTTAACCAGCTTGGCAAGCCAGGACACACATTACCTACAAGGTGTCTTTTTTCTATCAGACATGACTCAAACAAGATTTCACTGAGCAATAACAGGATTTGGTGAAATGATGGTTTTGCCAAATTCCCTACAGACTTACATTTAAATTTTAGAGGCCTCTGATTTCTTTCTTAGCTGTGTCAAAAAGAAAAAAGAAAAGAAAACCAAAAACCAACCAAACAACAAAAAAACAGCACACACAAACTCATTGATGTGAAGCAAAACAGCCGTAAGTGAGCATGTGCTTAAATACTTGACCATGTTGGAGCCTTAAAATAAGGAAATTATGGAGATTATGCAAAACAATCACTGCTGTGCTTCTCCATACAAAGGCCAGAGCATTCACTGTGTAATGTACACAGACACCAGGAAGGATTTGTAAGTTCTCCCAGGTAAAACTCACACGGTTGCAAAACATTCATGATTTCTAAAAAGAGAGATGTAAATAGGCTACAGACAGGCAGAGCCTTCTGTCTCTCCCAGTGTTTTTGCCCGCATCAGGCACAGGAGAAATACACATGAGATTGCTGCAGCAGCTTTTCATTCCCATCTGAATGAAAATATCCCTTACCAGCCATCTTTCAGAAAAGTGAATTCCAAAGTGACCCTAAAGACAGCACTGACTGGCACTTTATCGCTTATTCATAGGGAAAGCAGCTTGTGAGAGCAGCCTTCACAAGGTGAAGATTGGCGACAGCAAGAGCCATCAGGAACGAGTGTCTAAAACCTGCAGGTTTTGGCTATTCCTCAGCCAGAGCCAAACTAACAACACCCAAAGCACATTCACTCTCTAACACAAGATCAGAGGCTATACTATATCCCTAGTACATAATGGGGGTGGCTAAAGCCTCTAAGTGTTAAATTTAAAAAAAAAAAGAAAAAAAAGAAAAAAATCAATTTCAGCCCTTCTTACAGCAAAAATTAAGTGGTCAGTTAGTGTATGTGTAAGTCAAAACTAATGGGTAGTTCTCACAATTTTTAAGGACTGTACACAAATGTACACCTTCCTAAAGGGTGCCTAAACAATCAGTGAAACAGAGGGGTACAAAGGGGTAGGGGCAATGCTCTGGAGCAGGAGAGTAAGTGTCTTTCACAATTCTTCATTTTTAAGAAACAAAAGGAATGAAAAATTTTATATTTAATAAGGGGGTACCTGAAAAGGTCTTCTATTAATGGGAACCATAAGTTTACACTTATAAGGAAGCTTTACTAGTAAAAAACCTAGAAATCTGTATTTTAAAAACCAGAGTCCAAATTTTCTTTTCCAGACACTTCAGATACCAACTTGATGCTGAGAAAAGTACACATCACATACCCAGGTTATCAATATTGAACAACTTCTCTGCTGGATTTCAACATTTATCGTTTGGTGCCTTTTGCTTTAGTCCACCTCAAAAGACCCTGTTTCACTGGGGTTTTTCTGATTTTCCTTGGAAGCCAGAGAGCTCTGCAGAGGGAGACCGACTGAGAAGTCTTTGATATCTTTGTGCCATCACCTGCAAGATGCACCAGCAGGGAGTGGGAGCACATGGCAGAGTGAGAGGCAGCTCGCAGCTCCGAGAAGCTGCTGCCAAAATCCCACAGCAAGGCAGGCGCGGGGCTTGGGCTGCTCCAGCGTGGCCATGGCAAAGCTCGGGGGCTCCCCAGCCCTGGGTGGAGGAGATCCCAGCTGACAGCACCACACAGGCTCCTCTCACTCTGCACCCTGACTTCTGCCATTTTGCTTGTGTCTGGTTGTATGTTTCAACTCCTAAGGTTACTCTTTGGCTAGATTGCTCTTCCGTGAGACAAATCCACATTGAACCATTCAGCATTTTCATAGCTTTGTTTTCATTCAAACTTGTTTTCTCTTTTCATTCCAAGACCATTTTGCCTCAGGAATTTTTTTCTTCTATCTATATTCTCAAGCAAATAAGCCTCTTTTTGTAAGGCTAAAAAGTAATGTTTATCCATTTTTAAATACTGACTTACTGACTATGGATTTAGGCTGTTTTCATTCTTTCTATCCCTCCACTACCACAACTATAACCTAAGCAGCTGCGGATGAATTAAAAAATAATTAAATTGGTTTAGATAGAAAGGAGTACAATAGTAAAGAGAACTTTCTATTTCTCCCTTCAGCATCACTAGTTGTCAATATACAGCTGCTCCCTCATGTAAAGAAATGAAAAGTTAAACTTAAAAAGTAACTGATGGCGGTTAAAAGCACACCCTGAAGAAATTTAATACACAAGACATGTTTAAAGCATTTTTCCATGTATATCCACAATAAAGCATTGGATCTTGTTTACTAATTTAAGAACAATTCTGCACATTAACGAAAAGAACTATGATTGCTAAATTGCTAAATTCCACACAGCAGAACATGCAGGCATACTTTCACCAGAGGAATTCACCATTTTTCTTCATATTACACCAAGCTCTTCAAGGACTTCACTGGGAATCATGACACACTTCTTGTAGTATTTATTCTTAATGAGATCACACTAATCAAGCTTAAATTAACAATTATTCTGCATATACATGCAGGATTAGTGTGCATGCACACATATGCAGGCTGGGGAAAGTCTTACTGACCCAAAGAATAATGTGCATGTAGTGAAACACTCTTACCATTAAGAAAATTGGTATCAAGAACTCTGCAAATATGCCAGGAGATAAAAATCACCATATTACTGAGGTCTGTTTCAGGGACAAATAAAGTATGCTATTATCTCATATACTATGGAATACACAGAGCTACAAACAGAAGTGTTTCAACTCAATACAATATGAAAAATTCAAAATAAAATGAAAAGTGTCTGAAAACAAACCAACAAAATTACACAGCAGAGCTGTTAATGATGATTATTTATGATCGTTCAGAACTGGCATCGCTGTTACAGTTTTCCTTCCAAATTTCTCTACGACACATCGCTCCTTAGCAATTCAAGGATCTGTATGGATGACTTACCAGTAGTTTAGGGCTCTAAAAGCTGTCTTACCCAAGCCTGATGTTGCTACTCCCATAAGCAGGAGTGCACTATTTAATTAAAATTTAAAGTAGGCAATTTCTGCTGGGCATGTCTCGTGGAGAGCCACCAGAGCAGCAAAGAGCATTCCCAACCCCGGGACACCTCTCCACCGCGAGCAATCCCCAAACTCATGAGTGCAACCCGCTCAGCCCATCGCTACCTGCTACGCTGAATATTTCATCAGGAATGACAAGATTTTTTTCTTTTTTTTCCTTCTCCCTCCCTCCCAACCCCGCTTTCATATTTGCTCGCTTGACAACTTGTCACTGCCACATCACTGCCACGCTGGCTGTCCTTGAAACCTGACCTCTGTAGCTTTTTGCGCCCAGTGGTCGTGCCGTCCCTGTCTCACTCCAACCATTTCTGACAGGAGACATGCTGATCTCAACAGCAAGTCCTGGCACCTGAGACACACTGGGATTACACAGGTAAATCAGGGTATTCCGTGTTGTCTCCCGGCTAACAACAGAGGGAAAAACATGACATCTTGAACAACAGATCTTACATTCGCATATTCAAAAGATTCATCATGCTTTTACAAGCAGATGGGCAAGATTGCTTCCCCTTGCTCTGAGAGGGCAAATCACACATAGAAAATAAAATAGAATAAAGGAGGAAAAAAATAAAAAGGGAGATGTTATCGTGGTTTTAATTTAAACAGAATTAAAGCGTAGGTTACTGAGGAAGATGCGAGATAAAACAATGAATTAAAAATCAAGAAGGTGAACAGAAAGTCTTGTTCACCAGTCTAAAACAGTTTCAATTACAACTTTTATTAGAAGCACCTTGGCTTATTTACTTTCCATGTGAATCATATGTGCCTAATAAGGTCTGTGATTTCATTCCACAATGGCACAATCTCCTTAAAAGCAGGTATATCTGTAAAGAAGGGTAAGGCTTCCCTTTAAAATGGCATGTTTTTAACTTTTCTTGAAATGTCTGTGTAGAGAAGAACGTGAAGTATTTTGACTGAAATAAATGCTTTCATGGAAAACAGTGAACCCTGGAGATTATGCCGATTCTTGAAGAACTTCATACTGTTTTAAGCAGGTGACAGTAATGTCATCGCCTGAGCTTTTTGCCTTCCACACTTGCACAACAACAAAAAAAGAGGAAAAAAAAAAACCAACCAAAAAAAAGAAAATACAAGTTTTAAACTGGCCAGAAAAGCTCAGAGCTAGCCATGCAGATAGCACTTCAGCAGAAGCTACAATTAACTTACAGCAAGGTCAGGTCCACTACTGTTACCTTCTGGCCAATGCTGCCTTTTAGTAAGAAAAACCCCCATGAACACCATGCCTAAGAAGAGAAACAATCTGCATTTATAGTCCTTGCAAGGGAAATATGTTAAACATTTTGCACTACCTCCATCACAGCCGTGCTGGACCAGGAAATTTGGTCATTCCCTGGTTGCTAATTATCCACAGGATATCATACATTGCATATGACACCATGAGAGCAAAGTTAGGGATTGTATCTGAAAATATTTTCTGTGCATTTACAGTTTTCCATCTCTCAGTTATCTTTTGTCATTAATAAATAGCTATGAAAAGTCCCTGGATTCCTTCTTAAATCTTCATGTCCTAAGTTATATAGCATCATGCTCGGCAATGCTTCAGAGGTTAGTTGTAATTATCTGACCAGACTTTATTTCCAAAATCTTTTAAAAAAATTGATTCCAAAACATACTAACAAATGTTCTTTTTATCCAAATCTCTACTACGTGACAAATCAATGTCATAATCATGCACTTTACATTTGAAACGGAATTGCAATGAGCACAGGCTACATAGCATTTCTTCCCCCTGTCTCATACTAACATTAGTATTTAATCGTATGTTTGAGAGCCTAGTCAGATTCAAGTATCCTACATTATCTCCTTTGGAAGGTGCACACATTCAGAGAGAATTCACCTTTTAGGCACTGTTCATTGAAGAAACAAAAGGAGAAGGACCACAGCAAGCATTAAATCTGCTTGTTTTACCTGTGTATGCTTCAGGCAAAGGAAAGTGAAATAATCTCCCCCCATTTTCACTTGCCACAGCTCAACTGCCTTGATACAGAACATTCCCTGGGTATCACTTGGTTTAGGTGGGCATTTATCTACAGCTACCACCAAACCAACTCTAAAAACACTGTAAACACTCCTTGTTGGAGAGAGAAAATACTTTTCAGCTTGAAAAGTTAATGCACTCTTCAGTCTGAATAGGAAGATCACCATACCAACCACAAGTTTTCAGGCTCAGGGGCAAACAAACATCCAGACAGCTCAAGATGTGAACTCTGCTGTAAATACAACCAGAGTGAGTACACACACATGCAGCTGCATCATCCCAAGCCTTCATTCAGCAGTGGTAGCCAGCAGAAGTCTTGAGCAAGTCCAGCCAGCCTGGGTAGCCTTCCTTCCACCTGATCTTCCCTGAAGGAAAATTTATCTTAGGACAGCTCCACTGTTTGCTCCCCTCCTACATCACAGGAGGCGGCACTTGGTCAGGTGGTTTATGAGCTCAAGAGAACCTCAATTGTTAACGTTTGAGGTTTTAAAATGGAAGATAACACAAAGGAGGTGTTTCCTTGTTTTTCTTCCTTTGGAACAAGGTCTCCTCTAATAAAGGAGAGCATTCTAACAAAGGAAATACAGAGCAAATACAACTGAGTAGGCAAGATTCCATTAGCCTATTTTCCAATGCTCTCTGGGAACACAGTTAGGAGAGAAGTGATCAACTTCCAGATCTAGAAACAGTTCACAGCAAGTGACAACAATCTAAAAAAGGTCCTGTGTACACTTGTGCTCAGAAAAACCTTTTGAAAACAGACAACACTCACAGCAATCTGCTCCAATTGAAAACTAAAAAAAACCCAAACCAAACAAACCATGACAACCTACATTCTTTCAGAGTGCAATTATCTGTCCAATGAGCAGGGTCACTTTAACAATCTTGCTTTGACTGCGTCAACTGAGTGTGAATCAGTAGGAAAACTCAGAGTAACAGAATTCTCATAGAATTTAACTCTTTCTTGAAAGCCCCAAGGTGCAACTGAATTATCAGCGCAATGTAACTTAGCAACACTTAAGACAGTCATGCTTGAAAACATATGTAAGCAAGTGGCAGAAATGATAGCACTTTTCTTTAAGAGAAATTTATGACATTTGTCACTTCTGTTCCCTAAGCCCATCTGTCTATCAGTGTGCTCTCTGAGCAAATGCAGCTGAATGCTGTCTTCACAGCATGGCGTGTTGTGCAGATTTAAGAAAACATACGTGCACTTTTAAAGTTCCTGTGCTTTACCAGGCTTCTACTCCAGCAGATTTGGAGCCACTCAGTTCATGTGCGACACTGTTATGTGAATGAGGGTGCAAATTCTAGGCTTCTTTGTTCAGCAAAAAGAGCACGTTTATTACCATTTGATTCTGCAAATTACATGCATAATGTTGTATAAACAAAAGCTGAGGCTAAAAAAAAAAAAAAAACAAAAACAGTCCTTCAGACCCAAGAACACATATTGTTTAAAATGTTAAAATTCCAAAAGACACAGATAAAAAACCCAAGTTTATCTTATGCCTCAAAATATGATAACAAAAAAGATATGGCTAAAATCAAAATCCTCAAAATAGCATAGCCTCTGCCAAAGCAGCTGTGGTGAATTTTATTTGGCCGTAACAGGAAGAAAAGTCACAAACAAAAAAAACCCCACAACACACACACTAAAAAAACAAAACCAAAACCCAACCAACCAAAAAAGAAATTAAAAAAAAAAAAAGGGGGGGGGGGGGAACACACACACCTTTTAAAAAAAAAAGTATCAAGCTGACCTATACCATCAGCCATGAAAGAAGTCTTACTCATTGAAGCTAAAATCCAAAGCAGTATCATTAGGCTTCATTGTTTCAAATCCTTCTTGTGCTTCAGGAAAACTTTCAACATTAAACATAAAGAGAATATGGATGTTCCAAACAGAGTTCAAAATATAGAAGGAAAAAACATTGGAGAACTTATAGTCATCTTCCAAAACACATTCGCTAAAAGATTCTCAAAGCAGGATTCCTGATTATCTCAGGGACTTGGGTTCCAGCACACTCTGTTCTGTGTTTCTCTTTGTTTCCATAACAAACTTACATTTCTTCAGCTTTAATTAATGTTTGACATATTGAGTGCTGATCCCAGATCATACCTTTACAAATGTTCATGTCTTTTGCAGCAGATCATAAAGTTCAAGGGCATAAGTAGATGTACTGTAATTCAGCCATATGATTCATATGAATTCTGCTTTGCTTAACATACTCAGGAGGCCCTCCCTCCCCCAAGAGAAAAAGAGTTCAATTCATAAAATACTAATAGCTTCATTATGCTCAGAGGCTGAGCTACACTGAGGAGTTGAGAATGGCAGAACTGGATCTGGATAAAAACAGTCACAGGTTTGAAAGCTCAGCTTCAGAATACTGTGATGTCAGAGTCATAACTTCCATTTCAAAAATACAGGATACTTTTATAGTTCCCACATTTCTCAGTGAATATATAACATTGGTGCACTCGCACATGAGATTCCATGCAGCAAGTCTTAAATAATAATTCTAACACCGTTGAACTTAATTTTGAAGCCTTCTGCCCTCTGTCCCACAGTAGCACACTGCACAGGCAAGTCTTAATGGCCACATTAAGCAGAAGTAATTGCAGAGAGTCTGAGCTCCTGACGTTAGTTTGGTGGTATCAAGTTCAGCCACAGCACCTAGAAGCCTTTGCAGTAAAGAGGCAAACTAAACAGTTTAGGCAGTGCAGGTTGGCCAGACCTTACAATCCTACACCTACCTTTCCACACCTCTCTGCGCAGAAATTGCACCCTGGTTTATATATCACTTTTCCACATTTCAAAGTCTATGCATATGTGCATTTGGGCAAAGATTATTCCCTCCCCAAACGCTGGCCCTGAGCTTCACACAACACAATTCCAGCCTGCAGTCTGTGATTTTTAATGCAGTGGTGAAGAGGCAATGCAGGTACCAAACATCCATTGCTTTGCTTGGCAATGGCACCTCTTGGTACACCCTCCTGGCCTCTGCTTTCCTCCTCAGCTTTCTTCCCTGTTCCTGGGGCAAAAGGGGAATTGTTTGGTGCTCAAGCCCTTCCCTCTGATCTCATCCTTCATTACTGTCCCTGTGGCCATCGGTACGAGCTGGGGACCTCAGTGCCAGCCCCAGGCACACACCCATGGGACACAACCTGCAAGGCTTTGTCTGCCCTCACACAGCTGGGCAAGGTCAGAGGGACCTGCAGGGACAATTATCCACACACTGCACCCATGGCTTAGGAGCTGGGTATGAACATTGTGGGAAGAGGAAAGGATTCTCCACAGCACTGCTGGCTTAAACTAGAACCAGACTCCTCACTGAAAAAAGAATATATTCTTGGACACAGCCCAAAGCACACCTAAGTCAATGGAAAGGGTGCACATGAACTGAAACCAATCATATTTCCAGAAAGTAAATTCGCAAAACGATGGAAAAATATTTCTGCAAAGCAGAACTTGTATTTACAGACCAAATTCTTTCAGCTGTTTCCAGCATATTGATGAGAGGATAGTGTTTACCACCAGGAATTACAGTAGCACTCACATTTAAGGTCACATCCCACTAACATTACAAAAGTGTGTTTCAACTTATCTATGCTCTTGTAGTGAAAGTTCATTCCATATATTTAGAAACAGAGAAGAAACAAATTAATTTTAGATTATCTCTATACAAAATTTTTACAATGCATAAAATACAAAGAAACTAACACAAATGTATGCAGCAATTTATTTCTAGCACTCTTTGCCCATAAGTGAATTATTATTTTTAATAGATGAACAATCATGCCAGGTTTTTAAGAATACTAAATTTAATTTGCCTGTTTTAAGTCAACCCATTATTGCATCCTTTTAAAAAAATCCATGCCAAAGTCTGCACATAAATAACTGCATTAAAATCATATGTACATGATTCAACCCCAAATATTCAAATTCTGAACTAAGATGTGTACATATGCCTGTATGCTCATTTTCACCATTCCACACCAAATGTAAAATTAACTGGAAGATATATGTGCACTGACTTCAATCTATTTCATGTTGATCAGTAGCTAAAAATATTTCACTGTAGAGATTTATCACATTAATTAGCTCTGAAATTACTCATAGTAATTAAGTATATTGTTCTTAAACTCTTTAGAGATTCTTGAAATACTTTTGCTGCTACTTAAAGAAAACAAGTATCAAGGGAAAGCATTTTCCAGAAAAGAACCTTGTCCATTAATGATCTTTTAATTCATTTAAGCTCTCCTATCCTTCCATTTGCCCTACCCTGGACAGACTTCCTTCTAGCTAGACTTTCTTCTGAAGCCTAACACGGCTAAAAAAATTTTAAAACCCTTCATAGATTTTGAACTGTGACTTACAGCATGTCACGTTATCACCGTGATCTTTGAACAATCCTTGTTTATGTGTGCAGCAATCCCAAATGTAGAGCAAGGCACTTCTGGAACTCAGATCCCCATGTCACAAGCACTCTGAGACCATAGGATTTCTGCAAAGGTTTGCCACAGATTTTGGAGGAACTCAAACTGAGTGGTGCCACAGGATAAAACACACAAAAGCAGAAACTTAAATTTGCATGCCTTATTATCAAACACAAGAAGGAAGCCTGACTGAAGCAAGAAAACCTTTTAGAAAGTGTAAAATCCAACTGTACTGGGTATCAGCATGGAGTGTGCCCCCCTCACTGCTCTGTGGTTGTTTTTTCTTAAGCAACAGCATGGCTTAAATTTCTCAGGCTTGACATCCCATTGGGCTGGTGCGTCGTGTCCCTTTTTGTCAGCCTGTCACGTCACACAGTGTAATGTGGCATTTCTGTGTAACGGACTGAGACACGTCATGCCAATGACATGTCAGCCTTGTGAATTTCAAAAAGACACAGTTCAATGAAAAACATGGTTTTCTAACTGCCCTGGAGGTTTTAAACCTTAAGAAAAATAAAAAAAGGCTTTTCTTCTCCAGTGATTTTGCCACTGAAAAGCACATGTTTTTTGGTGTTACCCATGTGTAGAAGCAGGTAGCAGGTATCTGAATATTTGGACATCTTTATTATTGAATCTTAAATTGCTGATTCAGTTTGATAATTAGGAAAGGTCCAGAGCACAAATGCATTCACTGAGCAGATATTGTTTATTCTCACCAGAATACACATGCAGCGATAAAACCTTTGCCTTAAAGGTAAGTCTAAACACTCCATTTCCATGATTCACAACTCCGTGATTCTTTCCCAACACCTTTAATGGATACACAGCTCCTGGTGACTGTAACAGCACATTTTGGGTCTGCTTCAACTCCACACCACACCACAGGTGGGACACGGGGTGCTGAGCCTGGCCTGCCCTTAATGCTGCTTTTAGATTGGCAAGACAAAAGCAGAATCTGTCTGCAACACTGAGCACCTTATGAATTTTTCCAAAGCATATTTTGTCAATGCTGATTTCATGTAGTCCAAACTGGAAAACCAATCAGCTAAGGATAAACGCCTTCCTCCAACCACTGGTGCTAGTCCTTACTCCCTACACTTCCTAAATAATCAAGAAAAACAGCAACTTCATTCTATACCCTAAAATGCTTTTATTTTGTTAACAATTTTTTTTTTTTTAGTTAGAGAAAGGACAAAATTAAGACCTCAATATAGAAATTATTATGCCACTACCACACTAAATCAAATAAAGGGATAGCAGCATTTTTAAACAGTGTTTTTGCTGATTTCAAAGCAGTGATGCTTTCTCAGATGGACTGCTCTCAAACCACACCAACATCACACCACAGCAGCACTAAAACCAGAATGATGGACTGGGAACTCACTAATGCTACTTGCAGAAAACCAGGGCAACCTGCTCCATCCTAAGCAAATAGATTTGATGGGCACTGAAGTAAGATCACGAGGAAGTCAATACTCTTTTTGGATAGAAGAGCATTGATCAAACCAAGATATGCAAGAAGAGAAGCAGCATCTGCAATCAGCCCCAGTGCTGCAGGTCACCTGCCCAGCAGCAGAGTTCCTGCTGTTTGCACATATGCAAATGGCTGGAAATAAGAATAGACAAATTAAGACATTTTCCTTATTTCCTCAATGCAACCTTCTCCACACTCTTTGAATGGAAAATGTATCTGATTATGTGATATAATTAATTACACTGCCTACAACAAAAAAAAATAGGTCCTTCAGGAAATACACATGTCCTTAACGTAAACCAAACCACCCCAAAAAGGTGCAACTTCTAGGGCATCATCCTGTCCTGATCTTCCACTCTGGTTTTATCCAGATAGCAAGACATGAATCAGTGATCAAGATTAATTGAAATATGCTAAATATTTAAATGTATCACTCTCAGTGGTATGTGCCTCAGTTTCACGGTGTTATCCCTGTTTGGGGGATATTTCCACAACTTACCAGTTGTTTCAACGATAAATTGAATGTTTGTGAAATCCCTAAATATAAAAAGAAAGGGAGAGCTCAGATGGTGCTCAGCAGTCAGAAGCTTTGCTGCCATCAGCACTGACCCCCTTCTTACCCCACTGGTGTTCCAAGACCCTACACAAATATCGAAAAAAGCAAATCTCAGCTTACATGTGTACTAAAGATTTCAGTGGGCAGACCTTTGCCTGCACTTACAGAGCACTCGAGGTCACAAATATCTACACACACATCTGTATATTAATCAGTTCTACTGCCTGCGTACCAGGCTTGGTTTAAAAATACTAAAAAACTAAACATCTGTCTTCCCAGAAAAGAAAAACAAAATTATTGCCCTTATGATGAAAACAATCTTCATGCAGCTTCTTTGGATGGCTGATTAGTTACAAACTAATACTCACTCTTTGGCAAAACTAGTTTTATTCCAGAATGCATAACTTACTCAAAAGTTAGCAGAATTGATTAAAAAATTATCTTTGTTGTACTACTTCCATAACTTTGCAAATTTTTCAGATATTACCACAACCATCCCAAACAAAAAAAAAAGGTTAGATACAAGGATGTCAGCCTTTGGAATGGATGTTTCACTAAATAACTTTTTTAAAGTAATGGGGCTAGCTGAAAGTACAGTATCAGATAGTAAAAATAAAATAATATTCATTATGAAACAACTTTATGTGATGAAATATATTAATTTTTATAACCAAAAAACCAACTAGGATGTCTAATTTTATTCCATCAAAATTGCATGCCAATATTGAAAGTCTATAGTGAACTAAAAGCTGTGTTCCATTTTAACCATCAAAATTCCATCTGAGAGAAGGAGATGCCATTCTGAAGCTTAAATGTAGTTCTGGTAGGTACAACACGAGATTACCTTCCTTGCAGTGTTAATCCTGTTCTGGGAAACACAAAACACTTCTAACGGGATTTTTCAGTGCAAGAAAAATAGTAATTTTAAATATATATATTTTAAAATGCACAATGGAACTCATAGTCTAAATGTACAATACACTGCTTCAGCACACACCTGCTCAAAAAGCTGTAAACCACACCAGCACCAAGAATTCCATTACATTTCATGTTCTAGAAATAGCTGAAATTTAAAGAAAATAAAGAAAAGGTAAACCCAAATCGGCATTAGCATCTATCGTTACACAACTACATCTGCTTTAAACCACCAGTCCTGAGCTGTTCTCCCACATATTTCCCCTCTTCTCCAGTCCAAGCATTCCTCAAATCTGCAGACAACCCAGCAAGAGTAGCCAAGGAGGGAGAGTTGGCCATGAATCAGAAATAGGAGACCATGTTTTATTCTCCTCCTTGCCCTAACATCAGACTCATACCGAGGTCTGCATTTATCCATGGTACAGCACCAAACAGATCTCCTGAAACATCCCATTTCTATACATCTGCATGGAAATGTGTCCTCTCTGCAGCACAGTACACTGAAATGGGGGATGAGATGCCAGAAGCTGTCAGGAGAAACAAAGAATTTCTCTAATGACTCTTGGAGATGAAAATTAGATAAAAACATCTTTTTCTTATGTATTGATACCTTTGGATCTAGTAGTAGGTTTTTTATTATTAACTATTAAAAAAACAATTTTTAACATTTATGCAACTATCGTGAAGATTTTTCATTTTGTCATTACAAGAAAAGGCTAAAAATTATTGTTACTAAAGATCAAAAAGATCAACTGTCTCCATAGGATAACTGTGGGTATTTATACAGACAGATCTGTTTGAAGGACATTGTTTTACACAACCCACTACATTGTCTCTCTAAAACACACAACTGGTCTGAAACGTCACATCCTCAAAACCTATCAAATTTTTTTTTTCCTCTGAAGAGAGAGATGCATATCTAACAGCTGCCAATTCTCATATTTCCACCTATAATTGACAGCAACATCTCTTGACAGCTGACCTGGACTGAAAACAAAAACCAGGACCATTGATCATAAATAATCCCAATACATGCAGGATAAGTAATTCTTTTGGAAAAGAACTGAAACTATTTGATTTTTTTTGTTTAATTATTTTGTTTCTTACACAGTAAGAAAAACCATGTGCACCTGTAGTGAGCCTATACTATAAATTCCAGTATACTCCAGAATCCAATGCAAAACTTGCATGAAAATACAAGACCTTTGTATTTCCAAGTTCTGGTTCCCCCTATTAAATTCTAATGCTTATGAGGTAATATTTAAAGACTCATAGAATGAGATTCGAGCACCAGGTAAGCCAAAGTAAACACATCATAACTCCACCATTTCTTTGGCATTATTTAAAATATATTATTAGTTTTAATAGCATAATTCCAGTGAGGTACCACTACCATTTCCAACAAACAGACAGCTTTAAAGCTGACCATCCCTTTTTCTTCCCAGCTCAGAATTGTGGTTCTAGAGACAAATCAGAAGGAGCTGAGTGTCACTTGGCCTGGGATGCTCTCAATGTGTAGCTCTCCCTTTTTTGAGGAGTCCTGAGGAAGTCCTGATCCCTCCGTTGCTCCTCTCATCAGCCAATCCCCTTTGCCAAGTCACAGAGGTTTCATTGCTGGACCTCTGATTTCCACCAGCACAGTCCTCATTTTGCTCCAGCTAGTATCCAGCTCGTTCTCCTTCCCTCCCATGAGATTTTAGTGAGCCACTGCCATATTTACTTTTCTATTCTCAATTCCAGAGACGCTATTTAGGGCCCAGTAAGTGCCTTACACTCCTTTGAAAATTACCTTTATAATGTTATAGCACCAGTTTTGGCGCAGCTTCTTGATGGCACAAGGCAAAACAGCACAACTGTTTTGACTCTCCTGCCTTGCATGGAGAACGGGGAGGCCTTGATTCATGGCTACCCCAATCTCCTAAATAACTGCTCTCAAAGAGATTTCCACCTCTGACCAAATGCCATGGGATTTTCAAAGCCATGGACCTGCTTTTACAAGCCTCAGCCCTATTCAATTCTCACACTGTGCTTAATAAGATCTGCAGCCCTTCTTTGGTCATAAAGTACTTGATAGCAGCCTTTTTTTCCTCAGCATTGAGATGGATGAAGTGTTTTTTAGTATGATAGAAGCACAAACACAAATCTAAAAGAGAAACCCCTCAATCTTCTTCTTATAGTTGAGTAACCGTTAACCTTTCCTCCTTTTCTCCCCAAAATGCCAATTTGTATATAAAAACAAGCTCCAGGACTTAGACCTTGGGTGGCAGTTTTAAGTCTAAAATCAATTTTTGAGTTATAAACCCTCTGAAAATAGGGGTTTATAATGGAACCACTGACAGACCCTTAACTACAGCGGCGCTAGCGGGCACCACTATAATATAAGAATAAAACTAAATTACATCACTTGTCATCATTAAGAAAAATTTTCATCTCAGTTCTTCATTTGAAAAGCACTATAGTTAATGAATGATTACTGAGCCATGACACCTAAATGACTAAAATATAGGAATTATACTGAGGTCAACTCAAGTATTTTTTAAACCATGAAATTAAGGGATCTATTCGCTGTGCTATAGGATACCAGTCCTGGCTGTTATGCTCCCTTGCAACACTGACTTTGAGCATAAGGGAATGGTATGTATTTCTATAGTGGAGATTAAGGCCCCATGCAAATTTAAGAGGTGACACATGATTGCCCAAGAGTGACCAAGTATGGGGTTCTTCTCTGCCTTCATACGTGTTTCTTTCAACACCTGTTTTCTTTGTGCTCTTCTGCAGGTAACTAACTTGACAATGAAGATTATTTTATGGATATAGAAGGCAGAAACTTCTTCTTTAAGAAATGATATTCAATTATTCAACAGAAAGTCCAGTAACTTAAATTTAATACACATTGAAGTACACCAGTTCCTTTTACCAAGACATTTAAAAAGAAAGGCATTTTAAGGAGAGCTGACAGTTCTGCACTATTGTGCAATGCTCTGACAATGTCCCACCACATCCCTTACATATTGTGTGATCTTGAATTAAGAACAAAAAAGCCTTATTATCCATGTACTTGGACATTTTAAAGGTAAATACAAAGAACCAACTGTAAAAAGATACAGAGCAATGTAAACATTGCTTCAATATGCATGGTTTTCTTAATTTGAAGCCATTTTATACATCCTTTAACTAGGAAAATGGAGATGCTCATGAGAGCCAGAATTCTTTCCATTGCTCCTACAATACAGAGAAATGAAAGGGAGCAAGTAAAGATATGAAACAATGGGAAAGAGGCAATTTTCATCACTGCCATCCAAAGATTCTACCTCTGTGATACCTCCCCAGTGCACCTACTTTGCTCATGTTCTCACAGCACTGAGCCTGAGCACTGCTGATCGTGAAGATTTGTCTAAAACTTGAAAAAATGCCAAAACTATGAAGAAAGTATGCAGTGCCTACGAGATTACAGCTCTAGGGTTATGTTGTCAGTCCTGCTCCTTAATCCCAGAACCCATGTTTACCTAATGTTTCACTGAGCTTCAGGTAAATGAAGATGACTGATTAACTTCAGATTCCCAAATGATTCAAGCATGAGCAGTAGTAGAAGTGTTTATTATTTTAACTTCAAATCTTTCACCTGTTTTGGGCATAAGGCCATGGGGAAACACACAGAGGACTAGAGGGTGTGGAGGGAGGGCAGCACACAAATAGAAAAAAAGCTATCCAGGGAATAAATGCAGTTGGTCAGTCACTATTCATATTTTTCCATATCAACTTTTAAATACGCGCATTTCCCAATAAAGGATTTCCAAATTCCATTTTAAGAATATTTTATTTCCCAAAGAGGAAACTCTTGCTAGGTCTTGGAGCTGATGAAAGGGTAAATAGAAGTGAAGGTTACCAAATTGAAAACAATGAATGTAGACTGCATGTTAATTGTCACCGAGCTAGTTTGCTCACATTGGTCACATGGCTGGTGACAGTCAGAGATGTTGATGGAGTCTGACCTGTTCTAAAAAGCTGGCATTTTCAAAAAAATGAGATAGAAGCTATCTCTGCAGTCTGTGGAAAAAGGGGAAAAAGGGGCTCCTGACAGCTCAGGCAGAGGAGGAAAATTAGAAAGGAAAGCCAGTACCACTACCATATGGGCTCATAGCTCATCAGGACAGCTGGCAAGAAACATTGCTCTTCTCTTCTTTACTTCCAGGGCTGTGATACATTTCTTTATATGGCTATCAATAATGCTGAATGATTAATGCTAATGATTTATGTTAATTTCATTATAAGCTTTATTTGTTGCCCAGTGTTGAATTAAGCCTGTCAAATCATCCTTTTCCACATTGCTAAAGATTCTTAAAATTCAGAGCTAAATATAAATCTGATCATTAATATGTTAATACACCTGTTTCATATATAGACCAGGAAAACAAGAAAGTGGCTATTTTAGGATTATTCTGAGAGCAGTGGTTCAGGAATCTTGCATCTACTTACTGCCAATTACTTACAGGAGAAACAGTGACATTTAACATTTTCTTCCTGCAACTCTTAAAATAAAAGGATAAATATTATTCTCTGATAGCAGATTGCATAACACCATGCCACCGTTCTTCAAACAGCAAATAATACAGTGTGTACCTTCTGGTGAGCAATCCAGCCCCTGCTCAGACACCCCTTTCCCACCATTAAACTACCTCTGGTTGTTCAAAACAAGTAGGAAGGGCACAAGATACACAGGATAGTATTTAATATGTTAAATCTATCCCTGGATCTACCCAGAAATACCTCTTCCAACTCAGACTCTCTTTCCCTTTGTGCTCTTCTACATTTTATGGCAGAAAACTGTCAACTCCTAACTGTTCCTTTACTGTTCTCAGGCTGACATTCCAGAAATTCCAGTCCCACTCCCTCTCTTCCTTGAAGTCCATTTCAGTCCAAAGGAGCTCATTTTACTCCACCAGAGATGCAGACACAGGCCCCACAAGGTGCCTAATCACCCCTGGGCAATGTGCTCTTCACTCCCCAGAGGGACCAACCTGCTGCTGCTGTGGACAGAGGAGGAAATCCTCCCAAAATCCATCCCAGCAGGGGCAGCAGCACTCCCAACTTCCTCCAACTAAGGCACTCCTGGCACAGGAGGACCTGTCACCCCTGGCAAGGGGAAGAGGATCAAGGTTTGGATACCCTTCACCATGTACTCAACAATGAGTGCTTGCCCTGTACCCCAAGGAACCTCCCAAGACCAGGGAGCTTTAAACCACCGTCCTGTTCCTCATGACATGGAGTCAACAGAGCCACAAAATGGGGGACGAGGGACAGAAACATTGTTTTCCTGTCTGAAAACTCTTTTAGAGCCTTACAAGTTGAAGCATGCAAGGTATAATTTTTCACTGTATTTTTCCTGCCGTATCTATTTCAGTACTGCCTTTCACCTGTACAAAGACTGCAAATCACTTCTAAAATAACATTTTCTAGTCTCTAAACCTGCCTGGGCTTTTCACTTAAAAGTTTACTTACAGTTTAAAATTGTTATTTTACTTACACATTTATTAATACAATCCTCTCATAAACAGCATGAAATAAAGACAGTAACTATAAGAGTTTCTTTTAATTCAGTCCAAAGAACACGCTGCTGTATGATTTTCACAAATAAATTTGTTTGATCCTCTGAGGCTAGAAAAAAGAAGAATTTGATGACTACAGCTACTTAAATGGAAAATGTCCTTTGTTTAAGTGGATATCAAGTGCAGGACTGCATTTGAGCAAATGTCATATGGAATTTGAGAGAAAAGAAAAAATATTTTTCAAAAACTAACACAGAATTTTGATGTAAGTACTAGGAATTGAAATCTGAGCTCTCATAAAGTTCTAGATGTTTGCCTGAAGTTTCATTGACTTTTGAGTCTGCTCTTGATGTTCTTGTCTCTACATATTTTTCACCAGATTTCCCAGATTTTTGAAGGAGGGCAAGTTGGGAACATAGAAAGGATTTCTCTCTGAGGACCCCATTTGATGCACTACACAGAGACACTGATACGAAATGGCTAAGACTACAATTTTACAAGATCTGAATTCTGTCAACCCCAAGCCATAAAATATAATTTATATATATTGTGCTCATAGACCATAATTAAAAACTTAACAAAAACACATGTGAATTCCTAACAGCTTGAGATTTTTGATTTTTTTTTTCTCTCTTGAAATCTACTACTTGCAGCTTTAAAACTACAATATGTCACTTTTGTACCAAAAGGGAAATATTATATTTGTCGCTCCTCCTTTTTATGATGAAACTACAGTTCTACCAGTTGGTCTGGGCTATACAGCTAACAAATGTCAAAACATATGGACCAAACCATTTATCAAATAATCTGCTCTTTGAATAGATAGGCACTATCAGCAATCTGGTATTGATCTTTACAGGCTACTCTATTGTTCATCTGAGCATCCACAATGCCAGCAGGAATTAATGAAAGAAGCCAAACAATGCACACCAAGCACACAACCTTCTTTTATGTTTTTCTTTAAGTTAGGTAAAATTTATGTAGTTATCAGAAATACATTACTATAAACAAGTATGCAGGCAGGAGAGGCCATGTGATGGAAATATCACCTCCCAGGCATTAACTTCTACAGACTTCCAGTATATTTACTCCTAGATTAGTGTAGCCTACTTACAGTTAAGATCTAGCATGATAAATTCCTTGCAGTGTGTTATGCTGGCATTCACTAGAGCTGAGGCTGAGATGGCACTTTCATTAAAAGCTCCATTTCAGGGCATGTTTAATGTCTTGGACATTTCAAATTGCATCTGGCTGAATCTTGGCATACTGCTTGTCAGTCCAGATGCACAGTTTTTGTTTGTTTTTCTTACAGAAAATCGTATAAATTGGTTGTGACATTCATGAGTTCCATTGTGACCAACAATATTAAACATTACTACTTGGGGAACAGGTTTTTTAAAAGGAAAACACAAGCACTCACTCCTTTTTCAAATTTACATACATGCTTGCTCCCACATTGCCTTCCCTAAGCTCTGCAAAAACCCACAGGTCCAGCACATAATTCTCCTTCAAATTCCTCTTTAAAATGCTCTGCTAAGGAGATGCTATTTCATGTACTATGTTTTGATTTAGGTTGCTAAGGTTTGAGATTCTCAACCCACAACACAGAATTTTAGATATTGACGTTAGTGCCATTTTCTATTCGCTGGCTCCCCTATGAGTAGCACAACAAGGGAGATAGGATAGAGAGCAAAGTTGTGAGCAGACCTAGAGCCAACAATTTAATCAAGTGCATCTCCTCCCAAACTAGACCAGCAAAGCACAGCCACCACCCAAACAGTACAGAGAAACCCTAACGTGCAAAAATCCAGTCCTTTTTGAGTGCTCAGAAATTTAGGTCTGTTTCCCAAAACTCTGCGTTGTGTGACCAAAATTCCTCTTTGATCTCCTAAAACCTACATTCCTCACTGCCTCCCTCCCACCTCAATTTTCAAAGGTCTTCATTAGATGGTCAAGGCAGTGACTTTACCACGGAGAAATGTGGGCAGTAATATGAAGAAACAAGAGGAATTCACACAGCAAACACGCCCGGAACTCAAAATCACTGTTCTGGACATTGTCAATACAATTTGTAGACTGGATGATGTTCTTTCCTGAGGTCCTACTCAAACAAACAAGATTGTAATAGCACTGATCTCGTTGACACTTTTATATGAAAGAATCCATCATGTTGTTATTGCATATGAACGTTCCTCACCATGAGGTCCTGAGTTTGACAAGCTCAATTCCACAAAGCACATATATGTTTGGGAAATAGCCAGGTGCTCTCGAGAACTCTCCTATGAACTGGAGGATAATGGCAAGTCTGAGGAATAAAACAAAATATGATATTACTATTGACAAGGCCACTGCTAACACAGTGTTTTCTGAGGATCGCGCATTTCTGAAATGTTTCCTGTTAATTAACTACAGGATACTCATGAGTTGCAGGTTTTGCCCAAGTTCTCTTTAAGATCTTACTAATTTTCAGTGATTAGCATTAAGTTTAAGTATGTCAGCATTTCCATTATAAACCACATTCTCAAGGGTTTATTAAATTATTGGAAAAAAATTATTCTGAGGTAAAACTCAATACTTAGGGGTAAATTTTCAAAGTGCAGCATGCAGTTTTAGCTCCTGATCTCTGAACAAAGTCAATAAGAAGCTGCAGAGCTGCACCCCTAGTCAATGCTTTGAAATTTTACTTCAAAGTCTCACCCCAGGAACAAATTCTGTCACACATACACAAAAATCAATTTGACCTCTTTAAATCTGAAGAATGCCTACTATTCATGTACTTGTAGCTGCTAATCATAAAAATTTTCACTGTTTCCTAAATATGCCCAGCCAATCATAAGCAAAAGCTTTTGGGAAAGGGGAGAAGGCTTAGAAAGGTTATAAATACTATAAGGGCAAAAAAATTATTGTTGCTTTACCCAGAAGCATAACCAGAGCAATTACAGACTGCCACGTTTCCAACCAGCTCTACATACAAAAAAAAGGGGGAAAAAAGAAAAAAAAGTAGTAGTGCATTTGTTTAGACATCAACATGACTACACTCAACTGAGCTTATTAAATGCAACATCAATAACCAAGAAAGATGATCCTTTTCTACTGCCAAGAAAATGGCCAGGAAAATGACTCTAACCCAGTAAAATGGCAGACATCTCACACTGAAAGATTTGAAGGGGAATATGTTGAATATAAAGATGTCTAGTGTTGTGGCATTGAAGAAAAAACATAATTTTTCATTGATGAAAGGCAGCAGAGCTGGAAAGAACACAAATACAACAGTAGATCCATTAGCCACACGACAAGAAATAGTGTTCACATTGACTTACTAAACTGTTTTTGATTCTTTAGTACCAACACGCAGAACAATCCTTACATTATGTTGCCAAGGAAAACCTAGAATGCATTTATTTCATAATGTAGCTTTCTTCCATTATCATAATAGAGCCATCATAGTTGTTGCAAACACTGTATGGCCTCAAACACCTAAATACAGCCGTTAAATTGGACATTTTTTAAGAGGAGGACATTTTAAGCCTCCCTAGAGAATTGTGTTGCCTGGCAAACTCTCAGCAGGAACCATCTATTACTGCACAGCCTTGCTTACATGTGAGAGAGGAGGAAATGATCTCAGCTAACAAAGAGGACATATTTGGAACCATGAGCAGGGAATGGAGGTTACTCCAAGGCCATTAAAGTTAAAACCAAACACTGGCACAGGACCTCAGGTGGGTTTTAAGCTGAGCTGTTGAGTTTAGGAAGTTTGTGTTCATCCTTGGCAAGTGATTTCTGTCCTCTATGATGGCAAATTACAGCTTAACCTCTATTTTTATCCTGAAGCCCCATCTCACCTGCTCTCAACGCTTCAGCTTTGTGCACCAAGAGGACAAGGTTGCATTGCAGAAGTGCAGCACCTAAGACACTCAAAGCTTTGCAAAGTATTCCCCTCTCCAAATACAAAGGGTGCTAAAAACAGACTCTTTTAATCACTGCTGTGCTTATTGACCTCAATAGCAAGGCAGAGACAGACACTTGCTGATTAGTTTTAGGCTGGAAATCAGGAATAACTCGTTTATTTTCTATTTTGTATCATCCATGCTTAGTAAGTCTTTAGCTTGAGGTTCCACTAATTGTATCAATAAAGTGATTACGTGGCTAAAATATCATGTGTGCCACCCTTCCAATTACCTGCTAATCTATTAGAAAGAGCTCAGAAAGACTAATCAGGAGTTAAAGATATTTCATATCCATTTAATTTCCAGTATTATTCATTTCATTATGATTTGTTTATATATGTAATGAAACTGAGAAGCCCAGAGACACCTTTCTTTTGCCCAGCTCTTTATATCAAAAAAGCTTTGAGACAATTAAATAAAATTATTAGTGGGGGATTAAAATATGGCACTCGCATTGACCAGTGTGCCAGCTTTTCAGTAAGTGTTTTTTTGTTCTCATCTTGGCTACATTTTAGGATTCATAAAACCTGACAATCAATTCTTCTCTGAATGAGCAATAAAAATCTTTCATTTCACATAAACAGTATTTGCACCAATATGCTGCTTGCACTGAATCTGCATAACCAATATTACAATATCTCTTAGTGCAATTTGCACGAATAATGAAATGTGAAAAGTGTGCCATGGCAAATCCCATTATCACATGCAGTTCACAATTAACTCTGTTAATGCTGACCCGTCAGCAGTCCAGCCTCTCATTTTTGCTAGAAGTGGTAAAGTAGTTACCAGAACCATTAACTATGGTTTCTTGAAAAAATGAAATTATCTAACAATGAAAAATAAGTTTTATTTCATTAAGAATTTAATATTATTTTAAAATTTCTTAGAAGCCATTTTCCTTACTGTCAACATTATCTCCATCCCAAGGGACAGCAGTTTGCTACACACTTCTGCCACTTCAGAGCCTAATTAAATAAAAACACCTTTTCACTTGGGACTGAAAGGTTTTATGTCACCTGCCACCAGTCCCTCCCAGCTAACTCAGCTGTGTATTCTGGATCAGCATCTTCTCCACCTGCTTGCTAATAACAGGAGCAGAGTCACCCTCACAAACTTCTGAGCTGCAGAGCACTGCACCAGATTAAAAGAGCATTATCTTATTTGCCCTTAATATAAATGTGCCCAAAAGAAAAGCCTAAAAATTATACACACACATTCCCTCAGTGTCCATACACAGCACCTATGTGAAAAACACCAATATTATCACTTCAAAAATAGTACCAGTATCATAGGACACACATTTAAAACTTAGCATCTATACTTTTAGATTAATAAGACTTGTTCTGACAACACCTGAAGGACAACTCTCATTTTTAAAACTACCTAGCACCACTAAAAATGTATAAATGTAGGCACAATATTAATTTGACAGCTTGGGGTAAGGACAGGAATGGTGTGGCTAAGTGCCTACTAAAGTAGGCTTGGCAGTTTGTTGCAGAAAATATTATACATTCAGTCCTAGGAACAGAATTCAAACATCAATCCTAAAGTACAGCTGAAAGAGGGAGCAGGTGCTCTCGACAGCCCTTAGCTGGGAAAAGCACACACTCCTAGCTCAGATCACTTATCCATGTGCTTGTGTTGTACCAACAGCAGCAACATGGGATCAGGCAGAGTGTGGGAGGTGATTTACATTTTAAAAAGTACAGGGTACAGAACCGTGACCAAAAAAATGGAAAAACCAAACAATGTAAGACAGGATTTCATGGTTTACTATTCAACAAAAGAGGCAAAGCAAAAACCTCTTAGAGAAGCTCTGAATTTAACAGGTACAGGGACAAACCTTGTGTACAAGTTCACCCAGTCCTGTGAGAACTCCACCAGCAATTGTCTTTTCCAAGCGCCGGGAAAACATCAGAGCTGCTGCACATCTTTCCATTATACTCTGCCATTCTTGGGAAATCTTCGTTTTCTTCACGATCCCCTCCCAGCCACGCTAATCTTTAACGTGGTGACACACGAACCAGCTCTGTTTTCTGGAGCCAGTCAATACTTCTGTGGTGTTCTGGGACCGCTAGAAATCAGATCACGAGCCCTGAATAAAAAGAGGAGACTGTTCCCTCCCCTCTACTTGTGAAGTTTTAACAAATTTCCACATGTAATATATAAGGCAGAACTATTCCTTTACTGGTGTTTTAGGTAGCATTTAGTAGTTTAGGCAGTCTTCTATACAGGAAAAAGAGAATGCATTCACCTCCAAATGGAAATTTCTACTTCTTGGCAACTCAATCTGCAGAAATGGAAAAAACAACCTCATACAGGGCAGGGGAGTGGGGGCAAAGAAAAAAGTGGTGGGGGGGGGGAAGATTACATAAATATTAGCGTCCTGGAATCTCAAAGGGACATCAGACATATCCTGCAGAAGCCAAAGAAAGCTTCACTGAGGTTTTCCAAATAATTGACAAGAAGGTTTCCATTTCCTCATGATCAAACTTCTCAGAATAGGGGGGAAAATAGTAGGGTTTATACTCAATCTCTTTCAGCTGTGGCCCGAGAACAGGTCAGGAGATACCATCAGACAAAAACAGCTCTACTTTCTATAACTGGGATTTCACAAAATGCAGCCTGGCCTCAAATGTGTGGAATAACTTAATACTTCAAAAAACTATGAGGTCGATACAGCTGACACAGATAGCACACTTCCAGCCAAACCTCTACCAAGCAATATTTACAATCCAATCCCATGCTTAGAAACTTCCTGTGCACTCCTTTGTACTTTCAGCTCTCACTGATCATTGTGTCCCCCCAAAAAATTAACCTGTTTATGGACAAGACGAGCACTAATTTCTTTATGACTTTAGCAACACTTTCAGTCAGTATTTTAATTGTCTTCAAAAATCTGGTAGTGAGCCAATTCTGAAACTAAGTAAATTGACAACAAACAATAAGGGAAGTATTTTTTAAAATATTATAAAGATTTTGGAACATTTGATGATCAATGTATGAATGTCAGCATATAATATCCTCATTAATTTTCTCCTGATGAAAGACAAAAAACACACTATCACAGTTAAAGAGCATTTTTAAGTTATATAACCAAAAGGCTGAAGGATCAAGCACCAAACTTTCTTGCAAGAAAAATTAACCAAGTATTTTACTTGCAGGCTCTAGGGTTGACCCAACTGTCAGGAGAGGGCAGCATATTCTGAGTTTTTACTCAACATTATTCATCTCCCCTTTACATGTATCTCACACCAAGCCAAATGTGTGTGATGGAAATACAAAAAAAGTTTACAAGTGTAGAAAATACATGGGCACATGTTGGAAAGGTCTGTGGGGGTTGTGAACATTCTATACTTCTCAGGATCTGGTTTAATAAATGGTCTCCCTTTCCTGCATTCCTCATGTCACCAACCACCCTTTATTTTCATTGGGTGTTTAATATCCTGCATACACAATTTACCCAAATGTGGCCTCAGTTCTGATATAAATACCACACCATTAACAGCTCTTTAGGGTTTGATTGAACAAATCCTGTTCCACTGATTAGAAGTTGTCTGTATCACAGAGGATTGTCTTAGATTTGTTTCACTAAATCCAGGCTATAATAGCTTCTCTCACTCTCTTTCAATTCCCAGTGCTTGATAGTGCCTCATCAGCCTCTTAGAGGTTCTCCTCCTTCTAATCAAACCCCTAGAGGCACTTCAGCAGCTAACCTGGGTGATTACAGGCATTGCTGCTGTAATTTCCTAAATTGTAAATGCTTTTTCTTAGTCATCAGTTTCAATTGTGTAAAGTTGCCCAACTGTAATGGAAGTTGCATGCAGAAATATTGTTGAAAATTTAATTTGCATGCAAATCTGCCCACTTGCCATCCCTTATAGTGAAGTGTAAATGTAGTCACACAGTGCTGCACTCATGGATTACCAGGATTTTCAACCAGGCACTTGAAGGTACCATTCTGCATTGCCCACAAACATTCCTGTCTAGGTTCACCACTCACAGCCATGTGCTTGCACACATGTATTTCCAAATTTCACTGATGACTACATGCTCCAGCTCCCAGTAGCTACAAAATTCCTTTAAACCATTGCAGTTGTATTTGTGCCAGAACTAAAACACACGTTTTCAAATACTAACATTTTTACTTCATTGCCTTCCCTTCATTTTCCTCAGTCAAAAACAAGCAAAGAAAACCAACCCCACAGTCTCTGGCTAAACTTTCCAGTGAGATTCATCCTGAGCCTCGGTCCCTGTGTGCAGTCAGGAGTCTCTGCCCTGCCTGCCCTTGCTCCTCCTCATTCCCCACGCTGAAAGAACAGAACGGCGTGTGGTGCACCCTCATTGCTTCAGGCTCCGTCAGCAGGTGCCTGTCACCAACACCCACCAGCCTTCCTGTGATTTATTGTATTGAGCACTTGTAGCTTAGGTAATTAAGGAGTACCACTCTGATGTGACTAATAATCACCACACAATTCCTGTTATGCTAGAGAAGTCTCTTTCCTCCTCACCTCTTAAGCTTTACTCAACACAAGCAGCTGACTTGCTGCTGCTTTTTATTTCATGTTCTACACTTGCAACACTCTGGATCTGAACTAGGTTGAGTCATTTTAACGTAGCACCTGTAGACAGTGCAGCTACAGTCAAAGAAAATAATAAAAAATGTAAAAGTACTTATTCACAAATAAAAATAACTCTCAGCTTGAGACAACTTTAATTTTGGTTTTGAAAGTATTAGTGTTCCGTTTTACTATTACAAATGCCTAGAAGTGCATGCTAAATCTTAGGCATCTTGGTACTTAGGAAGTACAAACCCATCTCCTGTACATGGACATTCACTGCAGTAACTTCTTCCAAAACCTGACTGAAAATAGGACAAGTGGGAAAGAATCACACCCTTCCAAGGTTTAGCTTTTGTCTCTCTGGATTTTCAGTCTAATGAGGGAGTGCTCCAATCTGCTCTAACTTCCCTCTGCACAATCTGGGCATGTGCTCTTTACAGACAACAAATAATCCTGTTTTCTTTATGGGAAAACATCCCCACCCCAGTGAACAAGAACTGCACACCAAAATGAAAGATAATCCAGACATACATTTTAGAAAAAACACTGAGATTAGGATCTGTTAACTTCAGGGAAAGGAAAACACTTGTTCTAATGAACCAAGAGCTGTTTTGTAAACATTTCATACCTGTTTGGAAAGCTGAAACAGAAGGGTCATTGCTAACAAAATACATGCACCAATTCTTCAACTGTACAGTAGAAAAGTGTTTATATGGTCCATTAACTATTGTTACAAAAAGAATACATTTCTACTAATTCAGTAATGTATAAGAGAAAAACCTTTTCAGAAAGCATTTGTACATTCCAGATTTTCTTGGAATTACAAAGATGTAACAACACACTTAATTGTGTTTTGGGTTGTTGGGATTTGTTTTTATGTTTACCAAGAAAATTTGCAGGCTCATTCATTAAATCACAGGATACAAGACACTGGAAATGGAACAGGTCACTAAGGGTCAAGTATTATTTTTATACATAACTCAAGCATTGTCCCTGGAGTAGGTCTGAACGATATGTGAAAGAGTTCAGTAATGAGTGTTATCACTTAATTTGGCATTCTTGTTTGAAATTCCCTTCAAAGCCTCATTGTGTGTTGAAATAGCCCAAAATGTCTTTGAAACGTATTACTACTATAATAAGCAATCTCAGAACAGAAGAATATTGTACTTTTCTTTCTGATAAGTTTGTACTAATTGAGATACTGAAATAAACTTTGGAGCACCAGAAAACAGTAAAAACAGTAAATATTTCAGCTTCCATAGAGAGATGCAAGGCAAGACAGTTCAATTTTACAACTCAGACTTACACCTAATAGGATTTGTGTGTTTAAAGAAACATACAGCAAGCCTGGCTTTTTACAGTCCTTATTTAATGGAATACACACACGGAAAAAAATCTTAAAAAGAAATTAAACATTACAAATTTCACTGCACTTCTGCTTCTCATTTCATGGCAAAATTCTACTGATAGAAGGAAAAGGATATTCACTGTTCTGAAATACCTGGTCTTCAACTATATTTAGAACTGAGCTTGGCCTGCAGAAATAGAGCTGATCAAAGACTAACACAATGGTGTCTGAGGTCTTGAAATATAATTCATTTCATTTTTAAAGTCCTTATTCAAAACAACAACATCTATCCCCAGTGCATCATTATGTCATGCACGAACTCCATTTGCTCAGAGGAGTAAATTCCACCTCTTCCCTGCTCTCAGGCAGAGGTCACTCTTAGCACAAAAGGCAGGAGAGCACAGTTTACAAACCTTCAGTGCATTAAGGCACAAAGAAAAGAATATGAAGATGTAGATTTACTTCAACTCTTTTGAACACAGCAAGAAATAAGGCTGTAGGCAGTATGCTTAAAGCAATTGATAAAATATCAGGGGAGAGAGGAAGAATTGTCTTTCATTGCAGTTTTCCAGTGACCTTAATTTTTAGATTATTTGCACTTCCGGTCACAGAGTCCAGACAGGCTCCAAGGCCATGGCTATCCATACTCCAGTAAAGCAAATTTCTCAAACTGGCTACCTGGAGCCATTGCTGCTTCCCATCAGCTGAGTTAGTCACAAAAGATCTTCGTTGTTTACAGGTGACACTTCCCCAGCCAGTCCCAGTCCAGGTGCAGCTGTTCTGTACAGGCTCTACTGTGCTCTGTGTGCAGTTTGAACTACATTTTTGTTAACACCTGCTTGAAAAGATTTTAAAAACTTTTCTTCAGTGAATTAGAATTTAGGATTTGTCATACGTAGACATTTTCCCATGTCACACTAATCCATATACGAGCCCCCCCTATAAAACACATAGACACACATTAGATACAGCTCCAGCATACCTCGGGATTTGGTGTCAGAAGAAACTCTACATACAAAAAAGATAGCTCCTCAGTCCTTTCCCTCCACTAGAATAAAATCCCCATTCTGTCTTTCCAGAGCAGAGTTCTCAAGATGTATCTGCTGCTCTAACCCAGCAATAATTGCCAAGCATCTCCAATCTGAGGTACAAACAAAATGATTCTGAGCAGCTCCACATCCCTTCTCAGGGCGTTAGCATTGGCCAGCCTCTTCCATTGCCTTCCTCTGCATTTTATCTGTGCTTTTATCTTTTCCTCCCTTTATTTTGCTTTATCTATTTTCGACAATAGTGACTAGCCCAGTATAACAGCATTATATAAGCTTTTTACAGTGCCATGTTTTGCTTTACAGAGTGAGCATAAATGAGGAAACACTAAGTTAAACTCTGACAGCCAATGCTGGATGTATCAGCTTGGCCTATAAATAAGCACTGATCACCTCCATTTTATTGAACTCATTTTCCAGGCAAGCAAAGACCACGAGATTCCTCTGCAAATTTTCCCTTTACACTCTCCAGCAGTGCTGCTAGTGTCAGCTCCGACAGATTTATAGCCTATTCATTCATGGGAACAAAAACCCTGCCAGGGCTGGTCATGGAACACGCAGTAGCAGTTAGTTCAGAAGATAACAGCTGCAATACCTCACTTCCTTATTCAGCACTCTATAGCACACACTACTTGGGAGATAATAAATGCTTCTTGTTTGTATTTCTTGAGTAATATCAGAGGAAAAGGTCTGCATTACAACAGTATGAAGTGGCACTGCAACGCAGGGGGATTAATCAGGGCTTTCAGTGTATTTATTCCTTCTTTGCCTTTATGGTTTTATAACTGACGTGAAAAAAAGTTGCTCTATACTGGTTTGAGATACTGTCACTTCCAGGGATAGTCAAATATTTAAATTTTTTAATTAGTGCTCATTTAATTTAAAAGGTTGCCTTGAATTGTTTTGAATCCTAAGGCCTTACAACGTGCAGTTCTTCAATACCAAGAGACATTCACTGTCAGAATTAACCAGTTATTTCCCCTTACACTCAAAGCCAAAAGAGTGTTTAAACTAAAGATTGTTAAAATTACCAGATTCCTTGCACTATTTTGAAAAAGCAAACTGAAACGTGGGATAGCTTTTAGAATACTCTGGGCTGCAGTAAGACGTGGTATCAGAGAGAAGATGTCAGACTAAGACCAACACTGCTGGTTTTGGAGGGGCTGCTCACAGCCATCAGTGCTGGGAGAGATGCTCTGGTCTTTGGGCTAAAAGCTGAATGTTCAAGTGATGCACAGTTGCCTCGTTGCAGCCAATCAAAGTCTTCAACCTTTTCTCAAAGGTGTTTGTGCAGCTCCCCTTCCCCTTCAGGAGCCTCTCTGTGCCTCTGAAAATGCTCAACAGAATTACACCAGGCTCTCATCAAAGCGGCACGGCCTGAGATCAGGACCCACTTATGTGCAACTAATGCATATTTTCATGGTCCCTTTGAAGGGGATACTTCAGTGACATGAAAACTGAAATGAACTTTTATCAATGTGTGATTTTCATCTTTTTACCACTCTCTATTGCAAAATAATGCTCAAATGAAGCCCTGAAATGAACTCTTAATTACATTAAAATCAGGTTTTACTAAGTATTTTTTAGCCTTGAGCGTAATATTCAGCTCTTACAGCTGGCTCAGGAGATCAGAACTTCTAATCTCAGAGAGAATTTTCAACTTCAGTCTCCTTTCAGAACCAGAGTGTCCAAAACTAACTATATGGGGCAGGGTTTGTGCTTCAGCTGAAAAAAAATGCACACCAATTTCTAAAAGAGTGGTGCAGGCCAAAGGCATTTACCATCTTGAATTTCATACAAGCTTTTACTAAAGACATGATCCACTGTCCCAGTTTTTAGTTTGATCAAATGTACCTGCATACCACAGCAAAGAGAGGAGCAGATTTATTGTAAATGTGGGAAATATGGGAACTATCATAAAACGCACTTGAAAATAAACCATTAGCTGACCTCATTAGAAAATCCACCTCTCTACCAAATCTCATCTCTCTCAGCAGAGCAAGACAGACAATGATTTTACCAGACCAGACCAAAGGCTTGGGCTGGAATCTGCAGCACTCAAGACTCCAACTGCAGATACAAAAAGATGCTTCAACCACAACAGCAACACAGCCCATGGAAAGCATCTCTGTGTTATCTCTCCAAAGGCAAACTCGTGCCCCAGTGGGCTCAGACTTCCAGATTCAGCCCTGAATCTCCTCGTTTCAGTCCCTCTCAGTCCATGGAAAATATGGCATCTCTTACCGTAAGCACAGTCCTTGCTAATCAATCACATTTTATGGTGTGGCCTCTGGCTCAGCTGGAAACACTGGAGAGAAGCAAGAGCAGCAGTTTAAAATTCTGCCAATTTAATACTCCTTCCTAATTTTAAGTGGCACGGGGGGGGAGAAGAAAGGGGAAAAAAAGGAAAAAAACCAACAACAAACCCAAACTCCACCTGTACTGAGGTCTATAGCCTCTGTGGCATTCCCATTGGATGTGGAAGAAGGGGAAGGAGAAAAATGTTTCTGCATTGAAAGTAGGGAAAGAATGGAAGAAACTTACCACTCACATGATTCATCCTTGCATTGTCCTACCCTAGCAATATAAATCTAAATATACATACATATTTAATTGTACAATATTTATAAAGAAGCTTTCATGAAGCAAACTTGTTTTATCTGCTGAAAATTAGCCACCCCCTGCTGTAAAAACTGGATTTTTTTCCTCACTCAACACAGAAATACATCCATTCTCATAATTGTTCTTTTCTTTCAAATCACCTAATATAACAAATGCTAGAAGACATTATAGTGCAGCTGCTAAGCAGTCTCTTTATGAGTTGAGGCTTCAATGCTTTAATGGGGAAATTGCCTGATTTAAGTAAATCATGTCACCTCCACCCAAGTAATCATATTTGTTGCAGACTTCTGCTGACCTCATCTCTCCAGCAAAAACAAAAACACATTTACATTTTCAGCTTGAGATATTTGGTTCAAATGATTTACAAATAGGTTGTAATGAAAACTAATTTTAGCCTGCTCCAAAGATACTATTTAAGTTCTCTGTTGATAGTGTTTACAGATATTCAATTATTGGTTACTGTCATTTAAACAGAAACAGCATGTTTTTGCATAACACAAGCAAGCAACTTGTGAGATCATTTCTTTATAGGTTACTACATTTTGAAAATGTTCGTTCCAGGGCAAGTAATTGAACATCTAAAAAGCTAAACAAATGTTAAATGTGTGTATTTTCTACAATACGGGGTTCCAGTGGAGTTTTGTATATGTTGTTTTCCCCTCTGCTTCATGCAGGAAATCCTTTAGGAAGCAACAGCATTATCTGCATCATAACTTTTCCATGTGACATGTTCCAAAAAAATGCCAGCTAACTAGTTTTGTGAAATTTCAGGCAAGTTTTAAACAATGAAAAAGAAAACCAATTATTTTTACCTGAGTTATTTTTCCCACATAGTGGCAAAAGCCATGCTCCTGCCATCACAAGGCAAAGGTTTGGATTTCCCAAGGAGCACAGCGCAGAGACAGCACAGCAATGCCCTCAAGACTCTCAGCCTCATGTGTTGCCTTTTCAGCTAAAATTAATTTATTCATCATTCTTACTCTTCACTTGGTTATGGATTTTCCAGCATGCAAACACAAGTTCTAACCTGGATCTAACCTATCTTCTTCTACCTCAAATTCTGGCACAAAAAAAAGAGAAACAGGGCAGGAGTGAGAGAGAAACCTATGGAACTTACTAGAAATTACATCTTCCTTGTATGATTGTAACTTGTGTGCAATTCTAGAGACATGAGACCACAGGAAATATTCAAAAATTTCACCTGTTTTGATACAACATAGATTAAAAAGCTTCATTCAGCTACTTCCATAATAAGAGTACATTCCCAGTACTACTGGGAAAAAAATATAAAACTTGTGTAGTTCTGTAGAATTTGACAGTTCTTTACAGGTCCTAATAATTTTAAGTCTTAAAAAGAAGCTTAAATGTATTTCCTGCTAATAAACATAATATGGTTTTAGGTACTAATAGACTGAAATGGTTTGCCTTGGATTTATATTCTCCACATTTAATTTCAAATTTCAGGTACAAAGGTGAGATTTGAGGAAATCAGACATCGTTTCCCTCAATAAAAAAGCCAGATGAGATTCTGAGACCAAGTGTCTTTTTTTTTTTTTTTTTTTTTTTTTTGGTTATACTGGGAAAAATCTATTTGTATCATAATCCAATCCAAAACTATTTTCTAGGTTTCAAAACAAACACTCATTTGTTTTTCATTATTTTACAGAGACATTGGCATACAAATTTTTTTATAAGACAGAAAAAAACCTAAATCTCTACTATAAGAAACTCAGAAGGCAAAATTTACACATTGCAGCCTGTAAATTTAAAGTGAAAGGATGATGTATAACCTCCCATTTACTCATATTGATGTTTAAAATGACCTAAATAAGCAGCATAGGGTCCTTCAGAAAGGCTTCCTTTATTTAATTCCTTCTTCAGCTAAAAGGATGAAGTCTCATGCACACTTCTAGGGGATATGATTTCTTCTCACTAAGAATATTCATTAGAAGAAAGAAAGGAAACTAAAAAAGAGCAACTAAGCAAAACTCAACATTTTGCTTCAGCTTCATATCCTTTGTGCAGGGCTCTCTCCATTACAATTCCCTTTCAAGCATTTACAAAAAGATTGGCTTGTCCTGAGTTGTTACAGAAAAATCAAAAGAAGGGAGAGTGTGAAAAAGCTTCCACAGGCAGTAAACATAAAGGTGATAATAGAAGCAATATAAAGGTGATAATTGACCTCAGTGGTCAACTTAGCCTAATATTCTTTCTTTGGCACTTGCCTTTACAAATCATTTCATGTTTATAAAAGTTCTTAATGGATCATAATGTAATATAATAGAAAAAAATCTTTTCCTAAGTATTTCATTATCTTCCAGTGAAGAATGATTTCAAAACATTTATTGGAAATTTACAGTAACAACCCTTGATCTTGTTGCCCACATGCATGCCTAAAACATCTACTAAAACAAAGGTCCCACATGACTTCTGGCAAAGGGTTCCTGCCATTCTAAACCTCAGAAAAGTTTTCAGCCCATATTTCTCTCGTTTTATACTTTCCCAAATTCACTGCATAGCCTATGTTCCAGAACTCACAAGACCGATGTGTCATTCACCAGATACCTTGGGCAAATAACCCAAGAGCCTTTTAAATATGTTGTTTTGTTGGGTTTTTGCCCAAATTCATGCAACTTAGTATGAAGTCCCCCTTCCCAGGGCTTTGAGCCCCTAAAATGTGGGTACAACAAGGTTTGTAAAGAAGCCTGCCAAGTTTTGAACACAATGTATCACTTTTAAAATACACTTTCCAATTGAATAAATTTGCCTGCTATTACTCTCTTCTCCTTAAATATCCTTTCTCCTATGGATGACAGATTTTGCAACATTTTCATAGGTACTATAAAGCTCTGTCCTTCAAGAGACAACATTTTAGTTACTTCACCTTTAGCAAAGGGCCTGTGTTAACAGCTTCATAAAAAATCAGCCCCTCTAAGTAATTTAGCATGTCTATACAGGAAGGTTGTTTTAATATTGTTCAGTAAAACACAGCTTCAAAAGTCAAGCATGGGATTGGAAAATGTTACTAATAACAATAATCATCATAGAATGGCTGGGTTGGAAGGGACCTGAAAAATCACCACATTCCAGCCTCTGCCATGGGGATTTGGTTTTAAATTTGCAAACTGTCAATATATCTGGAAACAGATATATTGGTTTTGATATTATTTCTGTGCATTCTGACTAGAAGGCTCTTAATGTTATTACCATTATTTCAGTTAGGTGAAGTCACCTGAAGTTCTTTTGCCATCTGTTTCAGCAGCTTCTCCTGCCTCCCTCCTTCCCCTGTCCTTTGTGGAGTTGTCTATAGCTCCCCTTTCACAATACATTCATGTAAAGATGACGGTGAGACTCTCCTGCTCACACAGGACATTGTTACTGACAATTACAATTAGTGTGTTATCAGGAGCACTGAAGGAAAAAACATGCTACAGTCCCACCATGGGTTGTTGCCTCTTCAATTGCTTATACTGTTGTTCTTGAGATCTTGTTAAAATTATACTTAATGACTGCTGTTTAGATTCGTTTATCATGAAACCTTATACACAGGTTATTCACCCATTTAGTTTGCAACTCACTCCTGTTATCCTTCTTTTCCATTAGCTGCCTGTTAACAGGAGTTTTGCCTGCACAAATAATTCATTCCTTACACTGGCATATCTTTATTACAGGAATATATATATATATCTCACATCTGGGGTTTTTTTGCTAATTTATGCCAGAAGAGTAGAGTTTGTGTTTTCCCCATTGTTTTTCCTCTCAATGTTTTCAGGATATTGGCTGATCAATTGTCTTCTGATCAATACAGAGATTAAATGGAAACACACATTTCACCAATATATGTTTATTCGTGCTGAATAGGACAACTATTTCCTTTGAAATATTTTCGGGTTTGCTGGTTAGAATTAAAGGGAATGCTCACAGCTTATTTTATATTCATTTTTCTAACCATTATGCACATAATTTAAAGAGAACTGTGACTATTACTTACAAGTTGGCCTACCCATAGTCATTGTGCCACTCAAGAAGTGATTTCTCACACACAAGCTCCACTCAAGTTGGTTTTACTGAGTTACAGAGTGAAGCAGAGGGGAGTGCAGAATTCAGGGATAACACTCACCCACGTACATACAACTTCCCTGATGGTGGCTATGCCCATGGCCAGGCCAAAGGACTCTGGAAAATCGAGGTTTCAGTGCCAAACCTCAAAGAAATAATCCACTAAATGAAGAATAATTTTCTTTTGGCATCATCTAAAGTATCAAATGTTGTTTGCTATCCCTTCCCTTTATTTTTTGTATATGCAAAAAGCAAACAAAATGGAGGTGTCCGCAGCCAAACACACTGGCCTGTTCCCTTGTAATATTTTATCTGATTCAATAAATCCTCCAAAGCTTTTTGCAACTCCAAGCATACACAATTGTCTAGTTTATTGATAAATTATGCCTCATTTTCTTCACATTGTACATCAAAGATAGTGAACACTCCTCGGCCATAGCCAGAAACAAATTCCTGGGTGTACCAACTCCCAGGCACACAGCTTTCTTCACCCACACATGAACTCAACCAGAACACACAGAACTGCCATCTGCACAGAGGGAACCACACTCACTCGAGCAGCTCTGCCATGGTCAGGCTTTGTGCTGATCTCACTGCAGCTTTCTGCAGCAGGCGCTCACTCCAGAATTCAGACTGACTGAACACAATAGCATCACAAAAGGACTGCATGCACCTGAGCAGCGATGGTGTTAGCCGTAGACCTCTCTCCAGACATAAATACAGAAATAGACACTGGGGCTGGAATTTTCTAGCTCTAAGCAGACAATAGCACAGGGCTCTCCCTCCCAGGCTGAGGGCTGGTGGTGTCCTGTCACCCTGCCTGGTGTGCTCTGTCGTGTGGCACATGTGCCTCTGCCCTTCACAGACACACAGAGTCATTTTATTACCTTTACCACCCCCACCTCCAAACAAACCATCCTGCAGAATGTAACCCACAGTAAATGGTGTTTCTGGACAAAATTATATCACAACACAGAGGGAAAATGCCTTAAAAAACTCTTCTCCTCTTCCTGAATGCTGCCACAGTGAACTCCCTAAAAGCCGCAGCCTTCATGTGATTTGCTCTCGATGCTACCAAAAGCTCATGGGACAGGCAGGGCAAGGGACAGACTCTGACTCCTCGCGTGCTAAGATGAAGAAAATCGATTTCAATGCCCAAGGGAAGAAATTACTGCTAGAGAAGGTCGCTCACCACTGAAAGTTGTTCCATTATCATGTAGTCTTGGAAGAAATCCTACAAAAATTAGGTAAGTGTGGAGTATGAGCTGGTAAGCTATAAATAACCTAGGGGAACATAAAAGGTATAAAAAGAAGTTAAACTTTGAACCAGGTAACATTTGCTTATGTATATTTGTTCTGATAAAGAGTTTAGGTAAGACAGTGTTTGATACTAAAGGACAATAATTTGTACACTGCACAAACAGCAAAACTGACACAATGCAAAGATGATTCTTGTCAAGTTGGGATTGCTGCCAGTGGAGGGTGGAGCAACTCTCTGAAGAAAATGGTCCAATAACCATTTATAATTCCAAGAACATGCCTTTTTTTGGAAATTAGCATTTTCATTCAAAGGCAGCCTGATTTCCTCCATATTTTTTAGGGAGCTAACATTGAACCTCAGCTGAAAAAATGCCCAGCCTATCCCAGACTCCATCATGTGCCAATGGCCTTGGAAGCAGAAGAGGAACTGGCAGAGAAGTCACAACACAGGAACAGCCAAACTCTGATGGTTCATTCATGATGAATCTAACAGGCACACTCTCAGAGGAGCTAAGGAAAGCACACTCCAGGGTGGACATCCTCCCTACTCTCAAGCAGAAGCTAAATATTCAAAATGAAGACCAACAGAAAAGTGCTAGGAGACATCTGACTATCCTTAAGAGGAATTCATGGAAGCTAATTACTTACAAAACTCAGAATAGAATGTAGAAAGCAAACAGAAAAGCAAGTCTATAATTAGCTGGTAAAGCATTAACCTAACCATATACAATGAAACACCCAGTACTGTTAAAAAAATATTACCCATTTCCCAATACTCCATGCCTTTTTTTTTTTTTTTTTTTTTTTGGTCATACAAAGCCTCACACTTTCTGGATAATACAATCCTAGGGAAAAAGAAAAGCAAAACCACAACTTGCTCATTTTCATAATCTCAATTTAAAATCAGCTGCAGAGAAATCAAGATACCAAATTCACCTTAACATATACCAAAACAGTAGAGAAATTAGTTTTGAAGTCTTATTCATGACATATGAATACTTGGTGATACTGAATATGCTAAATTAAGATTATAACTTCAAGTAAAACAAATAAAAATTAATATTCTGTACAACAGGAAGAAAAAATAAGGATAATGAAAACACAAAGAAGAAAAAACTTTTGATGTAAACATTAAAATGAAACAAATACCCAAGACACAGCATCCACTGTAACTGCTGGATTCCTGGCATGATATCTGTAATACCTGCACAGTTCCCAGCTCTTTGAAGGAGGTTTCTTATTTGTATTTTCTCACTTTTCATGACATCCCAGGCTAAAGTACACAGAAACTGAATCAGGTCATGCTCAAAGATGGCAAGAGAGTAGAAGTGGAAGGACATCAGGTGCTCTCTCAATCCTTAGGAGCAGTTAAATTGACACAGAATTTTGGATAAGGTCTTGGAAGCAGCTGGAGAAACACAGGGAAGCCACTTGGAGATAAGGCTGTATTAGGAGACTGAAGAGTCTTATTAGCAGGCAAAATGCACCTTTGATTAAAACCTCTGCTTTTTTTGTTTTGGCTGTTTTGTGTAATTTAATTATAGCAGCACTCTCTGCAGGATAAATGCTTTGTGAAGTCTCATGAAGGACCAGCTCTGCTGCACAAACTCTGCAGAATGACAAGCTGACAGAGTGGAGCAGCCCCAGAGCTTGGATGTTAGAGTTGGCAAAAATCATATTTATAGACAAATCAAAACCAAACAAACCCCACCCTCTCTCCCTTACAACACCTGATAACATTTGAGCATTGTTTCAAGAGATGCTGAAACAAAGTTCATTTATGTAAGAGGAAAAGGCAAACCACAGTTGTCAGCAATATTTTAAACAAACCACAAGTGAGAAAGGAAACTATAAAATTAACTAAAGTGTCAATACATTTAGCTTCAGAGCACCTCACCATCACACCTGTTTGTCTTGCACATCAAAGAACTGCAGAAAAGAATTTTGGTCCCGATTTCCAGAAGTCTCACTAGGACTTATAGGATGGTATCAATACCACTGAGTATATGTTTAAATCTCTATCCTCATGCAAAAACAAATACAGCTTTTGCTTCCATGCATGGTATGAGATGGTAAACATTGAAATTCTGCCCACTTTCAACATAATTGATACTTGAACAGGCCTGAAAACAGATAAAGCTATTCCTAAAGGTAAGACAAAGCACAATATCTATATAAATTATTTGATTGGCAGCATTAAAAAAATACACTTATTTGAAGTACCTATGTTCTATTTTCCTCTAAAAGATATTTAAGTTACTAAGTGAGAGGGGTTTCTAATTACATTCCTCTGGTTATTGTGCTATACAAAACACAAAGCCAAGTTCAGTCATGACTGTGACAAAATTGGTAGCACAATAGCCTGTGGATTCCACGTTATTCTACTTTCCTATTAAATATTTTAGTCACTGACCATGTATAGTTTGCCTTCTCTTGGGAAATTAACTATTTTTTCCATAGTTGCTACCACCAAATGGGGTGCACAAGACACATCAGAGAAGAATTTATGCAACCAACATCTCTCTGCAGCTCTACAATTTTTTGCACTATATATCACATTAAACCAGTGTCCCTATAGTTCAGTGACACCAGAAAAACAATCCCTGACACTAATAGAAGTTTTTGCCAATGGCTGTTCATAACCAGTTATGATTTTTGTATTCCACTCCAGATTAAAATTGAAGCAAGCCTAAGAATTTTCCTTGCTTCTACATTATATTCTTGAAACAGTATAGTAACATTTTTCTCTTCCTGGTGTTAAGAGGGGGGGAAAAACCCCAAAAACCCCATAAAAGTTCAAGAGCCTGCTCAGAGATATGACATTTTTGATTATTCAAATTTCAGGTCAACTCAACTGAACCCAAGATTGGAGCCAATGCAATCATATCCACTCAAGAAAGACATGCTAAAAGTGACAAATTTTTTAGTTTGTTATTGAAGGTATAAGTATTTTGTTATTGAGGCATATGATTTTCATCATACTCAGTTAAAATAAGAACTCATCTCTATTTCAACTTCTCCTGTTTAAAATGCTAAATAATACATGCTGTTGATTTTGAAGGAATAACAATTTCATATCTACAGAAGTTCCAAAATAGTTCATTTTTTTTCATTTTCATAAAATACAAATGGAGCTGTTTTTAAATTATGTTAGTGAATAGTTAATAACATTAATTTGAAATTTTAATATATACATGGCTAATATAGTAAAGACTCAGAATAAAAAATAATATAAAGATTTCTTTTTGGAACACCACTGAGGCTTTAGGGCATAAAAATAAGAAAGCAGATGACAGAAAATCCAGGACTTGCTCCGAATGTCTTTCAGACACTAACAGGTTAAAAGCAACCATCTATACTATCCCCTCACAGGTTAATTCATGCATAGAGGACAGAATAATCTACTCATTTGCTCTCATGCAGCAAATTAATAGACCAAGCAGCAAGAGGCATTTGCATCTTTGCAGAACTAGCAGGCTATTTGGCCAAAAGTATATATTCCTCCTGAGAAATCACCGAGACCAAAGGCACCTGAGGAGAATTCCTGGGTGGTCTCACACTGTTTCCAGGTATTTCCTGGTATCCCCCAGCTTCCAGCTCAGCAAGTCCACAACAGAACACATTTGGGTGTTAGGGTTTGTCACCACTGATGCTCACTGTAACCTCACCCCAGAACCCTCCCCAGGAGCAGGGGAAGCTCAAGCCATGTAAATCCCTAGCCTTAAACTCCCTGCCCATTTCACATTCCTCCTCCACGACATCCCCACCAACCCCACAGAGCACCCTGAGCCCAGAGAGGGGTCCTGAACATTTAAACCTCCTAAAGCAATTTTACCAGCATCACTCCAAACATCCTGTGTGCTACAAAGAATGAGTAACTTGGGCACTGGACACCTCTCTCCATGCCCAGGCAAGGCACAGAGAGCTTACACAATCCTCCAAAAGCATTGCAAGCATCTCCCAGTGCTCAGTTCTCCCAGCTGAACAGCCTCCTCCATCCAGGCCCATACAGAATTCCTTGTTGATCAGGTGGTCCTTGCCAATCCATGTGTTATATCCCAACTGGAATGATGTACACTCTCATAAACAGGGCCGTGCCCAGCTCCTGTTTGCTCAGTTTGGCACAAAGGCATTACTTTACCACTCACCTAGGAGCCACTCTCCTTCACATCAGAACTGATTTTTATCCACATCACTGATCCAAGGTATCTCAGGAGTACCATCCACGCTGCCTTCTGAAGATCAGCCCACTCTAAAGAGCACAAGGCTCGAGAGGTAACATTGTCCTGACTACTTTGTAATTTTTCCATGTGCTTCATGATTCCCCATCACCGCCTTACCAGATGCACAAGGCTACAGAACCATCAAAAAAAAAATTACATTCAGAAGCCATGAAACTATGTTCAGAACAAATTACTGGACAGTTGTTCTAATTTACAGATATTTAATCCTGGCTTTCAATTAAAATATTAAAAACCTTGCTGAATTCAAGCAAGGTGTGCTTGAATGTGTGTTTACTTCAAATGAAGTGAGGTAATCACATCCTGGTGCCACCCATTATTATTTAGGACACTAATTACAGCATTTAGAGGGGAAATTTTAAGAGTTACTTTTACAATTTGGGGGCAAATATGCATATTTAAATGTACACCTCATCTGGCAGTCACCCTAAAGGTTAGAGAGGTTTGATGAATTGACTCTCAATGCACAAATAGCAACAACAACTTGACTGAAGTATCATTGCAAGCAGATAAACCATCCCCATAAAGCTCTTGTCTTTTAATGCCCCTTTAATGCAGTGAAGCCCAATTCAAATAATTTCAGATCCACAAAAGCCTCTGGAGGCTGATGACGTTCCTCAGAAAGATCTCCTGGCTGAGAGAGGCAAAGCCAAACTCTTCACTTACCTCTGGTAGAAATAAACAGTTTATATTCACTTCTGTGGGCACTGAAGCTTTTCAGCCTAACTCTGGCAAACACAAACCCAAAGCTATTATCTGAAAAATATCAGGGCTGCTCTCATGCATGAAAAGCAGTGCTTAAATACTAATTTTGATACAAAATACAAAGCACCAATGCTTTATCCCAACCTTGGGATATCACCACAGTTGCTTCCTTGTAACCAAATTCCTGCAATGCAATAATTTGGTGAAGTACAGTTGCTTGGGGTTTTTTTGTGGGGTGTTTTGTTTTTTGGGTTTTTTGTTGGGATGGAGGTTTTTTGTTGTTTTCTGGTTTGCTTTTATATATAGAATCATGACAGTTAAAAATATCAACGATATCTTTATCAGAATAGCGGTATGAACTTGCAATTTAAAAAATGGAATTTGAAAATCTAGTTACAAAGCAATCATTTGAACAGCCTAGCTTTTAATTCACCTCCAAGCTGAAATAGGAAATAGAAGATGGGGAAGCTGTAAGTGGGGAGATGGAGGGATGGTATATTTGCTAAAGTACAAACTAAGCACAAATCAAAGAGAATGCAGAGAACACGCTCTAGAGAAATTTCAGCTTAGTTCTGCTCAGGTACACGCTAGGGAGCACAGCCCACCCTGGGTGAGAAGTCACTGCCCAGAACAAGGAAGTGACACTGCACCTGTACTTTTTATCTCCTTAAGCCTTACTGTGCTTCAGAATGCTCAGTTTTTAAGCAAAGATTAATCACAGCTTAGATAGATTTGGTTCCACTGATTCAGTACAGCTCTGTACTCAGAACTGTGCTTAACACTAGTGATATTAGAGACAGAATTTTGTATTTAATCTTAATTATCAGAGATTGTGTCTTAATGTCACTGTGTGCTGCCTCAAACCAGTGGCACGGCCAGGGAAAGGAGAAGTCCTGACTTAGAGCAGGATTTCTCAATCCACCAAGCAGGATTCCCAAACAGGGCTTACAGGACAGCTCAGACTACACTGGATGTGTACTTTTGGACCCTGGAAAATGAAATCTCCGTGCAAACACTGTGAAAGCCATCACCAGAACAATATCCAACCATGCCTGTGAAAAAAGGCCACGTGTCCCCCTTTGCTTTTCAAAGTTAAAGCAGTGCTGATTTTTTTTTCCTCCAATGTATTCATGTGAACAAGATATTTCATCTCACAGATTTTACTTCAGTTCAGTCTACGCACATTTTAAATAAATTAAGATGAAATAAATCCATTTTATTGTATTACTTTGTGCCACCTCCATGAAATAACGCTCATCTTCGTATTTTGTAAGGGATGTTGACGTGCCTGAAAATGGTGCATGAGGTATAATCTTTGAGGATTGCACTGCTAGAAAAATAAATCTAAGCCTGTGTTTCAAGCTCAGAATGGCACCGCTTCTGATTGAAATGCCTCTGAAACATTCAGTCCAATACAGCTATGCTGTAAAATTCATACAATTGATTACCAGGGTAGCTGTAACAAAACTAGTGACTAGGAGCTTTGTTTTCTAAACATCTGTTCATCTCTTCCAAAATAAATCACATTCGATCCTTCTGTTTCAGAATTGAGAACTGCAAACTCACAGCAGGAAAAATCAGGTTACAAAGAAGGGTTGCTCACACAGACCATGAGCAAAACCAAAATTAGGTTCAGTGCTTATTCACAGTGAAAATCCTCTTCTGGAGGAGGAATTTTATTCACCACAGGTCTCAGTCAAATAAGTCTGAGTTATGTCATGCTTAACAAAAGAGTGATAGTTCTTCTCTTGTTTCTTGCATTCCTAGATCCAGGGGAACTCCCAGGCTGACAGAGCCTTAACAGGACAAGGAAAAAAGAGTAAAGTATCCTACAGGAATAAAACTGCTCCTTGCAATAGCAAAGGCAAATTTTTAATGGAAAAAGTAAACGTGATCACTCAAGAAAGAAAATCAAGTTTAAAAAGTCTTATTATCTAAACCCAAAGTTAACCAGTATCCTCTTTATTTATCTTTTTAAGATCAAAGCAAAAAAACTTCGCACAAATCCGCAACATTTTGGGCAGGACAAGTAAGAAATATCTGTTCTGATGAATAAATTAAATCGTATTTTGAAATAAGAATTTATAATAGTTCTCAGCTTCAACCCTAGCAGCACATTGGTAACTCCAGAAATCATCAGAGCACAGAGAGGTAATAATAACACTTAGTGAAAAGGACAAGAGTATATTTAACTGTCAGCTTCCCAATAGCTGAACCAAGAAACTCCCTCGGCATTTTCTGGCACTAGCTCCATTTCCACTTTGAGTTCTTCTTATCTCTAACAAAGAAAAATAGCTTTATGAATCAAGAATCAGCAGCTTTCCCTACAGACAGCATTCTACAACTGCCACTCAGAGAGACACCAGGAGGAGCCACGTTTTCAGCTGTGATCAATGCCATTTATATTTCCTTTTATAATGACAGCACACACATTCAAGGAGGGGGACAAGTGGGCATGACCATCATATTAATCACATTCCAGGCACAGAAGAGTTATTTGCTAGAGCCACGTGATGAGCAGGCATAGAGAAAACCTTGGACTAAAAGGGAAGAGTTACATTTAACCCAACATCTGCTTCTATTATGTCACTAGAACAAAACAAGAACACAATTAGAGCACCCAAATCAAACTCTTTGTCGTAATTTACAGGCTTAAAATAGGACAATACGAACCACAAGTTTCATAAAGCATTCTCATTCAAGATTAAGCAAAGAAGATGAATATATCACAATTCTGATGAGAGCAACAAGCAACATGCCATCAAAAATCTAAACAAAAAGCCACTTAATCTTTCTTTCTAACCACACAACTTACAGGAGATAGTTTATAAATCCAAATTTCCTATGTTATTCTCAATTTTAATTCACTTTTAATGTTAAAAATATAGTAAATCTTGATTTCTGATCAGTTCTGTATGATGAGATCATACAATGTGGGCAGTTTTTAGAAATGGAAAAAAAAATGTGAACAAAGCTCAAAAAATACCTGGGCATGAATTTTTTCCCAATTCCTTCCATTACTCAACATCAAGGCTTCTGATAGAAAGCATTAAAAATGCAAGAAAAACATTCCTGTCTGGCTACCACAATCAGTAACACCAATTACCCAAATCTCCCATCCCACTTCACTCCAGGTTTACCATATTTTGGACTTTAGGAAGAAAATGACATTTATTTGTACACAGTCTTAGGAACCAAGGGCAGAGCCACCAAGAGCACATTACTCTCAGTCACGAGGATTCTGCCACTTCAAACACAGCAGCCAGTGGTGTTTTTCTCTGCCCAATAAACATCAAAGTCAGGTAAATTTAATCAATGCTTCTAAGGTTTGCAAAGAAGAACACGTGGCTGATTAAGTGAGAGGTACAAGCAACCAACACTCAATTACTCAGAGAACCCCAAAGGCCACATCACCTTGAAATGTCTGGTTCTTTGTCAAGAGCTCGTGTTTACTCAGCAGCTCAATGATTCTAAAGGATTCTGACATTTTTACTACTCCTGAGAAAAAGGTGAACATCTTCACCTCATCACAGAACAGCTCTCCTCTGCTTTTACTGAATATGATCCAAAATTTGATGAAAGAGTATCCTTTGCCATACAAGAATTTCCATGCAGTAGGTCCAAGAATTACATCCAGACAGCAAAAAAGATGCAGTTAAAAACAAACATTCACTTTTAGGTCTTTCATCTACACTCACAGGTCTACAGAATTGGCATGTATTACAACTGAACCATCTCTGCAATTTGAGTAAGTGGCAGGTTACTCAGTGCCACACAGAAATAGAAAAGAAAGCTACTTTATGAATACTAAAACAGAAGGGGGGAAAATAAAATAATGATACATGGGCAAATGGGTCTGTCTAAAGTTAGCACAACCAAAGTACTTAAAGCATTTTTTCCTCTAAAACTTTCCTCAAGCTAATACTCAAAGGCTGAAAGCGTTTTGAATCCTAAAACCCTTCTTTCTTTCTTTCTCCTAAGGATCCAGTATTCAGCCTGCACTTCCTCAAAGGAAACATAACTGGCCCTACATCCCTCACATTTTTTGGTGACACAGGGAACCAAGGACTAAGCATTGACCATTCCAAGCATTGCCTACCACTCAGTTCTTTCCTGCAGCCACTGTGGCCAGTTCCTGACAGCTTACACCTTCTAGTTCAGGGGTCGTTTTCTTTTTCAAGTACATTTAATTATTGATTTTTACACCAACTGTTGCAATTTAAATTGCAGTTCAAGCTGGCCCTGTATTACATCCTGACCCAAGTCAGGAAGACGTCATTAACTTCAGCAAGGCCCTAATTTCAACCTTTTGCACTCCAGATTTACCCCAGAGTGAACTACCAGCCAGCTGCAATAGCAGAAAGGAGGGCTGTTCTTTCCAGTAGCACCTAGTTAGCCAAAAATTTTGATAGTTAAATGTTGATACTCAGTGGCACACATACCTGTATCAGTATAAATTTAAGTCCCATCACATGTCTCATGAGAAGAGTTTTAAAAGGCAGTAAAACTTCATAAGTCAGTTGGATGCTTTTCAAAACTTTCACGATGAACACTTTGCTTATTGTCTATAATGTGTACTGGGAACAAAATGTGCATCATCTGCAGTGATTTTATTTACTCCTTTACATTTATATAGCAAATTTGAACTCTTTTATTATATTGCAGCCTTGCAAAGCATATTATCATATTTCATTATCTAACACATAGGCAAATGTATCTTATGAACAATGCTCTATTATTTTAATGAATTCTGAATATCTAGCATAAAATTGTCAACATTATAAAATAATGTAAAAGTAACTGCAAATGTCTACTACAAAGGAATGGAATTTAACACTCACATTTTCATTCTAAAGTTTGTCAATGAGAACTTAATATGTTTCAAGGAAAGTGTACTTCCATTATGTCATTAGACTTTATTACCCAACTAGTCAAAAATGGAGAAGTAGCAATCCACTGATGTAGCTATGGTCCAATTAACTTTTATATTTGAATAATGGATCCCAATACTTCTGAGTTCAAAAGCTAAAGAATTACTGTATTTTAGATATTTTATTTCTCAGAAGTAGGCACTAAATGTTTGTGCTCTTTCAAGTTCTTTTCAGATTTTAAAAGTTATACACAACAGCAAAAAAGTTCTATAATTATATTGACCCAGTGTTGAAGTTTGGCAATTTATTTTAAAATCTTCAGTGGCAAGACAGAAAAGTAGATTATCACAATCTGCTATTATAAAAACTATTCAAAAGGTTATGGAAAACAGATATAAAATAAAAAAGTTACCCAAGAAAAATACTTTTCTACACAGGTTTAAACCATAAAATTGCAATGTAGTTTAGAGATTGCCATCCCTACACCTTTGGGAGATCAAATCAAATCAAAGTGATCGATTCAGGTCTGACTCACAAAACTCTTGAACACCCTAATCCAAGGAGTTGTGACTGTGGTCTCCCCTCAATATTTTTTCTCATTTACTTCAGCAAGAACTAGAATAGATCCTTTAATTTTGTTTCCTCCCACCAGCCAGAGTTCTCACCCTTTACAACACTAGCAGCATTTTTCATAAAGTCTCTATTCATAGAATACAAAAGCAGTAATCAATTATTGTGGTCCTTGTATTTATGGAAAACAAATAAATGAAGAAATAAATCCGTAGAAAACAGATTGATATTGTGAACTAAAATCAAGAGTGCTCAGCCTCTAGTAGCTTGAGTGACATTTTGTATGTAGGCCACAGTTTCACAGTCAGAGTCATGTGTAAAATAAGAAAGGGCTAAGTACCATGTGAACAGAACTAATGGGAGAGAGATACAATTATTGAAGAGAGATGGAGAAAAATATTCACAAAAAAAATCTGTACTGAATGAATTGTGAAATAATATTTCAAACCTACATTTTAGCAAAAAAAATAAAGTATTCATTCTAGAATAATGAATTTCTTGAGAGAGACTATTTTATTAATAATGAATGTTCAGATGGAATCAGATACAGTAGGTGGAAATAACACAGAATCATGTCTTGTCAAATGTGTGATTAATTTTGCACTACAGTATTGATTTGACAGAACACCTCTTTTTTTTTTTTTACCTGTTCATAGCCATTTAAGCGTAATGGACTTCTTTATTATCCAAATGTTATTCCTTTGTTTAAGCTTTTCATTTGAAAGCACTTTGATGCATTTATAACTAGTTACCAATTCTCTGGATCTTTATATGTGCATTATATTCTAAGTTTACTCCTCCTCTTTTCAAGTCTATTAGCGTCAATTAGGCTTGCAAAGACATGCAAGTCTGGCAGGCAAACTTTGATAAAATGCTTGGGCTGATCAACCAAACAAAGACAACACCACAGCATTTGTTTCCAATAAATGATTGCATTTAATAAACATTTCCTTGGATTTTACTCTTTTTATTTTACCATATTGGTGCATATAATTACTTTTATTAACATCATAAAACTACCATCCATTGTGATGTACACATCACTTAAGTATCATTAATAGTTTGCATACACTGGTGAGCTAAAGAAATGGTTGGATTTAGGAATAAACTGTTCCTTTGAGAGCACAGACAATCGAGCCACATTTCAATACACAGCAGAGCAGCACAGAGCTGTCTCTGCATAAACACCTGTAATAGCAGAAGAAAATGGTTTGGCAGTATTTTGTGCTCACACTGTAGCCTGCAGTCCTTCCAGAAAAATAGAATTTTCAGCTCTCAGCTCTCACCTTTCTTCCCAAATTAACATTAAAAAAGTTCTGAGACAGTTTCTCCTGCTTTTACTAAGGTTAAATGGTATCTTACTTCACAAATAAACCAAATAAATTCCTCAGCAAGAGCATGATGGAACATATCTATTCCTTCATTTGGTTCTACTATTCACAGTTATCATCCCTCAGGTGAACAATTTCCTTCCACCTTCCAGAAAAGACAAACAAAGTGAAGAAGAAATATTTGCAAAAGTGTCAGAATCAGATGCTGAATTTATGGAGCTCTGGGGGTAATTAGTAACCAGGTAAATACTAACCAATAACTGCAGCTGCCATGCATGTGGAAATACAGCCAAGTAGATGGGAATTCCAGCTGTAAAATAGCCTTTGAAAGATAAACAGATGCACTCCAAAACAACATTTATTTCTTAGCAGGAAATTAAATAATCCATTGTATGAAAATTTTCTACATTTTTTGTTTTAAAATAACAAAAATGTAACTAGCTCTAAAAAGTCTGCAGGGTATTTTAATACCTGATTTCTACAGTCCACACTTTTTTATCCCACCTCTATAGTGATGGAGAAAAAGAAACAAAATTCAGATGCACCACTGTAAATATCTGGCATTCCTACAGCTCCAAATTGCAAACACCAAAACAGTATTACCTATAGAAATTTGCTGCCTTGATATGTTCACTGCTCTTTCAAAAATAACTTTGTAGTGGAGCATTAATTCCTGATCTAACTGAACAACAGCACTCCTCCTTCAATCACAATTTGAAAACCTAAGAGATAATAAATTTTAAATATTTATTGGGTAGTTTTTAGCAGTGTGCCAGTCACAGGGTGACATTATTCACAATTTTACAAGATTCAACAGTATTTTGATTTTCTAAACTGGAATATATCTCCTACTTAATTGTTCATAAATACAATTGAGAAATATAAGCAGAAAAGTGGCGAGTCTCAAACATCAAATGCAACAACAAAACATTTCTGCAGTTCCACAGCACAGATATTTTTGGCAATAACAGGTGAGCAGACGCCCTGTAGTAAACTGGAAATTTAGGTGAACACAGATATGGGATTATAAATGCCCTATGGAGCACATCAGCTGTTCTTTACTGGTATTCACAAAGAAGGATGCCAGAGATTTATTTGAGGGGACAAATGATTGACCAGATTAGATTTGATCCCTACCACAATTTGGACTACAGATTTTCTTTTCAACATCTTTCAAATTTTGGTCCTACTTCAGCTTTAAATAAAAATCTCAATAGCAACATGTTCATGTTAATAAGCTACCATATGATTTTTTCAATTACTGAAATTTTTCCTGAAATTCTAGAACTAATTGTAAAACAGTTAAATATAGAGTGAGATTACACAGAGAGAGCAGAGTTTACCACTTTATTAAAATTGTGATTGTTCACATAAAGACTCAACCAGGTCACATATTAATAATTATCACTGACAATCTTTAACATCAGACTAAACCCACAAGTGAAGCAATATTACATCTCTCTCTCTCATTTATCTTTACTGCTTATGGCCCCTCTGTGGTCAGCATGCTGTGAGCTTCGTGGACATTTAATTATGAACACATCATAAATGTGGCTGACAAGGCAGAAGCTGGGTTCAGATGCTCCTGGGATGAAGGAAACATCGTTGAAACCACTTAGACTTGCAGTACTTTCATTCTGTTACAATAAACAGTGTTCTGACTTACCATAGCCACACTGCATAGAAAGCTCCCTCCCTTTCTCATTACACATTTTCATTTCATCAAATGGTACAGTGAAAATATGAGAAGGCATTGCTCGTGACCCTTTAAAAAAAAAAAACACTTTTTACCTTTCACTAGTGAGATTACAATGGTGTAATACCAGTGTAACAAGGGCCAAACACTGAATTTTGCTACCATGTCACACAAGATTCCTGGGAAAAGGGACAGGAATGCAACACCTGGTAAATATCACTGTGAAGCATTTTGGCTGTGCCAGGTACCAGGACAGACAGCTCAGGCAAAAAAGGAAGAGCACAGCAGCAAATATAATTTTTTTCTATGAGTACCAATAATTATTATTCCTCCCTATGAATTCCTGGGTATCAGCAGATACAGACTACTCTGGCCTAATGTTTTTGATAGCTGTCAAAATTCTGACACATCGTTTACTCCAGTAAAGAAGAAACAAGCAAACAAAAATAAAACACCACACACCCCCAGGAACTGTCCAAGAACCAGCACAGCAGCTCCCTGGTACTATAGATCTGAAATAAAATTTTAGCAACAGAATTACATGAACATTTTATCTTGAAAACACACACAGTAAGGAAGACCAAGGCATGTAGCTTTGGTATAAATAAAATAGGAAGTCCTGGATGAATTAGTTAATCTACTGTACTGCCAAATTGGCATAAAATAAGCCCAAGATCAGAACTGGGACAATGTTCTTTCAGAACCAAAGTTATAATCTGAACTCAAACTGGCATCACATCCCCACCAAAGCTGCTTTCCACCACCCTCTCCATACCAGCTCTGGTTTTGGATTTTGTCTTCCATGGCAATGAAAACCCAAGCAGCAAATAACAGAGCACCTCAATAGTACTGAGGTTCCTGAAGCACCATTGTTATAAAATGTTCTAAATCCTCATCACTTATAAGCTTTACTAACAAGAACACTATTCTAATAAAGTGTTTTATTTGGATTGCTATTGACCAATATTGACCACAAAGCTTTTAAAAAACAGCACAAAGGTGTTACCTTTAAGGTGATTTTTTAAAATATATATATATATATAAAATTATTTTTAAATTATTTTCATAGTGCTAAGAATTAACATGTGAACAAAGAGTAAATCTTGCAAGCTCCCCTGATGCTTAAACACCTAAGTAAGAATAAACGTGCATGCAAAAAACTAACCAGTGCCATGCTTCAAAGCAACTGTCCTCGGTAGTGCTGAGGTACATATTTCTATACCTCCCCAACAGACTAGAAATAGAAAAGACAAAGCATATAATAAAGCCAAGCACAATGAAAGAGCTCTGAAGAGAGAGCTGAAAAGTAGCTATCATGTTGGCAGATAAATTCTACACACAATTATTCATTCCTAGCCTCTTGACATGTAGATTAATGAGTTTGATAACCCAGGCTTCTAAGAAGTAGATTCAACTCTGTTTCACTAGCTTTCTTCTCCTCTCCTAACTACAAACAACACTTTGGTCTATTGAGGGGGGGAGAAAAAACACAAATCGATACATTTGCACTGGTCATCAACATTTTTGCAATTGAAGTCCTATGTCAAAAATATGATATCTGCTGTGGGACAAGGCTCTTTACTGGCCCTGTCAGGAATTCACAGGGGCTCATGTGATCCTGGAGGGAGGAGTTTTTGCTTCAGCAGCCTGCGCTTCCATGTCAAGTTCAAAGTCGTATAGTAGCCAAGGCAAAAAAAAAAAAAAAAAAAAAAAGGAAAAACTGCAACAGCTATTCTCATAGTTATAATGACCCTGTACTCACTGCAATGTGTTCTGTACATAAAATTTCCCATTTCCTCCCTGAGGCCAAATGACCTTTTGTCGACACTTTGGTTAATGCTCACTGATCAAAGTGGATTTTAAAGCAAGTGCTGTATCAGGTTCCAGCCCCACGGAGGGTACAAGGGGCTGTGTTTGCCTTAAACCACAGCACAGCGATGCACACTTGGGGGGGACACAACACCGCTAATGATTTACAGATTTATTCTCTGTCCAGGCAACTCTTGCCGAGTGGAAATGTTTCATTCTTGATTAGTGAGCAGATTTGAGTGCTTTTTTTCATCTCAAATGTTATGAGTTCAAATTCTCTTGAGTAATAACAGTCATATACAGCTGCTTAGGATTTAGCAGGAGGCTTAAGGGATGGGGACAGAGGGTGCATTTGCTTGAGGTTACCCCATTTTCCTGGTTAATCACAAGGTGAAAAGTAGGCTGTGGCTCTTAAAAAAAAAAAAAAGGAATCCTGTGCTGTGAGATTATTACTTAGATAATCACAATTTCAGAAACCTGTCTAGTGTAATTATAACATTTTTCTTATTATCAGCAACTGGAAAGGAAATCAAGATTACAGTGGGCAGTCGATGCCTGCTAATGGGCTCAGCCAGAGGGAGGGAGGAAGTTGCAACAGCCCCAGAACTGGGCACAGGCTCTGCCAGAGCAGACACCGAAACAGCAGTGACATTCCAGGGCATGCAAGTGGAATTTACCTGTTCAGGCATGGAGCGATGTCTTTCACAGTCTGCAACAGATATTTCTGCTGCAAACACCACAACAGTTACTAATTTTTTTTGCTCTCTAATGACCTGAGCAAGTAATCAATGTGTTTGAGCAATTTTGTGCTAATGGCAATGCAACATTTTTTTACCTACACCTGAAAGTAGGTTGGATTACAGGATTTTATTTGCTATTATCTTTACCTTACTCAGGAAGAACAAAGTTGCATTTGCAAAATTTTAAGAAGAACTTTTTCTTTAAATATTGTTTCAATCTGACTGTTTAAATTTCAATGTATTTGCTCTGGATTTTTTGGCTGACTGGTTTGGTTGTGCTTTTGGTGGGGGCTCTCTTTACTTAAACAAAAAAAAAAAAAAAAAAACTCAAAAAACCAAAACCAAACAAAAATTTTTTTTAAAGTGCTTTAGTGGAGGATGAGATACCTGGCACTCACAGGGGTGAAAGGCATGCTCCAGTAATATCTCACATTTTATCTACAAGCTTTATGATCCTGCAGCATGAGGCACACCCCCTCACACATCCCAACTGTAAATCTACTGCATGAGAGGTTATTTAGAGATACAAATTACTGTTATGCACAATCTCCTTTGTAATCAAATATATCTTCAGTTTAGCATTCACTTTAGAGAGGTCTCATTCCTTTAATGCTCTTAAAGCCAACCTACTGAAACAAGTTCTGGAAGGAGAGTGTTATTCTTCAAAGTAAATCATAAGCAGGAAAGGCTTTTTCTGAAAGATCTTAGAAATAGCTCATGCTGATGCTTCCAAATATTAATTCTCAGAAATATTGACACTAAGTGAGCCCTATATGTATCTAATATATTGAGCAATTGTCATGCAGACCTATCCTTCCCACTAGAGCAACCTGGGATCTGCATGCAGCCAGAGCATCTAATCTCCAAGCATCTAATCTTCAAGGACAGGCATTTCTGTAGATTGAGGGGAGAGGCACCAACAGGGATAAAATATGAGGCTATTTTATTAAGATGATTGTACACAGAAATCTGTTTTTCCTGCACCTCCCAAAGCCCTGAATCTGGGCATTTAGATTCGCAATAATTTCGGTTATGGAGTTGTGAGAGGAGCAAGGGCTCTAAGCAGAAGTTGTGTTTGCAAGACCAGCCCAGTTGCTTTCATTTGCCACTCACATTGAGCTACACATTTTATCCAAGCCATGATGTGCATTATGAATCCATATTCCACAATCACGGTGGCAACATTCTCCTCAGACACTGCTCGGAGCACCTCCAGCAGTTTGCTGCCAATGCTGACACAGCAGCACTGCCACAGTTCCACAGAGCTGTTAGCCAGCAGCAAGAGCTGAGTAGCCCAAACCACCACAGCCACAGCCATTCCAGACAGAGACAGATATGCAAAACACCAACTTTTGTATCGCTGGAGTGTCAGCAGCACTGAGATTCCCAAAACCAACCCAAGCAGCCTGTGCAAAATGGTGATTCACCATTCTGTTTATATCTATAGTCTTCAGACAGCATCAACAAGGATACACAGCCTACAAGATAAATCTTGCTTGAGATCTAGAAGTCATTAGAAATCATTAAGCATTTCAGTGGAGATTACAGAGGAAACAACGGCATTAGGGAAGATATACACAAGATTGTTAACTGGGAATTAAATTGTATTGTAAAACAGCTTTGTGGTTTTGTTGAGATTAACAGCCACCAAGAGTGATTTCTGCTCAAATATGTCAAGCATCTTCTTTCCTAATGCTGTGAAAATAAGTGGAAATGCTCAGTGCCCACAAAAGGGACTCGGGGAATTCTCATTTTACCAGAGTGGTGCTGGGCATGACTGGTCCCATATTGATGGGGACAGAAAAATGCTCATGGCTGCAGAAGCAAAGGAATCTTCTGAATTATGACGACTTTAGCACAAGAGAGCTCAAGAATCATTTCTTAATTGTAAATCAGTGGTCAGTCTGTTATATGCATCTTTTTATCCAGTGAGAGGGAGTGTATCAGCCTCACCTTAAGGGCTTCACATTTTGTGTATAGAGCAGAGACTTCTACTTTTTTTTGAACAACATCTGGTGCTCGAGACCTGCTAAGTCCTCTTTGTGTAGTGGCTGTTACATTGATAGACACTGGGAACTGAACAACAGAGATTATTTTTGCAGCCAAATTGATATGCAGGTGCACATCTGAGCACATTTATCTCTAATTATCTGTTCTCAGGCACAAAACAAGCAGTTAGAGCAGAAAATACACAGGTATTTATTTCATGTTGCTCCTGCTCTGAAATTTGTATGCAAAAACGAAGATCAAGTTGTCAGAAAGAAAACCAAGTCTCAAGCCCACTAAAAATATGCCCCAAAGTGACTTGCTCATGTGAATTTTAAAACTTGCATTTTAGGAAAGGCAGAAAAGGAGAAGAAGTGCCTGCTCACAGGACTACCAGAAGCACTGAGATTGGCTGCCAAAGAGCATAAACGTAACTTCAGACTCCTTCACCACAGCCACTCAACTTTTTTGGCAGACATGCATTTTCTACACCCCTTCTGGGGATAAAATGCAGTATCTTGGATATGTGCATGTGGTAACAGATGGTCTATGCCAATTGGTTTAGTGGCAAATATTGCATACACTTCAAAACACCTCAGGATTTTGAAGCTGTAAGTTGGAACGCCTGGACAGAGAAATTTAAAATCAACACTTTGAGGAAGATAACGTCAGCTGCATACAGCTCAGGATGTGCATCTCTCAGATGAGATAATTCTGCATTGTTATCACACAGGATTTTTTTTCAAATAAAGATTAGTTCTATAGCTTTCACTAAAAAAATTCACCTTTGGCTACCTTGGCGTACATCAAGCACCAGGGGCTGCCAGTACAGGGATCTTTCCACTGTATTAATTTCAATGCAGTGCATGTTATGTCTAAATCACTTATTGCCATGGAGCAGAGATCCTCAGGTTAGCTCTAACAAAGGGCACAGAGTCTATCAGCTCCTGCAGAGCTCTGCACTGCCTCAGCTAGATTTCTTTTGGAACCCCAAACCTCTCTACTGCTCAGCCCAGTGCAGTCTGGACACACACAAGTACAGAAGGCCAGGAGCAAAAGCAAAACCCTGATGCCATTACTTCTTCCAACAGCTAATCACTGACCCACTGCTGAAAGACACTGGAGCAGAGTTAAACTTGTGCTTTCTTCCCTCATTTAAAAATAAGAACTCTTACCTAGACACAAATAAGTGCTGCTTGTTACACAAAGCAAAGAGGGCACGTTGTGAGAGCCCAGCTCCGAGCAACAGATTGAGAGGCTGAGATGGATTTGTGTAATGCATTCATGGACCAGAACAGAGATCCAACAGATCTGCTCCTGTAGCAGCCACACAACAGACAGGGACGCTGCAAATTAATGCAAATTAAGCCTAACAAATTTGAAATTTAAAAAAAATACAGCCAAATTTGGACAGCCTTCACTGCTGCAGTCCACCCAGTTTCAATAAAGTGCTCCAAGTACAAGTATGAAAAACTGTATCAGTATAGGAGAAATAACATATTTTACTTAAAGTACCAAGCCTGATGATTAAGGAGTGAGTGCTCCCTCTTCTCCCCTTCCCCAGCCCTCCACTCACACCCCCCCACCAGCACCAGATTCACAGGATTAATATGAGACTGGCTTGAGGGTTTTAGCAGTAACTGCTGCAAAACAAGTTCTGATTGGTTGATTCAGAAATTGGGATTCTGGGCAGTGTTTTATAAAAGGATAATGTATCTTTAAGCCTAGGTGCCCTTCAGGGAAATGTATTGGATAAATGTCTTCTGAAAAGCCTGTAAATATTCCATCGCCTCACTGTCATTACTACCATGAAATGATAATGAAGCATGAAAGAAATATAATTCCATATTCAGATGACAGCATTAGCCTTCATAAGCAAACTGAAATATTTATTAGTAAAATGTTCGGTATCTACGCCTGTAATCTAAAAAAAAGGACAAAAATGTTTTATAATAAAAAAGAGATTGAATGCAGAGGTAAAATCTGGTTGGCTGATTTTATTGCTTATTATTAAATCCAGGCAAAACAATTATTTTTTTCTTTTCATTAGTAAGGCACCCAAATTAAAACTATGCCCTCAGGCTGTGAGGTTTACAGTAGTGATTAAAAACAAGAAATTGTGATGCATGGGGTTTTTGACAATGGCATAATCAAATTCATTCATATTGTTCAATCTTTCACTGACAAATATTTTTACAGTGAAATATACCAAACAAAGAAGCACATACAAGTACTATCAATACAGAGAAATTAGGAAGACTTGTTGTTATTGCAGCAGAGAACAGATACAATGTTTCTATAATCTTGAATACAAACATTATAGTGTAGTTAATTAGGGTAATTATTGCCTAAATTGTGCTTAATTGTTTTATACTGAAAAGGATTTCTGAAAGAAGCCTTTTGGATTTCTACGAGGCACAGAAGTGAACACACTGCAGCCTAAGTATTTAGATGTAATTTCCTAAGTTTGATTGCATTTCCTATAAGTCAGAAAATACATCCTGAAGCAGGCTGGGACAGAGATAAACACGAGCCACATGCCTTGACCTCTGTTTCACCTTATTGAAAAAGAGGCGTAAAATAGTCATTTAGTACACTAGCATCAGAGAGCATTCACACACTCTAAGCACATTCTTTTGAAAAAAAGGTCTTTGAAGTGAATGAAAAATTAGAAATTCAAGTGACCACAATCAATTCTGAAACACTGCACAAAATTAATTACAGTTTTGCATCAGAAGCAAGAATGTAGATTTCAGACAGTCTGTGTCATTTATCTCATGCTGTACAATATACAAGGCGATTAAAAAGCCAAATCTGTTCCCACCCCCCAAGTCTAAGGCCTATCAGAGGCTGTGAAGTACAAATGATTAACTCCAAATTATTCAAGGGATTGTACAGACGCTTCAACTTGAATGAAATTTGCGGCAAGTCACAGGAGCTATGGAGGGACAGATTTGCTGCTCTTTATCAAAATCTAGTCTGACTATCGCAGACAGAATCCAGATAAATTGCATAGTAATCTGGCAGTGGCTGCGGAAAGCTTGCTCTGCAAAATCCAAATCTCTAATTTCTATCTGTTTTTAATTGCTTGACTTAAATTTGCATTTTTATACAATTGGCTTAAAGGATTTATTCTGTTCTTTAGGCTACTCTAATAAAATTGGGTCCCATTTTCCATGGTATCTCAGAAACCTACTTACATTAAATAAGCATGGTGTATTACAAAAATATTTACTGTAGCAGAAAAAGATTCCTTTTTATGTCATGTTCAGAATTAGGTAAAGAATACATGTGTCAGGAAGCTCATTTTATACTCCCCTATGAAAACATACCTGAGACTGAACAGGATGGCATAACAAAGAAAAGTGAGGGGGAAAAGCATTGATTCAACACAGGATAAACTGGGGGGAAAAACAAAGAAAAAACCCATCTGGATCCAGAGGATGTACACATTTAAACACAAGTCAGGAGCACTGACAACATCCAGGGGACATCCAAGCAACTCTGCAGCACCTGAGTGCTGGCAGTCACAGCAAGAACTTCCATTCTTGTCATTGCCCAGCTCCGGTGCCATTAATGGAGATGCTGGCACCAGCCAGCTCCCATCCTTAGTGACAATTTAATGTCACCCACCTGGACCACAGAGTGCCCTACCCCAAACAAACGTCACAGAACACCGACCCCTGAGCAGCACTGGGCTGGTGACATCCATCAGCCACCAAGTGTCAGAAATCAAGTTCCAGCGTGACACCTCCTGAAATCTGCCCTTCCAGCAGGGCAACCAAGGCAGAACTACCAGGTTCTCTAAAATATTGCACTTCTAATCACTTTCCATCTGCACTTAGCCATTCTAGAACTGTCTAATGCAATAGATGGAGACCTATTTCAAACACAGGTTTTAACTTTCTATTCAAGCTTTGCAAAACATTTGCTTTGTTTATATATGTATGTATATATGGCCTATATATTTACATACATATGGCCAAAGGCTATTTTTGACCTTGCTTTTTTCCCTTTGACTTAATTTGAATACCAATAGTCAAAAAATATATACATTTCAATGTAGTTTACCATAATTCAGTAGAAATGTGACCTTACATCCTTACAGATTAATTTAAAATACCTAAAAAGAAAAACAAAAATACCTAACAAACCGAAGCAAAAAAAAAGCCACCTGTGTTCACCTCCCACTTCCAACAGGGATGCATAGACTCCCTTTCCTTCCAAGGGAGTGTGAACAAAAGAGCACCAAACACCTCCAACAAACACAATCTGACCCAAACCATCTACAGCATTTGGCCCTATATTTATTCACCATGAACAGCCGCACTGCTGGGACTCAGTTACAGTGCAGCCTGGAGGGTCACTGATCTATTGCTTTTCCAGTGGATAACATGTCCAGTACCCAAAGTTGGAAAGAAGACCCCTGAACGAAACCATTCAATGAGCTGGGAAGAAAAGGCAGCCATTGGAGGGGACACACCCACAGCAAACTCTTGGGATAACCATCTCCCACAGGAGGCAACTCTAACCCTGGCTCTTGTGTAGATAAATCTATTAAGATACACAACGAAAGGTTATTCAAACACCGATTTTCCCCTCTTGAAATCAGTGATGTTCCTCTGGGATGAACAGGCAAAGGAAGGAACTTCAGCAGAAAGTGATCAAACCCTTGATCCAAGAACCATTCTACCCAGACCACCAGAAGAAGGAGCAGAAAGATGGAATGACAGCACTTCTGAGCCTCCATGTCCTCAGCAGGCCCCAAGGGAGAATCCAGTCTGGGAAATCTGTCTGGGATTGTTTAATGAAACACCACAAGCAACAGAAGGGCAGTCAATGGTTCTGCTGAAAGATCAGAGGAACTTTATTTTGGTGCTCTTGCTAATGTGCTCGGCCAAGCTGCATGGGGGAGCAACGTCATTTCTTACTACAAAACCAAACTAAAGGCTGGACACCACTGCTGAAACACCAAATTTAAGAGAGGATGACAAAACCACGTCAAACTGATGTGAAATCCAAAGTCAGCATGGCACAGAACGTCCAGTCATTTCTCGTAGCAGCAGGATAGAAAACAAGTGTCCACAACCTCCTCCAACTCAGCTCTGTCCCACCTGGATTTTATCACAGACCCTCCCCATCATTCTCATTTTACTTATTTAATTACTGCTACTAAGCTCACCTTGTCTGAATACATCCAGTATGAGAACAAATACCTCTTAATTAAAAAAAAAAAAAAAAAAAGCTGACAAACTTTTGGGACTCTAAACTCCTTTTGTTACCTTTGCATCCAATACAGACCAGTGGATTCCTTCCTCCTTGAGCATTCCCTCTAGCACCAGAAATTGCACAAGATGTGCAGCCATGCATGCTTGAATTTTTTAAAACACATGTAAAATAATCAAAACTCAGAATGCATCTGACATACTATTCAAGCCTCCTCGTGTCTTCTGACAATTCTGCTATTACTTTTTGGTACTCTTTCCCTCTATTACCATGTTTTTATAAGGTAATTTATATAAATCTTCTGTAAGATTACAGATAAAAATCCATTTAACTGTTGAGTGCATCTTATATGAGTTCCACAATGATACATAATTTTCTAGCAACAAATTTCATATTCACCTTTACATGTTAGAATGAAGGAAGACCTCCAAGGTTTTAGCACAAGTCTTCATAAAAAATACATTTGTATTTTTTCCTTCTTTCAGAGGTTTTGAATTTTATGTTTCTCTAAGAATTAATATCTGATTTCATTTCCAGCTGAAGGTAGTAATTCTAAAGTATCCCTCCCTTTTCATATTCTTCATCTTTGATTCCTCCAAATGCCTATACTGTCAAACACAGGAGTGAAGAGATTGGTTTGGTGAAGCAGAATTCCCTAAAGCTGATTCCTGCCAATGTGAGTCAGTGTCCACTGTACTCAATACATTTTTGTCAGCTAAACAATGTTGCCATAAACTGTGTCTTTTTTAGAGGATTTAATTCCACTGCCACGTCAAACTAACATTCATATCTCACAGTGAGATCATTTAAAATAAACAAATAAATATTTCCCTTCAGCCATTCTTTGGCCGCTTGTCTCCAATGAATATGTTCCATGTGCCCACACTCTTCCAGACTGCTCTCAAGGATATCCAATGCTGCTTTTTACATCCTTAGGTCCAGCAAAAATTCTCTAGCAAGTATTATAACACTGTAGGTCCGAATTGGCAACAATACACACCTCCAGCCCCAGGGCTCCACCTCTGCATCACTTCTGTGCTTTGCCCCCCAAGTCATTAAAACAAAACAGCTACAGAGCAGGAATCAACCCATACCTGCACCACCTCACACTGTACCCCATTGACTTCACTGGCATAATTAAAAATATATATATTTCTTACTTTAAAAATTGGAACTAATCCAATGTACTAATGAGAAAACCTCAGTTAAAAGTCTGTAAGACCTTACATACTTTAAAAGCAAAGCAATTGTCTACTTAGAGCTGTAGAAATTTATTCACTGAACAAACATAAAATCAAAGTGTGATTGAGGCAGAACCCTCCAGTAAAAGAAGATATAAACATTTTGGGAGCTGACATAAAAACTTACTTCATAGCAAAAAAATACAAATGTTGAAAGTAGAGGGGACTTACACAGTCCCCTATGCTTCAAGCAACTCATCATCAAAAATATTTAATCTTGTCTGCCTCATTCTATCATTGCAAAACCAGTTAACCCAGGCAGTAATTCAAGCAAAGGCAAAGTCCTAAGGTCAGCTGCAGCCTTTAATTTGTTCCTTTTGGGAACTTCTCCTGTTACTTCTGAAAACCAAGTTTCTAATCAGAAAAGGTTTGGTGCATTTACCAACATTTTTTAGCAACTCTGTGCCAGATATGCAAAATCAGATATTCCGAATTTCTAACATAAGTTGACAGAGAGTCAATTTGACCAAATTCGTTTGTTGCACTCAACAGCTTATTCAGACTCCTCGGTACAGTAACACTCAGGAACGAGAGCTACTCCAGACTGCGGAAAGCCCTCTGATACACCCACATTTATATTTACACAAACTTATCAAAAACAATATCCACACCCACTGCTATAAAAATCCAACTCTTACCTAATAAACTCCAAAAGACTAAGAGCCACAAGTATCATCCACCAAAGGAGGGGGAAGAGTAGAGCAAGTGTCTGACACAAACAGTGACCTTGTGACGCCTGGAAGGACTTGTAAACACTTCACACAGCCACCATGCTCTCCTGAGGAGAAATGCCTTGTGGCATTGCCCAGTGCTGCACGGCACTCCCTGCACACAGGGACTAGGTGCTTCTTCTCTAAGCATGATTTATTTTTTTCCTTCCTGAAGCGCTTAACTAAAGTTCTATTTCTTTTAGAAGCACACTGATGACAGAGTTTCTCTGCTGCAGTTATGTTTATCTACAAGGAGCACAGAAGTTTTTATTCTTAGCTCCCATCTCCTTTCTAACTGTTGCATAGCTCAGAATTGATTTTTCAGCATCTCTCAGTCAAACTCAACCCCACCCCTTGGCTTTTTTATCCCTGTGGCTCTGCTGCTGCCTTGGATATCAGCCACTGCCCCCCCATTCACAGGGAGCCCTCAAATCCCTGAGTTCACAGTGCAGACAAGTCCATGTTTGGGATGAATGTTGCCCTTATCTCAGCCACGTGGTTTAGCATGAAACATGCTTTAATTTATTGTGAAAACCTGCATCTGTCTAGCACTAAAGCCCAATAACATTCTACAAATCAAGCAAAGTATAAAACATGGCACCTTTAACATTCTTTCTATGCCAAACTTCTGGGGAGGTAACAGAAGTCTGTCTGAAAACTGCGGCAAAACCTTCAGGAGTCAAAAAATTTTGCATAAACCTCAAACAGTATGCAAGGGTATGTAGAACACTGGGAGTTAAAGAAATTGAGTCCAAATCTCTAATTGCAACAAGAAAACTGGTCTTGTGCTGTAATTAAAAGTTTGAAGTAAGCTTCTTTTTAAAAGTGGTGGAGACAATAAAAAGTGCATTAAATACATGTCATGATAAAGAATAGACAGCCTCATTTAATATTTTAGCACCCGTTCTCATAAAACTACTATTTCATTATTTATAACATGGATGTATTTTCAAGGCATGTTTCATAACCCTGTACTTGGAGTTCTACTTTATAATCCAACCTATAAATCAGCAGTTTAATCCCAAGAAATTACATAAATACGTTGGAACAGGACAAAACACATGGATATGATGCTGAGGTTAACCTGAATGAATTTATCCTTGAGAATATATCAGACACAGCAGAAAGACTAAATTAATAAATAAATGTAAACAAGTAAATATAAGAAAAATAAACTAGAGGGGGAAAAAAAAGAAAAGAGCAGCAGAGTTTGGGGAACACAAAGCAGAAAAAAAATCATAATCCTGAAAACTGTTAGTACAGCTCACAGAGTTTGCCTCAAAAACATTTTTTATTAGTTCAGGGTTTTGGGGTGCTTTTTTTGGTAGTTTGATCTAGCATCTCACTTTTCTCAGACAAAAGATTTCAAGAAATTTTAGACACATTTTTGCCCACTCTGAACGCAACCCCTCCAAGCTCGTTTCTGTGTCTGAGATTTGGGAGCAGATCACAGTTTAGCACAAAAGGTTCAAATGAGCTCCACCAAGCAGACAGGAACCTGAAATCCCATCTTGGGCTGAACAAGCGAGGGAGGAAAAGGGGAGGTGCCTTCCCACAGGATAAGGCGGTAGAAGTGCTGCATCCTTACACAACATTATATATTACTCAGGGCATGGTTCTTATTGAAAATGATCCCTTCCCCATCCATGGATAAACAGACCAAGGTTTGCTCTTTAGCAAATCCTAACTCTACATAAAGACCAAGCCAAAATGTACAGTGCGAATCAAATCCTTTTTTTCTTAAATACAGCATTTCGCATAGTTATCAAACCCGACCTAGCCATCCCCACAAGATGTTTCACATTCTGCATTCTGAACTGCCTCCCCAGTGACCTCCAGGAGGGGAGATTTCACAGCAGCAATCCAATTCACCAGTGATGAAAGCCTGAGCAGGACAGGGAAGGCAATGAGCACAAGTTATAGCTCTATCTCTGAGAAGACAAACACTGCTTGTCAGTGCCACCTAAGAGCTCAATATCACACGAGGAACCCTCAGAAGGCCTGGATTGCAAACTGATTTGTGTCACTAAGTGTGTGCCTGCACTGCACAGGGCAGCCTGGAAGGGCTCCTGAGCCACGAGAGAGCCCCAGACCGCAGTGTCTGCCATAAAACTGCACCTCAACCAACTGAGGTGCAAACCAGCCCTCAGGAAGAGTTGGTGAAGAACCTAAAATAGCTCCTGACACTCAGAGTCTTATTCAACAGCAGCACAAGCATCTCCACAGGAACTGTATTGATATAAAATAATCGGTTAATAAAGAAAGATACAACCTTTGCCACAGTTTCTACTTCAATTTTAGTAGGCTGAGTTTCTATCTTTGTGCTTTTTCCTGCTAGCTTTACTTTCAAGTCATCTTAAAATGACAATGCATTACAAAAAAGCTCCAAGCAAGATTGATTTTAAAAGCAAATAACTCCTGCCTGTCCTTCTCTTCCTCCATTTCCTTTCTTCCCTCTTCCTCACTCTGCCTTAAAGGAAAAGCTTTCCATCAGACCATCTTATAATGACAAAAGTGAAAATACACTAAGTCCTGGGACTGTTCATATGAAGCAACCCTTTTTGGACTGTAATGGACTATTTAGAAGTGTTGTGCTTTACTGATGCACTTAGCACACAGTTCAGTTTCAGTTGCTTATTACATCCTGAAATGTTGAAAATAATGACTCACTGAGCTGCTTAATTTAGAGCTTGGCCTACCAAGGTCTTCTTTTTTTTTTTTTGCCTCTTTCAGAAGAAATTAATCAAAAGTTCTAGGGAATCTTTCCTCATTGCCCTAACTTGAAAAAATAATTTGAAATCCCTTATTCAATAACTTGAAACTTCCTACAAGTTAAAGATATATCATTCTAGAGCACATAAGGCAAACCTTGTCCTAATCAGCAAGAAGGACAAATCTTCCCAGCAATTTGAGATCAAAAGCAGATGTTGCACAGAGTATCTGACACTTTCAGAAATTACTTATGCAGTGCACACCTCTGCATTCCATTTTTGTGTATCTCTGTGGTATAATACCGAGTATAGGGAAATGCTTTATAAAAATGAAAATGCAATTGTCTGACCAATAAAAGGTATTCCTGTATGTAATCCCAGTAATAGATTTTTAAACCCTTAGCACTGCTGCAGTATTATGTATTCATAGTTATTATCTTGTCCACTTCCAAATCCTGAAAGGTTAGATTGTTTAAAGATTTGTTAGCTGTGAAATACTTAAAAAAGCAAAGTATTAAGCTCAGAGCTAATTGAAAAATAGCATTTTATCAGATTCTCCTTTGATATTATCTTGTAATGATTGTACTTAAGGTACTCACAATACTTCAATAAATAGAGAAATTAAAAATACAACATCTTTAGGGCTTTTCAGAGAATGTGGCTGTTAACAATTTATACTGCCTTTTTTTTTTACTGTTATTTTCTTATATTTCCCACAATGCTTCGCATCAGAAGCAAACAGAAACTGAATGATTACCCCAAAGTGTGCTAGATGAACTGGAAAAAGTCTATTCAAACAAAGCTCATTAGTTTTGATACCTCCAGGGCTATGACAAATTAAGCGCCTGGTGAATATGCTTGCAGACAAAAGGATGATGCAAAATCTAGGGCTTGTGCTAGGCATTGTGTCAATAAATTCCACTGGAAAAGGTAAAAATTACAATTGAAGCTAAAATGAATCCCTTTAAGGAACATGTAGAAAATAGATCATCCCTTTTCTTAAATACATTTAAGAATGATCGTGCTATAAATAATAAAAGGATTGCTTATCGGCTACTTTGAATGTACATTCTGATGGGTCAGTCCTGACCTCAGAAAAATTTTCCTCCAGAGCTGCTAAAAAGTGCACAGAGAGATTAGGCAGAGCCTGAATTGCTTTGCCATGTTGGAAGTTTAACTCTACCACAAGCAGCACAGTTTGTCCCCAAAATTCCAACACTCCTGAACTGAGAGCAGCCACCCCCAAACTTGACTTGTGGAGCTCAGCAGTGCAAAGCACAAGTGGTTACAAAAGGCAGGGGTGGGTTCAGCCCTGCTCCTGCACAACAGCTCTGAGCCACAGCAGCACCAGGGGCCCAGGGATCAGCTCAGAAACCACAGAGAGAGCAAACCACTCCTGCGTCATGAGATCCATCCCTGAGCCATCCTGGCGATGTGACATTGGTCTGCTCCTTGTGGGGCTAGCACTGGACATGTTCTGAGCCAAGGGGGAATTGGAATGGCAGCATTAAAACCTGGATCCACCCAAGGCACTGCGAACTTAACCTTGCTGCCTGTCAGCTTCCAGTGGTTTCAATGAGAACAGGCCTGGAACTTTTCTAAATTATAATTAATTCCCAGTATTTGCTCCTTAATCACCAAAACACTTTCTGCTGCCTGTCTGTTCCTCCCATGCAGTTGTTTGTTACCTCCAGCTGTGATGACTGAGCCATTATATGGGTGCTGTGCCATGAAATTGTCAACCTCTCGCATGCTGAATTTTGCTGACCTCATGCCATGCCTGCTCCTTTACAGGCAGGCAGTGCTTGATCTACATATCAAAGTTTCACAGGATTAAAATGACCAGGATCTGACCTGTGACAGAAGCCACATGTTGCAGTCAGGGAGTCATTCCTGCAGAATAGTCTGTTCCTTAACACTGCTCCAGAATTCAAGCTGGATTTATCTCCTTTTGTGCCACCAGGAATCTAAAGTCAGATCACAGCCTAACTAATCCAGGATGCCACTAAGAGCATATTATTGCTTTTGAAATTCACTTTGCCATTTGATATAGCCTGGTTCTGCAAGCTTTTGGAGAACATCACAGAACTCCCTTTCATATCTGATGGATTATCAAAAAGTGTGTTTGACCACACAAACACACTTTTTGAGGCCAAAAAGAGAGGCCAATTTTGCCTTCCATAAACTCAGTGAGACCCTGTTACCCCTAGGGAAAGAAAAAAAAAATTCTCTATGCTCTTGCTCTTTGTTTTGGTGACAACACAAATTTTGAAAACGTCTTTGTTTTTTTTTAATGTATTATCAATTTTTTTTTTTTAAATAAAAATTGACTGAAAATATCACTGACCTAAATTCTAACCTGAAAGATTTCTTAAAATTAGCAAAATATGCATCAGAATTTTGGTGACCTTACAGGTCTTGTAAAACTTTCCACTTTCAAGGTTAATTCTGTTACCCAAAAGCAGTTTTAAAAGATGGGACATTTCCCTAGGTAGCATAGTTTCCAAAGGAAAGAATTAATCCATTAACAAGCATTGTACACCATTTGTTCTCCCAGAAACTAAACACCAACTCACAGCGATAGTTTTTTGAATGTATGAACACATTTCAGCTACCAAGACATTTGCCTGGGGAGGTAGATTACAGGGGAGGGGGGGGGGGGGGAAATCAGTGTCTGTTTCTCACAGCCAGCTGAGTACATCTGAATTCTTGGCCTCAAAATTGTACTTTAAAAGAGTTTTCCAGCTGGTAGCAGCAGCAATAGTGAGGGATGAAATGACATGCTGTTGGTTTTGTGGGGTTCAGTGAAGCTACAGCAGAGCCATAGAGAAGTGAGCCCTGAGAGAATCAGGCCGGGAAGCAAGGCAGTGCTGGCCTTGGAGACAGCAGCTGGATGCAGGAGAACTGCCCAAATCCCTGCAAGTGACTCAGAAATCTTGGGGACAAACAGGTGTGGCAGGAAAAATCCACCAGCAGCCTCCAGAGCCAGGCTTGCCACTCCAGCTTTCCATTTCCCAGAGGAGCACCCTGTGCCAGGGCTCCATCTGCAAATCAGCTCATCCTGCTCTCCCAGGGTCACTCACTTTCCGAATTTGTGTGCAGAGCAATGAAGGACTTGTCTTCTGGATTCAGCAGAAGCCTTGCATTTTATGGGCCATGAAAGGCACGTTGTTGGTAAAAGAGCAGGTTAAAGGGAACACAAAGCTCTCCATCGGAGAACAGGCAGGCTCCTTGTCCTGTTGTTCTCAATTAGTGCAGCTTTAGCTGGGGCTGCAACACGTGATCAGCAGCAGAACTTGAATCCAAATCCCTGATTTGGGGAAGAACCAAGCAAGGGGTGATTTCTGGGCCCATCACTATTTCTGTGCAGTTCTGACACATCACTGTATTCTCCAGCTGTGCCCCAGCCCAGAGCTCTCTCACACCACCTCTGTCCTGTCACAAGTTGTCACCCTCTCCTGCTTGTGTCCCTGAGAGCTTTTCACTCACCAGTTATGGAATATCTGTGCTGCAGGACTTTGCAAAGGGGAGAACTTTAATAAGCAGTTCCCTGGATAAAACTTTGACCACCATTATATGAAGCAACATAAGTTACTGCAAAAATCCCCAAATCTTAAAGTATTCCACAATTACTTTAGTCAGAACTATTTGCTACTTCACTGTATCAGGATTAAAATAATATACACATGTACCTATGAAGGGTGAAGAAGAGAGAAACCATGCCACGATTTTTAGCTCTACTTCAGAATTAGGAATCAAAAACTTTGAATATAAAAATTAAGTAGCCAAACACAAGCTGCTTGGTTTCCATATATGCCAAATACAACGCTGGTTCCTCCCAAAATCAAAGTCAGAATTAAAGCCTCTTCAGAGTATCAAACTGAACACAATCCTTATACTTGAAGCAGAAATAACTAAATTCTAGACCCCTAAAGCTCAAAGCACATAAACAAATAAAATACTGTGGGGGTGGAGAAATATCAAAAAACTATATTCTATGCTCAAAAGACTATATTGTAAGAAATCAGGCTACTGAGGTCTGGATTTCTCATTTCCTGCCCTAAAACACTCTCAGTATGAACATAAAATGTTTTGTTTCCCATTTGTTTTGCAAAGAATCTGGGATCTGAAAATGAGGCTGGGCTCCTTTTCCTGTGCCCATTGTCATCAGTCTTAGAGGTTTTCCAGAGATTTTACAGCTTCAGCCTCCACAATGTCCACAAAATGTCAAAACCTTCCAAATATGCCCTGGCCTGTCTGCAGTCTCAGAAATGCCAATGAATTCACCCAATCCTGGCTCACTGGAGCTGCAGTCAAGGTCCTGTACACTCCACCTGCCTGTGCATTGGGGGTGTTTCCAGGAGAAAAGGAGAGCAAAAGGAGAAAAATATTTTTGATTTGAAACATATACCACTACCTTAGATGGAGGAAAAACTCTGCTTCATTCACTTTTAAAGGCAAACCATGGTTTACCATTTTCTCTACCTACACTTTTAGATTTTTTTCCCCCTTAAAAAAAATTTGGGTAGTTCTAGCAGGTACTTATCAAGGGCTGATTTATTACAATATTTATTCAATTAAGCATATTAAAATAACTCTCGCAGTCCAAAAAGCCCCAACAAACCTCGAGGTGTGTCTGTTGCTCACCTGTCTCAGCCAGCTCCTACCTCCAGCAGATAAATGACACTTCCTCCTCCATAAACAATGCAAACAAACACAACTGTTAACCCTGACAGCTTCCAGACCACAGGAGTCAGGAAGTTCAATGATGGCAGCTCTTAATTCTGCACTATCTCACCCAGGAAGCTGCATTGCAATAGTTTCTCTCTGTTCAAAAAGGATAAAAAAAAGCTAACCTGCTGAGATTCCAACCTATAGTTTTACTTTTAGTTCAAATATTCAGAACAGAGATCTGTCACAGAACTATTAAAGAAGATATCCAAGGACTTTGGAATTCTGAGACATCATCTGTCTCTCCAAATCATTCTTTTGGTTATCCACATTCTCCCGAGTTGAGCTACCATTTTTATATCTATTGTGCAACTCCTTTCTTATCGTATTTCGTTCTTCAAAACTCTATTGTCAACCACTTCATTATCTTCATTATAATCACTGTCAAGAGTGAAAAGCATGAAAGGCTTCAACTAACATCTCCCTAAACCAAGCCCTTTTGTGCTTTGTAAGTCGTTGTGATCTCACATAGCAGATCTAGGCTCAAGCAGTGAAATATCAAGAGCGTAATTCTTGCAAATTTTTGACTATCATAAAGTCTTCCTGTGCATATCATCCAGACTGTTATGATGTTACTTCTGCCTTTTGATATGGCAATCAACAAACGTTTATACCCACATGTATAAAAGACATGAATAAAAGATGAAAGACAAATACAACAACACAGATATAAAAGTAGATCTGATACATATAAGCATTTAGGGTATAAAGTATATTTTTTTCTATATCATTCTGCCTAGTCCATCCAATCAAAGACAAAATCCAGTTGAAGGAGTGACTTCATCAATTTTCCCTAAGACATATTTATCATCAGAACTGAATTAAAGTAGGTCCCTTTTTTAATCTCGAAGTGATTTATGGCAATATTTCATGCTCCTAATCAAAAAGCACTCTCAAACTTTTGGGGAGACAAGACCTTTTCACTAGAATGGTAACAGGGCTGTCACAAGCAAAGTTGTACAAGGACATTAGGAGCCACAATCTAATTGTTATTTCTAATGAAAAGTAAGTTTTATGTGCCACATACCAACAGGAGCAGAAAAAAAAATTCAAAAAAGTGAGGTTTATTCCCACATCTACCAAGGCTCTTCCTGAAAATTTATGAATATCAGCTGGAAAAAAAAATTATGTTTCAGTACAGAAGGAAGTCATGCTGTTTGGCTCAGAAAAAAACTCCAAACAAACAAAAAAGAGAATTATGAGATATCCATTTGTTACACTCTCATGCCAGGCAAATCTGTCTTCAGACAGTTCTTGCACAATCTGAGTTGCTGAACAAAGATAAAATGGCATGAAAACTCCTCCTACAGGCATCACAACCAAAGTTCACCTTCACACTGATGACATTTTTTGTTTTCTTTTTTCAAAACCATATAAAGATAATGTCATCTCTTCTGATACTGCCAATTCAAAACAGGACTTGCTGGAGAATTGTAGAGTAGAGACCTGCCAGATAACACTGATACTGCTGATTTTCCTCACAGAAATTCTTCACATGAATAAAGATTATTCTTTTTAAATGGAGACCAGGTATAAATACTGGAAGAGTTCTGAGAGGGGGGAAAAAAGCCAAAAAACAAACCTAGAATAAACCCTTATATTCCTCTCATAAAAAGAACCATTTTGTCAAGATCTGTTTTTCATGATGGGCAAAGAGTGAAAAGGAAAACAGGAATCCTAAGAAGTCCAGTAGGTGTTGGCCTCTGATAGCCAAAAATCTTCAGTGGAAGCTGGGACCCCTAGCGTGAAAAAATATTTAAAATTACTTTTTACTATTGACATTCAAATTGTTGATTCTAAATAAACAGCAGCATTCTCTCGGTGTACATATTCACGTACTGTGTGTTGCATTACTGAAATGCAATGTAATGTTTGTACCTCCAAACTTCCATGAAACCTTTCATTTCCCTTTCACCTCCCCCTGGTGGGCCCTGATTCCCACACCTTGAGGAGACCTGGCTATTGCAATATTTGATCAATTAAGGATATTAAAATAATTCTCACAGTCCAAAAAAAGCAGGGTGTGGACAACAGGGCACAGCCAACACTGCTCAGAGAAGCTGCTGACCATCTCACATGCCCTTCATCAGTAATAAAAGATTGAAAATAACACAGCAGGTATAGGAAATACACTGCTCCAAATCCATTTGCTCAGACCTTCCCAGTCTGGCAATTAGAATGATAAAATAAAACTAATCTTTTCAAGCTCCTTAAGCAAGGAACTTTGTATGAGGATATCTGCCTAATACACTGGGTCCTGCCTCAGGCAGTGGCACAAAACAATTATGTGAACAGACCCTTAAATAACACAGATGACAGAAATATGCAATAGGATTACTTTGGCATCCTTGGTAAAAAATTTTAAAAATAAATAAATTTAAAAAAAAAAGAAGTATTAATCAACAGCTTTAAAATGCAACTGCCATTCCTAAAATCAAGAGGTCTCCAAATAATCTGCAGACCAGCAGTGAAAAACATGAAACCTTCTGCTTCAACAAGGTGAATAAGACAACTAAAATTAGCTTTTGCTTCACTCTGACTGTTGGAGAACCTTAGAAGCCATGAACATATGTGGCACTTTAAAACCTACACGTGAAATATCAAATTCATGTGAACGCCCCCTTGTAAGAAATAAACTTTTTTATATGATCATCTCCTACATTACTTAGCCTAATGGACAAAATCTCTTTAAAATGTCAGGTTTGCAAATCCCCCTGGATTGGTGGTGACAGGAGTAAGTTTTTAGTTGGCATCTGAACTAAGATGCCATGGCAGAATGTGTCCTACTGGGACTGCATTCTTCAGGTTTCCCAAACTGGAAATGCTCAGAGTATCTCAATTCATTTTTGACAGAACCATTCACTTCCTTCCCAACTCTCCTCTGAGCAGCGCAGCTCGACCTGGCACCAACACCACTCCCCTTTGTTCCATTCTGCATCACCTGAGTCAGTAACCAAGTCATGTAAAGCCTTCACTTGCAGCCCTGGGCTTGCTTTAGGGCCCTGTTATTACTGGGGGAAGGAAAGATAACTTCCAGTCTCCAAGTTTCATAAAAAAATCCAACCAAACCAACCCACAGAAGAGCATTTATTTACTTTAAAATAATGACTCTGATTTGAGAAGTTTACTTGACTTGGGAAAGCATGAATATTATTTTTTAATTTTTTTCTCCATATTTATGCATCTCTTTCCTAATTTATTTCCCACACTTCATTCTGTCAAAGACAGATTAAACCTTGTTTTGAGGCAAAAGACATTGCTGTTTTTTTCCAATTAATGGTTTCATCTGGAGTAAAATGAACTTTCAGGGCTCAAATGTGACAATTACTTGAGGACAAATCCTCTTTCCTTGGGCCCTGGGTAACTTTTTTTCTCAGGAACACTTCAGTCAAACATTCTAAAAGCTGTACAAGGACAGAGTGAAGAGGGGCTGAGCCAGTGTGTGCTCAGGCTGGGATAGAGGGTTACAGTCTGAACTGAGGAGCTGCGGAAAGAAATGAAACCAGGAGGGCAAAGTCTGGCCCACGTGAGTGACATTTATCATTCTGTGTTGCATCCACTGACTCAGGCATTTTTTAACTACCCTCTTTAGGAAAAAGGGTAATTGATGTTATTATTTCCAGCCCTTTTTTTTGCATCTTTGTTTAAAAAAAAATCTGGTTTTCAGCGACTTTTTCAAACTTTCTCTATCACTACAATAATTATGACCACAGATCATCTGAGACAAGAAGTTGGAAGAACTTTTAAACAACCTCTTAGTTCCTAAGAGACCTTTGCCCACCTTGAAGGCATCTTATAATTTGCAGTAAGAGTCCTTTTAGTTTCAGCTGACCTCTTACACCTGTAGCTATGTAAAACTCATCCTCTGTTTAGCATTACACTGCTGTGGTAACCCTAAGAAAGGGCTTTACTAAAGAGTATCACATCTGTAGTAACAAAGTCTTACAGCTCATGTTTATGGATGTTTAAACATCAGAATTTCCGTAAGACCCTTTGGAAAAGGGGAAAGAGGTGTAACTATAGGATGACATTTTTGACTGCTATTGAAGCCTTCTGTATGGTACAGAAGATTAATTAATAGATTATTTTCCTAATTATATTAATCTATTATAAGATTTTGAAGATTCACAAATTCCTATATTAAGCCCAGCTATTAATATATGTGCAAGTGATTTCTGGTTTTCCATCTTACATATTTCTCTGCTGGTCTTCACTGTCATGATTGCTACTATGCAGATTCTGGCTCAAATGACACAGATTTGACAAGAAGAGCAGAAAGTTTCTAACATTGGTACATCTGGAAACTTACCTTAATTAAAAAAAAACAACATAAATTTAAAAAATTTAAAAAAAAAAAAAGTTGAGTGGAAGCACTCCCACAAACCTGGCATTTCTAAAATGAATAGCAGAATCTAAAAAAACCCCTGTTGTCCAGATATTCCCTGCGCTGATGCGAATGTTTTTGCCAAGGATGGGACTCCTAACATCACAAATTCTAGACTAATGAGGAAATAAGGCCAATGTATATGCCCTTAGAGCAATCCAAAGCTCTTTTTGTACTCTGCATAACTCACAATTTAAACTGCATACGTGCACAGAGTCATAATCCATCTTTCATTTAAATTGTCAATACTTGAAGCTTCTCACTTCTGGAATATAAAACCTCTCAGTAATTTCACTGGGTGTAGGTGTCTGGCAGTTGCAGAGACCACCATGGGAATTTCAGTTCAAGTTTTGTTTGGATTGTTTGGTTGTGAGGTCTTTAATGTCTGTGCTGCCAGGAAATAGAATCAGAAAAGATATATCAGACAATCTTATTCCCATTCTGTTAAATACTTTTTTTCCCCATTGAGTTTATATAAAGTTATTCTGAATGGATTTCTTTTCCCTCCACTGAGTCCAAGCTCCATTTAAATGCCTCATGATGGAACTTCTGTCCCAAGTTCCACGAGCTGCACATCTTTCTCTCCAAGCTCTCTTTCAGCCTCTCAGCAATGCTGTGTACACCATTTAGCAGCCTGGAGCAGCTTTGAGCTGAGAAACACAACCTAGGAAGCAAATTGTGTCACAGTCAGTGACAATGACAGTACAACAAGGTTTTTCTGCATCACGTATCATGCACAAAGAGTTTTCAAAATCTGTCTACTACTGCTACAAGCTCAGCTCCTTTCTGCTCAGCAATGCAGCTGGAAATGCTCTATTTGAAAGTGGCATTTTGGGCAGTATTTGCACGTTCAGAACACAGGGGAGAAGCCCTGGCCTTGCTGCTGTACTGAAATCCATTGGCATGCCCAGGATCCAACTGTGTTGATCCTATTTGCTTTGGGAGAGAAAGAAGGAATAATAATGGAAATAGCAGTGATAATAATTAAGATTCAAGCAATCAAATGAGGGATGCTACATTTAATGAAATTTCACCTCATCCAAATGGATGAACTCATTGCACAGAAGAAGTTCTCTTTCAGGTCAGCATACACTTATTTACACAACCTATTAATGTATACGTTTAAACCTGAAGCCATTTTCGGTGCAAATATTATAGAAAATACAATTCTTCGGTTCAATGATTCTGATGTTTATTCTCTTGCTTAAATAACCATGAGTTACAGTCCACTTTTTTTTAGAGATAGATATATATTATAAATATAGAAGAATAAGTGTGGTACAGTAATCCAAAATTGTACCTCCTGGCAAATGTAACAGAAGTTTAGGTATGTTTGGTTTACTTTCCACCAAAATAATAAAAAGTCAGAAATATATATTCTAAGACTATACAAATAATTTAATAAAATTTCTAGTGATGAGTCACAAGTTAAACATTCTTATATTTTTATGCAGAAAGATTAAAAATATTTGGTGTTTATTTGGGGTCTTTTTTAATCTTTTGGCATATCCCCTTACCAGATATGTACTAGAATACCTCACTGGTGTTAAAAGATCTTTATAAGTATAAATTATTTCCCTTTGGCAACCAGAAATTATATTAGAAAAGAGCATCATTCCATACTTCTGTGCAGGCGTCCACTCTAGAAAATTTACTCAATGGCTATTTCAGCTATAATTCTTAATATATAAACTGCTCCCATTCACTCAGACTCCTTAAACTGATGCAAAATATGCCACTTTTTACCCAAAAGCATCAGAAAATTCAAAACTTACTAATAGTTTTGCATATAGGTCCCTAGCACCTAACCATAAACTTTTAATGAACATACAACACAGATGTATTTCTTCCACAATAATTCAAACTACTACTAGTATCTTCAATTAGATAAAGGCTGTCATATTTTAAATGCAAGGTAGATTTTCCTCTATTTCCATTCATTTTTGCCCAATGGTTTTAGTTCTTGTAAATTTTATAACACTGTAACCTCTGTCAAAGAAGAATGAACTGATCCTCATCTCTGATCTGAATCAGTGTAAATCATTGTCTGTTAACAAAGTTCAGCTCTTGCATGTAAAATGCATAAAAGCAGTTCTATTTAGCATCAGCTGCTGTGATTTTAGCTGCAAGTGTCCTATCTTACGAAGGAGTGTCACCAGAAGAAACAAAATGCAAAAATTTCAGAGCTAGACCTCCGGTTCAAAGTGTTCGAGAAGATGACCACACACACAAATAACCCCCCACTATTCATTAACTGTAAGCAGGCAAGTTTTCCAAAAAGCACATTTAGATCATTTACTCAACCATTGCCTATAAGTTAATTTTCAAGAGGTATTTCAAGAAAGTTTGGGAAATATTACAGGAATTACTATGGCATGCATTTTTAGACTTGTGCCTAAAATCAGTCTCTTAATCCACAATCAGACATCAAAATGGAGCTGTAAAAACTCCAAATGTTTAGGATACACCCAGAGTATACATTACAACCGCTGAGAAATTTAAGTTTGCATTTAAATTATTGCAGTGTCCAGCTGGGGCCTTGCTGGCTGCCCTCTTTTTAAGCCCTTTATGCCAGGAGAACTCAAGGCAGCAGCTCACCACAGCAATTCCATCGGAATTGCAAGGATTTCACCACCCACTCCACTCGGAGGTTTCCAGCTCCTGAATTTCATGTCACATGCATTTGTGCCTGAGCAACAGAATTTTTTTTTCTTAATTTCACCAATACTCTTCACAACTTGTCAAATGAAAAAAGCACAAAGCACTCCAGTAAAAATTAAAAAAAAAAAATAAAAAACAAAACACACAAATGCTGTGAAGAGCTTTATGTTAAGTGTTAGCAGCAGCTAAAATTTAGCAGTAATGCAGCTACCTCTGCTCAAACGACAAAGAACCTGAACGCAGCTGATTGCAGTGGCAGGTCGGCAGCAGCAAAAAGGGAGTTTTCAGCAGTCATTAAAAAGCCATGTAATGCAAAGCTAAAATGACCCTCCTCCTCCCCTGCTCCCGGCCATGTAAACAGGGCCCTCTTGAATTCAGGGGTACTCTATTAACAGAGCAATTAGCTGGAGCTGCCAGGGCAGCAGGTATGGCAAAGCACCAGGTCCTGTGTAATCCCACCTGCATGGCATTAATCAGCAGCAGTAACCACCATGGCTTGCTCTGACTGCCCTGATCCAGAGACTACATCTAAAAATAATACTGCAGGTATGAGGGACAGAATTAATCTAATTTAAATTGCTGTTATTTTAGCAAGCAACATCCAAGTCTCAGCTAATTAGACTTCCACAGAGGTCCATGGAGAGCAGTGGGTGTTAGGCAAAGAGTCACCTGCTCAGACATTTGCTACAGGCAAGGCTCCTGTCTTCTTATTTCTCCTAGAAGTGTCTCCTGGAAGCCAAGACCCAGTACAAAAGGCAATATCTAGGTATCTATATTCTACTTTTGTTTTGGGTTATAAACAAAGCTACATTTTAATGTGAAAATATTGTACTTTTATTTATATTGTTTTATTAATGCTCATCCAAATAAGTTCTGAATTCAAATAAACTGTGATAAATTCTTAATACTCCATGTTTACACCATTATATGGCCCACTGTGCCTACAGAATGGAGTAACTCAGAGCCCTTCCAGATACCACTCCTAAGACACCTCATTTTTATATAGTTCAGGTGGAATATCTGCTTAGTTTGCATTATATGCTGTGTATTTTACCCAAAGACATATTGCACACAGTCATTAAGTGAAATGCCACAAATGCTAATATCAAGACTACAATATATAGGGAGAAGGAAACATGCTAAACTAAAGGAAAAAATATTCCAGGCTGTGAAGTGTAACAAAAAAGGCCCATGATGACAGTTTCATCTGAAAATAGCAGACTGAGACATATTAAAATTGGTTTATTGTCTCCCTAATGAGGCAATGTATGTAAAGCCCCAAATACTCTATAATCAAAGTTCCCAGTTAGTGTAAGCTTTGAAAAACGAGAAGCAAATCTATAGCTGATAATTAACAACTTCCGTCATTGTTGGCTACACAGGAAAGAAAAGAGAGTTTTTACTGCAGCTCTTCTCTGCTTTAGCGCACAGTGCTGCTGAACCCAAGATCAGAACACAGGAACTGCTTTATTTTTTTCCCCAAAACTCTTGAGAGCTGCAGTCAGGAAGGCCTACTTTTTGTACCCTAAAATGCTAATGTCATTTCTTTAGTTAGCCAGAATTAGAATAATCTGCATAATTATGACAGATCATAAGGTTTCAAGGTTATCTGCAGTCATGAAGACATCAAGTTTTTTTCTTATTGGAGTCTGTTTTTTTCCCAGGCTAAGTATAACTCATCCTTGTGCAAGCATAAATCCTTAAATAATGCTTATCACACCTTAAAAAATAACAGAAAAAAGCCCCACACCAAGTATTTGTAACCTACCAATATAATCTAGTCAATAATGAGTGAATCGAAACTAATGAGTGAATTGAAGCTAAATATCTCCACTACCTTATTCTAGTTCTTCCAAATTCCGAATAGAGGTTGATAGGCGTATTTTTTGACCACACTGGAAAAACTAGGAGTAAAGATGGCTTCTCCAACAAAGCCTGGAGAAGCTACAACACTCATTTAAAAGGTAAGAAGACCCAGAGGACAGAAACCACCTGCAGGTGCTTTATGTGAACCCCTGCACTTCCCACTGCAGGACAGCACAACACATCACTTGGACTCCAGGCTCCCACCAGGCTGCCACATCCAGAGCACCCCTTCATTCAAATCAGCTGCCAACATTTGAGCTCTATTAATGCTCTCTTTGAATGTTTTCACAACCCCAAAATCATCCCTGAACCTACCGATTTAACCAAAACATGGGGAACAGGATGGGAGCCCCTGATTAAAATAACTATGGGGAAGCTTTTTCCCCTGAAGTCCAAGGGTTTTCACAAATCCAGAATTACCTCTGGATGTATGTTCCTAGCTGGATGTATTCAGTACTGTGAGGGGTTTTACACTTTGCCTTAAAACACCTCACATTTAAACTAGGTTTTCAAAAGCAGATACATGCAAATCAAAACACTACTTACGCATTTGCCCAGGGCAATAATTTTTTTTATAAACTTGTCAAATATCCTTTGTTTCTTAATCAATCTTCAGGGCCTGTGGCAGACAAGCATGTTTTGTGACTCCTAAAAGTAAAATTTCCAGATGATTTTTAAACATTGATATTAAAGAATGTGCATGTACATATCTACTGAGTATTTCAGGGCTCTAATGAAAACTCTAAAACACTAATAGATAACATAGGAAAATTAAATACAAATCCACCAAATCCAGACTTAAAAATCGAGCAAACCAAAGAACATTTGAATACCTACTGAAAACATCCCATTTATTACTGATGAATAATAATAAATTAAATTCCAATACAAAAGCTTATCCTTGAGACCTAGCTGTGTTCAGTGAAGAAATAATGGCATTCCCATGCTTCTGGGACTGAAACCTATACAATTCTGAGCTTCAGAAAGCATAAACTGTTAAAAAAACAGATTCCAAAAGAAATTATACATGTCTCAGTTAAAAAAAAAAAATACATATATATTCATTCAGTGCTGGACCTTGCCATCACTTACATTAGAATAAATAGTGCCTCTCACACTGTAAAACTGCATAAGAACAGTGGCTATTAATCCCTCGTTATGACCAAATGATACCACACTTAACTCTGCCATCATGCATCTTTAGATATTTTCATAGTCTAGATAGCATCTAAGCAGAAATATTATTTTGTGGAACTTATTCATAATCCTGACTCACATCCATCACCATTTGGGAGCAAGTGTGTATCTTTCCAGGGCTTCATAATTCCATCTGTCCTTCCTGAGATTTCCTGAAGTACAGATAAATTCCACTGAATAACACTGCAATATGTGGAATATATACATTTAGAGCAGCATATGGAAAAGCAATATTTAAAAGTACTTCTCATCTATTAAAAATATACATGTGATTTAGAAACTAAAAAAAAAATAAACTAAGGAGGAGGAAAACATCATCATTAGACCACAAAAATCCATGGCAAAAGTTTGGGATTCAGATATAGGCTCAGTTGGGTAGAATATTCTGCAACAATTTATTCCTTCAAGAGTATGTCCAAAGTACAAGAGACCATCTGTACAAGAAAATATGTATGGAATACACTCAGAAAACAAACAAAACACCCCATCCCTCCACCCCCCTCCAGCTGGCCACGCTGTTTCTTTTCCACACAAGGAATGAAGCGCTGGCTGGCGGCACAGCGTCCCCAGTGTGGCATCGGGCAGCTGATGCACAGAGAATCAGCAGGACCTTTTCTGCACTGTTTCTGCACACTCCTGCTGCCTGCACTACACCCAAATGCAGCACTGAAATCGTGGTGGGGACAAAACAACTTCACTGCACAGGCCAGGGGTGCCTGTTCTGTGTGTGCAGAGCTAACCCACAACCTTCACTTCAAGCCATCTTTAATTAACATTTGCCCTCTGTAAACAAACTTAGTTCTGCACACCATCTTTTTGATAGAATCACTGAAGTTGGAAAAGCCATCAGAGACCACAGAGCCCAAGCTGTGCCCATCCCCACCTTGTCCCCAGCACAGAGCCCTGAGTGCCACGGCCAGGCCTTCCTTGGGCACCTGCAGGGATGGGCACTGCAAACCTCCCTGGGCAGCCCTGCCAAGGCCTGAGCGCCCTTTCCATGGAGAAATTCCTGCTGCTGTCCACCCTGAGCCTGCCCTGGCCCAGCCTGAGGCCGTTCCCTCTCCTCCTGTCCCTGTTCCCTGGAGCACAGCCCGACCCCCCCGGCTGTCCCCTCCTGGCAGGAGCTGTGCAGAGCCACAAGGTTCCCCTGAGCCTCCTTTGCTCCAGGCTGAGCCCTTTCCCAGCTCCCTCAGCCGCTCCTGGGGCTCAGCCCCTGCCCAGCTCCCTTCCCTGCCCTGGACACCTCCAGCCCCTCCAAGACTCCTTTGCCATGAGTGCCCAGAACTGGACAAAATACTCAAGATGTCTCACCAGTGCCAAGCATTTTTTGATAGAAGATATGGACACATCCTTTATACTGTTCAAATAAAGCATCTTTTCTAAAAATTTTTCCATCAACATCCAATTTCCTAGTTACCACAACTGTGGAATACTGAAGAGGACTCTCTCCCAAACAGTTTTAAATAAAGTCCAATTCGATTGGGGATTATTTTTAAAACAATTTCTGGTTTTAAAGAAACCAAACGCTTCTCATCCCTTTTTTTTGCCTGGATTTCCTAAACAATACAATGAGAAAGCCTGATCAATAAACATTCTCTCATGAGAACTTGTAAAACATTTTCCAAATTCATCCCCTGTTGTCATGGACTCAAATCCCAAAGAACAAAGTACTTAACAGACAGTAGGGAAAAGAAATGCTGAGAAAAAAATGAAAATCAAAAACACACAAACAAGTTAAAACCACACAAACTAATCAAAACCACACAATTTTTATATTAGAAATCAATCCCTGGGGACTATTGCAATAAAACTTGAATATCTGAAAATACAACACCAGTTCCCAGGAAAACCCTAAATCCTATTTCATCTGTTCTGACATCACAAAAAATTCAAACTTCATATAAACTGCATGTGCCATTCATCCAGCTTCATGCTATTTTTAAGTAGCTAATTTTTTTCTGCTGTTGTGCTTTTTGGGGTGATCCCATCACCATTAAGATTCCAGGTAGCACTGTCTCCAAAGCTGTATAAACCTTTACTAGCACAAAGAAATTGCAAAGCAGGAAAAAGTTTAAATTATTGCAGAAATAAACCTAGAATATAAATGGTGCTATAAAACCCTACTTGTTTCAGCACTTTTTTTTTTGTACTGCACTGTCACTATCATGTGGCAATCACAGGAAATCTATTCTTCAAGAACGAGCTCTTAGCCACTCTTGAAGAGCTAAAAATGCCTTTTTTCCAGATGGCCTAATGATAATGGCTTTTCACAGATCAGCTGCAAAAGTTGGTTGTTTTGTTCTCACTTCAGTTAAGTAAAATTCCAGAAATGCCACAGTCAAGTTAATCTCAAAGAAAACAGATATCATGAATACAGAATCAGGGGACTTGTCGAAACTGTGACTTCAGTAGAAATGCAGAAGTTCAGTAGAAATTCAGTTCTGCAGCTACCAAACCAAACCCTGTGAGGTCTTGCAGAGCTCCTTCAGCCAAAGGCAGGACCTCTCAGGACCAGGACCAAGCCCGGACACACAGGAACCCCACTGAGAGCATCTCTTCTGTTAATGTAAGATCAGAATCTCTATGGAATCAGAGCTCTGCCCTGCAAAGGACAGCACAAGGAAAGGAGTATCCTGATTTTAATTACAGCTCAGTAATTGTGGTCCCAGTCTGGGCAGTGAGGGTGCTTCTCTACAAAACACCAGGCACAGATGGCAGCTGGGGGAATTTTCACCAGGAAAGGCCTGAGCTCTGCAGTACTCTCGAGCTATTTTGCTCTCCCTCAGCAGAGATTCCCAATGGCAACGCCTTCAGACCGATTGCATTTCTCCAAAGAGGATAATAGAACTAAAAAGGGCACTGGAGACAAGAAACCAGGATCATCAGAAGCATAAAAGCACAGGTCATAAATTGCCAGCTTCCAGAAACAGGGAGCACAAATTTGGGAAAATATAACCCTACTTGTGCTCTGCAACTTCCACTCCTTCCCTGTAAATCCTTCAGCAGCCAATGTCACAAAAAGGACAGTGTCCTAGAAGGCTTTCGGTCTGCTGTGCAATAGTTGTTCTGATGATCGTAAATCTGGAGGCGTGAGGGAGCACTGCAGAACTGATTCCACTTCAGGAGATTTCAGCTGGCCACACACCAAAATTAGCAAACTGAGGGCACTGGTTTTGAGCCGAAGCACCACACGAAGTACATAAGGTTCTAAAATACCCTCAGACTATGTGACATGTCTTGGTAGGCAATTCTAGACTTACATCTGACTATTACAAATAAGGAACTAAAAAGAAAAATCTCAGAGAGCCTTTGACTTCCACAGAAACAGGATCAGTTCAGCCTACTAGCACTTGGTTGAAAAATCTCATTGAAGAACTATAATAATAAATTACATTTAGACAAAAAGGACTGAATTTTTTAAGCAGGAGTAACACCTACAGCAATAACGAGAGCTCAGTACATCGGTGGTGCAATTCATTTAAAATGCAAAACTCAAAATCCATTTCATGCGCAAAAAGAAAGATTTTTTTTTTATGTTCCAGAATGCTTAACAAACCCCCCACACACACTTTATTTTCAGTTCAAATTTTCCACTACTTCTAACAAAATAATTTTACTTGATTCTCATTCCATCAAATCGCTATAGTTATCGTAAAGAAACTTAACTATATTTTAACCTGACTTAAAACACACTTATAGCTCAATATTTCAATTCAGACATAGTAAAGTTATATAAACCCAGTATAGAATGCTAAAAGTAATAGTCAGAACAACTGCTTAGAATATTTAAGGAACAAAAATTTCAAATATACAGCTTGCCATTCCTATTAACTCCTTCTCTTTATACGGCAACACTTCTCGAAAGCTTTCAAACAAAAATAATCTAACAGAAATAACCAATCTGATAGAAATACAAATTTTATATTTTTTTAAAATACTGTGTGTACAGTAGTTAATGACAATCAATCCTATACATGCAAATATTTAAAAATACATAATGTGTTTCTTTCCAATCCAACCTGTTCATGTTCACATTTGCTTGTTTAAGTATGAAATCCTGATAAAATCACATCATTTGTTTCTGATAATTCCATCATTAAGCACACTCTAAGTGCCTGGTACTAAGCACAATCACACATAGGAAAAAGCAGAAGTAGAAATACATTTCAGCTAGAAGATTCCTTCCCTGAAAAGCAGTTTCTCTCAAAAAAAATAACCAGTATATAACTGAAATTCACATCTGAATGTACTTGTAATACAACAGTATTTTCAACAACAAAATGCAAAGGCAACATATTATACCAGACCCTAATCTATGGCAGACTGAAGCAGCAAGAATTTCCTGGCAAAATGAAGAAACACTAAAAGATGCTGAAAAATATCATAGTTCTGCAAAAGCAAAAATCATTTCAGAAGGAGTTGGAGCACGGCAGTCTCTTCAGAAAGAGGGAGAGCTGGAACATCTCAGTGCACCTGTGCAGCCTGAGAGCAGCAGCAGCAGCTCCTCTAGAAGACAAAGCAGGAGCCTCATTTTTGAATTCAGGCTCTTCCTTGCAGCACATCACAAGTTGTCTGCTTTTGCTCGCCCTCTCTCCTCTCAGAAATGTTATTTTAACTTCTCCATCATAAAAAGATATGATTCCAATGTTTATACTATGAGCTACATTTATCTTTAAGAGCAAGATGTTGAGTTTAGCTCTAATGACGAAAAGAGCCTTTAAAAAGGAAAACTCATCACAACTCATTATGTACTATAAAGGCCACCATTTAAGGATTCTGTAACTCCAATGATGATAATTTTAAAGTAGATTTATAGCAGAAAATAGTTAGATACTTTTACTTCAGTTATAATTTTCCATTTTGTAATTTAACACTCCTTTAGTTTATATTTGCACATTAAAAATATAGCTTGAGAAGTCCATCATTAAATACTTTTAATAAGTGCAATAAATAAATTTTACAGTGTGCATAAATCTAAGAACAAAACACAGCTTAAATTGTTAATCTTACACTTTTTCTCATTAATTGCAATACATAAACATATGTTTTATACAAAGATATTTGCTACAAAATAAGTATAATAAATACAGTTTACCACATGTATTAATCTTAATAGTTACAAGCTGTTAATCTTATATATTAGGTAATAATTTGCAATAAATAATTGTTTATTATCTTGATGTCTGCTTGTCTTGGGTTTTAGCAATATGCAATAAAGAAATGCAATTTTGAATAATTTGATTGTAAGACTGCTGGGAAAATACTGTAAGTTATAATTAGCTGAGGGAGGATTTTGTTCACTAGATGAACTATAGAGATATAGTTCAATAACAGAAACATGCATTATTGCTAACATAAATAATTTAAAAAGTTAACTTCAGTTTCAAGCAATAAGAGATTTTTAAAACTGAAATGCAAATAAAATTAGTAAAATATTTCACATTCTTTACTTCTTTTATCATTTTGCATTCACTGAAAACAGCAACAAAAACCAGAGCAGCATTTCAGCCTCTTGTGATTTTTTGCACAACCCACATCTGTCTCCCACCATCAATATTTACCTACTCAAAAGCAATTCATATTTCAGTATCAAACCATCTTCTGTCCAGTTCTAGGAAAACACATTCTCTCATATTTACTAATCTTAATAGAAATTGTTTCTCTTATACATAACTGGTAATAATTTGCCACAAATATTTATTCATTATCTTCGTGTTTTCTTGCTTTGGAATGTGGCAACTTGCAATAAAGAAATACAATTTTGAAAAACTCAGTCACAAGGCTGCTGGGGATAAAGGGTAAATTCTAATTAGCTGAGCGAGGACCCAGTTGCCTCAGAAGAAGACTGGTGCTTCCTTTCAGTAACTTTAAAAGTTTGCTTCTCATCAAGTGAATATTCTCTCAAATTAGGCAAAGACCTACAGTAAAGGCATTTCAAATATATCACTGCTGCAAAAACAAAAGGACTGATACAAATAATAAATTTAGGTCCTGAAACCCCAAGGTGCTTGTGTTGAGCGTTAAAAACAGGATATAGTATGCATTTTTATGCAACAGGATCATTTTGTACATGTTGCTTTTTAAACTCTCATATCCTAATACAGATAACTAGAGAAACGGAATCTGCCTGTAAAATATATACCAAAAAACAAGGTAAAGCTTCTTGTGAACTCTAATCTGGCTCTGTTTCCAATCTGTAAATCATTACAAACACAAACAGCACAGGAGAAAAACAAAATCCATCCGAGAACACAGTACTTCATAATGTTTATTACCAAAGTTATTATACACATACCTATAGTATCTCTGAAAATTATCTACTGATAAACACTGCTACATATATCAGTATTTGTAAAGCAATGCCACTTACTATTAGGAGGAGTCATGTATTTATGAGTTTTATGATATGCAAATTCCAAACACTCTAATACTGTAATTCTTGTCCCACCTATTCACTTGGTACAGTTAGGTAAACAAATTACTTGCATTTTGTTTAAACCTCATCTAAAAAATTATCACTAAACCACCAGAATTTGCTGATATATAGGAGATAAAAAGAGAAACTCCTCATTTAACAATCAGAATCTGATGTATGTGTGTGTGTGTAAAGTATACTCACTTTAATCTGCAAAGCTGAAACAAATAATTTACCTTTCTAGAAATTTTAACTGAAATAAATGCTAAGGCATTAACCATTGTAATACAGTTTGATAAAACTGCCATTATTAAGATCTTGTAAAACAGTGGTGAAATAAGAATTTATTTGTAGGTAGATTTACACAAGTGTACTGATATGTAAAGAGTTTAAGCTAACAAAATTGAGAGAAGAGGTGATAAAATCACAAATTATAGGCTTAATCATTACAGAAGTTGAAACATGATGAAAACAACTAAGTCACAGTGGGAAAAAACCAAAATCACTCAAATTAAAAGCTTACTCCCACTTGCCTTACTTATATGAATAATCCCATTGATTTTAATGGGACTATGTGAATAAATAAAGCACAGAAGAGAACAGGATGAACAGAGTGTCAGAACTATGACAGAATAAATTCATGGACCCTTTGCATAATATCCAGGAAACATTTCCATCTAGAATTCAACAGGATGCAACCACTTCAGATACTTAAATGAATTTGTACCCAGCACGTAACAGGAGAAAAAAGAAATCGGAATTCTCGGTTCACTAAGGATAAAAGGAAAATACCCTTAAAACAAAAGTGGGGTTTTCACACCGGATGAAAGGCATTTATTAAACAAAGAGCTGAAGAAGTCCGCTATTCAAATGAAACACTGTACTACAAAAACACAGCGAGACAAGCGTTATTAGAGGCTTCACAGCAGATGGAAAAGCTACTTTGTTGTAGCCTAAAGATGTAAAACGCAATAGCGGTCCCTAAGTGGCACTGGTACAACTGTGGAAATCATACAGCCAGATGAAGCACATAAATTTCCCACATGAACAATTGTTTTCATTTCCCTCCCATGCCACTGGATATTACGGGCGGGAAGGGAAGGGAAGCGCAGCGCGGCGGCCGAGCGCGCTCCCGCGGCGGGCACGGGCACGAGCGCGGGCCGGGCCGCGGGGCTCGCGGGGCTCTGCTGCCACCGCCCGGCGGCCGCGGGCACTGCGCGCACCGCCCGCCCCGGCACCGACCCGAACCAAAGGAGAAGAGATGGAAAAGAGATAGGAAACAGGGGAGCGGACAGCCGAGAGCCCGAAAAGCAGGGCACTCACACCGCTGCGAGCCCTCTGAGGTTGTGTTGATGCCGGTGATTTTTGTATTTTCTTTTTATGCCCTTTTTATATATTTTTATACCCTTTCCCTTCCCTGGTACCTTCTGTACACACTCCCTGTACCCTGCACAAACACTCCTTGTACTTTAGCCCTACATGTTTATAACCTTTGTAGTCTGATATTTACCTTAGTTTGGGGTCTTGCAAAGCGAGGAAGACCAAACATTCATATTATCTCAGAACTAGAGGCTCCAACCTGTTTTCTCTTGGAACATGTTTTTGTAAACTAGGCTGTGGTCTCGTTTGGGGGGGGGGGGGGGGGTCATTAGACTAGGAGGCAATTATTAATTTATTAAGTTTCTTGTTGGGGGGTTTTTAATAGATATGCTAATTTCGTGAAGTCCATAAAAATCCGGTACGTGTTGCACGGGCGTTCTGGGTCGTCACTCGCTCCTTGACATGTTTTCCAACTTTGATGAGTCTGGGAACCCAGGATCCTATTAAACCAAGGTAAATTCCCTTTTCCCTGTACTGCTGTGTCTGCTTCATATTTTCACTAGCCTGTTTAAGGCATCAGTGTCTCCAACAACAGCTACAAGTGCTGTTCTCAACAAACAAACACACAGCAGCTCTCCAAAGTAAAATTCTTAAAACTAATAAATGCATTAAAAAATACTACATAATCCTCACACAATGTGACCATATAAATAGAAAATTAGTTGAGGAGTTAACAGCAGGGTTTGGAAAGTTAAGTTAGGTGGGTTTGGCAAGCCAACAAAAGATGTAAGCAATGTTAGGCACTCAAAATTAAAACAGGAGCAAGTAAAAGAGAAAGGAAACCACAGATCCTTGAAAAGTGAAAAAGAGATCTTCAATTAAGGCTGATATTCCATGAAAAGTGAACGACACCACCTTAAATAAGTTGCACCACAAAAAACTCTCTTCCTATTACAGGAGTGATTTCCTGTCCAAATTACTACTCCTCTTGGGTTTGATGAACAAAGAAAATATCTTTGGAAAAGCTGTCACAACTCTTGTTCCCTTTACCAAGAAGGGACAAAGTAGACATAAAAATGACACTCCAGCAGCTCTGGGAGGTCTGTTCTAACACAGACAATCCACTGCAGGTCAAGCCTGGAGGTGTTTCTCCCACCTTCCTTGCAGACACGCTGGCTGGAGATGCGCTGGGTGATGGACTGCAGAGAGGGAACACAATTACTACCAGTCCTTGCAGGACTGATTAGAAATGGGACATTTTTGACCATCCTCACAGCCCAGTGAGGTGCTGAGCTACAGGGCACAGTCTACACGGGAGTCCTGCAGACTGGCTCGTTTCTGTTCTGTTTCCAGAGCTAACAGCAAAAAAACTTAACAGGGTTTACATGTAACAATGGTCACAGCAAAGACAAATTCTATATTTACAACCCCAAGAGTCTAATTTTAGAAAAAATACCTATTTTAGCTAAGAAATAACTCATATCAGGTCTCATGTTGTGTGTTACACTGAGTGAAGCTGCTCCTTGGTCACCAGCTTTCCTTTTGGAATGTTCTTCTTTACCTCCACTCACTTACCCTCATGACCCACCTCTTTGCAGCCACCACCTTCCCTCTCCTCCCCTGTTCACCTCACTGCCTCCTGCCCGCTGCTTCTCCTTGTGTCCCACCCTTTGTTCTCCTGGCCAGCTGCCCAAGCTGGCAGTGCCAGCTCAGGGCCCAGCCTAAAGAAGTTTATTCATTCAGGCTTCAGGCCATGCCCCAGCACTCCCGGTGCAGCTGGGAACCAACACATACAGTGAAACTCCAAACTCTAACATCAAACTCAAACATTTCAGAATTAGAAACTCAATTGGCACTTTCAAAGGTATTTATTCTGTAGGCAGGCAAAACTGGAGTGCCAATCTCTGTCCACATTCCTCTGAGACATCTGAGGTTACAAGAGCTCCTATTCCTCCAAATCACAGTAATCAAAATGCTTTATTATCCTACCCATGTTCAAGTTGTTTCATCTTCACACTGTGAGGGTTTCAGGTAGTTTAGTTCACCAACTCCCCAGCTATTTCAGGTCTAGCTACAAAAGGACTTCTGTATGTGTGAAAAGCATCACAATTTCATGGCACAGAAAAGCTTCCAAGGATGCCTTAATATGCACCAAAAAAACCCCTTTTTCTTCAGATTTTTTTTTCTTTTAATGCTGGATGGACACATAAGAAAATATTTTTTCTAGACCATATGATAAAAATGGAAACCATGAATAACATGACACCAGATACTAAGCAGCATATTACATATCAGTTTGTACTGGCAAACCTGATACTGTTTATGTATTCTGTATACCTTATTTTACCAACATTATTTGCTCTTCATTAACACTTCTTTATTAATTCTTAATATCATTTTGATATCATAAAAAATCATCACTACTGATTCTGCCAAAAAGAAATACTAAATACAATGCTAATATGATACAATGGAAAATTGCTAAACAAAAAGATGGATCTCTAAGAAAATTTGATATAGATTTCCTGTAGTTTCTCTGCACTATTTTCAACCCTTCTCACAAGGGATACAGCAAAATGGCAATGAAAAGTGAATTTCCTGCTGTTACAGCTACTTTGGATGCTCATGCTTCTGTTCCTGTGGAGCCAGCTTGGATCAATTTCAAGAAAATAGCCTTTATCTACACTTTTGCACAGAAAACACATTTCTGTTTTCAGGAGATGCAATATTTGTCTATGGTCACTATTTTAATGTGCAGCATAACACTGTTGTAACTTGCATATAATTAAAGCAACCCATACTATCAGAGAAAGATTTACAAAGCAATTGAGGAAAATAATTTTTGCGTTATTAAAAAAAAGGTAGAGAAGCATCCAGTTCAGAATATTTAATAACACTGATGCACTGTACATACACCATTGCATACACCTAGTAAAGTTCTGTCTGTTGAAGCAGAAACGGAAAGTTATTTGAAAATTAGTATTGTCACTACATTGGGCCTGAAGATACTTGCACTGCCATTTGTGCATCATCCAAATTTTGTGAGCTGGTCACCATTGCACAACTGCTGCAGTTAATCCTAATCGAGGTGTGACAATAGAAGGTTACAGCCCCTTCTCATCACCAGGAAGACAATGAAGGAAATTGCTTTATTTGTTTTGCGACACAGACACTCAAGCAAATTAATGCATGAAGCAGCAGCACACAAATTTACTTACTCCTCTTTCACTGAAGAGTTTGTAATAACTGAGGGGCTGCAATCTCACAGCAAGAGTGTAAAGGCACATGTATGCATCCATGCCACAGTTAATCTCATCACGTTTTATATTTAAACATCCTTAATAAAAAATAAATAAAATCCCATAGACATCAAGGGTGCAAGAGCAGACCCCTTTCAGTCTGAAAAAACACCAAACAAGGTACCAATGAAATCTGGACCAGCCACCTTTCATCCTGTTCAGAGGCAGTCAAATCATGCACTACCTGACTTTTACTATTTCAGCTTTGTTAGATAAACATGGACAGGCATTATATAAACTCTACACTCTAAATAGACATATCTGTCCCATAACTAAACAAATCACTGCATGTCTGCAAGAAGAAACTCCAAAAGAATAATGAAATCAGAATCTGAGCTCAGACTCTTACATGGCTCCAGTGGACCTAAGAGTTGATGGACAACAGCCTGGCAAGGTCCTTATTTCAGTGCAAATATAAATCAAAGGTGCACCACGACAGACAGACGAATTCCTAAATTAGAAACCAGCATTTCTGATCTCTTGTTCTTGAATACACTCTACCTAAAGCATTGTTCCCATTTTGGATGCCAACTCTCTGGAGCAGCAAAAGTGACTGCATGATATGAGCATCATTCTCGACTCTAGAGCTCAGAGCTGTAACACAGAAACACGGCAAAAAAAAGCAACTGCTTCAGCTCACTTTGTACCATTTCACACCAATTTTCAGATATTTAAAAAGAAAAATGGTATAAAATAATTTCCCTTATCATATTTAAAACTTAAATGTGCCTCCTAATAAGGACTTAAAGAACAAAGTATAGCAGGTACAGCTTCCTTTCTATACACTCCATAAATCTGCTTCTTCTATATACAATTCAAAAAAGCCCCAAATTGCTATTGCTATCATGATAAACATTGGAAAGTTCTGCTTGACCTTTTATTAACATTTTTCTATACCAATATGGTTCTTGTGCTACAAGCACCCTAAGGAATTATGAAAAATACTTTTTTCTCTAGTTTAGCCCATGTGCACTTAATAGGCTCACAAATATAATACCATTATAAAAAAGAAAAACTGCCAACACTGCTAAAAAAATTGTCATAACACTAAATTATTATATAAATATAAAAGGAGTATGTCTGTAAAATATTCACTCAATGAACATCCCAAGGTGATGATTTTGCTATGTTGTTTTTATTCCTGGGAGATCCATAACACATTTGGATATGCCACATGTCACCACATGAATCAGGCAGTTAATGCATGTGCTTTTTAGAAGCAGAGATGTCTTCCCAATAGAATGTGCTAAAAAAAAAATGTTGAGATTCTGCTGCTTTGTCTGATAGGCATAATTTAATGTCTTGCTTATAATGCTGCATCTTAAGGAAAAATGTGCACTGTCCCATGTAGTTATTTACAATATATTACTAAATCTATGCAAATATATTTCCCTGAGCTTGGTATTATATAAGAAAGGTCAACAATGTTTGAAATATTTTGAAACACAATCCCAATATATTTTGTATATAGCACTAATGTCCAATGTACAAATATACATCTTAATATATTTTCAGATATTTCTATTCATTTTATTTTGCTGTAGATTATTACAATAAATATGTGGGTTTTTTTGCTTTAAGACTATAGAAATTGGCCTATCAAGCTATGGCTTTTCATTGGGAGTGCTAATTATACATTTATTAACAATGCATCATTTAAATTACCACATGGCTGCACTATTTAACAAAATAAATTTTAATAGTTCCTATTCAATACCATTCAATAACAAACAGATACTTATTTAAGAAAAATTACAGGAAAAAAGTTTCGGAAATCTGTTTCCCATGCAAATTTTTTCATTATTTCTTCCATTCCCATGTTTTTCCACTAACATTCAAAGAGAGGACCCTCAAATACTATTTACTTGTCCCATTTGGGAATAACTATTTGTCCCAGGGCACAAGTGTTTTTAGTGAAAACTCTGGACATGTGATTCCATTTACATATCCTCTTGTTATTTCTACCTTTACATCCAGATTAACATTAACAAGGTTTTCCTACCAATGAAATTGTATCAGTGAGCAGACTACAAACAAATTTGTGCGTCTCAGAAAGCAGAAGTAGGAGTTATAAAGGGAATATGATCATTTCCACACACACCCCCCCCCCCATGCAGGTTAGGCACAGCATGTACTTTCTCTGCAGAAACATGGAGGTTTCTTAAATTCAGGACTTACAAGTTGAAACATAAAGTGTTCCTAATATTCCTACAATATCAGTGAAATACTGCACTGTTTGTATGCTGCCCTGTCAAGTAACTGACATATTTCCAAGTTTTACACACCTGTGATTTCAAAATAAAAGTTTTAAAAACTCTATATAGTCAAGTTGTACATATTAATAGCATTTTCTACATCTTAAGTGAATTCTGTATCATGTCTTTTTAACAGAGAACCAAATGAAGTCTAACATTCATTAGTGACCTTACAGACCACATATCTGATAAAGATCCAGAGTTTTTCAAGACCCAAAGGAATCTTGTCTTCTCCCCACTCTGACCTACAAGAGCCACAACACTTCACCAAGCAATTCCCAGATCACATCCAGCTGGCTGAGTCCCTTCAAGCAGTGAAGGGAACCAGTTCAACCCAGCCAGTAAACACTAAACACTGCACTGGGCTCCATAAGAGCCAAGCACAGTGCAGCCACAGTCAGCTCAATCAAACAAGGGGACCCAGAATCATTCTCCAGCTGTTTGTACAGTCATACCCCATAGCCATGTCACAATTCCATGTGTCAGAGATGGGCCAGATAAAGCTCAAATCACAGGGTCAGATCCACAGTGATTTAATTTCCTGTCCTGTGTCCAACAGTGGGTGTAAGCAAAAGGTAAGAAAAAGACAGGGCCAGGATGAGATACTTCTCTCTGATCTTCGCCCTGCCTTCAGCTACTCTCAGGTCAGAATTTCCTGTGTATCTACATTTCTACTGAAGCCCTCTACTGCCACTCTGTTTCTTTTCCAAGTATTGCTAGGCATCTTATGAAATATTTAAGGCATGTAATATCATTACTCTGTTGATGTTTTCATTCTCTGTGTGTAGTGCTGGTTATTATTAGAATTAATATTTTAATTTCTAACACATTTTGGTCATTTCTGATGGATTTTTACTCTACTGGTTCACATCAGTTTTTACTTATTTCATTTATTTTAATATTAACCATGTTAATATTGCTCTTTTTTTTATTTCAACTAGTGATAAATTCATTTCAAAAATTAATTATATCGTTGAATTTTAATTCAAATTCCATCAAAGTGTAAGAACTGTTATTCTGGAAGTCTATTCAGGGCCCTATATTCCATAGAACAGTTCCTTAACTTTTGTGATTGTGATACAGTTTGCATTTGCAAATCAAATAATATAGTATGCATGTAATTACTTAATCAAAACTACATACACAGCCACTGGGCCTGGTAATATAAAGGAGCTTAATCCTGTTTTCAGCATAGGTATTTCTCACATTGTCTGCAAGTCTTCCTGTTTTCCCCTTAACATGCTCATAAGTACTTTGTTTTTCCATGCTTAGCATGGTCTACCTTGCCTGTGGATCTCCTACATTTTCACTCATCTGAATTAGACAATAACACAATCCTTTGAACTGATAATATACACATGAAGATATATTTAGATCTGGGGTAGCCCTGCTCAAAAACTGTGATTAACTCCCACTGCATGTTTAAATAGACCAAAACTGTCCAGAACACTGAGAAAGAAAGTTGATGTTTAATACCATGACATGCACTATCAATTTAGCACACTAAAAAAGGAAAGTTCTCAAAAGCTAAGCCATACAAGAAAAAAAATCCACCACAGAAAACAAAACAAAAAAATGAAACAACACAAAAATCAACTACAGCAGTAACAAGCTATGAATAATGCCTAGAACTGGCAGAATTTTTTAATGAAATAGTTTCTAGGAAAATATTTTGAGCTGTACCCATAATGTTTGCCTATAAGAACAAGGTCTTCATTCAGGACTGGAGTTACTTTCTCAGCATTATCCTGCTCTCCCATCTACATCATCACAAAATTCCACAAGGCTCACTGTCTGCATTTCCCAAAGGCTGGTGTTTCCTTGCTGTGTTAGGGAGACCCAACAACAACACTCTGTGCTTCTTCACATAGTGAAGCACCATAGAGGAATTGCCAATATTGATTGGAATTATAAGAACAATCTCCCCCCACCCCACGAATACACACAGAATAAGTGGGAGGGATGCTTGATGCATTAAGATGGCCTTTCAGAAAACATCTGTACCTCAACCCCTATACCCCAATGAAGTTCCTCTGCCTTGATTTTCTCTCTGATACATCCACTTTCACAAGAGGTACAAGGACAGCCATATCTTTGAGGTTTGGGAGAACTTTCTCCTTCAGTACCAAATCTACCCTGCCTATTCTGACACTTTCACTCTGCTTTGTCTGTCAAGGATGTATAAAATCTGTAAACTTTCCCAAAGTCATTTCAATAAAGATATTCACCAAACCTAAACATTACACATTTTTGCAGAGGGCTTTAACCAACATAATCAAAACCTACAGATTGCCTTAACATAGGAAAGCATAATTTTCATAATCTCAGAATAATGAAATATGAACTTTATGTTGCAGCATTTGTTGGTGAAGGTATGGTCACCAGAATCTATTGGTAAATTTAAATAGTGAGTCACTTTGATATTATACTTCAAAAGTAAACTAATTTAGTCAACTAATCTTGTTTATTTCCTAAATATTGTTAGTTTCTATCAGTCAGATGATTTTTCCAGACACTTACATAACAAGCATTAAAAAGATACATTTAGCAGCTACAATTGTTAACGTAACAAAGGCTACAGAATCCAGAGGTTATTGCATGCTCCCAAAAGTACTTAAATAATAGCCTAAAATCTGAAGAATTACTTTAATACTTCAATAAAAATAACCCAATTCAAAACATTTTCAAGGAAACATAGCTCCTTGCTCTAGGCTACCGAATAATGGCTGAAAGAAAGTATATAGCTTGTCACTTCTGATTAGAGAACTGTGCCTCTGTGCTTTGAATGAGAGGCATGTCTGGTAATAGGAAGTGCAGATATTAAATTTAATAAAATAACGTGGAATACGATATATATGAAACTTGACCAAGTATAGCACAAAATGTAACATACATTACCCTGCTCAGTCAACTACTGTGGCCTAGCATCTAATGACAGACTTAATTTCTATTTTCCAAGGAGAGTACTACAAAAATATAATTTTCAGATTATACAAATATTTTATCAGACTACGCAAAAAAATGTAACAAAAATTGCCTTACATATCTACATGAATACAGAACAGCAGCAGAAATTTGTTAGACTACAAGATGTTCAGCCTTAAAAGTCCACAGAAAGGCATTAGGTCTTGCAAATAATTAGTTACAAAGACCCTGATGATAATACATTACAGCAACATATGACCCACAGCACATTTCTTTCCTTCCAGGTTTAAGGATTCACTCGGTTTGGGGGTTTATTGGTTGGGTCGTCTTTGGTTGTTTATTTTTTTTTTTTTAAACACACAATCAGGATACAGCATTTACATACTGCTTATGAAAAAGGAAATGCCTTATCTCTGCTTCTGTCTTAATTCTGGTATTCCAATGCAAATCCTAACAGCTTTGTCTTTCACTACATTAACCCTCAGCATGTTTTTTCACAATTAAATAAGCTCCACACAGTATTTTCCATTTCCTTTCTAACACGCAACTATGCTACCTGTGATATGACACATAAGGGATTTTAAAACAATTCCAAGAGCTAATCCCAGAAACCCAGAATTAAAGTTCTTGTTTTCATATTTCACTTTCAAAATATTTAGAACTTTGACAGATATGACATTATGTTTTCATTAAAACAGTTGATTTCAAAATGCTGCACTGTGCAAAAACACCATAAACAGTTTATGATGAACTGCCACACTCTTAATTAAAACAATAAATCCAGTGCACAATATTTGTGCAGCCTCTGGTTTGACCTTTGCCTCTTGCTATCCACTACCAAAGCTGCTGCCTCATTCTGTGCACCAGATGTAGAAGGTTTTAAACCATGATCTGAAAGGCAGTAAAGATAAAATAAGAGAAAATGTGCCATTACTCTTTGCAGTTATGATTAATTCAGTTCATATTTTACAATCTGGTTATGGAGTAAAACTGCAGACTTTACATCAAGCATTTGCCATTCAATATACCAAATGTATAAAAATGCCTGATACTTTAGAAAATGGCACAAAGCTAATTCACAACCACCACATGAAGGACAGAAATAGGAATAATAAAAAAAGGACAGTAATTAGCTATCCATCTAAAATAATCAAGCTATTTCAGCCACTTGGTCAGTCCTGGCAAGAAACACATCTGTTACAACAAAACAAACTAATGCTCTCCCTTATCTCTCTACTACTTGATTTTAGATAAAATATCCTTTAAAACAATCAGGCCTGCTCCACAAAGAGAAACCAAACGTTATTAATTACTATGGCATGCTGTAATGATCACAGGTTTGTTGTGTTTGCCTGGAAACAAAGTCAAATGCAGAAACAACTCCAAGACCCAATTAGAGGAAATGAGCTGGGATCCTGGACTACAAGCTGGAGTAGGCAGAAATCTTGCACACAAGAAGATAAACTGAAAAGTCCTCATCCTGAAAATGCTTATAGACTCATCAGGTTGCTCCTTTAATCCACTAGCTCTGTATACAGTAAGGAGCACCTCCTTGGTAAATTCAAATGTGACTATTCATTGCATACTTAATATTTCCCTTTTCTCTCAAAAGAAATCAATTGACCAAATGAAGCTAAAATAGATCATTCTCACATTTATGGGAAACTGGCATGAAAAATATTTCTGCCTTAGGATGAGAGAAAACACTGTATGTTGCCAAACTAAGAAATTCAGAATTCAAATGCAAGTCCATTCAGGGCTCAGGTAGTTAAGGTTTCCTTTCACATAATAATTACCCACATGGCACTCTAGAGAAGGAGAACCTTTTTTTTTTTTTTTTTGCCAGGTCTTTGATTTGCCCACAATCAGAAGGGAACATCCCTCCCCATGGTTAACTTGCAGAGACAGTCACTCTGCAGTTAACAAGACACAGGTGTTTGAGGAGGTAGGGCAGGACTCAGGTTAGATTTGGAGTCTTTCTTTTACACTCTCCAATTTCATTCACAAATCAAGGGAAAAAACAATTATAGGAACACATACATAAAACTTTCCCCAGGTTGGTTTTCTTACACAATACACATTATGCATTCAAAATCCAAGCACATTACTCCAGAAAGCAATATGTCACTTTTCTACATCATTCAAAAACAACACAAAAGCTCAAATTCAATGCATGAGTTTTGCAAGAACACAAAAGGGAAACACATATCTAGTTTCCTGCCACTGGGAAATTGGAAAATATATTTTAAAAGGCAAGACATTTTAAAAAAATAAATTAAAAAAAAATCCACTGCCTTAAGAACTCTAGGATCTTTGTTAGTATTGGTAACTCTTCTTTGGATTAACTATTTAAGAACCACAATAAACAATTGCATAATAATCATTGAGAGTAAGAAGAACTAAACAAGTCCAACCTATGAACAATTTTAGCTCCACAAAAATAGCTTCCAAACATTTCTTTAGGGAAAAAAAAATAGGAAACCCTCAGTTAGCACAGACCTCAATATTTATGAAGAGATATTTTACTTTCAGAGATTCACTTATTTTATTTGTATTATCAGAGGTCCCACAGAAGTGAATTTAAAACATTTGTAGAACATTAGTAACATTAAATAAGAGAAAAGGCTTAACATTCAAAGACGCCTAGCTCAAGCAAATTATTCTTCCATCAGGTTTTCCAGACCAACATTTTCCTGCTTTCCATATTTCTAAAGAAATGGTAGGGGAAGCTATGATGCTTCTATAACACCTCAAGTTAGCTGATTTCTGCAAAGCATTACATATCCTTATAGGCTAAAAATGCAACAAGAAAAGCTTTACAGACATCCCTTTGTGATACACACACTGCTGCACTTCTCAAAAATAGTAACCAAGAAGGATAGCATTTACAAACTTTTACAATTACCTGAATTCTCCTGCATAAAATATACAATCTATTTTAAAGGCTGCAAAATCCTCTTCATTTACTTTTGGTTGCTTCATACAAACATATCACATATTTTGAGCAGCCATTTCTAGCTACAGAGCTGACTTTTTGCCAGCTTGGTGCTCTAAAAATGCCCTTATTCTGAGCACTGCAGACCCCTCTACCATACATTTCACAGAAGCTTTCAAAGATAAGCAAAAGCCTAACTCCTCACCAAATAACCACTACCATAGCAAACATTGCTGCCTAATCTCTCTCCTAAAGTGGATGATTTTTACACCAGCCATACACATTCATAAAGTGCATGAACATACCTTTTCTGGCAGAAAGAACTGGACATTTTCCACAAGCAGGAAGAGGTAAAAGCACCCAGGACTCACCAAAACTACTCCAACTTTAGAGCTGAGACACACCCTTATAAACCCTGTCCCCAGGTAGGCTGGGGCTGCAGCACAGTTGCACCTACTCAGCCTAACGAGGCTCTGGAGCAGGGGCAGGGTGGGCAAGGATGGGAGAAGTGTTGGGGTAGGAGGATTTGATGGCTGAGACTTTTGTCTCAGCACTAAGATTGTGTGAGTTTGCACCTGGGTTGGTGTCACCTCACCTGAAAGCTTTCAGCTGTGCCCTGTGACACTGCAGGATCCCATCAGCCATGGTGGCTGCACAGGTGAAACCAATGTGAGAGTCCCAGAGCTCCTGCAGCCACTCAGCCAACACAGAGCCTGGAGCCAGAACTCTGCACAGGTTCTGGGACACCTTCCAAATAACTAATTAATCCTTAATGCTTTCACAATGCTGCAATTATTACTACCAGTGTATCAACCATGATGCTTCATGACCAAATATTAAAATTGCAGGAGAGCACTTTCAAGATGTAATTTCATTTTAATGTAGCATTTTCCAAAGCAGAAATCTTGACCCTGACAAGCTCAGCCCCCGAGTTAAATCTTTCTAATTAACACCTGTAAACATGTAAAAGTGATGATTGGGGTTTTTTTAATGTGGTCACCAAAACGCAGAACAAACAAACATGCCCTCCTAGAGATCTACTACGAAGAAAGTGAAAGTCAAAGCTTCCAATAAACAGCTGCAAAAATATTTGAATGTTAGCCAATACCACATTTCCTGTAATCTAGTTCTCAAAAACACTTTCGTTAAAAACTAAAACACGTTAGTTGAAACACTAATTTCAGGAAGTTGCAAGTTTTACCCCATAAAAACAGCTGATATTTAGCAAACTTTCAAGACACTGAAAACCACTTTTATTAATTGGAAAGGTTGGGCAAACTTAAATTAAGGGTGATGCACAGGTTGCTATAATAGTATTTGCATGCCTACAGCACAAGAGTCCATCCTTTTAGAACAAAACATTGCTGCAGAGTGCATCACATGGGGCATAAAATTTAAATAAGCTTTAAATAGGACTTTTGCCTCAAGATCTATTCCACTCCAGCCTCTGGTAGATGTTTTTTCTGAAGAATATGGTTTTTATTCCATGCAACAATTAATTTGCATTCCTTTTCCTTACTGGAGGAAAGAGTTGGTCAATTTTGATACAATATCTGGTGTAGACACCCTCACATGAAATGGCTTGACCTTGCCAATTAAAGTTGTGGAGCTCTGATTTGGAAAGAGCACTGAATCCACAACAGAAATTAACACTGGCACGTCTTTATACAGCATACAGATGAACAGAGGGAAGGAAAAGCAGGCAGCAAAACCCTCTCCATCCTCCTTTTCAACCATGAAATATCTGCATTAGTTATCTCCTGCTGGATCACATTTACATGTGCAAAGAGGAGTTCTGCCCAGAAGGACAAAAGAACCAAGCTCAGCCATCAGCAGCCTGGTTTTATGGCAAACACAGAACTAACCATGGTTAGTCCAAACTTCCAGCCCACCCACCTGAGGAGTTGAGTGAGGTCACACCAAGGGGACAAAGCAGCATCAGTCACTACAGGGAACTTCCATCAGGTCAGCTGGCAGTCAACCAGCTGGAAATGATAATTATACATTCAGCATGATGCAAGACCACATTCTTGCAACGTTTACTGATCCTGTAAAAAGAAGGATGAGAAAATAGAGAGAAAAAATACAAATTCATCTTCTTGTTCACAATATACATCTTACTTTTCTTCTCAGTATTATCTTTCCCATATCACATTACTCTAACACTTCAATTAAGAGAAATTAAATTTCATTCTAAACAAAACTGTAAGGAACTCACTTCTAGCAAAGGAATCAGTGAACTGCCCAAAATATTTAAAGTTTCAAATGTTCATAACTGCCCATCTCTTAAGGATTTTATTTCAGCAGCACCTGCAGATGCTCAGAACTTTAAAACAAAAGGGCTCCTTTCTCCATGTTATATTGGAATTAGAGATGTACTTTGCCTCTAAATGAAGAAATCTTAAAAGTAATCACTCACAGATTTCTAAACTTAGAATAGCCATGATCCCAACTGGCTGAATAAAACAGTTCACAAAAGTTACTTCAGTCCATAGTTTCAGAAAGGTGACATCTGTTGGTCTTCAGCAGAGAAACATTCTGTGCTTTAAAAGGGCAATACATACAATGCACTACTAACATTGACAAAAACTAGTCTATAGCAGCAGGTCTGTGTTTTAAAAGTTCTCATGGAACTAAAAAGGTTAGGCATTTTTCTTTAAAAAAAAATTAATTCCTAGGGGGGAGGGAAAGGTATTAACAATTATGTAAAATTAGTAGACAAATATTAAATGTGCTCGGTAGCATAATATTTCTGAATTATGTATTTCCAAAGTTCTTCTATGAGCTGAACTTTCCTATTATCTTCTTTATCCTGACTTGAATAGCAAAGATTTAAAGAACTGGAGAAAAGTAGATTAAGAAAAATAAAATACATGCTTGAGTCACAATATTCTTTAACCTTCAATCAGAGACCTTGCAAGAAAACTGGGCATGTGAAGATCAGCTTGTGAAAGATAGCATCCATTAAGGTTTATGCTGCAATGGCTTTAGAGTTCATGAATAACAAAAAATGAGCTCAGGCAGGAAAAGTGGTTGAATAAAATTGAGAAGAGATTCAGTATCCACACAAGGCCTAAGAAGCCCACCTTCCTATGAATGCTGTTAATGCTGTTTTCCTATTACAAAAACAAGGAATTATTCTTTATTTAATTTTAAAACAGGTAGGTGAGGAAAATCTACATTTTCCAGACTATTATAGTCAGGTAACAAGTCTTTCCTTATTGGGAAATGTACTTCAGGTATGGAATGGAGGAAATAGGAATTAAGTAGTATCTTCAATGAATTCTAGCTCAGTAAACACACAAGTATCTGTAGAGTTAAGAGATTCATATTGCAACAAAGGAACAGGAAGGAAGAAAACTGAAAATTTTTACAGCTTCTACAACCAAGTATTTCTTTTACATTCAATACATGAACCCCAATATTAAATGAATGTAAACAGCATAAATGTTCCCCAAAGAGCTGGCAATCCAAAATACTAAGTAATAACTGAATAGTACAACCCTCTCTGCCTCAGTTGTCAGCTTTAGGAATACTCTGGGGTCTGCTAAGACTTGCTGGGTACAACTGCATGCCCAGGAAAAGTCTTCAGTGGTCCCAAACATTGACTCATGGCACTCAGTCCATGATTACTTGGTAGATGTAGGTGACTGATTTAAAAACACAGCTCTGAGGAAAGTATCTGAATGAAAAATAACCTTGAATTACATCAGGTAACAGCCAAGGGTCTTCGTAAAAGAAAAAGATATGCTTTTCTGATAGTGTCAGAATATAATCTTCCTTTTTAAGACTGCAGAAAAGGGCTCCTGCTTGCTAAGATGACTAAACAAATAATGATTTTTTTTGTGTTTTCATAACTTTTGTTTGAAAATACACATCTCACACTGAAGCTATAAATAAGAAGACAAGAATCTTGCAATAGATTGTGACTAAAATTCTCCCTGAATGAACAATCAATATCTTTTCAATGCTGACCCAGGAAACCTCAAATATCATACTTAGAACTACAGAAAACCATTAATAAATATATTAACTTCATAGGTAAAAGGAAAAATTTTATATACCTCATGTGAAAGGGGTTGATCCCACTCAGTATTTATATGTGAAACAAATAAGTCATCGCAGAGAATCACAATGAAGTAAATAAATTTCACTCTGAATCTTAGTGTTTTCTTTTTTAACAGCTCCTTTGTTTCAATCTGATTTGAAATTTTGTGTGTCAATGTGAAAATGCAGAGCTGTGACCCAAAAGAACTGCAGAGAAATTGTTTAAAACAAAGACAATTGGCCTAAGCACTGAATCACTGACACTGAATCATTTGGATTATGAGCCTTAATTTGTACTGCACCACACATAAACAGTGCCAAATGTGAACAATTCAATACAAGTCACACTCCACTTCTGAAAATTTCTATCTCTAGTTTGAACTCTGTGAGCATAATTTAAGAAAACATACCCATATTTCATGAGGAATTCATGATTTATCCCTGAAAAAAAAACCTGTCTTTTTTAGAAAATTAACAGAGGCTCTAAGACACTTCTCCTCAACTAAGTATCCCGAAAAATCAGTGCCACTACACATGAATAAACAGTGTTTTTAAAAATCCCACAAAATTAGCTGTATTTCATCTTTATAAGTGTGTCTTACCATGTTCCACCACTGGGACAGTAGAAAAAAATAATAGTGATACATCTCCATCTAATTTTTTATGTCTTTCCCAGCACCATTATAGGACTAACATATTCCCCCTCTCAACTTTTTTTTTTTAATTGTGGTAGCACCACTGGGAGCAGGTGCCTTGAAGTGGGGGCACATACCGAGCCTGACCTCCCTATGAACAGCTCTGAATTCCCTGATCTTGTTATGAATATTTTTTTCTTCAAATGCAAAGCTGCAAAATGCATGAAAGCTAAAGTAATTCAATTAAGTATCTATTCTGAGCTGGAAAAGACCGTTTTGTTAGAAGCAGTGGAGCACTAGTTTAACCCTGGTGCTCAGAATTCCCAAGCAAGTCAGCACATTAAGCCAGCTCTTCAACTTAAGAACAATTACTGTCATTTATCAGCCTGAATAGCAATAATGCACAAATCGACAGCTTTCAAGAGGCAAAGCCTGAGCTAGGTGTAATGATATGCAAAGCCACAGCACTCTACATTTTGAACTGTCTTCAGCCCATCAATACATCTCCAAGTACCTACAATTTATCAATACAAATGTGGTACCCAATGAAGGCAGGACCAAAAAGATAAATATGAACAGGGTGGAATAAAAGGTTCAAGAATGTTTGAATTTTATAATGATGAAGTGCAGATCACATTCTTACAGCATTTTACATGCAGTGACCTGATCACATCACATTTCCCTCAGCAAGAGGAAACTAGGATAAGAGATAATCTTTCTTTCAGGTAGTTGTAAGCAGCTGCTTTGCTTTTTTGCCTTTTTTTTTTTTTTTTTTTTTTTTTTTTTTTGGTGCTGTTGTTTGTTTCTCCTTTCTTTTCTATTCTTCCTTTTTTCCCCTGCCATTTCTATTTCAAACATGCATCTATGCAGGAGTTACACAGGCATAGTTATAGAAATATATAATTTATAGAATAATAGTATGGAAATACGTAATTAACACATTATTATTTGATCTCAACAAAATATAGTATATACAGAAAATATAATTTGTGTCTCATTACCTTATAAACTGATTTTAGTAGCAATTGAAGGACTAAAGGAATGGCTGAAATTGTCTAATAGCATATATACCAAATGCCATTCTTTCATGATACTCTCAAGCCTACAGAACTGATTTCCTCTGTACGTGATCTAATTGTGTGGGGTTTTTGGTTTTGACTTTTTTGGCTTTTTAGCTTCTATTGCATCTTCTTTGTGAACAGAGCCCTTCAGCAACCAGAGCTGTTGCAGTGCTCAAGTATTCAGATTCCCTTTCTCATACAGGCAGGTATGGGCACTTGGATTAACAGCTCACATATACAAGGAATAAAAGGATTTCTATGTTTTACCATGACTAAAGAAAATCAAGATTATAATTATTTCACCTGCAAGTTCTACCTGAAACACCTAGTTTTACAATATCTTTTAATTTTCTAGTCCTTACTTTCCTATTATTACACCATGTAAACTGTTATATGTAGTCTTATCTTAATTCAAGATTTCAAGGTGTTCCCTTGACTTAAATGTCTGCTTTGAAATGTATTTTGCATGGGGATGTCATAATGCAAGTTATTTTTCCTACACAATTTTCATCTTCAAAACCTTAAGAATGTTTTCGGAAAGTACTAACATGTCCAGATGGATAAAGTGAGGTTTGAGCAGAACCAAAAGAAGGCTTTGCCAAAGAGAAAACAGTCTTGTAGCTGAAGAACACAGAGCAGGAGCTCTGGGGTTTATTCTGAGCTCTGCTACAAACTTCTTATAGCCTCATGAACACATCACTAGAACCTGTGCTTCCTCAGTTCCTCCAGAGACAGTTCTTTTCCTAAACACAGGGTAAAGCTTCTTCAGGGGACAGGTGACAGTGACTGACCAATGAAGCACAGCATCCTCATCCATGGACACCTGTGTGCTATTCCTGAGCAGAGCACTGGAACAGCATTGTCTTCAGCCTTCGTGAGACGGAATTTGCTATATCATATGATATAGCTCTAAGTTGAGTGGATTTAACAGGAGCATTCACATTATTTAAAATACAATTTTAAAAATAAATACAATTTCCTCATGGTTTACTGTGTAGAATTCATTCATCTTCCTCTGACTATGGGGGCAGGGGTATATTCAAATGCTTCAAGCTTATTTTTCAAAACCTTTTTTGTTCCTGACAACCTCTTTCACAAACTTTTACCTTCCTACCAAGCAGGCTCGTTACATGTTCCTAAGCATAGGTGTCTTTCAGACAGCCAGGGCTGCCAGCTGCTGGAAAGTGTGCAGAGATCCAGAGATAAAAGACATCTCAAAGTGTGAGATGAACAGAACCTAAGAGATCCCTTCCCTGTAGACCTTTGTTTTACTGCTGATTCAATTGTTTACCATTTCAGCAGATTTACCAGTTACCTACACAAGTATTCCTTCAGAAGTAACTCACTATCAAGGTTACTAAAGAAATAATGTCTAGGGTCATCCCATTTCAGGGCAAAACCAAAGAGGAACCCACCACTGACTAAGCACAGTTTTGAGAACTTAAGAACTGCTGTATTTGCTCCAGTGTTCTGCTTTCAGCTCAGTTTGCAATGCATGTGGAAGAATCCACCATAATGGAAACATAATAGGATTATTTTCCAAGAAGGTGAATGGGAAACTAAGCAGAACACAATAAATGTTTATTTTGATTTATATTTCTCTTACTTGTTACTGCTTTGGCAACACTTATTATTTTTCACAAGTCTCCTGTTACTTGGTATTTCTTCTCATGTAACCACTCCTGCAGTTGTATTATTATATTCTCATATAAATCTCATTTTCTCTTTCTAAATTATGTTTCTAACATTCAGTAATTATAAGCAAACACTGCAAGTTCAAGGCCAAAAGTTTCAGAATATCAAGTGAAACAAAAAGAACATAAAATACCTTGTTTTAAAAAAAAAAAAAAAAAGCTTTCAACAAATATCCCTTTTTTAATCTGAAATACAGTGGTCATTGTTCCGGAACATTCTGGAAAGTAATGGCTCTAAAGCTACAGTAATAATAAAACTTTCATCCCTTCTCTTTCTAACATGTTTGTGTCCAACCTCGCTACTGTTATCGAGCTCTATTACTCCTGTCTAATAGCAGCATCAGAAATGCAAATTTACTATAAGAATCCAAGGCATAAAACACTACATTGATAAAAAATAAATAAATTATTCAGAAGAAGAGGAGAATACTCTCAAATAAATGTGCAACCTGAACAACCTAAATGACATGTTATTGTGTCAAGTCCCTTTGTTCATTTCTTATGTCTAAACTGACTGAGAGTTTGATCTCATTTCCTCTGAATTCAAAACGAAACTTCCATTTTTTCTTTGAAAAAGCACAGAAAGATCTTCTGGAGTGAAATATGATCTTCTGCTGAAAAAACTTTAGATTTTTCTCTTCCTTGGCTGAAGTAATAAGCAGAAACAAAATGGTAAGAAAAAAATCCAATAGTTACAGTTTCAAAGACCAATTAACTTATAAACCCTGGTGTACAAATGATAAAATGGGAGCCAACCACCCTCAAACTGAAGAAAAACTTCTTGACTCTTGTTACTCTTTGAAGTATCCATGCAGTAATTTAGAAGAGTGCAAACTCACAGACTGAAAAGAATAGAGGGCAAATCAGGGCCAATTCAGGAATTCAGATCCAATGTTGATATATTTGCACACGCTATAACCCAAATAGGAGGGTTTTCTTCAATGTCATCTTATTACACTGCAAGGGAGGAAAACAGACAGTTCAATCACAAAATCATAATGCTTAAGCAGCATGAAATCATAAAGCTAGCAACAAAACAGGTGAAGCATGCTACATTTATGATTCATATGCTTCCTTTCACCCTAGCACAGTGTTGGTTTACTCACAGCCCTAAATGGCCAGTCCCTGCTGGCCTCCCCAGCACCACAGGAGTGAGCACTATTGTCCTTTTGGGTGCACTTACAGCATTGTGCTCCATCATAGAAAAATAATGCACATGAATACTTTAACTGCTTATCCAAGTGGACACACAGGTTACAAGAGACTGTAAATAGGATTGTTGTTTAGACGTGTACATAAAGCTGAACGCATGCAAATAATCCTTGCTGTCACATTTTAGATCCATTGCAGTTGGTATGCAGCTACAATATAATTGGGTGGGTTTCCTTTGCTACAGACATCCAAATTCCCTTAAACCTGATGTGAACTAATATAAAAGATTGGTTTCAAAATCATATCTATGAAAGAAAGTCTAAATGCAGAGTTTGTTTGATCATTTCATTTTCTCATAATTTCTTCTAATCTTTTGTGATTTTGAGATCATCAGTGCTGATATCTCAAGCACATGGACAGGAAGTACAGCGTGAAAGAGGTGTTGCCTTGAGATTTGCTGTAAAAATCCAGAGTAGAAACAAACCAGAGAAAGCTCTCAACTTTATATCATGCCTCCACATGGTGAAATAGGCATTTCTAGCAAAGATATTAAAATTAGAACATCCCAAAATGGACAGTTCCTCTCTGCACTAAAGCTGGTCTGAACACAGAGTGGAGGAGAGCATGGAAAGGACATCTCTGATCACCTCAGGTGTGCTGGAGACTCCTTCAGTGTCTGCAGCAGCTCACATGGGTGAGCAAAGAACTGACCTGCAGAATTCAATCCACCTTTTATTATCCCACGTCTTCCTGATACAAGTCACTTCCTAACAAAAGGATAGTATTTTCTGGAGTGACTAAATAATCTAAAAGAAGTGAACTAAGCTCCCAAATGCCTTTTTATAAATTTTAACCATGTCTCATGCACTGGCATTTGTTCATTACGAGGTAAATACACCTGCTATACTGCCATCTGTTGTCAATCAATAATCCACAGAACCAACAAAATTTCTACATTGTTTTCAAGATAACATCATTGTTCTCAAAAATTATTTGAACCAGCATGTCCCATATAACATGAATGTAATAAAGATGTCTTTTTCCAGGTGTACTTACAATATACTTTAGCATATGAAACTTGTCACAGTCAAAAAGAAAAGTTAATAAGAGAAGAACTAATGGAGTACCTATTTGCTACTGCCATTTGCATGTCATTTTCTGAATGCTAATTTTGAGACACTTTTTAGTATTTTCTACCTCAATCAAAAATTCTTCTGCTTCTCTTTCCCTCCAGAAGATGGAGTCACTGTTTCCTTACAAAGATCCTCCCCGCACACAGTGCTATCCTGCAGAGCTACTAGAGCTATGGTAACTTCCAGCCAGCTAAATGTTAATATCCACTACAGAAGCTGCAAGTTATTCAGAACTTTGAGGCAATGATTCTGCACAGGACCTTATTGTTGTCTCAGCTGAAACTCCATCAGCTTATGACAAATCTTTCTAGAATATATCAGGGGTGGGGTGTTTATGAATTACTTCTGTCATCTTAGTTAGTGTCTTTCCAGTCACAATCTTCACCTCAGTGAACTCTCCACAAAAACAGAGGCAGTCTTTACACATGTGTTACTGATCACTCTTCCTGAGAAGCGATTTCACCATAGTTCATCTGAGAACTGGCAATTCTGGAATAAGAGCTTGCTAACTAATGTGAGATCTATTGCAAATTAACATCCAAGAGTACAGCTCACAAAAAGCAGTGTTAAAAAGCAGATAACTCGTGGTTCCATGCTCTTCACATGCAGGTGTTCCCAGGAAATGAACATGTTCCTGTTTCCGTGCTTCCATCTCACACAGCTTGAAAATACAACTAAAGCTCAACATGAGAGTCAACAGTTATAATGAAGTGATCAATTAACAACATATCCTGTACTTCCTGAAATGGCTGCACAGTGGTAAAACCTAGCTCACAAACTACAAATATCACAAAAAGACAAACAGAAGGCAAATGAGATAAAGATTACAAGTAGCTGACGCTCCTGGAGTTCTGTGCATACTCACCACAGTGACCAAAAACTTCTGTTTTAAAAGGCTTAACATGAAGAGCAATTTATCAACCATACCACTAAATTTGACTTCCACACAGTAAGAAGATTACAGGTGTTCTAAAATTAATCACAATTTTAGCTTGTAATCACAAGGCTTTCAGCAGTCACGCATTATGTGACTACACCTGCGGCTGACAGAACAGCATCCCCTGGCTATCCACGGCTGATTTGGGGCCCTGTCTGGTATTGACAAAATAGAGAAATCTGAAAATCAGGATTATCCTTAACTTCTGGATCAGCTGCAAAGGTGTAATCCAGGGATTTTTATCTTGCTTTAAAGCACAGAAAGCAAACCACCACCCAGAATTCAAATAAATGTGTCAGTGAGCACTCAGGAATTTAACACAGATATCCTAGTTGTCTGTATGAGGAAAATGTTTTGTAGTTACTCTGTGAATTAGTCTGATCACTGGTAAATTCTAAAAGGCAAATGTAAGGGACAAATTATTATATTTCATTTCTATGATTTTGATTTAGATGTGTCTGCAGAGTATTTTTGCATAAGACACAAATTCCTATCACTGAATACATTCTGCCCTTTCCACTTTTTCTTAAAAATACAATGAGATCTTATGTACAGAACAAAATATATTTTCTCAGTTATTGCTATTTATTTATAAAGTTTTCACTGTTACCTAACAGGTACAGGTTTCATGCACAAAGCATTAATAATTTAGTTTCTGAAACTTTGTGCTACTTCCCATGAAAGACATCCAGCCACATTTACAGCTCTAAAGGTTTAATCTGTTTTTGCAGCGTTACCAAGGGTCATGATGGTAACGCCAGACAAGGTAGGGAAACTGCACTGCCATTAATTATTACTTACAGTACATAGTAGTAAATTAATTGGGCAATAAAAGGTATTGCTATGATTTATCAGAGTATTAAAAACTCATTCACTGATTTTTTTTCTCCTACTGAACTACTGAGTTCAGTATTATAAAGCAAGGATTTTACCTTTTCAGTTTAATTAGGTAAACCAGTTTTAGAAACCAGTTTTAGTTTTTTTACATTAGTAAAAAGAAAGCAGAAGTTGTATTATCACTAGAAAAACAAACAATTGAGGGTAAATACTTTAAAAATATATCCTTCATCTTAAATTTTTGCAACTGAGGAAATACAGAAAAAGAGGGGGAAAAAAAGATTGTTGAGGAAATCCAGCATTTGGGAAACTCAAAAAACTGCTGGACACGTGACAAAAAAAAATATGAAGTCCAGCTTTAACAAAAGGAAAAAACCTGGTAACCAGATAGGTTTTTCTCACTATTATTTTTTAGTTTATGAAGAAGTATTAACTGACAATAACATCACATTTAGTGTCAAAAATCAAGTTTACCTCTGCTTCATCACCACTCTTCTAGAAATTTTTTCCAGAAATAAGCCATCCCTATTAAAATGGGAAAATGTAACTGACATCTGGCAAACTTTTAGACAGCAATATTCTCAATATTCTACAAAAAATTACTGAACTCCTTTCAATTTCATATCATTAATACTGGTTTTGGGACTACTACTTTTGTGCTAAAACTGCAGAAGCAGCCAATATGGTACAGAGATGTAAAGACCTGAATTACTGAGCTCAGCACTTTTCCCTGCACGTATAATGCTCACAAATACATTATGTGTAACAAAAACAATGTATTATTGCATAACATTCTTAATTGCATCTCTCCCCGCAGGACTCCATCGAAACACGGCATGTTGTGTCTCTATAAAAAATATTTTGTAGGAAGAATTTGGAAAAGCAGATAACCATTGCACATATTGTTACAATGCATTATGTATTTAATAACCCAAATTTTTCAGTTGACAGTGCAGATTTGCAGTGAACCTGAATGGACAGTAACTCCACATGCTTATATGTAGTGCTATCTTTACCTGCTCTTAAAAAGAAGAGAAGCTATTAGCCCAAATGGCAGATACTATTTCCATGCTCACAAATACCACCTAAGTATTTCTTCTTTTAAAGACATATTTAGAGTTCATTGCTTCCCAGATTTCAGTTTATATGAACATTGGAAAAGAGGGAAATTTTCTGAACTACATTTCCAGGGGAAGTGGATGAGTTTGTTCTCCAAAAGCACATTATCAGCCTGGAGAAGAGGAGCAAAGGAACATGGTATGTGAATGGCTTCCCCAGACTGCTGTGGGGACAGCATCTCTCGTTCTGACAATCTGCAGCTTATGCTATTTAGGACTATGCTATTTAGAACATGTATGTGTAGAAACAGAAAAATAATTCTGACTTTTTCAGGTAGAGAAGATCCTTGGGACTTGCGTGCAAAATCAGAGAGACAAACTTTTCTATTCCCTAGTATCTACCACAAAAACTGTAAAGCTCTCCTTTAATTTCCATGGCAGCAATTGGGAAATAGTTCTTGTTCAATAGTACAGGAGATTACCTCTCTGTTTTCCTGTCATCACTTTCTTTGTTACTAGAACCAGGCAAAGACAATCCAAACAGAACATTTGCTGTTAATCTCTGACTGTGGTGAACAGTTCCTTCAAATTTCACATTAACAAATACCATTTGTTTCCCTTTGAAAACTCCAGCCTGGGCAGAAGAGAATGCAAAAGAGGTGGTGAAGAAGAGATCAAAGAAGAGAGGTAGTTGTATTTGTATTGGTCATCCCAAGGTTTCTACTCAGTGGAAGCCCTTCCACCATAGTGTCTAATTATTCATCTGCTGTCTTTAATACAAGATATTTTTGCAGCATTTTGGATGGAAAGAGAGCTTGTAAAAGCATGTGATGTGATGTCAGTCACTGCAGGAAAAGTCCTCACTCCCACAATGCTGATCTAGAACAAGGAATGTCAGTCTTGTAAAGAACCCTAGAGAATCTTAAGTCATTGCATCCTTCTAGACAAAACCCAAGCTCATTAACAGCAGCAGTCCTGCACCCATAAATAAATTAAGAGATGATTAGTATGAAGCTAATCAGTGCACCATGCCCGGGGGCCAGCAGTGGGATGGTTCTGACCACTCCTGCAGCCACCCCAGCGCAGGGCACAGCTGAGCCCTCAGCACCTCTGGGGGAACGTGTTTGGGGAAAGGCAAAACTGCCTGGCAGAGAGGGGAGGGGGTGAGGAAATGCTCAAGGGAGAGCAGGACTGAAAACAGCAGGAGCAGCCCTGGGAGCAGCAAGCCTGGGAGAGTCCCTGCCTGGGGTGGGGTGGGCAGAGGACTTTGGAAGGAATGAGTGAAGTTGAGCCTAGGAAGAAGAGGAGGGGAGGGGAAGAAGGTGTTGTTTTAATTTTGTCTCTGTTTCTCACCATCCAAATCTGTTTTATTTGGCAATAAATTACATTAATTTTGCCCAAGTCAGGCATGATCTGGCCATGACAGTAACTGGAAGAGATCTCCCAGTCCTTACCTTGACCCCAAGGCTGGCTGCTGGACGAGGTCAACCCTGACATCCCCAGGCAGATGAACACCACCACTGACTGCCACCTGAGGGGGGAATAGAGCAAAAAGGGGGGAAAGTTAAGGGTGGTAAACATAAAGAAAAGGGAATACTAGATTTATTTGAAATCTTATCCCTACCTGGGTTATTATTGACTCTGCGTTCTGCAGTCAGTCTCTGATATATTTGGATATTTTGATCACACATCCATACTGCCAATATTTATTTCAGTGACACATTTAGGCCTCTGTACTCATTTAGTTCTATTCTCAGCACACAACCAGAACCCTAAATATAGTCCCAGTCTGTCTGTGGGTATCATGCTGTGCAGCTACAAGCAGCATGCTTTACTGTAGTAACCCTTTCTTTTACCCTTGAATTGAGTAAGCACTTGGAAGGATCTGAATCTAAAATTGCTCGATGCTTTTATTGTGTCAAATGCTGTATATATCCATTTGTAGGGAAAGATGTGAAACAGTATGGGTATACATAACATGGATATACATAAAGAAATATGCTTTCTAATAAACATTGTATTCATCTGACAGGGTTAATACACAAACAACCAAAACATGAAACTAATAAAATACTTCAAAAAACACATTTTCAGGAGATATATGGTGAATAACCTTATGACACCTCCAGTCTTCTATACAATTAGCTACCATTTCCACTTAATTTTTTCCAGTATCACACAGCTAATTTCTGCTTACAAACTCTGTCAATGTTACCTTTAATGGCAGGCACACCATCTTCTCCAACACAATGGAAAGTGATGATTTTTTTCTAGTTTCCCCCCTTCCCCACTGAGTTCACACTGTCAGGTGTCCTTTCCTTAAGTAACCATGAAATTCTACCAAGAACATTCAGCAAAATTTTTGTCCAGCAGTAATGACACTCGTGGCTACTGAGGAGCCCCAGTCTCATTCTGACACTCTCGATTTGTGTAGCAGTTGTGATATTGATCTAACAGTCCACAAAAACACGGCTCTCAATGCTTACCATAATTGAGCAAAACACGTCCATTCTGAAATTATTAATACTATCACAGGGAGATTAATTTCCTTTTGATGTTCTTCTATCAGGAACTCTACTTTGATTCATTGATGTCACAGAACAAATTAGTGCAGTACATAGCCAACAGTATGATATTAAAATCGGACATTATTCTGCTGCTGATATCAAACAATAAAGTAGCAGATGGCTTTTTTTTTTCAGAAATGGGTTTCATGTCAGAGTAAAGGGCTGCACAAACCACAATGATTTCTTTTTCTGGAAGTTGTTCTTGTTTAGTTGCATACCTGGATCCAAATCTTCAATGTCGGAAAATACTACATTATATGATAAAAGGTCAAAGATTCAATGGTATAGAGAAGATAAGAGATTTCATAACCTTCTATGTTTTGGCTCTTTAGCTTCCACGTGTCAACAAACCATATTTGGTGAAAAAACAAACACTGTGCTTTTGGACAAAATACTTGCCACACATTTGACTTTACTAACATTGTCTTTTTACAAAGGATATTTACTTATGACACGTGCTACACTTGCTCTGAAAGAAATCATTCCTCCATAATTAATTAAAAGCAAAGATATTTACACTGGCATCAAAACTGGATTTGTAAGTGCAGCTATCCCTGCCCACCAGGAGAAGGACAGAACATCAGACAGGGAATCCTGGAATTTCAACTGCACAGACAGGAGCAGAATAGGTGACACATTTACTGTATGTCAAGTGGTTATTTCTATAGCTTCACACCCTACAGTTTCCAGGAGCTTAGGAAAATGAACAAAATAGAGCTGTTTACTTAGACCTCAGCCCATAAGAGTGGCAAAGAAAGAGCAGGGAAACATACTTACATAGTCGGTAAAAACAGGCGAGTCAAAATATAGAATCTAAGTAAATCTATAGAATCTCTAGAATAGGAATAATACTTCAAAACTTGCTTTAAAAACACCTCAACAGAGGAACATGTGTGCTGCTAAGTGGATTAGCTGCAATACAAATCCTATGGAACAAAACAGGCCCTCTAACAACTTGCAATTTGCATTTCCCCATGGAAGACTGGTGATTAGTTTTACACTAATTGCAGCATCTTCTTAATACTATCCCAGCCAGGTTTCACTGGCAACCAGAATCACTTTTTCATTATCAATTCTTATTAGCTGTTGTGTGTATCTAATGCTAACATGAGTTCAGTTGAGTTTTTCCATTTTTCTCATTAATATGGGATATTTTGAAAGCATGGACTCTTTCTGAAAGAGGTTGGGGGTGAGGGCTGGAGAAGACTAGCCATAGGTTGTATGATCTGTCATAAAGTATCTCTACTTGGGTTGTTTCAGTGTTGTAAACTCCGGGCCATGATGCCACCCTTTAATATTCCCACTTGTTAAAAAGTAGACACCTGAATTCATTTAGAAGAGTAAATACATTGCAAGTAAGTAAATAACATTAAACCAGGTATTTTTAGAAAGTTCTGTATAGCCAAGGGTTTTCTTTCCTAAGCAAAATGTTTAACAAGTTCATAGCACTTTTCATATATTCATCTCCAATTTTAACAAAATCTTTTGAAGAAATAAGTACCCAGACAGGCACAAACACAGGGTAAGTGTTCAAGTTATTTTTTCTGAGTTATTACCTCCTTCTCTTCCACAGCACAAAACACTTCAGAAACTGTAATCACCATCATTTTTAACATAAATGTTTAGAACATATCATGTTCTAAATGTTTAATATAGTGAATGCTTCTAATAAAGCTAAACTAACAAAATCTCCACTTTTTAGGTTTATCAAATCAAATCAAGGACCAGCAAGATGGTGGGCACTGAAAATGTATTCCGTATTCACTGCAACAAATACTTGGCTTTGCCAACAACAGACCAAATACTGTATTTTATGTAGAACACAATGTGGTTTTCTTAGCTTGGAAACAGTGAAAAAGAGCAGAAGCTTTCAAAACACAGAGAAGTATAACTTAGTGCTCTTTCCCCATAAAGCTGCAGAATGCAGGTCCCTCTCAGCTGTTAAGATTGAAGGATGACTTGGAGTGGAACAATAATGTCAGAAGAACAGTGAAGTGCACACTAGACGGCCATAAGAACTTCATTTGACTTGTATTGGCAATTGATTTAAATGGAATTGCAACTACCCATCAAGGTCAGGAGTGCTTCCTTGACATTAGGGACCTCTGTGTCAACTGTAAATGGACAGTGGTCATCTATTTTTTACAAACATGTTCAAATCATTATAAATCATGTTTTAGAATGATTGTTTTAATGTTCCAGGTAATGTGATTTTGCTGAATGGTAGTACTGCTTGCTGAACAGTTTGCAATTTATTCTTTGCTATACAAATTACTCCACAAAATAATAAAATACCTTTTATCAGATACTGCACAGCTTAACCAAAGAGATGGATCACATCAGATACCTTCCATTTCAGTTTGACAATGGTACTTTTAAGACAACAATGCTGTTGTCTTAAAACAGCAAAACAAGGTTTTGCTTAACATCAGTGCAGAACACTAGGCAAGTGTTACACTAACATTAGAATAAAATCTAAAATATTGGTTCTGGGTCAAAATCTCTGGAATATCCTGCAACATCTGTAGCAGGCTGTTCTCCCACTGAAGTTGAGGGCAACAGTTTATTTGGATCTTGTACACTTACAAAGAGGCCTCACTGTGACAATTATCATTTTTATATTTCTCCAACAAAATGTGTGCTTATGGTGCTCTAAATACGAATTAAAAGCACTTCTCTTTTGGGATTCTTAAATCAAGGTCCCTGACCTACAGAGATGAGGGGTACCCTCTAAATATAATTTCTGTATGGTTCTAAGAAATTACTCATTTAGTTTCCAGGTTAACTATGTCCAGGTCACCTATATTTGCTGCCTTACTTTTATTTCTGAGGTAAATACATTTTGATAATAAAGAACCAAAAGGTGAAAATATGAAAGAAAGAAGAAATAGGCTCTCAGTAAACTACATTCCTCACAGGAGTACTGTTGTTATCTCTGTTATTCGGCTTTTTGTCACTCACTGCATCAATGTCTTTGGAAATTTTGAAAAATCACAATCCCAGAATGTTTTGGGTTGAAAGGGACCTTAAAGCTCATCTCATCCCACCCCTGCCATGGCAGGGCCACCTGCCACTGTCCCAGGCTGCTCCAAGTCCCAATGTCCAGCCTGGCCCTGGACACTGCCAGGGATCCAGGGGCAGCCACAGCTTCTCTGGGCACCCTGGGCCAGGGCCTGCCCACCCTGCCAGGGAACAATTCCTTCCCAAGATCCAATCTAAATCTACTCTCTGGCAGTTTAAAACCATTCCCCCTTGTCCTATCACTACATGCCCTTGTAAAAAGTCTCTCTCCATCTTTTTCAGGTACTGGAATCACAGAAGTTAGTTCAAGAAACAGTGAAGTGTGACAAAGAGAAAATAACAGTACAGAGCAGAAGTAAAAGAGCAGATCTATGTCTTAGAGAAGTAATATTATTTTTATTGGCTCCGATAACCACTGGCACAGCCCAAACAACATTTATGTTTTGCAATCTCCCTTGGCTTGTGGTTTGTGATTCTCTATCTGTTTTTTAAACCTAGTAACACCTTATTCTGGAACCATAATCCAACATAGATTTTTGTTTACATACTTCCATATTTGTTTATATTTAATACTGCTATTTCATTAGTTGAAGAAGTTGTCAACAAACAAAACAAGTGAAACAAGTGAAATAAGGTTAAAGAGGTCTAAGTGTCATATCTTAAAACTTAAAAACTAAAGACTGAATAAATTCAAAATATAGATAAACAAGTTAACCTTATTTTTCATTGAATTACACTGAATTATTTTAACTTTTACATAAGCTACCTTTAAGCAGTTATTAGGACTCCTCCAGCATCTGTTACATAAGGAGATTCCTTCACAGCAGTTTTTAACTGATGTAAACACATCACTATCATTATTCTTCTGCATTCGTTAGGGAAACTCTTAGAGTGTTCTGCCTCCCCATCACTACCCTGGGTGACAGACACCTGTTTGGGATGCCAGGCCAGGCTTGGGTGGGTCTGGCAGAGCAGCAGCTCCAGAACAGCAGTGTCCCATAGAGCAAGGGAAGTGGGAGCATCCCACCGCCCCAGCTGCCTTCCCGGCCCACAGCTGCTTTACAAGTTTATAAAATCCTTCTCTACCAGTGTCTCCTATTTTGACTAATTACCTAATCGTAATTTGGTAACCTAACAGTAATTGACAGCATAGAAATGCAAAATAACCATGCTCTGAAAACTGACATGAGCAGTGTTGGATCACCCAGCGTCCTGGCTTTCCTACAACTATTTCATTACCTGTAAGCTTCTCAGTAATGAATACGCTATTAAAAGGGTTTTTCTAATTTTCATGTTTCTCATGTTGTAATTCTCCAATAAATTTCCCTGACTTCCAACATAAATAAGTTTCATTATTCCTCATTATTAAAAGAAACAAACACATTCTCCTTCACTGAAAGGGTGTCATATAATTAGATGACCTTCCTACATAAAATCATGAATGAAAAAAGACCTGACAACTTGCATAAAAATACTTAATCAGACATTAGGACATTAAATACAGTTAGTCAAAACACAAGACATTATTGTACTAACAAATGCTTTCAGAAATAGTCTTTTACAATACAAGAGATCAAAACAGACTTTAGTTTTACTACATCATTAGACAAGTCCCAGATTTTCAACAATTTATCACCAATTTCTGCATTTGGTTGCTTTAAACATGCTTTTAAAACATACTTGATAACTAGTAAAAATTGTATACAATGCAAATGACATTTCAGATAAGTTTTATTGACTTAATGCTCTGGTAATAAAATTATAACAATCAGTATTATTTTGATTTATTGCAAATTTTACTTTCACCTTTAATGGACTTGGTGCATGGCGGAATTGAATGTAATGCTGCTGCCACCTCAAGGTCACTACAGAAAATTGTGAAGGTTCATTTTGGTCTACTCCTATCTAATAATAGTAGGAAGATTCAATAACTAAGAATGAAGGGGCTCCTTTGTTTTCATGAAGTTGCTTGATGCTCACTGTGTGCAGATTCCATGTGCATATCTGCAATGAAAAGTTAATTTTCTGTCTCTGTGTACATGAAGCACAGACACAGACACAGGACCTGCAGACCTTCAGGCAAGCAGTGCTGAGGGTTGGAGGGGAAAAAAAAAAACTTTGGATGCCGAGGAAAGTTCATAAAGTGAACCAAACCATGCAGTCCTAATTTTACACAAACTCCTGAACAAAAATCTGACTGTTTGAAAAGGGAATTCAAAATTCAGTCCACTGCCTTTCCAGGGTTTTTGTTAGTTTGTTTATTGCTTTTTTTAAGCTTTCAGATGAAAATCACAATAGGATGAACGACTCCATTTTGTCACATTTATGTTGATATCTTAATATAGATTTTGAGGGAACAAGTGCACAGTAAGTTCTGTAACCCAAATAGGTAAGTTGTGCAAATTTTCTTATTTAAGATTTTGCAGATTAAATGAATATTTTAATGAAGAAAATTGGAACCATGTCTTTACTATAAAATATCTGCAGTGCTGTGTGTTTGTATGGATGCTCAGAAATTATGCAAGTTTGTACTCCTCAAAGTTCTACAGGAGCATAACAAAAGCCTCACACGATCATGCGCATGACAAATACGTGGTCAGTTATATAAATTTTGCAGAATTTACCACAGTTAGGTTAACATGACTTTTACCCTGAAGTTGTCTGAAAAATGTCACACACTAAAATTACAATCTACTGCTTAAAACCCACCTCAAGCACCTCTGAGCTTGATTAAAAAACTCTATCTAATCCCATTTGGCAAAAAACACATTACAATTCAAGTTAAAAAGTCTGCAGGAGATCAACCTATGGAATTTAAGGAAACTTAAATAGGACTAGCCTGTACCACTCACTGAAGGACAGAGGACTGGTCCAGGATTCCCTTTAATGTTAGGACAAGTACCCAAAGGCACTTATTTCTGGATTTAAGTTATCCAGTTTCCATGCTGAGCAGGAAGTTTAATACTCTTATTCTGACCAACCTTGATGATTCATACTGAAATTAAGTCATGGATATACCAGAGTTTCACACGTGACTGGATTTCCAAATTTTTGGCGCTATTTTATCTCTTGGAAGTTAGCATGTAGTACAAAGTCTAGAGGTTCTTGCTTGCACCAGAAATTAGGGTATTTTAGTCCACACTGAGTGGTTTAACAAGGAGGAAAAAGTAATGCCTTTTAACTACAACTGTAAAAAAAAATTACCAATTAAATCAATTACAGGAATATTAGCTATATTAGAACTCCAGGGAGTCCAATTCTTTTTAGGGGATCTCCTTTTACAGGTGAAATATTAGTTTATGCAACGCATGATCTGATTCCAGGCTTACTGCAGCTCATCATTGACAAATGAATTCTCCTGGACGTGTAAATACACACTGAGGACAGTCACTGGGGCATTTGTGAATGGCAAATGTAACAACTGGGATCAGTATGTACCTGCTATAATGCAACACTTCACATACAGATAATTTCTCTTAAGAATGCAAAAGACACTTCTGGATTTTCACTGACTATAACAAGATAAAAAGAGAGGTACTTTGCTGTCACTGTTGGTGGAGTCTTTTGTGCATATGACTCCCCTTGCTACAACTGACAGTTATAAATCACATTCTGCACTGCCTGAGTTGGATTGCAGACCTAAAGCACTGTTTGGAGTAAGAGCTGGCAAAAGGATCAGCATCTATGCAAAGTAATAAAAAGGAAAAATAACAATGGATTTTACTATATCTTACATCATGTGGCAAGTCTCTATGGACTGCCTTGATATTTTCTCTATAGCTAAATAATTTTTGTCCCTATTCTAAGTGGAGTTTCCCCATGGCCAATTCAGCAGTGAAATCCCATCCAAAATTTATGATTTTACTAATTTAAAACAGATCTGTCCTCAGTGCATGTTCACAGACCACACTGTGTATTAGCACAGGTGTAAGAAAACTGCCTGTTCTGAGGGCTGTGAGAAGCCCTGAGACTTGACGACAATTGCAAAACGCCTCTTAAGAATCTACAAATCTATCATTTCCCAAAAAAAAGAAAAAAAGAAAACCATGGCAGTAAGGTCCACACACTCAATTGCAGCCCAGGTTTATCCTGCTTTCCACTCACTGCAGACCTTCCAAAGGAGAAACGAATGTGCCCATTGCGGTGCTTTGACCAAGTCCATAAAAATCATCTCCTAACACACTAATAGCAGTTAGGGGTGTGATTTCGGGTGACATTTTTATGTAAGATTTAATATAGAATGCAGTTCTAATTATGTTTTGCCAATATCACTGACAGAAATAAGCTTTCACTTCCTTCATGGATGAAACCAACAGACACAGCAGTTGTGAAAAGCATTGCTGTGCTAATGTAACTCCTATATAAATTGCAAGTTATGTAAGTTGTTGTTGGTACAGCTGCATCTGAAAAATACCCTTATTTACTGCAGAGAACATTTTAGCACCTTGATTTGAGCCAACGTGAAGCTCTCCAGAATGTCTCACTCTTTTCAGCTCACCTGGTTGTCTCTTCTACTCAAACCAATGAGAAGCCAGGATGTTGAAGACAGTACAGTGTTCCACAGAATGGCATGAGGAGAATTTCGGGAAAAAAATTATATTCTTTTATTCCTGAGAAAAATTTGTAAATATAAGTGAAGAAGCCAATGAGAAAGAAATATAGAATTATTTTTTCTATAAAAAGCAATTCCAAATAAGTGACTTATGGTCAAATAACGAAGATTCAAGGGAATGAAAGTAAGTTTGCAAATAATAGGGCAGATGCTGTTAAATCATCTCTAAATTGCAATTACGTATTTTACGTATACACTTACTTGCACACATAAAATTAGATTTACATAGAGCTTAGAGGTGGCCCTGAATCACAGGGTTTAAATCTGAAATCAAGCCTATGTCTACACTCCCATAAAGCTGGGGGAAGCAGGGGATTGAATATAGGGATTTTTGGTCTCATTTCCTGTACAAAATCAAGTAGATGTGATTCTAGGAGACAGAGTAAGTCATGTAGGAAAGCAGAGGCAATGTGTTTTGCCTTTAATTCACAGAAAAGTAAACCTAAAGTACAGAGTGAAAAAAATCTCATCATTTGATAACGTGTCATGGAAAAATACAAGGTCTAAAGTAATGAGAGATTCACTGATTTGCAGTGTTAGCAGTACTAAAATAATTAAAAGACAGATCAAGGGGAAACAAAAGGCAAAAAAGAAGTTAAAAATGTCATGGTTATTCTCTGGATATATGACATATATCAGATTCGCAGCTTTTTAGCAAATACTAATAATTTAGATTTAGTAAACATATTAGTAACCATCTTCACTAAAATAGGAGATACATATCTAAATTAAATATAAATCAGCCCCTAGATGTCATTGTTGCAGCTGAAATATCACTTAATACAGAACTTTCCTAATTCTCTAGCAGAAGAAGCTGTGTAAAGCAAAATAAACCATCGAAGTAATATAAATTCTGCTCAGCTTTAATGCCTCACTGCCAAAGCACAAAGAGCTCTGGGGCTGTAACAAAAAAGATAACAAACTCAAACTACACAAAAGGGTTGGATGTGAGATTTGGGGTCTGGCAGCAGAGAACCAAACCACCCCAAAGGACATTGCAATGTAAACCTCGTGGCACAGAACATCAGACACCCCTGCTGCAAGGGAAGATTCATCCTAACTCCCACCAACACTGGCCTCAACACTAAAAACATTATTTCATAAAGTTAACACATCTCTGATTCTATCTGGAACAGCTGTACATCTTCTCTATACATACACAAAAACCTGGGGGTTAAAATACCTTTTTCTAAATCTGGCAAAGTTTTGTTTTCTACAATATTTTGCAGCAATGAGTTTCAAAGGTTAATTACACTTATATATGAATAAAAAGAAATCTAAAACTTCCTGTACCTGTTTTGAAAGTGCAATCATTCAACTTCACTGAATAATTAATTAATCCAATGGTAGGAGAAGCATATTTAAAGTGAAATTTATTTTCCTTATACTATTTATTAGCCATATATATCTCTCATGTTCTATTGTATTGTCTAAATGAAGAGGCACAATGTTCATTCTTCCCTGCATAATTTCTCAGTACTCCTAACAATTCTCAGTCCACCTGCAACATTTTCTCTCAGAATACAACATATTCCTATTTCATAAACAAGTAACACAATATGATTTTTCCTAATCAGTGTTCTTACCACTCTCTCAGTCTGCATATTCCTAGACTAATGGAAACTTCTGTATTTAGGGGGTCAAAATGGCCCCTGTCTAAGGCTCCATTTCACAATAAGGGTTCCCACGATGCCAGTCTGATAAATCAAAGTAGCCAATACTTGTACACCTAAGTAAACATGTGCAAATTCTTCCACCATCTTCTGAGAAACCAAACATTTCATTTTTCATGTGATAATGAACTGTATTTTATGCACTCTAAACTTCTTCTCCCCAGAAACAAGACAGCTATGAGCAGATAAACCCAGAATGCGTATACAGACAATATGAAACACATTCCATCAGCCAGAAAGAATTTAAAAAGCTAAATTCAGGCTTCTGTGCTGTAGTTACTCTATAAACTAGCAGAAACATCCCTACTTGCCAATAGTGCCGCAATGCTACTGCAAATTTCACCTTTTTATGGTGGATCTACCTCACAATAAAGGTCAACTCCAGGCTGCCACGGCTGAAACTTAGGTGAAATATCAAATTAAATTCTACTTCTTCTCATGCCACTCCAAGTGCTCACACAGTACTCATGGCACTGTTCACCCAGGAAGGGATGCACCAGCCACAGCCTCTGTTCCCACCAGGGCAAGATTCGTTTCTGTTGTACATGGAGCTACAAATCAGTTTATTTAATGTCTACTCAATACAGTGAGAGACTCCATTTGTATAAAATGTTATAGTAAACAAAAAATTATAAAACTTTTGGAATGGTTTGGGAACTGACAGGAATGAAAATGTAGATAACTCATGGGCTAAACTGGGTTTTCATTGACAACTGTATTGCTGGGTTTTCATTGCTGGCACAAGTCATTAATGAAAATAAGCCTAATTGTTAATTTCGATGACTGAAAAGAGTTTGAGGCAACAAAGAATAAACAGGCACCATGTGGGAAAGCTACCACATGTAGGTTTCTGCTATTTTAAAATTGTACACAAAAACCCGTGCACACTTTGCATGTTTTTACTTCAAGATTGCATCTTTGCTGATGTAGCTCGAAATTCACCTGGTGTTTCTAGAGCGTGTGTTACTCTTTTAAATTAAGCTTATAATGTTTACCATAAAACTCATGCCACCGACATTCTGTACATATTTACAGTACTTAGGAAGCAATTTTGTATAAACTTTTACAAAAACATCAACATTCTGAACAAATTATACTCAATGCAAGAATCTCATCTCTACTGCTAAGGGAGAGATGCTTTATCCAAATTTCATTTGGTTTCATGTCTCCTTCAACTTGAAAGCAATGAAAATGAAAAATAGGAAAATAACTTTGTGAATTAAGAAGCCTTTCAAATTAATGTAAAGGTGTAAAATCTAAATCTGTCTTTTTGTACAATCATACCTGCACAGAGAATGAAATCTTTAACTTAGTCCAGGTTTAATTACAACAGAGAAGAATAACAGAGTGCATGGAAATGATTACTCATTATCAACCCAGTATTTTTAATTCAAACCTATCAGATCCTAGCATATTTTGATTGGAAAAAGGAGGGTGAGAGTCCTGTATCTACAAAAGTGATTCAATTCAGGTAACTGGTTAATTAAACTATGGCATATACAGATGTGGAAACAAAGCTTTTAAAGGAACACGGTCCATGAAAAATAATCACTTTTGTATGAAAAGGCTCTACTTAATATGGCAGAAAAAGCTGACACAAATTGCCATTATTATTGCTACCTTTGGCAGTGTGAATACTATACAGCTTAAATTTTTACTTTTTTTTAAATTAAATGCATTTAATAGGTGTTAAGAAGATAGATTGTATCCTTGAATTTTCCTCACAGCAATTTATTTTTTTAGAAGCCTTATCAAAGTCTTACCAAATTTATCTTACCAATTCAGAGATTGTAGGATAGTACTTGAAATGTCTTAAAACTTCACATAACTAAACAGAGCTTCATAATTCAAGGAGTCAAAGAAAAAAATAAAATTAGAGATACTTATTGAAAGGATGGTCAAATCCACCCGTTGAATAATACCTAAATTGACAATATTTTTAAAAAGTCACTTATCTATGAAACAATATACAATCATTAACAAATCTCTCAGCTGTGGGAGGAAGTGACCTTGCAAAAAGTTCCTACAACTTTACCGGATCACTCCAAATCCAAGTATAGACTCCTCCACAGCAATACACTTCAAGCCCCTTTCTGGAAATGAGCACTGGACTTTACTTGCCATCACCCAGACACTTTTGAAGTCACTTTTGAAGCTCATTATTCCCCTGACTTTTCAGTCTGTAGGGAATATCTCACAAATTCACAGCACGTAACATTCCTGGTACAGAACATTCCTAGCTCCCAAGGTTGCCCCTGGCATGCAGTGCATATGGAAAACCGAATTTCTGCCCACTCAAAACTGCTAAACCTTCTTGACAGTTTTAGACCCAAACTGTGGAGGTTGCTGAGTTTTTAACTCCAGGTATTTATCATCGAAAACTGTGCTGAAAGGAAACTCCTTTTGAGAGACTACAGTTTCTGGAGCACCTTGTGCTGCCCAGCTTGAGCCTGGATTTGGGAATATTGCAACAGCCTGATCCCATAAAGAGTGGGGCTGCAGGGACAGCGCCTGGACACTGACTGACGTCTCAGCCGCACGGGGCCATCCTGAGTGGCTCTGGGACACAGCAGGGCTGTGACATCCCCCGCTGTCACACACGGGCACTGTGTCACTCTCCTGTCTTGTGCCACACTCCTGCTCTATCCCACACTCCAGCCCTGTGTCACCCCGGCAGGCTACCCCACTCCCGTCCCGGTCCCGTGTCCCCCGGCAGTGTCCCCCACTCCATCCCCGTGTCACCCCCGGCACTGTCCCCCACTCCCGGTCCTGTGTCCCCCGGCAGTGTCCCACACTCCATCCCCGTGTCACCCCCGGCAGTGTCCCCCACTCCCGTCCCGGTCCCCTGTCCCCCGGCAGTGTCCCACACTCCATCCCCGTGTCACCCCGGCAGTGTACCCCACTCCCGTCCCGGTCCCCTGTCCCCCGGCAGTGTCCCCCACTCCATCCCCGTGTCACCCCCGGCACTGTCCCCCACTCCCGGTCCCCTGTCCCCCGGCCCCGCCGCAGCCCGCGCGGTGACACCGCCCCGTCTCCATGGCAACGGGAGGCGGCGCTGACGCGGCGGCAGCGCCCCCCGCCGGTCACCTGATCCGGGCCGGCGGGTCACGTGATACGGGCCCCATCGTCGCCATCTTGAAGCGGTGGCCGGAGGTGAGGAAAAACGGGCTTTTTCTCCATTATTGCCGGGAGAGAGCCGGGCGGGACGGCCCGGGGCCAGCGGGCAGTAGCGGCGGCGGCGGGCGGGCGGCGGCGGGCGGCCGGGTGCCAGGCAGGGCGCCAGGCGCGGCGGCGGCGGGCCGGCCCCGGGGCGACGCGCCGCAGCCCATGTGCGGAGCCGCGGGCGGCAGCGGCTCCCGGCGGAGCCTTCCCGGGCTCGGGGCTGCCCCATTCCCTCCCCTCCCTTCCCCTCCTCTCCCCTCCCCGTCTCACCACCTCGCCGCCCCGGCGGGCCAGCTCCTCGCTCCTCTCGCTGCAGCGGCGCCGCTGCCCCGCGCTGGAGCGGCTGGAGCCGGCGGCACCTGCAGGCACCGCGCGGGGCCCCGGGCGGGGAGCGGGGCTCGGGGCTCGGGGCTCGGGCCGTCCCGCAGGAGGGTGTCCCGGCCGGGGAGTTTCCCTGCCCTCGGGAGCCGCGATACGATCACACCGCCCTTTCCGAGGCAGGTTGTGCAAAGCGTGCTTGGCTTTCCCTGCGCCTGCAGGCGTTTCGCCCTATCTCACCGCGCTGGTCCGGCGGCTGTCGGACACGGGTGGAATGGGCAGCTCGGAGGCAATTTCCTCGCCTCTGCAGCTGCCCCTCCGGGTCCTTTTGTCATCCCCAGACACTGTATTTTAATTACTGTGTAGGTCGTGTCAAGGGTACGTGCTGGCACAGACATTTGCCGGACTGAAGTTTTGATGTGATGGGAGATGGAATCGTCTGTAGTGAGAGCGGTGTGGTCACTAAAACCCAGATCACCCCGAGGGTGCTCGGGCACTGCAGCAGGGTCCCCAGGGCAGTCACAGTGCCAAGGCTGACAGAGTTCAGGGAGCTTTTGGACAATGCTCTGAGACACACGTGTGACTCTTGGGGGTGGTCCTGTGCAGGGACAGGAGTTGGACTCGATGGTCCTTGTGGGTCTCCTCCAGCTTATTCTGTGATAATTTGTGTACAATTCTTTCCATCCCTCTAAAAACCAAAGTCTGCAACAGTAAGCATTAAACTCTAAACAAAGAGTGACATAGCACAGATATGCCATAGTTATGCATCTGATAACGTGCATCAGCCCCAAGCATCCCAAATCAATACACATGAAGGAGCTCCCTCTGTTTGCAATTTTGACATAGCACAAATATGGCAGCACATTTCTTTTATAGTTTGTCATCTTAGTTTTTATGCTGCTTTCAGGTGTTTTCAAGTAGGGAAAATATTTGCCTATTTAGCATTACTTTAAAAGTTTTTCAAGTACCAAGTGTAATTTAAAGTAGCACCAATTTTCCTTAATTCATTTTCAAGTTGAAAATCTTTCAAGTAGACATTACTCCTTTGGGCATTTCATTAAATCTGCTTTCAGGGGAAAAAGCACATTTGTTTACTTTTCATAAGGGTTTCTAAACATGTTACAGACAGTGTGAAACAAACAGCAAAGTGTTTTTATATGACTGAATTAGGGGGGGTTTTAGATAATAGTTCTCAACTTGAAGCACTTAATATGAGGTACAGATGATACTAAAACATTAACATTGCTTATATTGATAGTTCTGATGATAACCTGAATTGCAAGTTGAATGGCAGATGAAGGTTAGTAGTTCTGCCCAGAGTTTTTCAGTAGTGGGAAAGGGGCACCACAGAACCTGCTCTCATGTGTCTGTGCATTATAATGCTGTATCCTAAATCCATAAGTAGAAATGAGTGGACTTCATGGGCTTTTAGGACTAGTCCTGGAAATTCTTTTTTGGCCTCAGTATCTTTCTTGCAAAAAAAAATTTTAAATCCACATGAATTAACTTGGCATAATTTTTAAGGATGACTGATAAATATCCCTCATCTCTTTATGTTCTCAATTTTTTACATAGTATATAAAAACTGTATAAAATGTATGTGTGTATATGTAGTGGCACTTGAATAGGTTATTTGTAGACATTTTTTTTTAGAAGTAGATTTAACTGTAAGACCTTTTGTCCTGCTCCTTCACCCCCCACCCCACAGCTCTGCCCACATCACAAGGTATGTTTTCATGTAAATTTTTGTACATTGGCTTCTAATTTAACCTCCAGCACTACCACATTATTGCCTGTGGTTTATGGTTTGATATTTTTAAAGGAGAGATAATTGGAAATAGTAACTGCCTGTAGCTTTCCCTCAAAAAAGAAAAGAATTGCTCTTTATAACTTTAGTACCAATTGATTTTCCCTACAATTAAGAAATTGTACAAACAGTTACAATTAGTAGGTTTTCTAGAGAATGACATTTATAATGAGAAGTATGATTTGACATTTGAATGGTCTTTAAAATAATCATAGTGAAATGACTAGTGCAAGTAAATGCCAGATTTACTTTTTTCTCCTAACATTTCAAGGAAAAAACTGTTTATTTTATAAATTATATTGTTGCAAATTGTCATTTGCTTTAGGAGCATCAGTGCATCAAAGTATGTTAGGAATGTGTTTTCATATCATACTGTGCTTTTAAACATCAATATTCCAGTTACTGTAGATTGGTATTTTAATGTTTAGCATTCAAATGTGTAGTGCTTGTGAAGAAAAAGAGAATAGCTGTAACACTGGTCTTCAGCTTACTCTTCTTAGTGGAATTAGACTGCCATGTTTAGTAGAGAGATAAATGTAAATAGTACTGGGTTGTATTTTCATTATTGTGCATGTATTAATTTTTATTTTTTATAACCTCCTTTCTCCTAGGTATTATGGAAGAAGGAAGCAGCATTGCAGTATTGATGCCAAATATTGGGGAGCAGGAGGCTGTGCTAATTTCTGAAACAGTCATTGGCCCAACACTGCAGAGCAGCGAAGATCAGAGAAAATGTAAAACTGACCCCCTGATCCACGTAATCCAGAGGCTGAGCAAAATAGTTGAAAGTGAGAAGTCACAAAGATGCCTTTTAATAGGGAAGAAACGTTCCCATGCTGATGCTTCTGCGCAGTCCTTGGATGCTGATGATCTTTGTGAAATCCCAGCTAAAGCAATCGAGCTCTCAGTGATTGCTACTAAAAAGACTGAAGAGTTACAAGCAGATTATTTTGTGACTGAATGTCTTCCACAAAGCAAAAAAAAGGTGACATGCTACCAATGTGGTCTCTGCAAGTTTCTATCACCTTCTCTCTTAACTCTACAAGAACATATAAAACAACATGGGCAGAAAAATGAAGTGATATTAATGTGCTCAGAATGCCATTTTGCCTCCAAAAGCCAAGAAGAACTTGAATCACACTTCCAAAATCACCACGAGAATGGTGGTAAAAGCAGCATCCAGACGAAAGTGCAGCAGTGTGTCAATGTCACAAGTTCCTTTCTGCAAGGGCCGGTGGAAGGAAGTGTCAAATCAGGGACTGATCAGACAGGAAATCTGGAATGTAAGGATACAACTCAGTCTGCTGCTGTGCCTGAAATGGGTAGGAGGAAATGGTACACCTACGAGCAGTATGGCATGTACAGGTGTTTGATTTGCAGGTACACCTGTGGTCAGCAGAGGATGTTGAAAACACACGCTTGGAAACATGCGGGGGAGGTTGATTGCTCATATCCCATCTTTGAGGAAGAAAATGAAAGCAGCAGCTTGTCAGAGGCAGTTGTAGCTCGCACACCTCATAGTGTGGATACAGTTGTCCTTTCTTTGGAAAACGGTGAACTTGATATCCATAGTGAGCCTTCTCTTCAGCTTCAGATTTGCAATTCTGAACAACTGTCATGTAAATCGCCCACAGGATCAAATGTAAAAGAGGAAGAAATATTAAGTGAGTCTGTGGTGCATTCTCCTACCACAGAGGTTGTAGAGGAGACTGTATCAGATACAGAACCAGACAATTTGATAACTGACAGCCTACTGTCATCAGCACAGAAAATCATCAGTTGCAGTCCTAATAAAAAGGGTCATGTTAATGTCATAGTAGAGCGTCTGCCAGGTGCTGAAGAAAATGTCTTACAAAAGCCATTCTTAATGAACACTGACATTGAAACGGAAAAAAATTTGATCTCAGAGGAGTCCTCTGTTACCTGTGAAGAACCCGATGAAGTGTATCATTCAGATGCAATTCAAGAAGTAATAATAGAATGGAACAACACTGAGAAGAAAGATAATGAATTAAGCGCTAATAAAAATGTAACAACTGATGAAAATGTGCCTCCTGCACGGAGGAGGACAAATTCAGAGTCTTTACGACTGCACTCCTTAGCAGCAGAAGCTCTTGTTACAATGCCTATCAGAGCTGCAGAACTGACACGGTCCAGCCTCAGGGCTCTGACTGGAGAAGATGCTGTGGATGCAGGTGCAGGACAGGGAGGAGCCGATGGCCCATGCATGGCTCATTCTAAAGTGATAGCCTCACTTAAGGATCCTTCAGAGGAGTTCAGTGGCTTAAACCAAAGTGAATGTGCAATAGTTGAGATAAAGAAAGACAGACCAGAGTTATCAGAAGCACCAATTAAAATGGGCATCAGCATGTCACTGCTCACTGTCATTGAAAAACTGAAGGAGAGGACAGATCAGAACGCTTCTGACGATGATATTTTGAAAGAATTACAAGACAATGCCCAATGCCAAAATGCTAACGATGCAAATATGGCTGGCAGTAACCTGGTGGAGTTCATCCCCAGTGCCGAGCGGCCGTACCGCTGCCGCCTGTGCCACTACAGCAGTGGCAACAAGGGCTACATCAAGCAGCACCTGCGGGTGCATCGCCAGAGACAGCCCTACCAGTGCCCCATCTGCGAGCACATCGCTGGGGACAGCAAGGACCTGGAGAGCCACATGATCAACCACTGCAAGACACGCATGTACCAGTGCAAGCAGTGCGACGAGTCCTTCCATTACAAGGTACGCTTCCTCCCGTGCCTGTCTGCAATAACTAAATAACCTATTTTGTGGCTTCTTTAATAACTCTTTCTAACTTAATTCAGTGATCCCTCTTTCGAACTTAATTCAGTCTGACATCCTAGCTTCGTTGTAATTACAAGTAGGGATTATTACCAGCAGCACTTGCCAAATATACAGTTCAACTGTAATTATTCCGGTTTACCCACTGAAAGAAACTTGCTTCCTCACATCTTTTTTCCTGGGAATTATCTTATGGACATAATAATACCATGTTGTTTTTCTGCCCACACATAGCAACTGCAGGAAGAAATGGAAGCATCAAAGAACTTGATAGTTGAAACTTTAAAAGAACGCTCAAACGTGCCTTCCTTTTGTGAGTGTACAAATACAACAGTGGCAGTTGGGGGTAACATGAGACACATTGAAGCAGAAATCATTTTCTTTTTTCCACTGTTGTGTTGCTCTGGATGTTCAGTAGAACTTAGATTTGAAAAATGACATACCAGAGCAGAATAATATACTTCTGCCATTTTCCGAATTGCTATTTTAAGCATTAGTGAGTGAGTTGCTGTGTACTCAGCTCTGGACTCAGGAATACAGTGTAGATTGCTTCAGTATCTAGCTGTACAGCTGAACCTCTTGGAGGCAGTGGTTGTGCAAATTTTCCCATATTTAGTGTCATTTAGTCCTAGTTTGAAAAAATGTACAGATAGGGTAGCAAAAGGCTCTCTCTTCTTTCTACTCCCCAAGCAAGTAGAAACAGGGCTGGTGTATTCTTAAGTCAGTAGGCAATACAAAAATGGATTTAATTTTCACACAGTCCTCTAATCTAATACTGCTTTTGGAGTATAATAATTTTGGAGGAAGAACTGTGGCTGCTTGTCTGTGGGAATGGGAAAAAAAGGAAATTTATTTTCTAAATAAACACAAATCATAGAATCCTCTCAGTCACTCTCCTCAATCCTGTTTGTTACTAATTCATGATATTTACTTTGTTTTGTTTCTAATAAAATCACCTAAGGGATAATCGTATATATGTTAACATACATTTTATATCAGTTGTCATTAAAACTTGAGTAACAATGTCACAGATTATTGCAATATTCCAAGTGATCACTCTATGTTTGTTGTGTGTATTTAAACATTAGAAACTGTTTTTTCAGAGCCAGCTGCGAAATCATGAAAGAGAACAACACAGTCTTCCAGATATCTTCTCTACAGCCACATCTAACAAACTCATCGTTTCCAACGAAGCAGATGACAGGGAAGGTACTGTTTATATTTACATTTGAAATTACAAAAGTCACTCATAACATTACTTGTTCACTGTATTTGTGTAACTGGTTTTAAGATCTCATGCTAAAATGTTTTCATGCCTGTTCATAACCTTAAATGTGGGTTCTTTACAGAGCGCAAAATTTACCATAGTCAGTCTTGGGGTGGCATTTATTATTAGGTAAAACATTTTGGCTCCAGTAATTAAACCCTGCATTTCTTCTTGTGAAAAACAACTGATATGCAATATTATTCTGGATTTTTAAGAAGGAAATATTTTCTTCCTTTCTTCAGCAGCTACAGTATTTTCCAAATGACCTAAACAAAAGAAAGTCTTTTTTTAAAGTCACCATGGTAATGTAGTTTGCTGTCAACATAGGCATACAATGCCATCCCTTCTGAGTTTAGAAATTTCTGTTTAGTTATGGTAATGTCCAAAATGAGTCATTTATTTTAGCCCTAGTGAGGGAAATGTAAGACATTCTAAATATGCAACCTGTATCTGTAATAGTTGCCAGGGTAACAGTAGGTTTGCATTTTCATAGACATAGAATGGTTTGGGCTGGAAAGGACTTAAAAGCTCATCTTTTTGCCATGGGCAGGGACAGCTCCCACTAGACCAGGTTGCTTAGAGCCTCCTGTTTGTTTAACTGTGTATCTGCTTCTAATTTAATAGTGTTTCTTTTCTAAACATAAACAGCAACAAAACAAAAACAAACACAACAAAGCCTTGATGCATTAAGGTAATCAAATAGGAAAAAAATAACCAAATTCTGAAGTTTAGGAGAAAATGTGGCCTTAAAATCCTTTGTGTGTCCTGGAGACCCACTATTTATCACTGCAGTGTGAATGCATCCTCTTCTCTGGTGAGTTACAGCTACTGAAAATATTTGCAGCATTTTTATTTTGAAGGCAACACTGTAATTATTAGTATTTTGCAATTTTAAAGAATTATGGAAAAATACTGATAATTAGATAGTCTCTGAAGAACTGTGAGCTGAAGTATTTCCATTTTGTGCACAGAGCACTTTTCTGTCCTAACTGTGCTCTCTCATTTGTTTAGACAGCAAAATGTGCACTCTAATAGCACTTAGGTTGCAGTGGAAATTTCTGGGTTCTGCTCTCTCCTCTACAGCTGCTCAGTGAGTGCAAAAGTTGTTGAAATGGATGCAATTCCTTGTGAGAAAAGGTACTGAGCAGCACAAGCCAGAGTGGGTCAGCAATGGTTTGTCAAAAACAACATGGTACACATCAAAATAGAATGAGTACCCAACTTTGCCTTCTGCTCTCTTAGCTCACACTGCCTTCTTTTTTGGCTTTCAGTTAAAAGTTAATCATCTTACCAACCTCAGGTAGAATGACTCTTTCCAGCTCCTTTTTTGCTCTCATCAATGCGGAAAGCATTTAAATTCAGACAATGGATCTGTAGTGCTCAGTCCATCCCCAGGGCCTAAGCCTGAGAGAGCCATCCCAAGTCAGGGGGAGACAGCAAAATGGTCAGGGAGTGTCTGCTGTGACGGGGAATGTTCCCTTTTGTGGGGTTTTTCTTCAGAAGCAATAGCATAAATGTTTTAATGGAAGTGATAGGAAATAAAACATTATTAGTTTAGCAGGTTATAAATATCTACAAGCACAGCTTGGACTATGACTTCTGACAGTGTTTTGTTTTCTGTAAACAAGTGTTCTTAAAGATGTCATACAGGAATAACTACCTTGCAATGCCTGAAACATGTCAGGTTTGGGGAAATACTGTACTTTTTCAGCTAAAGTCCTGGTAAATGTGACTGAAAATCAAGAGTCTTATCTGCTTTGGAAATTAGTATGTTTAATGAGGTTGTTTTACAGTTCGTATCCTGATCTTGTAACTTAACTTCCATGAAAGAGAAGCCCCTGTTCAAGAAATCTGCCTGCTTTCAATTATTTTAGAGATGTTTTTATAAATATTTTTTGCTCATTATTATCTTATACAAGTGTTACAACCATGAACTTTAATGGATTGTTTACCCCACATGAAATTTAGTAATGTGGCTTGAATGAAAACAGTTCTCCTTTTAAACTTTTATTAACTCATACTGTGGAATGCTTAAATTATTTCAGAACCAATTTATAATCAAATTGCAGCACCACTGCAGTACAGCAATCTCTTGTCAAACAGATGTCATCCCTATAAAGCGACACAAAACAAAGAAGTTTATGGCATAGCATCTGTTTATGTGAAAGATGCCTGAGCTGGAACAGTTTCATTTCTTGTTTATGAAATAGTTAGTCCTAAAAGTCTCTTTATTCATCATGGTTGTACAATAAATTAAAAGGAGCATTATGACACTGGATATGATTGGATTGTAAATGTCTAATAATGAAGGAATAGGGTAATAAGCAGCATTACAGGAGCACCTGTTACTGCTGCTGCAGCAAAGATCTGTCATTTCCATATTCACTTGTAGGAGACCTGATATTCTCCATCCACAAAGCAAAAAAGGCCCCAAACCCACAAGAAATAAGCCAGTGGAGGGAGTGAGGGACAGGAGTGCTATTTTATAATAGCAAGAGATTCTGTGATGTATTATAATTTATGTGCATTTTGTGGAAGGAATAAATATAAAGTAGTGATTGGTATAAATAATTGCTCCTAAGTGTGTGCTGCTGGGTGTGAGCCTCTTAGAACTATGCTGTAGCTAATATGTTTGCATAATGCTGTAAAAATCTCATTAGATACTGTTGGTTTTCCACTGCCTGCCCACTGAAATACCAAATTGATAACAGAAAATACATTTGGCAGCAGTCTATTCTAAAGCTGCAGAATTTAAGATGGAAAACCCCTTCAAGCAGAGCACAGCCCCTGCTCTGCCATGGATCTGCAGCCCAGTGAGTGTCCTTGATCCGTTTGAGGTCTTCAGTGTGCTTTCATAAAAGAGTAATGTAGAAATATCAATTCCCAAGTCATCAAGTAAATAATTAGGATTGTTTTGATAATTTACATTAAAGGAAAAACAAAACTAGTAAATTTTACTCTATGAGCGTGTTGTAGGAAAAATTCCAATATATTTTGCTCCAAGGTTGACTTACAGAGAGTGCCTGTCATATATTACTTCCTTATTATTTCTTATAAGAATGCTAAAGAGGGAGCACTGTGTCAAGTTTTAAAATGAAAACTAGGAGATATATTTTCTGTTATCTTGGTACACACAGAAATATTCCAATTTTATTTCAGACTGTCTTTGCTTTCAGACTGCTATTTTATTTTATATGATATACTATATATATTCTTCACAATAACCCTCTGGGATTATCAGCCTTACCTAATTACTTTGCATCTTGAACCAAAAGTGCTAAGTTTTGGAGTGAAAGTTTAATTAGTTGTAATTTTCCCGTAGTGTTTAAGTTAGCTGTATGACTATATCCATCAGAATAAGACATCTAGAACTCTTTTGGCATAATTCAGTGCCTGCCTGTGGGAAAAGAAATGTCTCCTTAAAAGAGTTTTACCATAATGACTCTTAATTGTTTTGATAATGAGGAAATTCAGTCTAAAAAAGAAGTACATGAGGTGCAGCATGATAGGCTGGAATGGGAAAATTACCTGCATAAAAAATGCCATCCCTCTTCCCAAATGTTAATATCTTAACCCAAATCAGTGCCATTATTCAGTGAGGGAGCAGCAACAGGGCTGTTGAAGTCTACACACATCTCAAAAGTATTCCAACTGTGCTCTCGTGGGCACACATTCTCCTGTGCTTAAGGAGTCATTAGCCTTTGTCTCTGCAACCATTAATTTTTCAAGAGTCTTTTTCATTCTGGAAGGAAAAAATTAGTTTTGTTACAATCGCTTTTTAGTAATTTGGAGAAGTTCCAGATTATTTATTAGGACATCTGGTCAATATCTATTTTTTTTATCCGCTCGTATCTTTCAGAAAGCGTGAGTGTATGTTGGGTGATAAAGAGGATTTAGAGGCTTTGGGAAGTCTTTTGCTTTTCTGTGTTTGCCAGTTTGAAACTCATCCTTTCTCAATCACAGTGTTTTCCTTTGATTTGATGCATTCTGCAAAGCAGTGCAGCAGGGTTCAGTGGTTCCACATTTTATCACCTTGTGCTGTAACACAGGATTTTTCCCAACCGCAGGGAAAAGTGTCTACATAGAGAAAGAATGTGTTTTCCTACAATTTTAATAATTCCAGTAAATGGCAGGGCAAATACAGAACAGCATGGTAAATAAACCATCCCTTTATTCACTCTATGTACATTGCCTGTTTAATACTTTAAAAGTATTAGATATTTATCAACATTCAAAAGTATTACTTCAAAATCTTAATTCGTATTTCATAACTCAGTTATGATGAAATGATAATCTGAGAATTCCTTACAATGCTGAGTGCAGCTCTCTAAAAGAATGGATTTTGTTTCACACAGGAAACAAGTCTTCAGTTCAGAAGCTGTTCAGGTGTGATGTGTGTGACTACACAAGCACAACCTACGTCGGTGTGCGGAACCACAGGCGGATCCATAACTCTGATAAGCCATACAGGTGAGTGTCTGTCACTGCTGCCTGATGGCAGGGCCTGCCTCACCTCTCACAGGGTTACTCAACTGCTCATGCAATTGTGAAAGTGTTGGTAAAGAACTGCAATTATGTTATTTTGCTGCAAATTTGAGGGGAGCCACACTTGCTGGGTGACTCAAACGATGTAATTAAGATTTGCTAATTTTTCTGGAATGTATGTTTTGCTGCGGCAGTCTGCTGCTTGTTTTCAGTTTGGAACACTCACATGTGGAGAGGAGAATAATTACATTGTAATATTGGACTTTGGCCAACAGTAATAATGTATTTCTCAAAATCCTTGCAGGCCTGAGTTCATTTTGTATTTGTCTTATTGCAAAATGTCTCCATTGTCATGTTACTGCTTTACACATTGGCTACTACAGAGTGTGGCAAAATTCTGCCCTAGTCTTGTCACCAATTACCTCATCTTTTTCACTGGTTTCAAACAATAGTAACATACTCACTTAGGAACATATTTTATAAGTTTTATAAAAGGGTACTGTATGGATTTATATAGAAACTTGGATATGTAAAATCACATGTAATACTATAGCTGAGGTCCCCAGCAAAAAAAAAATCCTGCATTTTCCTATTGGTTGCTGCATAAATTCCTGCAAATTCAATCTGTGCTCATTCAGCGTGGATCTCTGTCCCTCTCTAGTGGCTAGAAAATAGATCTGAGTCAAAAGACTTTTTGAGCTGATATACTTCCATCTTTAATGTAAATTCTTGAAACTCAACACCTTGAAATGCTGAGCGAAGGCAGGGACTTTCTCTTTTGAATAAACAAACCCAGAAGAGGTGTTGTATTTTGATTTGTGCATTATAATGTTATCCCATAACACTAGCAAAAATTCCCAAGATATTTACTCAGGGAGCAAGTGTGGAATACAAATACATTGTTTTTCTCCCCAGAACCTTCACTATTACCATTATTTATTACTTAGTGAGCAGCAGATACTGTAGAGTGTCTTGTACATGGTGGTTTTTGAATTGGTGTTAGCAGCCTGTTTTGATTTAGGAACCCTTGGAAATTTCCCATTGCTGATACAGAGTGCTGCATACTAAATACAAACCTACCCATCTGCCTTGCTTTTCTTATTATTTTTTCATAAACCCCTTAGACAAACCTAAAAACCTGGCAGGATACTTAAGCCACAGTCTGAAAACCGTAATGATCCAGTATTTATGGTATTTCTCCTTCTGAAACATGAATTCCTCAAGCATTCCATAGTATCAAACAGCAACCTACTATATTGCTGCCATTTTTAGAGCTGTAAACGTATTTTATTATTTGTTTGACAAAACTTGCTGCAAACTAAGCTGTACAGCCTTAAATACTACACAATTAAATCCTTTCAAAAATATAGTGAGTACTCTCAGGCTGAGTATCCTGCAGTCTCAAACTGTTTCACACTATAGGTCAGAGTTTATAACTGGACATTTTACCATTTCAAAAAAAAGAAACATCTAAAGTTTTAACAAATATGTAAGAGTTTTAGTTGAGCTCGATGGTTTCTGTTCTAATATAGTAGACACAGGAAGATTGTATGGTACTATATTGATATCTATGAATAACATGGAATTCGTGTAATACTTCAGGATCTAAATCCATAGATCTAAATTTAGATCCAGACTTTTTATGTATTCATTTTATACAAAGATATTATGACTGAAGTAAAAAAGAAAAAGTAAAATTTGAGCAGCATGATGTGACACACTTGTCTTAGACCACTTGAATCTGAATATGTTGGTCTTGTCACTGACTTCTTTTTCAGCAATAATGCCCTGAAACTTAGATGTTTTATTACCAGTTTGGCTTTTATAATGTTATGGGAATACTGCTGTTGCATTAAGAACACATATTCTTGAGAAGCAAAGCTCTTGTCTAAACACACTCGTAGCTCTGAGGGTCACATAGTGCTTTTCATGGGGCTGCACCCAGCCACCTGCATCCTCACCCCCTTGTATTTAGTGATGCCTACCCACATCAGCAGAGGTGCCCAGGAGAGATTTCAGGAAGAAACATAATCTCTATGCCCAGTGAGTCTTGCTGAAAGGCGGAGGCTTTTTTGGGCTGCAAAAGATTCTCACTGCCCAACAGCAGGTCAACATCATGACTTGCACTTCTGTAAATATTGTTAGTCCTCAGCTGCAGTCTTTCTAGGTGCCTTTGCTTTCTCACAGATTTTTGGTTTTGGAACCGTGTCAGCAGTGAATTGTCAGATTAGTTCACTTGTTGTTGTCTCTTCAGATGTCGCGTGTGTGACTTCGCCACCACAAATATGAATAGCTTGAAGTGCCACATGAGGCGGCACCCCCAGGAGCATCAGGCAGTGCAGCTCTTGGAACAGTACAAGTATGTAATGGGGCTCCTTTGGCAAAAAGCTCTGGTAGTGGGGATTTTGTTACGCTAAAGCAGTGTTCAGATTCTATTCCCTTCCCTTCTAGATTTGTTCTTTGTTCCAGAAAGTTGTTTGGAGTTGTTTGGGTTTTTTTGAGGGAGAGATTTGCCGTGGCATTCCCAGGTGATGCTTGTGCTGGCTGATCAAACATGTCCATGACTTTCCTCTAGGACAGTATTCAGCTTTTGCTTTCCAGAATGTGGTGGTTGCATACAAACTGCTTATTACACGTAATTTCTGGACTGTTTTAATTACCAAAACATGCCTGGAATTGTTTGGGAGATTGTATGTGCCAAAACCATGCTGTGGCATTTCTAACATTTAACATTGTAGATGGGTAAATTCCAGTATCCAGGGATGTCCCCTGGCTTTGTTTAATATCCCAGTCTAGGCACACATGCATATACATGTCAGTTAGAGTCCAGGTTGGCATTGCCTAGTTAAGAATTAGTATGAATAGACAATAAGTGTGAGTATCCCTTATAGTCTGTCCATAGATATGGGTGGTTTTTATATATATACATATATATATATATATGTGAGAGAAAATTGGCACAAATATGTGTAGTTGTCTACTACTGATTTGCAACAAAAAACAGAAGCAGGGAAGGGAAACGAAAAAAAATCAGGAATATTCTGAATATTTGGTAGTGGAAGATTTTAAAGGCAATGTGAAGAACCCAGATAAAGCACATTCACATAAAGGTTTCTTCTCAAGAAAAGCTGCTTCTACAACTTAAATGTACTTCTGCTGCATTCTTTCCCTGGAATGTTCCTAGAAGCAGTAAGTTCTATTTGCTCAGCTGTCATACTTCCCACAGTATTGCTGAGTGCTCTTAGTATTACCAGAGATTACTGAAAAACTTCACACTCTGGTCCGTGATCCCCAAGGAATTGTCTATCCAAAGCTGCAAGATAATTGTGTCTTCAGTATATCAATTCAGAATACACCTGAACAGTAAAGTTTAATAATTCAGCACAAGTCAAGCAATAGGGCAGCTCATGCTATGGAATTGAAAGGCTTCTACTACTAAACTCCATGGTAAATAATTTTGTTTCTCTGAGAAAGTGTTGCATATACTGTAACTACACTGTAAGTATATGATCATTGACTGTAGTGCAGCTTGCTAAAAGCTGTTGGAGCTTCTGTGTCTGATTTGAAGTGTATGCTAAAATAGTCAACAGTGTGTGGCTCATAAGATACTGTTCTCAGCAAAGTAAATTTTATTAGTAAATCATCTAAGTAAATTAATGAGCTTCAGAAAATGAGGGTATTTAAAAGGGGATAAAAATGGACACTGGGCTGTGGCTTCATTGACTGTGTTCCCAAACCACTGTCCTAGCTCTGTCAGTGGCACAGAAGAGTCATATGTATGGTAAGACTAGTGTGCACATTAAATGCAATTAAGACTATTTGTTGATCTTTGTGTTTTACAAAAACAAATTATTTTGGCCTAATTTTATCTATAACTATGAGGTCTGCCTCTTACCTAATGATTTATTTTGTAACAGTCTTATTAAAAATATTAAGGTTCCCAATCTGAGGATGAACTCACCTATCTTTGAAAGCATCCATTTTCTTTGTAAGGCTTCAGATTAGAAGGAAAAGAGACAAATAGGATCCTACATTCCATATCAAGCAGTAGAGAAAAGTGAGCTAGAAGGGCATGCCTGTTGTTCCCCAGCAGGACAGAATTATCTTGCTACATGAGCAAGGTAATGTACCACGCTTTCACCTAACTTGGGAGATTTTTGCTGTTCTCTGCAATCTTCTGCTGAGCAGAAATAGTTTCTTGTATATGATTATTTGCAGGGCATTTAAGAATGTATCCTACTGTCATTAAGAGAAGTTAATTCAGAAGTAAAACCTTACTGAATTGTAGTGTATAACATAGTTTTATATAGGCCTTCTTGTGTTTCCATTTTATATTTCTGAAAAGGTCTTCAAAATTTACAAAAACTCACTAGGAGTAATTTTAACAGTCTCATCACAGTTAACACACTGAGCTCACATTGCTTGAGCAGAAAACATGACACTCATAGAGGAATGAGACAGACTGAGATGCATTCCTAGTCATAATTGATTAGCACAAGGTCACCTTCGATTGATTGGGATCTTTTCCATGAGATGTGGGGAACTGAAGCCCTCCAAAGTAGCAGGGAGTTGAACAAAGTAGCTTTTTTGTCCAAAAGACAAAAAGACAGATCCTGCTCTGAAGTGATGTCAGGCAGTATCACTCATCCTCTTCATGCTGAGGTGACTAATTTATCGTCTTAGAAAACATATTCAAAAACCTCCTCTGATGTATATTCATGCATGAAAAAGGTTATACAGGATTTGATCAGCCTTGGGTTATTTCTGTCCATAAATATACACTACATTTCCCTGTAAATAGGATTTATTCTTCAAGGTTTTGTACTTTCCTGTCTAAGATGGTGTTTTACAGCAAAATAGAAAATTTAGTCCTGTGGTACCCAAGCTGATGGAAAGCTTTATGGAGAAAATGATCACCTGTCTCAGTCTTGAGTGGTGAATGTATTCAGAACCTGACACTGTCCTCAGCAACCTGCTGTGGCTGATCCTGCTTGAGGGGCTGGATTGGACTAGGTGACCTCAAGAGGTCCCTCCAACTTCAACAGCTCTGTGATCCTTAATAAACTGATACCTGCTACACCAGGAAAGACATTATTAGTTCAATTGACATAATCAGTGCTAATTACACAGCTCCTGCTTGGTTCAGAGCCATGATAGAGGGAGCTCACTACCTGCCTGCCGGATGCCATGTTTCTGCACTCATCAGAAATACTGCATTTTTGTAGTGTTCAAACAGTTTTAACAGACCAAACAGATAAGTTTTTAATTCAGTTGTTTATGAAATTGGGAAAATCAGACTTAAAAATTCTCAGACCTTAAAAATAGTCTTAAATTTCAGGATGAAACTTTGCAAACTAACATGACCTAGTTATGAAACTGAAAAGGGGAACCAAGAAGAAGGTTCACATGGATCTCTCTGCTTACTCATCCCTTTGGAAGAACTAAGCCATTATTAATCTAATAAAATTTGACTTCTAAGTTTTCTCTTTTTCCTTCTCCATTTTTTTGCCCTAGATGTTCTCTCTGTGGATACGTATGTAGCCATCCTCCATCCCTGAAGTCCCACATGTGGAAACATGCAAGTGACCAAAATTATAACTATGAACAAGTGAACAAGGCTATTAATGATGCAATTTCACAAAGCAGTAGGTATGTCTGATCTCCCATCAAGCCCTATTATCTTTCAAAAGACCCAACCCTGATCCAAAATAAAGTTCCTGTCAAAAAGCAACAGCTGTACATTTTAATATTTGTTTTGGTTTTTATTATTATTTCAGGTTTCAAGGACAGCTCACTGACAAAACCTTATTAGAAGGCACAGATGAAAGTACAGTACCTATACTGGGAGGTTCAGACAACTTGGTGTCTTTTACAGAGTCAATTAACCAGACTACAAATGAAATTTCAGGTTCTGATGAAAATGAAAAACCTAACTTGATGAATACCTCATGCAGTTTAGAAAAGAACTCCACTCTACCCCATCTTGGCACAGAATACTGTGTTCTTCTCTTCTGCTGCTGCATTTGCGGTTTTGAGTCTACCAACAAAGAAAATCTGCTGGATCATATGAAAGAACATGAGGGTGAAATCATAAACATCATTCTAAACAAGGACCACAGCACGGCTCAGAATACAAACTAGGTGAAGCAGTAAGTTAAGAGAGGATTTCCCAGAGTGAATATTTTCTTTCTTTGCTAATTTTTGCCTGAGAAACTTGCTAAAGAGAAGAATTGCAAGCAAAACTTGATTTCCCATCCTGAGTTGTTGTTTCAGTAGGAGTACAGTGTTTTAACCAGGGACCGATGAATCATTTAAGAGATAAATATAAGGTGTGGAGAATAGAAAGATCCATTTTAACCTGTTATTTCTTTATATGGTGCCAAGAATGTAGGATTGTTGGTTTTTTTCTTTTCCTGTCAGGTACTAGTCGGTAATAATGCATTAGCACAGGACTTTAAAACCCAAAGGTGTGAAAGCTTTGAATCACTTGAAAAGCTTTTTTTGTCCTCCCTCTTTGTTGTTTTCCAAGTAATTCAGCAAAGAACTTTTTTACCCTCTGTTTTGAAAGATGGTCTGGCAACAGATCAGATGAAAATGTTACGAAGTGATCTGGTAAGCCCAGCGTGGATTCTGGGAGGTGGGGAGAGGGGAGGTGGGCCAGGGCATGTGTGTGTTGCATTCACACACAGGAGCTCCATTTTTCCCAGTCTGTTTTTAAGGCCTTACAAACTCCCAAGTCATTTTTCAACAAAAATTGCCATCCTTTCCATCAGTTTAGAGCAGCAGGAGGTGAAGGGCCTGGAAGCATTTTGTTAATAACTATTTGTCTGATTGGATCCTAACTCCAAAACCGCTATCTTTGCAACTCATAGTGTGTAACAGATTATTTTTTATAACAATAACCTGTTGTTTCTTAATGGTTTTCTTGACTCATTCAGCTGAATTATTTAGAAAAAGCAGAGCTTATAATGTCACTTTCCATTTGCGGTGGTTACTTCACAGTATGGATGAGCAGTGTTTTTAATGACAAGATATTAAGAATAACCGCCACAAAGTGATGTAGATTAAATCTATGTAGATTCCAAAAGATGTAGGTGAGCACAAATTGGGATTTTGAGAAACACCTACGTGCTTTGGCAATCTTTGAAATGCCACTGGCTGGCCAAATTTCCCACTTGTCTGTCAGAGCTGTAACTGTAGAAATAATGAGCTGGAAAATAATCTTCGTGTAGCAAATATTTTTTTTTTTTAAAAAGGCAAATAATGTCTTAAGCCAAAGCTGTATCCAGTCACTTAATGAATAAAGTTTACTAGTGCCTATAGTACAGATTGATAAAGGGAATTAGAGATTACTTTGTTGTCTAATAAACACATAGAAATCTCACCCTTTTAAAACCTTTAGCTTCTAAAATTACAGTGCGGGGGATTTTTTGGTTTGTCGTTGTTTTTACAGTTACAGCACTTGGCAGTAGTAGATACTCATCTGTGTATCAGTGTGGAATACTATTATACTGGCTAATTACCTGGTGACTTTGTTGAGGTTATTGATTAAGTTGGCAGCTTAATTTTTTGAAAGATTCATGAAGTGAAGTAGTAGCACTTCCAAAGAAGCCGTTTAGCAGCCAGATTTAAACTTTCTAGTTCAGGCGTGTATTCCTGCTTTTGATGAATGGCAGGTGCACAGCAGCTTGCCTAGTGCTGACATGGGGATGCAGTGCCTGATTTTTAGTAGGTCAATAGTTATCAAGTTCCTTACTCTTAGGAAAACAGTGGTTTCTGGTTCCTTTGTTTACACACTCCTGTGAGCAGATTCAGCTGCAGCTGTAAATGTGAGAGGCTGGCACATGGAGTGTCTGTATTGTGCTAGCACTGCCTGGAAGTGGCAACCCAGAAAAGAAAACAGTAACAGAAGTTAACAGCTTCATGAAACAGCACAAATTGTAAAGGCCAGGGTAAAAGCACTAAGACTTCAAGTACATTTGATATTTGTTTTCAAGAGATTTCCTCTATTTGACTTCTTTTGGGTTAAATAGATATTATTTTGTTTATAAATTAGATAGCAGAAAGTACACATTTGACTCAAAGAATTGGTCAGGATATAAGGTCAAAGCATTTTTGTGTTGAATTTTGAGATACTTTAAATACATAGGTGAAGGTAATTATACACTATTTTCACTTAGTAGTTATTTTTCATATTCCTACAGGTGAATTTTACATTTGAAAATACATTATTTATTTACATGATCCCAAATTCAAGCGGAGAGAATAAACTTCTAATGGGACATTCTTACTGTCTTACTGATTCTGCTATTTTACCTTCACTGTAGAATTAATGTGAAAGTACTACATTATCTGGAATGTATCTCAACTCTCTCATTCAGAAATCCCATTTGTTGGAAAAATTAAAGGACAGTGAGATCCCTAGTAATGCTAAACTACCAGTCAGTTCTTTCACAGAAACAATATTTGCCACACTGTTACTTTTGTGTAAAGGAATAATTATGTTAAAGTTGCTCAGCTAGTGAAAGATAAAAAATTAAAAACTTGCATTCATAAGCTAAGAAGGCAGTGAGCCAAGTCTTAAAAAGCCAGTAACCTTGAATCAAAATTAACAGCTTTGGTGTATGTGGAAGCCACACTTGCAGCATTCTGTGCAGTGCACCAGGAATCAGTGTCATGGGATTACTAAGCAGGATGTGTCTATTCACAGTTGCTCTTTGCCATCTTGTTGCTTTGTTCTTTTTGACCATGTGTTCCTGTAAAACAGTAGAAAGCTACTTGCCTCGAAAACCATTATCAATCCTAACAAATGCCAACACAGGATTCTTTCCCATATGCACAGATTTACTTTATTTAGCTGTCTCCATGCTGCTTGCGATTAGTTACCCACTCACAATTCCCATGGACTTTGTCAGAAGTTCTGCATGTGAAGTAATTATAGACTTAGTTTTTCTGAAAGCAAATTGTTTCTCAGGTTATCTGCTTTCGAAAGTGTATGGCTGGCTTGGTTGCATGTTTTATAAGGGGTTTTAAGCACATTTCAAAGTCACTAACACTGCAAATTTCCCCTTTCTTTAGGCTTTTACAATATTTTTGTCTCCGGTCACAGCACTATCAGGTGATCAGCTATTCACGTGCTGTTATTTTAAATTAGATTATATTCTGTGATACAAACTGTAACTTGCAGCTCTGTTTGCAATGCCTATACTTCCACTAAAGAGCAAACTTCATTCATACTTGGCTTTACTGAAACATGGGTGCATATTTCTGCTTCCCGATTTATGCTTGGCCTGGAAAAATAGAGTGGGATTCAGTCAGAGTTATTGTATTTTCCTCTTTCATAAGCACTTATTTAATCATTTGATGAAAATGTACAGTTGGTGCTCAAAGTAACATTTGTTAAGATATATTTAATAGAAATTTACATTTGCATTTGATATTCATGGACATGGGTACATGTATTTTTTTAAGAAAAGGTATTGTAACACTATGGCACTGCTTTTATAGCCAAAGTATAAAAAAATTTAGAAAACTGACATGTAAAGACTGCAGTTGATTCTGATACTGTATCTTATTAAATAGGGTGAGTTTTGTTTTATAAAGTTATCCAGCACATTAAGCTGCATGCCTTAAGCTCTCTCTAGGATTGTGTTCCTGATAGGCAACTCTTTGGAACGAAGAAGCAAAGTCTGTAGTACTACTTTAACTACCTTCTGGAATACTGTACAATGGTAGAATAATTTATTTTGCTTTACAGGAGTTTGTCACGTATTGACTTTAATATTGTATTTTGGTAATAAACTTTTTTGTTAAATGCTTGAGTCACTTTTATTTGGCCGCTCTGAAATATGAACATGGAAAATCCAAAGAGTGAACCTGTGCTTAGAGAGAGGGAAGTCTGTTTAAGTCAAAAAGTATTTTAAATACTTTACTGCCATTTCTTACTCTTGTATGAAATTATTAGTATTACTTGTTATTATTAGTTTTAATACTGCTAATACAAGTTTAATCAAAGTAACTGTGGTGAAGAAATATGAAACCATTCAGTCAAAATATTTGTAAGCCTGCATGCAGTTAGGGTGGCACCATGCTGAAAAGCTGCAAATTCAAAATTCATAATGAAACTAGTAGGATTTTTTTCCCTAATTAAATAAGAATGAAAGCCTTAAACAGCTTTTTTTCAGGTGATTGACTTTTGCTTTTCCATCACATAAGCTAAAACATACCTTGAAACCTATTTTAAAATATGCAGCAAATTTCTTGGCCTTGCTGGAGCTTTTTTTCCCATCTTTGTCAGGAAAAAAAAAGTCAGTTGGTGTTGCTGGGGAGAAAAGATAGAGTATGGCCTGAATACCCACTGCTGGTATCAGCATGGTTTACAGTTACATAAACAAGCAATCTTTTGCCATTTTCTTATTATTAAGGCCCTGGGCCAAATATGTTGAAATAAAAGCTGGAACTACAAATAGGTTTAGATGCAGCACTGCAGAATGCTGTGTCATGCAGCTTTTTCCCATTTTCTTTAATGCAAAACCTGGGGAAAAAGGTCTGTGTAGTAGGATGTGGCACCCAGGTATTATCCTGTTCACTGGGCTAAAATACCTTCCTCACTTCAGCTGAATGAAGGACAGGAGCCTCGTCAGAAGCTCCCTCCTATGAATAACCTGGTCATGTGTGATCACAAACAGGACTGGGCACAGGGCTGGATGGGATAGAGCACTGATGGCTCCTTTGGTGATGGTAACACCCCTGGGAGCTGGGAGGAAAGGAGCGAGAGCCCTGCCCCACATCACTGGGATTTAATCACTCTGTCCTGCATCTTTGGCAGGTGTCTAGGGCTGGAAGTGCTGCAGAAAGTGAATGCACCACAGTGAGCTTTTGTTTTGCATCCCTTGTAGCATGATCAGGAAAGAGCTGTCACACTGAGCCACTCGGGGAAGGAGCCACCATTAGAGCTGAGCTGACCTAACGTATTAGCTAGGTAACAAAATTCACAGCTGGGAAAATCAAGATTCTTTTGCTCAAAAGCAAAAACTTCAGCACCCTGACAAACTTTAAAAGTTGAAAAAAGCATGAATGTAGAAATTGGGTGTGTTTGCCACACACCACATGGCTTCAGAACAGCAACTCAAAACACTGCGGGTTTAAACTTAAATTTAATTAAGGTTTACTGGGGCAGAACTTGAGCCCTCCTGCTCTTCTAGTTCATGGTAGCTCTTCCCACAGTACTGAATGTGCCAATCCAAAAGAAAATGTAATAAATTGAATTTAAAGTTTCATTCACCCATTTCCTGTACACAATAGTTTGTAGATGTTTGGCATTTGCCGGGATTATGGGTAACTTCGTACTAACAGGAAGATTTCACTACTTCAATCTAGTTGGAACAGAATGAGCAAACAGAACATTGTTAAGTATCCATTCTGTTATTTTGGCAAGTAAAAAGCCAGCATTGCAACAGTATTATAACAACGCAGTAATGATATAATAATCAGTATTACTGATTGCTTGCTACAGTTTGGGGAATTTTAATTTACATTTTATAATACAATTTTCAGATATTAATAGCAATCTGGAAGCTCTTTAGTTTTTCTGTATTCTCACAACTTGAAACATTAAATTTCTATCAATAGACATGTTGCCTAAACAATACATTGTTTCAGTGAGAATATGTTAAATAATAACTCCATTTTTTCCTAGTGCTGTATGTAAAACTTATTGCAACAGGAAATGGCTTATTAAAATATATACAGAATTGAGAAAAAATTCATTTTTTATTTCCCCTACTATCTAATCTTCTGCTATTTGAAACTTTCACAATAGGTGTTAGTATTTCAAAAGGAAGGTGACAGCTGAACATTTAGATACATTAACAACCATGTATGGCTGTGTAGCACTTTTCTATTACACAAACTTTTTAGTTCTAATAACATTATTCTGCAATGTAGATTCTGTTAGTACTTCAGCAGTGTCAGTGAGGTTTGTACTGCTGGTTCTGTGCAATCATTCCCACAAAATGGAAAGCTTTTTCAGCTTTCAGGAACTTATCACATACAAATCCATTACATCCATGCACGGAGTCATAAAACACAGGAGAATTAAGTCCACTCCCCTGTTCTCAGGGATGTCTAAAGCTCTTCACTGATTATGTTTTCTAAACCATTTCTGTAACTTCTTGTTCTGTGTAGAATTTACTTGGCATTGGCCTCTTTACAGGTAGTGGATAAGCAGAATTTTTATTCCGGGAAACATCTTCCACAGCATCCCCTTTCTCAGAAATTTAACTACATTTTCTGCTTTGCACAAGAACCTAGACACACCAAAGGTGTTTGTTTACATTGTGTAATAGCTTGTTTGTATACAATGTGTTCATTTCAACAAACACATGACATCTTTGATGTGGCAGTGATAAAAAGATGAATCTAATGCCCATGGTAAAGCCCATCATTATTCAGTTTTCACTCTCAGTTTAAGCATTGCCAACAAATGTGTGACCTGCCTTATTTATAAAAAAAAAAAAAACCAAAAAACCCAAAAAAAATCCCACAAAAACAAACCCACAAACCAAAAAGCTCTTCCTGCTCAAATACTGATTTTTTCAATGAATGAAGGCTGTGGAATGAGGAGGAAAAAAAAATTTTAAAAAGTATTGTTGTACTGTAAAATTGTGATGGAAAATCAGCTAAATGTTGTCCTGAAGAAGTGCCTATTCCCATGTGTTCCACAGAATTTGTATGGATTATTGGGAAATCAGCTTTCTGTGATAGGACCTGGAGTCGCTTTGTTGGTTATGGCTTCACGGGGCATGGGTTTTTCTACAATAACTAAATCAGCGCAAATAAAACTTACAATAAAGACTTATTGCAGGGCTAGGTTGTACCCATTAAGTAGAACAAAGTCTGGTATTGCCGTTATCTTCTAGCTACAAAAGGTCTTTTAACGTTTAAACGTTTATGGTGCAGTTAAGCAAGAAATACAATGGAGCTTATAATGAGTTGAACAGAAGACGCAGCTCTAATTTCAATTTTAAAATCACGCAAATATGGTACTATATCGGGGGGGCGGACAGGAATACATTAGAAAAACCACTACAGATAAATTCTAGGGCACTGTTTGAGCCCAGCGTCCTCCCCGGCGGCTGAAGCCCGGCGGGACAGCGCGACCCTCTAGGGGAGCGAGCCCCATTCCGGGCCCCACGGCCCCGCACCCAGCCGGGGATGGATCGATCCAAAGCCTCCTGCTGCCCGATGTGCCGGATTTCCGCCGCACGCCCGCCCTGGGCGATTCGAACCGGCGATGGAGCGCAGCCGGGGCGGGGGCCGGGCCTGTGACGGGCGGCTGTGCCCGCCCCGGCTCTCGGTCCCCGCCCGGCAGGGCCGAGCACCCTGCGCCGCGCCCGCCCCTTCCCCTTCCCCTTCCCTTCCCTTCCCTTCCCCAGTGCCTGTCGCTGCCCGCGGCGGGGCCCGGGCGGCTCCCGCAGCAGCGCCGGCAGCAGCGGCCGCGGCCCGCGGAGCGCCCGCAGGTACCGGGGCCGGGGAGGCGGGGGAGCGGCGCGGGGCCGCGCAGGCCGCGGGAGCCCCGGGCCCGGCCCGGCCTTGCCCCGGCTCGGCCCCTGCCCCGGGCCCGGCTCTCGGCGCCTGTGGGGCCGGGCTGGGACCTGCCCGCCCGGCACAGCCGAGCCCTGCGGCACCGGCGTGCGGGGAGCGCTGGCACCGCGCACCGCGAGCGGGGTGGGGATGAGCATCTCGCCTTTGTCAGTAATTGTCAGGTGTGCTGCAAGCCAGCGCCTCCGAACCGTGCGCTCGCGTAGGTCCCGTGTGCTTTCCCAGGTGTGTGAGGAGGAGGCGAAGCTAACCCGCCGCGAAAGCTTTCCCAAAGTTGAGTGGCTGAGGCGCGTTCCCGGCGTTGGCAGCAGCAGCCCGTTCCAGCAGCGGCAGCGCCGGGAGCGGCAGCTGTTGCTCGCTGGGTTCGCAGCGCATCCTGCCTCCAGGGCGGGGTGGCGGTGCTGCCCAGGTGCAGAGGGAGCACTGCTGTGCAGGGACCGCGCTCAGAGAGCGGAGAGAGAGCGCCTGGGGACTGACAGGGCAGCGGCTGGCTGCGCTTTCTGTCTTGTGATGTGCTCTCATTCTGTGGTGTATAAAACATCCAGTATTTTTTTTAATGCTGTCTCTAGTTTTTTAAAACGTGTGTTGTCTGGCATCATTTTTGCATCTTTTGGCCCCCTTTTTTGGGATTTCTTGAAAGCCAGGATTTAAATGACTGGCTCTATATTTTAGGCATCCAACTAAAATATGCTGAAAAACCGAATTTTTTCATTGAAAGACTTAGACTTTTTAAAAAAGGGGAGCCTGGTGCAAGTTTTGGGTCAATGGCTAAAAAAGTGAGGGCGGTCAAAATAATGAATCATTCTGAAAAACCTATTCAGGAGTATGTAAAATGGGGAACTTAAGTCTCTATAAATTTAAGATAATGTTTTCTATGCTTTCATTTGCTCCCTGAGTGGCACAGATTTAAAGAAAAACATTGCATTTTGAAAACTAGGTACAGTAGAGTTCTATAAGTCTAAGTCTGCAATGTCAGTAGGATGTGATTTTATTTTCACATATTTCATACAGTATCCAGTGACTGTTTGGGTAGGAAGATGCATTGCTTGTGTGTGTCCATTTAGGAGTCAGGCTGAAGAATAATGAATTAAAGTGACTGACATCATGACAACCTTAAGACAGAGAAGGGTTGGAAAAGGCACAGAAGCAGCTGAAGATCAGCCTTCAGAGGAGACAAATGTGAAGCCTGATGGGAAAATTCCGTCTGGTGGGTAATGACAAGAAAAGTAACATTATGGCTTTTTGGTAGTGTGTGGCTTTTGATCTGTCCTAAGTACAGGTCAGTTATGTACCAAATGCATTTCCATAATTTAATATCACCCAAATTAATTGGATGAGACAGAGGGTCTCATGCAGATTGCTGCATGTCAGTCTTATCTCTGTTTTAAAATCCTGATTTAAATTGGTGAGAGCAATGTTTTCAGTTATTATCAGTGATACACTATCAGATTGTACATAGTTACCATAAGTTCTTGAAAGAATTCCAGTCTAAATCATTGGTGACATAAAAGGATTTGAAGACAACTGATGAGATGTACTTAAATATAGGCAGATTGCACATAAAATCTGAATATAACTGCAAACTTTTGCTTTGTAATTTATAGGACACTAGTTAGGTAAATTTAAAAGAGAGACATAAGTGTTCCAGGATCTGTTAAGCAATGAAATTCTGACAGCATTTTTGTATGGAATTACAGCTTTTGTTTGTTTTGAATTACAGACAAAGTTTATTGGTTTGGAGGTGGGATTTTTAGATTAATTTACTTTAAGGGATATTTTGATCTAAATTCTAAACTTTTCTCTCCATTTGGGCAGATGAAAGGGAAGTTACATTGTGGTTTCTGCACAAACACAGGCTATATACAAAAAGGGAAGTGATCATAGTTCTCCTGTAGCCCAGCCTTCAGTTCCATGGAACTGTGTGGTTGGAACTCTGAAGTAGATGTCACACGCAGTATAAAATACCCATTTCAAAGATACAGTTACTAATCCATATTAAACCTTACATCAACATTAAAAATACAAACAAAAACCCCCACAACTCAAACCCCAGCAATGTCAGTGTACAGTGAAGGGCTGGAGGTGCCAAGAAACACATCCTTTCTTTCCCATCATCCCATCCCTGATCTTGCTCCGATGTCAGCAGGAGGCCATCTGCAATTCAGAGCATGACACCATTATCAAAGGCTGCTTTGGCTGCTGCTCAGTCCCTTTGTGGGTATTTAGTGAGGCTTCTGAACCTTCACTGTTGTTTTTTACAAAAACTGAGCAAACCCTCTAAAAAAGACAGCCATTTTTAGACCTGGGAAGGAGATGTGAGTTTTTTACTTTGTGATCAGTCATCCTGTACTGCTTGAGTTTTAAATGTTCTGGAGGATATTCCAAATCAGACTTACAAATTAGTTATGGCATTGAGCTAAACTTGCATAGGATCACGGTGTTCTTAAATTAAAAGTATACCAATTAAGACACCCTTTATTTCACTTTGTGTGTAAATTAAATACTCTGATTTTCCTATATGAAAAAATAAAAACCATATCTCCATAAAGATGTCTTAAATCCAGGTGTCCTGTTACCTGCAGAATGCAAACTGTACTATCATAGGCAATGTATAAATGGCTTTCCAGAATTGCTATAGGTTGTTATGTGTTTCACATTTACAGACTGCAATATTTTTCTTCCAAGGTCCTACAGGTGGAAAGCTGTGGAACATACTCTCAATAACTGTTGGTGGAATTGTTGCCATCTCTGTTGGACTTCTTACTTCTGTTTATGTGGCTACACTGCATGAAAATGACCTGTGGTTTTCCAATATCAAGGTAACAATCATTTTCCTGATGTATCAGTGTTTTTGTGGAGCACTAATATGGGCATTAGTTGAAATCTCATTTGTTTATGTATTTGTCTTTTAACCTGCTCAAAACCAGAATATTTCATTTTTAAAAATTCAATTTAAAATAGCTGTGCTTCCCTTCCCACCATACTTCATCAGTTCTATAAATACCTGTCCCCAATTTTTTCTCTAAAAATATTGCTAGAGCGCTCCTGTCTGGGTTGTAGCTATGGTTCTTCCAAAAATTGATCTTTATCTAAAATAGGATTTCAACATTTTATTAAATTATTTTCTATAATCATCTTATTTTTATCCAAAGCAATCTAAAATTAAAATTTAAAAAAACAGTTAAAAGAAACAATATGCAAAATCCTGGCACGCAGTTCTTCAATTGTATTCATACTGGGATATTGTAATACAGTTTAGGAACGGTCTCTTAGTATTTAATACTAATTTTATATAATGTCATATTAAATGTGCAAACCTCAAAACATATTTCAACCATTCACTAATGTAAACCCAACCATTCCCAAGATGCAGGGCTGACTAGTTTTTTCCTAGAGTCATTGCAGAGAAAATAATGCGGCTGTACCCACAGCTAAATTTAACCAGAGAAAAGAACAGGTGAGTCATTTTCCTTTCAAATGCCTCCAATTCATTCTGTGAGGTCTGTGTATTGTGTTCAAAGAGTACATATATTTAACTGAAATACTTGCCTTGCAGCAGGTCTTTTCTATGCTACACACTTTTTGTGCCCCAGAAACATTTATATTCCCTTAGTAAAAATAATTTGCACTTAGTGAAACAGCCGCTGTTGTATTATACATAGAATATTGTGTTGTACCCACCCTTATCTTCCCTTGATTATATTGACAGATTGTACACAATACATGAAGGTACACCTTGGGTTTGCCTTTTCCTTCCAAAAGCAAGTAGTGAATAATTTCAAGGTGTTGTATATTTGAAGTACAAGCAGGCATGGGCTTGTGGCAATGTATGAACATAATGGATACAGCTTTTTTGTTCTGTCAGACTGACCCAGAGGAGCACAAAGTTCACTGAGAGAAGCAATTCTGTGGTTGTAATTAAGTTGTTCCCTGAACAGATGATAGGCTCATTGTATTTGATGATTATTGTTCTCATTTGAACTACACTAGAATGCCACTAGATATCAAAACTGAAATAAACCCCTCTAGTTTTTAGTCTGGATTCTGTTGTCTCTGTAGGTCTCATTTTATCCCATGGAGTTGATTGACAACTAACACTGGAACAAGAGCAATTTCAGCCAATTTGATGGAAATATTCTGAAAAGCATTAAGTTCATCTAGCAGCAGGTTAAAGGAGAAAGAGCTGCAGATACTCTCTGGTCTCACAGTGTCCCTTCTTCAGTGGAACATGAACTCCACCAGAGAATGCCTGTGGCTACAGTGCTAATTTTAAACAAAACACTGCTTTAGGAGTAGTGTGCAAAGAGAAGACTTTATATGAAGAGTCTGAAATGTCCTGCAAAGACAGGAAGGCTCATCCCAATATCTGCAAAACAATACTTGGAGGTCTCTGTGCCTCTGTGTAGGAGTGTGGTCTCTCTAGGGGTATGTACATGTTTTCCAGCACTTCTGAATTGGTTGATCTTGTCATTACAGCACACACTATATACTAAGAAAGACAAGACCCTCAAAACTCACATGGAAAATAAGTGGAAAATTTGCTTTTTTCTCTTAACGTTTTATAGTTTGGCCAACACATATATTTTTGCATGTATTAACTGAACTTTTAAAAGCAGTAGAAGAAGATCTGCAGTGTTTTTCTGACACTTTTGCACCAGGCAGATGTTTGTACCTGCACCTTTTAGGTGCAAAAGGTGGAGTTTGTGTTCTGAAGACCCTACTGATACATGAACACCACAGTTGCATATTTAAAAAATTATGCAGCTGTACTCAACCCTAAAAATTTGAAAGTAAAAAGAGTTCATTATGCAAAGTCATGATTCTTAACTCCTAAATAATTGAAGTCAGAACTTGCACACACACTTGCAGTGATTGCCTTTCTGCAGTTTCAATTGCAATTCATCGAAAGCCAGTTCAGTTTTGGGTGTCTTCCAGCAATGGTTCACCCAACTAGAAAAACTGTTTGGTCGTTGTTAAACTGTTTTGCTGTATTTTGAATATGGCTTTCAACAGTGCATTGATTTCAGCTGCTGCTCTGTGTGTGAGTCTTGTTCTTGTTTGCTAGTAAATGTGCCTGCTATTATCAATTTGCCATGGTCACAGAAGAAAGATGTACAATTGTTTTCTTACCAGAAAGACTGAAAAAGCACATCTTGAAGAGTGGTTTATGCAATGAAGGAGGTACACAATTGCTTGCTTTTTTTTTTTTAATTTCAAGGCTTCCTGAAAGAATGACAAAACCCAGACAGAATAGAATGAGGTACCATGTCACCTAGTCAGAGGCTCTGTGTGTGTCCCTTTCCATCAGGGATCACAGGTTATAATCACTTCTCTTGATCAAATAATTTTGAAGAAAAAGGTTTGAATCCCTTCTTATATACATTAAACCAACAAGCATTTCTGTTTGTGATGGTGAAAGTCAAAACAGATTTCTTATCCAAAATCCTTTCTCAGTTTTCTGTAAATGTTCTGGCAAAACACATCTGAAGTGGCTTGTCTATTTTCAGTGATTTCAATAGCAGTTTAGTGGCTGCCCCTCAAGTGTAGCATCTTTTGGGAACAGAATCTGCTATGAAAATAACAAAATGGGGGTCACCTCTCCTGTCAGCCATTGCATTGCTTGTTCAACTGCAAATTTTGAAGAAACTTTGAACAGGAACGAGGCAAGGCCACATAACAAATTAATACTGTAAGAAAAACAGATAAACTTCAGAGCATTCATTTCTTCTTCACCCCTTCTGAATAAGCATTTAAATAGTATTGTTTCTTTTTCCTCAATAAAATTGCTGCTTGCAAGAAGTCAGGAACAAAAATATAAGATAGTCTTTCAGCATAAGAATGCTTGGGATTTAATCTCTGAAGTGCTTATATTTTCCCTTTTTGTATTTTAATACGAAACAAAGATTGTTGCCCAGAGAAGCTGTGGCTGCCCCTGGATCCCTGGCAGTGTCCAAGGCCAGGCTGGACATTGGGGTTTGGAGCAGCCTGGGACAGTGGGAGGTGTCCCTGCCCATTCAGGGGGTGGAAAGAGAGGATCTTTAAGGTCCCTTCCAACCCCAAACATTCAGTGATTCTATAAAGAAAAGCAGTGAAACAGGTAGTGAGAACTGTTGAAAGTGAAGGCTGAGGCATGAAGGGAAGGAGGGCAGTCAGGACTTTGGCAGTACTTCTGCACAGAAGTGCCTGGTGAGATGGTAATGGGTACTGCTACTCTGGATCCTAATTCTGATCTAGAACATGCTATTCAAACAGATGGGTTTGAGCTTAACCAGCCAGGAGAGCTTGTCCAAGGATTAAATACATTTTTGAGGGCTTGTTCTCAACTGGGAACATTGACAGCAGCTGTGTTGTTTCCACTTGTACACTTGAGAAAATTTTCAAATCTTCCTGGTCTTAAATTAAAAAACTAATAAATAGTTTCAGTTACACAAATTTTGTTTTAGCTATGTCAAAAAAAGAAAAGTAATTGGAGCTTTATTTATGCTCATAATTTATAGAAAAACTCAATTCAGGCTTTGGCTGCTTGCTCAGCATTCTGAAGGACTTGCTTAAGGAGTTTGAGGAATCCTAAGCTCTAGAATTTTGCGCTGCCCTTGAGAGAAAGTCCTTTGTATTCGTTTGTGAATGCTTAATATTATTAGGATGCAATTGCATAAACTGAAATAATATGCAGTTCTCTGTGTATTCCAGAGGACAGTGTTGGTTTTTTTCCTTGGAACAGTGATAACTTCTTTGTTAAAACCTCACGAAGTGAATATACAGACAGATAAGCATTTGCTCTTACAATGCTTACCCATAAGTCTGTATGTTTTTATTGACATGGAATGCTAGGAAAAGTATAAATTGCTGTAGAACTGGAAAAGTATTTTGAGTGAATAAAACAGATGTTATCTTAGCATGAAACAGATGTAAAACTCACTAGTGTTTGTCTCATAAACTATAGCATTTGGTTGAATACAGCTGGTGCCAGGATTACAAATTAATCATGTTTGAATGCATTTTTGCTAATTAGATCCCCCTCTGTGACTCTTCTCTCCCCCTTAATAAATTCCAAATGTTAGCATTCTTTTTTTTTTTTTTAATGAGCATTTGAGAGTCAGCCACTTTTTGGTATTAGAAAACTTTTCAGTAGTGATGAATCTGAAACTAGAGCTTGTTCAAAATCTAGCAGTCTCATTTTGCTAAGTGTGTGACTTTTGGTATGATGATGATTTATATGTCATAGGGCAGCTGGAGAGTTTAATTGTGAACTTCAATTGAATCACTTGTGGTTTTATCTATTGACTTTTCTCAGACCAGAACTAATATTGGTTTGTCAACAGCTGACTTCAGTAAAACACGTGCTTTGAGATAAGATCCTGTATTGGTCAATGGAGAAGAAAGGAACATCATTTTTTATCTAGCTTTATGTTAGCTCTGAAATGGAATTGATTCTGCTCCAGCAAAAGAATTCTATAAGAAAGATTCTTGGGAATTCTTGGAAAAGTCTTGGGATTCTGTGCAGGGTTGCATTAACCAGAATGGCATTCATAAAAGTCTCTGAAAAAGTCATATTCTGTTATTTCAGTAACATTCTTTCATAAAGAAAGAGGTTATTTTTAGAAATCCCATAAAATTTTTAGTGGCTTGCATATACCACGTACAGGGGTTTCACTGGATTTTCAAATCTAAGTATAAACTTTTTCTATCTGGATAGAAACCTTTTCTAAATTACTGCTTATATATTTGCTGTGATTTTTTTATATTAACTACTAAAAAGATCACTAATAAGAGAACAATTCTGTATGAGATGCCTGTTCTCTTCAGACTGGTTGTTCATGCAGTCTTGTTTAAATGTGGTTGCCCAAAGCTATGGATTCGTTAGATTTCATTAGATCTTCACAACTAATGAGGTAACAATAGGAAGTGCATTCCAAAGCAAAGAGCTTTCAGATCTCACTAGACTCCATCTGCTGCAATATCAGCCAAGAAAAAGGCATTGTTTGAAATGTACCTGGTTTGAAGTGCACCTAGTTTAAAGAATTTGAACATTTTTTAATTAGAAATGAGAAGTTCCCCTAGCCCTAAAGCCAAGTAAAGAGTCCCTTTTGCTTTCAACCTGTAATTTAAGAATGAGGGCGATGACAGCTGGCTTCCTGCAAGAACCAGTGTTGAACAAGTGGGCAGCAGCATCCCCTGCCAGCTGAAATGTCCCTGGCATGATGGTGCAGCCCCCACATAGCACACTGAATTAATTGAGCCTTGAGCTGGCAAAGCCATGGAACACAATGGGATAATGCATCTGGAAGAAAAGGTTAAATGCACAAAGCATGGATGTGCAGCTTTACAGTCCAGCTGTGGGCCACTGTGCCCATCTAAGCTCGTCCTGTTACAAAAAAATAAGGAAATATCCAAAATATTTCTGAGCAGCGTATCAGAATCACAAAAAGCATGTACAGTTCCCCAGTTGAAAGAGTGATTCACACCTCAGCCATTTGCCTCTCACCCTAATTTGTCCATGTATTTTTGCCTTTAGTTGAACTGATTGCTTAGAATATGAAACCCAAAGACTGAAGCCTCTCTGGAGGTTGATTTCCCTGGTGCAGCACGAATCTGAGTTGAAGGCAGCTTTGGATGATTATGAAAAGCGAATGGAAAGTGAATTTATTATTGAACTTTCACTTGCAGGAGGTGGAAAGAGAAATTTCATTTAGAACTGAATGTGGACTTTATTATTCCTACTACAAACAGATGATTCAGGCTGCTTCCATACAGCAAGGTATTGTAAACTGTAAAGTAAGTTTTGCCAGCTGACTATTTTTAGGTTTGGTTGGGTTTTTTTTTCAAATACAATTGAGAACAAGGCACACCATAACAATGAAAGATAGTGTAACAGTTGTACTGCAGACAGATTTATTCTGTTCATATGCCAGGGAGCCACTAAGTTATGGACATAATAAATTTCACAATGATGCATTGGTTTCTGTGCCACACCTTCACGTGCTGATGAAGGCAATCACTTTGAGGGACAACTTTCATATCTGTTAAGGTTCCAGCTTGCTGGTTTATTCAGTTTATTACTTTCATTTTTATTCTTCTCTTGTTTAATTTGGACTATGAGCTATTTGTGGGAAGGGGCAATGTTTTTTGCTGTATTCCTGGACAGAAAGTGACACAAGGAACAGCTTCCAAGGAAATCATATACAGTGATGGGGCTTTTTGTGACAGTCTCATGTTTTCTAGATATTTAACTGTTGCTCCCTAGCAATTTTGCTTATACTACACATTTTTCAATATTAACTTCACCTGTGATCAAAGTAGTGCCAAAAACAGTTCTCAGGATCCAGAATGTACCACAGATTCTATGCTGGGGATGGAAGTATAAAAAGAAATGTTTTATACACTACTAAATATATAGTACTTGAATTAGCACTGTGAGTCACATTTGAAGCAGGGAAGCTGAAGACCTCAGAAGGTCATGTTGATTCAGAGTTAATGTGTTCTGAATCGTTGACTCAAAGTTTGCAGTTTCTGATGAGAGATCCTAAAATACCTTTGAAAAAGTTATTCACTGTTCAAATGAAGATGGAGGGGGAAAATGACAATCTCCTATTTCAATTTCTCTTTATCATTAAGGTTTACATGGTTTAGTATATGACAATAAAACTGAATCTGTGAGGACAATTAACATACTTGAAAGAATGAATGTTTACCAGGAGGTGTTTCTCAGCATTCTGTATAGGATTCTTCCAATTCAGGTAGGCATTTATTTATGGCTTTAGATTGTAAGTGCATTATGAAGATTGCGCAGTGAATCATAGCTCCCCTTTGTAGATATTTTCTAATTAGAAACATTCCTGATACCTTTTTAATTCGTAAAAGCAAAACCTAATTCATACTAAGTATAATCCCCGCCGTGAGTGTTTTAATGTCAACATCAGTATTCTTGTGTTTTACAGCAATACCTAGAGCCTGTTTATTTTTATATCTACACTTTGTTTGGACTTCAGGCAGTGTATGTCATTGCTCTGTATGTAACAAGCTGGCTTCTTAGTGGAACATGGCTTTCAGGGCTCTTGGCAGCTTGCTGGTATATTACAAACAGGTAAGTGAGATCAAACATTCAATCTTTCTAAAGTTGTACCTAGTTTCAGAGGTAAGGCATTAAACCTCTAACTGTATGATTAACTGGATAAAACATGAAACCATAAGGCCTCTCTCCAATCAGCCAGAAAATGGGAAAAATGTTTAAGTAACACAAAATAATTAGAAAATAATCAGAAATGAGTTGACATATCAGACTGGGTTTTTAAAGGTTCATGAAGTTTGAGTAGAAAATTACATCTCAAATTAGTCTCTGAAAGTGGACCGCATCTTTCAGATCTGTCTGGAGCTGCAGATGATGTACCCTATCTTGTCCAGCCTAGGATCTCTTAGGTGTTGAGGACGTGTGCATGTAAGCCCTTCAGGTGTCTCCTCACTGCCCCACACCAGCCTCCAGGGCTTCCTTCAACAGCCTCAGCTCATCAGAAGTCCAGCTTCTCTCTTCCCTTATTGCTGTAGACATCTCCTGCACTAAGCCTCAAAGAAAAAGGGTGGTAATTGAGCTGTTCTAGTGCTTTATCACTCAAAAAATTATCAATTTGGAGATAAAAACCTAAGAACTGGCTTTATGCCAGAAATAAGCTGCTGGCATGAAGTGAAAACTGGTGACATAGGCTGTTATCTGTAAATTAATCAAGAAAATAAAAGTATAGTCTTGGTTCTACCAGAAATGTTTGATATGTTAATGAGCAGCTCTAAAGGAATTTATCTGCAAGCACATCCACTACAGAATAATTATAGGTGTATGGAGGCAAGATGTTTCTTTCTCCAAATATAAAAGTAATTAAAAGCCAGGTGCAATGTACAGTATTTCACACATTTCTTTCACAAGGTCATCTCCTCCATTTACAGAATATTTGGAACAACTTTGTCCATCTTTCTAATAATTCATGAGCAATGAGAGCTTGTTCTCCTTTATGCAAATGGAATAAGTGCATGGAATGGATTTGGGTAAAGACTTTCTGTCCAGATGAAGTACATCTGAGGCTACTGAGTAACTCCATTTAGACACTTTGTTTCCTCTGGCTAAGCATGTCTCAGATATGTTGCTTACTTTCCTTTTTAGCAAGCATTTTCCCTACACCACGAAAAAGAGAATAATTTTTTGTTCTTAACTTTTAATTCAGATTTTGTGAATGACTGTTCTTTGGGGAATTCTTCCATCACATAATTTTTATGTTCAAAAGCTTCAGGAGTGACTAATTCAGCTGTGTTCAAACTCAGAGCATTGGGATCACAGTGAAGATTATATTCTGTCTATGTTCTTATATGTGCATTTGCAAACCAAAAAAATGAAGTAAAATGAGCTGTGGTGTGAAAATCCACAAGCTGGGAGTGCTTTTAGTTTGGGGATTGTTTTTTCATTTTTAAATTACCCAAGCTGTGCTTCATAAGATGTAATCCAGAGTATATTTTTTTTACAGTAAGTGAAGCTGAAGTACATCATTTGAGATGCAGAAAAAATTGAATACTTGCAGAGGCTTCATAGTGATTTTTTTCAGAGCCAGGTGTGTTGAAGGAACTGGAGTGTAGAGCCTCCATGTTTATAAATAAGGAGTTAAAATAGCACAAAGATGCCTGTCATTGCAAGCCTTCTGTCACCAAGTGTTTTCTTTATTTTAAATTTGTGAAACTCTTTGATTTGTACAGAGTAGATACTACAAGGGTAGAATTCACCATTCCTTTAAGAGAGAACTGGGCACTGCCATTCTTTGCTGTTCAGATAGCAGCCATCACATACCTCCTCAGAACTCATTTACAGCCTGTTCAAGAAGTGAGTATTTCTGACAAGTATGACACAATTAAATGAGTAACAGAAAATTGTCCTGATCTGCAAGAATGAAAGTAAATGGATGATACAGTTTCTTTGACAATCAGCTTTTAAGTTACTGCTCCTCAATTTGATTAAGTAACTGCTATTTATGGCATAGTAAAACTCATATGGCTTGTTAATCTGAGGGCTGAAACTATCTGAGATCTCACTGTTTTCTTGTGAGTGGTATTAGAGTGATAAAACACAGGCATAAATCAAGACTTTGTAACTGTTGTTATCCTCCAAGCTGTTATTGCAGTTAGAAAACTGAATGTTTTAAAAGTGGATTTAAAATAAAACCAAATTAAAGTGGGGTTGGTTGGATTTGTTGGAGTTTCTTTTTGCTTGATTGTTTGTGTTTTAACAAAGGAAACTATAAAGTTAAATCAAACTTTGTTTCCTCCTTCCAGAGACTCACACTTCTGGCTGTATTCATAGCAACGTTTCTCTTTAGCCTGACTTGGCAATTTAACCAGTTTATGATGCTGATACAAGCACTGGCACTATTCATACTGGACTGCTTGGACATGCTTCCCACAGCAAAGGTAACTTTCTGTTTGGAAATAACCAACTTCTGTTTCTTTGCCTTCATAAAGCCAACAGTTTTGAAGACATTTTCCCAACCAGTGGCCTGGATGCCCAGAATAACACAGATTATAGTGTGCCTTGTGCTTTGAAGTAATCACAGTGTATATCCTGCAAGTGTTAAAGTCAATGATCAAAACAACACCATTTCTGATTTTTTTTTCACTTTATGTAGTTCATGCCTATTTAATTTTTGTCTACTTTTGTTTAGACACTATTTGACACTTCTAAACACCATCCTAACAGTTGATCTGATATCACAGCTTTAGCATGGCCTCTCAAAGTCACCAGAAGAAAAAGTGCCACAAGAAATCTGTGTAAGCTGAAGTCACAGCAGTGTATGAACTTTGCCTCAAGCACTGTGCATCCTTGTTTGCCATCAGGGGCAAGCTCTGTAGCACAAGGAGGGGGAAGCAGAGCACCAGGCTGCTGGGCTGAAGCACTTATCTTGCCTGCATTGACATTCACCATGAAATAACAGCATTGTTCCTGCTGTGTTGCTGAGATGGATAAGCCAAAAAATAAAACAAATCTTTCTAAGAAGGTCAGGGATCACTGACAGTCAATCTTCAAAACAGAAATGTACTGTAGATGAAAACACTGGCTTCGACATTAACGTTGCTGTGAAAATCTACACATTTAGATCATTTTAGCCCTGGTAAAAGTTTGCATGTGTTGGAAAAGGTTCTAACTTTAAGAAGGGTTAAAGTAGGATGAAGAGTAATTAATGTAAATTCATTTTAAATTTGAAGCAGTCTGAACTTAACTGAATGTATTAATTTAACTGAAAATGAGTATGGTGGCTGCATATCAAGATAAATGTGGCTTACTTAAGTTTCTGAACTCTTCATTAGATATGCAACTGCAAGCTGAAGTCAACATTTAATGTGACTGGTCAGCTACCTTAAAAGTTGGCAAATTACCAGTTTCATCCTGAATTATACCAAAACAGACTTACCCACACCACTCTTACACTATACTAATTTTTTTTAAAGTGCCACTTAAAACTGTTGGGAGTTTGTTGGGCTCTTTGATACTGATTTACACCACTGCTGTAATACAAGCCTGAACTTGGGGTATTTGGGTGAGGTAAAATGTATGTTTTGGTACCCTTGTGTCAGAAAATCAGCTGGGGTTTAGTGTTTACATTGAACTGAACACTGACAGTAGTTTAGCATAACCTGAAAGGGATTATACTGAACTATTATTGAAAAGTTTGAGAAGGCAGGTGATGTTTGATTGATGAACTGCACTGAGCCGTAACTCTTTAGTCATAAAGACATCACAGAGGCTACAGAAACACTTCTTGGACTAAAGAAAATAAAAACATCTTCCAAATATTAAGTAATTATTATTTTCCTCACACTGCTATTATTTAATTTTTCTGCTTGATTATAGGATCACACTTCCTTAGGTGTAAAATGTTTGTAAAATATTAACCAAAGTAGCTCAGGATATAAATATAAAAAGTATATTGTTATGGCCTTAAATGTCATAATTTACTGCAAGATCATACATTCTTTGCAAGAATAATTGATGTTGAAATAAATTATAAAGTATATTCAGAGAAAAGCAGCTATGACTGTAAAGTTTTGTAGACATAAAAATCTCATTATTGTTACAGGTTACATGGCTCTATATCATTCAGATTTCTGGATTACTGCTGGTCTGTGTCCTACAGTTCTTTAATTCTATGATTCTTGGATCATTACTTATAAGTTTTAATGTTTCTGTCTTAATAGCAAGAACAATCCAGGTAGGTACCAAAATATTTCTGTAGTACAAAATAAAGAGTATTTACATATATATATATATGTGTGTGTGTGTGTGTGTGTGTGTAAATGAGTAATTTATATGCATTATAATTTCCATTTACCAATACTAATTAGAGGAATTACTATAACATAAAGCAACCCAAACATTGCCTGATCAAATAATTAATTCCATTACACTAACTGCAGCTTAACCAAGCACGTCAGACATCGTAATTCCGTGGCTGCTATTAACATTAATGATTGTGCAAGCTGCAGTTTGGATCCTGAAAAAAAATTGCCTAAATGGACTTTACACCTGTTTCAGCAGGACTTGGCTTGAATCTATGGATCTGCCTCCAACAAAATAATCTGTAACAACTAGGCTCATGTCGAGTTCACCTTCCTGCAATCCATTATTTTTTTCAAAGATTAGGGTTTTTTACTGTAGTTCCAGTTCTGTTTTTTCTCATACTGACGTTGGTGACAGCCTCTGACCACAGTAAAGGAGTTTTCAGGGCCATTCCTGTTGTCCATACCTATTCCCAGTTGCCTGTGAGCAGCTCACCTGGATCTGGAGCTTGTAACTGGAAAATGGCTCAAAATCCTATCAACTGACAGAGCCAGAAGATACTTTTGCTCTATTTAGGTGAAAGGTGCAAGGAGTAGGTATTTCAAAAGGCACACAATATTATGGAAATTAAGGGCGTAAGATCTATAAATAGTGCCACTGCCAAAGGAAGGGCTCTTTGGCTGCTTCCAAAAATCTGCCCAACCAAAGCTTTTATGATGTTGTCCCTTCAGTTTTGTGCAAGAAATACATCTTTATTCTGGGTACTTGGTTCTGTATTCTTTTTTGCTTACGTGACCCTAATACAAATTTGGGTTTGGTCAGGACTAGCAGATCAGCTGTTTCAGATAGCCTGCAATGCTTTTGTTCCAAATACATTAAAATAGGACTGAAATACTCATATTTTCTTCTTTGTAGAAAAACCTAAAAAAGGGTGGCTTGCTTAATAGGCTTGGGAAACTTATCCTCCATGTTCTACTAGTCTTGTGCTTGACTCTCCTAATAAATAAATTCATTAAGGTAGGCAATTTTTAATATCCAAAGTTACAAACTGTATTTTGTTAAAAGCTATTTGTGTAACCATCTACAGTAATATCATTAAATAAAAATTGCAGTGAGATTTCTCTGCGTCTCAGAAACTGCATTTTAGAAATTAAAGATAATTTTGCTAATCTTTGATATATGGATTTGAAAACCTTGTAAATTAACACCAAATAATTGGTAATTGTATAACAGTTGTAGATCTATACTGCTGAGAATTTGCAAAGCTTTACATTGAATTTTCTTTTCAATGCATGCAGTTAAAACTGAATGCTGCTTTGATTGCAAAATACCCATCTTAGTAAGCCTTTGTTGCTTCACAGTTTCGTTTAAAAGATGAAAAAAGCTGTTTACTGTGTGGCTTTTTCAATATTTAAAATATAATTTCCTTTCTCTTTCCCCACTTTGTAGAAAATTCTTAATCTTGAGTCAGATGAGCATATATTCAAATTCCTGAAAGCAAAATTTGGATTTGGGGCAACAAGGTATGATTTAGCTGCAGTTTTGCTTTTTTGTTTGACTTCTTTAATTGAAGCCTTCAGGTTGTTCTTATTTCAAATGTGTAATAAATCACAGAGTTTTATCTCATGTTTATATCATACTTGCCCTTACAATACTCTGCACAATTGTGACCTTATAATTTCTGGGGGAAAGGGAGATTTTGATTCTTTTTTTACAGCAAGTTATGAAATATATGATGGACAAAGGGTTTTTTTGGTTTTTTTTAGAGATTTTGATGCTAACCTGTATCTTTGTGAAGAAGCCTTTGGTTTACTACCTTTAAATACTTTTTCAAGACTCTCCAGTACATTACTTTTTTACATCTACGGATTTGTTCTCTTCCTTCTGACAGTAGCAGCTGTAATTGTTGCCTTTCGGAACCTCAGGTAAATACACTTTAAAGATAATCACATTTTTATCAATTCAGCTGGCTAAGGGACTGACAGGTGCATACAGCAGCATAGACAAGATTGCTTTGCACAGCCACTGAGGAGTAGGGTGTATAGAGAAATCACGCAGAATAAATAACTCCTATTAAAGCTAAAAATATAAACAAAGGAACATCCTTCCCTAGATTCAGTCAAGCTCTTTGCTGTTGAAGTTTTGCAGTATGTGTAGTGTTGGTTGGGTTTTTTGGGATGAGGGAAAGCAGGGGAAGGATGTCTTTATAGAAAACAATGTTATTAGTTTCTTTAGTTCGTCCCTTTTTCCCTGTGCAAAACGTTCCAAATCACAGATTTCTTGGGTGTTATCCTCCAACTGCCCAGAAATGAGCTGGAATAGTCTGTGCTGAACTTTGTGATAGGTGTGAGGGACCAGGAGCAATAGAGTGTAACTGCATCACTGCTGGCAGCTCCCAGAGCTCATCTGTGGGATTCTGAGCTATCTACAGAAGAAAACCAGACAGAGCTGCTATTCAAAGGAAATGGTTCCTGATAGACCTCTCAGCTTTACCTGTACAAGCTGGGCAAAAGTTCGAAGGGATGGTAAAAAACATGATGAAGCAAAAATTCAAGGAGTGTCACCTAACTAGTGCCACTACCACAGATTTTAGGGAAGACTGGATAAAAGGGAGAGAGAGCAAGAGAGAGAGAGATTATCCAAGATATTCCAAAACTACTGGAATTAGGTATTACAATTAGATATTACAATAATAACTGTCAAATGTCAGTCATCTGTAAAATATTTTGGTACTATTCAGCCAGCCTCTTAAAAAACTTACTGCATCAGTCAATTCTAAAAATAAAGATTCTGCAGCTCTTACTTTCTGCAACCATAAATGTAATCCCAAACATGTCACTAATTTTTAATGCTGTACATTTATCTCACTTATCTCCCTGCCTGAAAAAACAGGAGAAAACGCCACACATCGAAGCAGCTTCCTTTTTTTTTTTTTTAAATGGGCCCTCCACATACATGCACAAGACTAGACTCCTCAAGCAATAATCACACCTGTCAGGGCTCATTTTCTATAACTCTGCTTCCAATCTCTGGCTTTAGTAGCATGCAGATAGACCAGCACAACCCCACAGTTAAATTCTTCACTCTCATCAAAAGCCCTCTGAACATGGGAGTAGATGCTTCAATAAAGAAACCAGGGTAGTGCTGCTGTAAACAATTTTATCTCATTCTAATCCAGCTCATTTAAACCCATTGCATTTCCAGTGGAAAGGAATACCTGATGCTGCATAAAGTTGGTGGCATCAGGCTAAATTATATCATAGATACGATAGAAGATAGTGAACTGATAGTAATGTAATTGCTTTCTAGCCTCAGAAGGATTCAATGCTTCTGAAAATGCAGATAATTATATGAAATATGTTACAGATCTTAATATAACACTGTTTGTTTCTTCAATTAGTGGTTCAAATCAAGTTCAATTAAAGGGAAAAATGGAAGAATACACAGTAACACTGAAGCCTGATGCTGCTTACAGCTTAGTTCACACAGTTCTTTTTGGATGTCTGGCATTAAGCACAATGAGGTAAATATTTTAATTCTACTGAGGGATTTTTTAGATGATTGTATTTCTCTATGAGTGTAAATTATGTTGACCACAGACTGATAGGATCATGAACCTTGTTTCTCTCCCTGGTGTGTTTCTATGTGTAGACTGAGGCATTTCCCAAAGTTCTGCCATAAAGAATGGAACTTTGGGAACAGAAATGTTCTCAAGAGCACATAGCAAAGTGCAAACTCAGTCTTGTACTCAGTTATTTCAGAGGCCTGAGAGTCCAAGAAAACTGTGTTCAGAATTTCTCTAGACATTAACTGCTCTGATCAAGCAGCTCTGCAGAGCTCCAGATGATCATGAAAACCTTCTGTTCTTCCAGAATGAAGTACCTCTGGACATCCCACATGTGTGTATTTGCATCCTTTGGGCTGTGCAGTACAGAGGTTTGGAAACTTGTCCTGAAGTGTCTCCATCTCTACACATCCCAGAGGGTGAGCACTGGACTTCAGCACTGCATCCAGTGGGTTTTGGACCATATCTAAACCAAGTCAAGGCTCAGAGTTGAATATTGTTTGTAGTTCTCTTAAACCAGGTATCTCTGCTGTACATTTGTATAAATTTAGTAAGTAAAATGTATTTTCTAGTGGTTTCTATATTAAACAATTCCATTGGAATACACTAGATGGCAATATAGATGTGGCTATGAAAAATAACCACAATTTTACTAAAAAAGTCTCCATATTAAGAAACCATCAGCAGTCTGAGAAGACCTTTGCAGTCAATTACATTGAATTACAGTGTTCTCCACTTTGTAAAATATAAATTTAAAGATATAAATCCATCTTTTATGATGGGTCTGTAATTAGGGTTTTACATGAAAATAAAATCAGAATATGGTCTTAAAATTTAATCTCTAAATTCAACTACATGTTAAATATTTCAGATATCAATCCATTAAAAATTTAGTCTATTAAATGTATCATCAAAATAACCAATTTTTTTCCCAATTTCTTTCAGACACAGGTGATTAAGTATTCTATACCAATAATTACATTACTGTACATTTCATATAAGGTAAGAAATTGTTTCTCAATGTTTTGGCATTTTTTAGTTGTATGGAATTTTCTCATAGACGGGTGTTGTTTTATTAGTAACTACATACAAGATTTGTAATTTAATTTTAAAATTGGGGATAGACTACCTGAAGTGCAAGGCCTTTTGTGCCTATGAAATTGTCTGTGAAGGATCAGTTGGGCTCATTAGATCCAAAGTATTTGTTCACAGATACAAATGTTTGTCTGACTGTATGTGTAAGTAGCAGGTGTTATTTAAATGCATAATTTTATGGAAATGGGAGTTGTCTCTTTTGGTTTTAACTAAGTTGTGGACAATACACAGATTGACACGTTCTGTAATGATTTATTGTAGGAGCAAAAATAGTCATAATATTCTATACTGCTGTGCCTCAGTTTTAAAGTACAGAATTATTAAATGGTCAAGTACCTGTGTTGTCATCTCTCTGCTCCAGAAACAGAACATTATTATTGTCAAACACTTAAATGTAAATACATAAAACATACTTAAATCAATAACATGTACAGGACTATCAGTCTGTCAGAGCAGTGAGATTTAGAACATTGATTTAATGGGCAAACCATTCTTTTAATCTATATTCATAAAGACAGGAAATTCAGATTTACTATTGTTTCTGCAAGAACTAGACTGAGCTGAAAATATTTCTGTTAAATAATTTCCTTCAGAGAAACACAAGATTAATTTCATTATTACAGTTAAAAAGGCAGTAGTAAAGCATAACAGTTAAGAAAGCTGCAAATAGAGTTCACTCCAGTAGTGTGTTCTGCCCCTCAAACAAGCAAAAAGTCGAAAAATACTGTTTTCCACTTAAATTGCCTTATTATTCTGTTAGAGGACCTTTTAGGACTTTCTTTGTCCACTGATGTGCTGGTTAGGGAAGTCATTTACCATTTTCATCATCCCTGAATATGACCAAAACAATGCCATTTATTTTGACATGGGGGATACCAAGGGCATGACATTCTTATAGTCTAATGTGACAGATCACTAGGAATAATTTTCCTCCTACTCTTCATGAGCAGATGTAAAGTTCCTAAATCCTGTCAGATTCAATTCTGAAGTCAACAGAAACCACTGATTTTATGGGCTTTAGAGCAGTCATTAGTTCTGCTCAGTCTGCCTGAAAAGCATAATTTTTGTGTTTCATCTAAACAGAGGAAGTAATTTTTATGGACATTAAAAAAACTATTTTCAAACTTCTCAGTGGGAGTGAGAAATTCATCACCTCTGAGTGATCCTGAGTCAGTGTTTGCAGTTCAGCTACCAGAGAAGTGGGATCTCTCTGAGGGTCTTTTCTGCAAAGCTGAAAGAGTTGGTGAGAAGCCTGAGAGAATCACAGAATAATCTGAGCTGGAAGCGACCCACAAGGCTCTTGTCCCATATTCCCTGCCAGTGGTCAGACAAGAATTTTTACAGAGAGATCCAGAAAATACCCATTGCTTCTCTGAGAAGTGGTTTTATATTCTCTCTCTAAAACCTTAGACAGTGGAAGGAGATTTTTGGAACAGAGACTTTTTTTTTTTTCTTCCAGACAAGAATTTATCTGTAAAGTCACTGCTCAGATTGCAGGGGCAGTTTCTCTGTACCCCACGAAGTTAACTGGTCATCAGGGCTAGTTTTCTTGAATTTGTAGGACAGCAATTTGGTGTTTCATTATCTGTTACATTTGTCAGAAGAACTATTCTTCGGTGCAGCTTCTCAAAATAGGACTTTTATGGGATTATTAACTTAATCCTGAATAAGTTAATGAAAGCCTCTTTTGAGGCATGTGGTTACTACAGCCCTAAATACATCATTTGAACAATAATTTATTGAGATGCTGAAGCAGCTACAATGCTGCCTTTCTTTGAGATTTCAGGTAAAGGATGTTTTGAGACCTGTGAGACATCTGTATTTCTGTTTACATGTGTTCTTCATTGATACACTGCAAACATCTGAAGTATTTCCATGCATACTTGAGCTGTGCTGCAGATAACACATACATAATGCACTACCAAGTAGTATTTATGTTTCACTTCTTACACTTTGTAGGCAGATTTCATCTTTATCTGTGTTCATTGTGTTTTAACTTCACAATAATACTCATCAATTTGTGTTTGTATGTCAGTAATTCCTGAATAAATTGTTGGTACTTAAGGTGAGCTCCTGAGCTTGAGCGTTCTAATTCCTGGGTTTGCCCAATAATCTTGATTTCTCTTTGCTAGTAAACTATACATTCCTATAATTTCTCCAACTGCATTTTTATCTTCATCATAGCCAAGTCCTTTTGCTCCAAACATGGACATTTATTTCAGTACCTACTGCAACATATACCCATGATCTGAGCAGTCTTTGGCTGTACTGAACAGCTACAGTTCAGGGCTAATTTAAGCCACTTGACAACTTGTTTCTTTTCCTGAAGATTTTGACCCCAGAGACAAGCTGGGAACCTCTTTTACATTCCCTCCCTCTTCTGAACAGTTTGGTACATTCCTGAGATGCTCCATCTGTTCTTTTTATCCTCCCGTGGTGTCACTGTACACTTTTTCCTCAATCTGACATATACTTGATCTACAAGACAAAGTTCTGTCAGTGTTATTGGTCCATATTTTTGTATGCTTTCCTTTTTATTTCTTTTGTCATTCTCTTGTATTTGGAACTCCTGAAGGTCCGTAGTTTTCTCTTGGCCTCTACTAATCAAGTGTATCATCACTTGGAAATTTTTCAATTCAGTAATAGCAAGCCCCATTACCAAAATTTTCCTCCAGTGGAAACTGCTTTTTCTCAAAACTTGCTGTACTGTCATATTGTGACTTTAAAAACCCCTACAGAGTGAATGCTATGAAATAGCACTCAGCAGGGAGCTGTGTCCCTGCATCCTCAGGAGGTTATAGGACAGGTTGCACTGACTGAAAAGCAAAGCAGAGCCCATTCCTTCTGTCTCCACCCTGAAGGACTCCTAGCTTTCAGAATATTTTGCTATTCAGGGCAGTTAAGTAATGAAGAGAGGAAATTTTGATTCATTATGGGACTCCACAGTCTCATTCCACAACAGCTGAATTTACTAATCTCTGAGAGAGCTTCTGAAGAGCAGAAATACATCTGTTGTACTGCTGTATTTCTCAAAGCTTCCCCAGGGTTGTGATGCTGTGGCTCCATCTGGGATGTGCCAGGAGTACTTGAACAAGTGTATCAAGTAAACAGTTAAATTAGTGAGCATCTTAATTGGCCCAATTATATCTCCTGCCCCCAGTCCTGCCACATAATTACAGTTTTAGTGAAAGAATGCCTGTGTTTGCTAAGGGGCTGAGCAGCACCACATTCAACTTCCTTCTGAGCTCTTTGATGAGCATTATAGAAATGGGATGATTTATGGCTTTTTAGATTATCAGGTGGGTTTTCTTAGAAATTTTCCTGTAGCATTTCAATTTTCAAACCAGCGATCCTTATTATCTAAAGAAAGCAGGTTTGGAATAGGTATCACTATAACATCCTCTGTAGTAAAGACTGATGCACAGCAATCTATCATTAGCATTGTCATTATCTTCCTTAACTGCTCCCTTCTGCCCTAGAATATTCACTGGCTTAAACAATAAACCCTTAAATAAATCATTGTTCCCTTAGCGTTTTTTGGGGGAGTGTTAAACATCTCAGAATCAGCTTCCTTCTTTCTCTCCTCCAAACTTGATTTATGTATTCTTTGTCTGCAGTAAATTTTGAAATGCTTTCCCCCTGACAGTTTATTGGTTGTTGTCATTCAGTCACAGTTTTATTTTTGCTTTTAGTGGTTCTCTTTTAATTCAGACTTCTGAAATACCATTAATGGCATCCGGAGCCCATCTAATGATCTTTACTTCTGATACAGATTTCTTACCTTTTATTTATTTAATTTTACATTTCCTTTCCAAACTTAATGTTAATTCCTGGGGCCTTTCCTTCTCTTGTCATCATTGACAATGGGCAGTGCTGGTCCTGCTGGTCATTGGCAGGAGCTGCAGATCTCAAATTCTGAAACTCTCTGTTCATCCTGCAGTGACAGCCACCCCTCCTTCCTAGGAAGGGTAGATACACTTGTGTCTTGCAATTTACCCAAGAGCTGGACTAGTTGCCAGCTAAGAGGAAGTAATGCATTTCAGCATCCAAAACTTGTTTTGTTCATTCTGTCTTCAGATTGTTCTATTTTGTTTCCATTTTAGTTCTGGCCAGGAATAATGGATGAACTATCAGAGCTGAGAGAATTCTATGACCCAGACACTGTGGAGCTGATGAACTGGATTAAGTAAGAGGATTTTTTCTCTATTTAAGTTAAATGCTATTTGTGTAGATCTAATGTTCTTAGTTATAGTGTTCTCCTTATTTGTCACAGCTCATCAGTGAACTCTGGTGACCCGTGGGGATAGTTAGGGTGACTGGGTTTTCAGGGGCTGTGGAGAACAGCTTCATGCTCCCATAAGGACACATGGTTTTCCCAACCAAAAAGATCAATTTGGAGGTGTCAAGCTTCTCTCATCATATTATAGCTACCTCTTTACATTAATAGGCCTTTGCAATGAAATAATTTTATTTCCCCCCCCCCAACCTAATGTCTTTCTCAACTCTATAATGTTAAAAATCTTGGATATAGTGCTGGAAAACTGGTACTCTGCAGTCTGTTTCTTGAACTCTAAAACAATCTAAATTGTTTATGCTTGTTAGAATTAATCCCAACATGTGTTCCAAACTGTAAGCAAAATTTTTTTAATTGAACTTGAACTCGTCATAGCTAAGTATAAGTGCAAAGTCTTTCAGGAGTGTGAGTTAATCATTCCAACCCCACCTCATCACTTCTGCTTTCTCACAGAGCATAGGAAGGTGTTTTTTTAGGTGAAACAGTTTGGAATACTACATGTAGAAGATGCTGAGAAAAAAGGCCAGGTAGGATGTTCTCTGGAGGGCTGTGAACTTAAGAGGTTCTCTATTAACATACAGTAACCACTAAAAACTTTCAGGTTAGGTTCTGAATAGGGAGATTCCAGGAACTTGTATTTATTTGCAGCTCTGGCAACGATTTTAGAAAAAGAAAATTGGGTTCATGTTATGGAGGAAAACATTCTGAAAGTAAATCTGAATATACAACATTAAATATTGAACTGTTTGAGGTATTTCCTTGGAGTGTTTCCTTCATATGCAATGAACTTCAGTGAAACCAGTCACCCAGCCTATTCTCCCCGTAGCAACATATTTACACTCCATAATGTTGTATTTCTTTAATCCATAAACTAGAAGGAGTAATTTAGAAGTAAAATATATTACAAGCTTTCAGTGACTTATTTTGAAAGCAGGGCATGATTTTTTCCATCATTTAGAATCTTTGCAGCCTTATTGACATGTTTTTGTGACTAATGTTTACCAGCCAGTTCCATTTAGCACTACTGTTTTATTAAAAGATGGTAAATGTCTGATAGTTCAGGTCTCCTGTGTGCAGTATATAGAGTTATATATAGATTTATACATAAAATATGCATGTGGAGTTATTCCCAGCCATGAACTGGATTTGACTGGCTCCAATGAGAATAATTTTTCATGTGTTCTTAGTGCTGAGAATGCTAAACTGGTGCTTGTCATCTCTTCAAGTCATGACAGAAAATTACAGAGGGGCATTTTTTTACTTAGAATTTATTGTATTTAGAAATACAATTCCTGTAAAGAAGAGTTAATTATCTATGCTTTAACTACTAGTCAACAAAATTTATGGTAAGTTTCTCAAAGTGGGACAGATTTTCTTAAGTTTTGATGTGTAAGAGAACTCTTTTACTATACTAACACTTGATAGTTGTGCTGTAGTTAATGACCTGTCAAGACTGGTGTCAGGAACTAATCATTCATTATTAAAACTCAGTATGAAAAGCTCTAATTTGTCATGTATAGCAGCGAATTAGGAATAACTCATCTGTCTTGCAATCTCTCCACAACAAGAAAACCCTTCTGTCTGCTTAGCTCTAAATGCATATTAACTTGTCCAAATGTACAATCTGAATAATGGCCAACTATTAGTCTGTCCCTTGTGAAGTGTCTGCAAATGCATTCCTTCCTCTTCCCCTCAGTAAAATTGCCACAGCATTTTCAGGAAGATCTACTGATTTGTATCTGTACAATTGCAGAGCACAGTTTTTTACATAATGATCTTGCACATCCCAGTCCTCTGCTTTTTTCCTGCCCACCACCTCATTTTCTTAACTTTTTTAAAACAAAAAAGTCAAGAAGCCAATGCTCCAGGGATAGTTCACAGCTCTGTTCCCAGCTGGGAGGTACATTAAAATTCTTAGTTTTGGTCTTTCTCCCTAAGACAACAGGAACAACATGCTCATTTGTGAGATGGGGAAGAATATCAGTAGAATGAGCAAATCAATAGCGTGAACTTCCCTACTCTGTTTACTTCTGGTAAGTGTTAAAGAAGCAATGTCTTCTGCCTTTAAAGGGGAAATCTGTCTAGAATTGTGGAATATTTCAATAGCAGTTGCAAAAGTCACAGAAAAAGTCCTTAGAAATCTTGGGCAACAGCCAAAACAATGGAAAAGTTAACTGAGACTGAGATTTGGCAGAGCATTGTTGGATGTCAGCTGTACCTGAACCAGGTGTGGGGGCAAGCAGGCAAATTTGGATAGTAGTGGAAATCCCACAAATTTCCAAAAAGTTCCTAAGGTTATGCAAATGAAACACCCATATTTCAGTGGTTCTTTCATTTAGTCATTTATAATAATTTATATGAATGGCTATATTTTAATTTCAAGTCAGGTTTAAATTTTAACTCCTCTCTGTTATTTACATGCTTGATTTTTAAGGGCAATCACACTGAAATCAACACATGTTCCAGACTTTAAAGGCAACATTACACTTCCTCTTTCTTTTTTTAAATTATTGTTCTTAAATTCTTGGGCTTTTGTCAGACGGACTTGTCAGTAAATTTCAGGTTTGAACTTGAGAGTGCCTGAGAAGTAGGTTTATACCAACTGTGTAGGTGCACTCCTTTATGTGAGCAGAATCTGCATGCATAAAATTGAGGCTGGGACTAACAAAAACGTATCTTGTTGCTCTTTCTTTGTGGCTGTCGTTATCCATTTTTGCAATTTTCAGTCGTTCCAAACCAGAGGGAAAAAAAAGAACCATGACAGTGTGACTGAATATGCTTTACTGCCTATCATCTGCAGCTAAACCTGTGATATTTTAATATTGCATTCTGCAAATAAAAAGATTTTCTTTTAAAGAAAAAGAAAAATCTATCATGGCATATTCCTCAGAATCTCCTTTGCTCAAATCCTTTTGCTTTGTAGATTCATACCATACTTAGGCACTAGTAAAGGAATAATCTGAGACTTGTCAGATTTTATGGCTTTGAAAGCCAACTACAGGGCTCAACTCTGGAGGACTTTTACTAGAAATAGCCATTTTATTTCTCTGATGTAACTGTAATTGCAAAGTTGGCCATTTCTTCCTTAGTGCTTCCTTAAAACCAGCTCAGAATAATTCTTTAGCAGTTTAAGAGAAAGAATTACTACCACTTTCAGAGTCTGTACAAGTAGTTCCTATAAAACCCTTTTATTTTTAATGAGTTATTCTTTAGTATTTATATAATTCTCTAAATTCTTAAGTGTAAGGTAAAGAAAAGGTTCCTACGTTATAATATAGTGCTTAGTTTACCCATTAGCTCAGCTGTAATTAACTTGTTGAAAGCTTAGAGCTTCAAAAATAAATGAGATTATTTGTTCAAAATGCCATCAGGTCTGCTTGGAATGGCATTTAAATTATATAATGTAAATCAGTTTGACCTGTAAGTCCTTGTCATTATTTAGTGACATTTCCTAGAGAATAAATTGTTTGCAGGTTGAGCAGTGTGGTATGGAGCTTAGCAGAGAGCTATAAAAACAAATTATCCTTTCATTTTAGACATCATTTGCTCAGACAGTTGTAAAAATTGCTTCGTTTTTGTGTAATAGAGAAGTGTCATTCAGTGGTTTGCAGCACAAGAGGTGCCCTGGGCGCAGAGCACTGCGGGTAGTGCCCAGCTCAGGCAGGGCATGGGCAGGAGCTTCCCTGGGATGCAGAAATCATCCTCACCCTGGGAATGCTCCTTGGAGCTCCTGCCTCTCCAGCACTCAGCAGGGGCCACCCACAAGAGCTCCTGGGCATGGAAAGGGCAGACACTGCTTGGGGTCTGTCACCTGCCAGCTCTGTGCCCAGAGCACTGAAATCCAGCGCTTGTGCTCCTGGCAGTGCCAGTGGAGCACAGGAAAAGAGGCTTCCAGAAGCTCCTGCTGGGCTGGGAACAGCTGAGCTGGCCCAGTATAATATGGACAGTGATGTGTTTAAAGCACTATAATTTCCTAGGGCTTCAAACCTGTAAATCTGAGTCTCAGGGAAACATCTGCCTTCACATGGAACACTGGATTTTAAACTCCACCCAGGACCAAAGCACTTAAGGCAGTGTTTGAAAAGCAGGCAAGGGTCATTAGATTGTCTTCAAGGGATAGGGAGAGGAGGAAGTGCTGGCAAAACTTTCTGTCTGGTAAAGAATGCACTCAGTTGTATTTCACCCCTTCTGGGCAGGAGGGAATGCCACTGGAAAGGGGAGGAATAGAACCCTGAATCTTCTGCGTGATCCATCTTCTGAGGGGAGATTCACTGGGGCTGCAGCTCCAATCTTTGCTCCATGGGACCAGGGACAGGACCCAGGGAGCAGCTGGAGCTGTGCCAGGGCAGGGTTAGGCTGGAGATGAGGAAAAGGTTCTTCCCCCAGAGGGTGCTGGGCACTGCCCAGGCTCCCCAGGGAATGGCACAGCCCTGAGGCTGCCACAGCTCCAGGAGTGTTTGGCAACACTCTCAGGGGTGCACGGGGTGGGGCTGTTGGGATGTCTGTGCAGGGCCTGGAGTTGGGCTGGATGAGCCCTGTGGGTCCCTTCCAGCTCAGCGTATTCTGTGATTGTACATTTTTGACAAGCATTTTCACCAGTAGGGTATTGATAAAGGGCACTATCACCATTTCCCTTACCTTTCTTTTTAAAGAAAAGAGGCTGCAGGCTGGTTTGGCTTTTTTGTTTGGTTTTTTTTTTCTTGTAGTTTTGCCTTTGGTGCTTGTTGGGAGGGGCTGTGTGAGTGGGTTTAAGAAAGTTTGAGACTTCTGCAGAGTCCATTATAATGCAAATCTGCAATCAGAAGAGCAGGGCTGCCTTGGTAAGGCCAGTCAGATTTTAAGATTTGAACTAATCCTGAACAAGCACAGAAACCTACTTATCACAGTAGAAGTTGCCTGGCCCAGGCATAAAGACAGAAATATGTTGAAGATGCTTTAAGAATCATCATTTTTATTTGGGTGTCTAAGCTCTCCCCAGTCCCTCTGTGAGTCCAGCCCATGTCCTTTGCAGCTTAGTCCTACAGACTTGTGCTTTCCTGCAGATCCAGGGATGAGTCCTGGCTGACAACCTGTCAGGGCCATCCCATTTGCATAGTACTAAATTCTAACAGGAATTAATTTCTTTCAATGGAACATGTACTTCATGACACTTGTGGCTTTGAATATTTTAAGTAATAAATAATTTCTTAAGAGATTAAATATTTTCAGGCTCTAAAACGAAACTGGTTTTATAAAGTGCTGAAGAACTAGTCTATCAGTAACTTAAACTGGTCTATTAAAAATACTATCTCTGGCCTTCCTATATAAGATTAATGTACCAGTGCAAGATTTTTTAGGAAGGGTTTGTAATTATTAATTCATTTGCTAAGCATAATCTCTTGAAAGGCGATAGTAAAATTTAATACTTGTCTCACAACATTTTTGAGCTGATCATGGAGCTTTAAGATGACTGACTGTGTAGCTGCAGTTTCCAAAGGCTCCCTAAAGTGCACCCCAAAGTGTCACAGTTACTGGAGTACTTTAGTGCATGCATGCCAATGTTAGGTGCCTGTTCACATTCTAATTTCATTTTAGTTGATTTCATGTGTGCTGCTTTCTGTTGTTTTAGTCTTCATAGCCCCTTCCATGGTTATGTGCCTACTAAGCACTAGAAAACACTTCCACATACTATGGCCAGTTTTAATTGGCCTAATTATAGGAGTGTCTATTGCCTGGCACTTCTTCTTTTTGCTCTGCCCTTCTGTTGTGTCTTTATGAGTATTTTAGATTGTAAACTTTCTGGGAGGAAGGTGAGCAAAAATAATTTTTTCATAATTGGTATTTGAGTAATCCTGAGATTCCAGGACTGCTATTTGGATTTTCAAAGGTTACATTAAGAATAAGTGACAGCATTTCTAGCTGGGCGTCTTCTGCATCCCCCTGTCCCAGCTTTTTGAAACTGGGGTGTCTTTTTTCACAGTTTCTCTCCCACAGTTGTCAAAATAGGAAGATTAATGTTTCATGGAACAAAGTTTTTATTCCAAGTGAATGGGGAATGCCAGGACAGGAACAGTAAGGTTTACCATTCAGATTAAATAATTCATTTTATATAAAGTACCTTATATATCAGACACAAACCTAAGTCACAATAAGTTTCTTGAAATATTAAAAGAATATAGACTCCTATGAATATTCAGAGGCTTTATGAACCTGAGAAATATATTAAATATAGAAATAGTTTGAAATTGTCAGGATCATGTTTTCCTTAAATTTCCTCGTAGTGCTTAGTAAATTTTTTATTTGCAGTTGAGTATTACCATAATTTTTCCACTCTGCGTTTGAAGAAAACACAGTTGCTTGAACAGTTTGCTCCCTGAATAGAGGCAGAAAAATACTTTTGCAGTCTTTTTTTTCCTTCTGATCTGTCACAAGTATTGCAAAAATACCCCTGCAGAGACTTCCTCAGACTTATCAACATTTGTTTAGGTCAAACACTCCAAACACAGCAGTGTTTGCTGGGAGCATGCAGCTGTTAGCAGGAGTCAAACTGTGCACCGGACGGACCCTAACCAACCACCCCCACTACGAGGATAAGAATCTGAGGGAGAGAACAAAGCAGGTAAGAGACTTCTGATTGTTTAAAGTAATGCGTGCCCATGTCAGTGGCTCCACATATGTCCTCTCTAATGGCACATTGCAAAAGGCATCACTTGCTTTACTCATGGAGTAACTTGCTGTCGACACAGGCCCAGGATTTAACTGCTTTGGGATCTCCTGACTCACTTCTGGCAGCTGCTGTGTGTCTGAGCAGCTCTGTGCCTGGGTACCCACCTAGTCCCAAGGACACTGCTTTGGCTACTGTGGCATCAGTCGATCCTGCTTGGGCTGTTAAACCCACATGGAGCACTTCCTGACACTCCCTTCAGTTCCCAGACCAGCACAGAGCATTTTGTATAAAAACCACCCTGAGAAACTGCACATGGAGCTGGGGAGACTGCTTTCACCTACACTTTCCTGTTCTTGAGACATTCTCAAAGCCTGACAGCATGATCCAGTGTTGTGTAGCCAGCAGCATTCTCACCATAACACACAGCTTCGTGTGGCTACTGAAGAAAGCTTTTATAGATGGTTTCTATAATACTGCATTCACAAGGTTTCTCAGTCTCAGTTCTTTGTCTGGCTCAAGATAGGAGTCATGAGAGAGCAAACAAAGCAGTAGTGGTGATGTGGTGTGTGTTAGAGCTCGGTTTCCTTGCTCTCCAGATTTACCAGATCTACGCCAAGCGATCTCCCGGTGACGTGTACGGGATCCTGCGGTCCTTTGGCACAGACTATGTGATCCTGGAGGACAGCATTTGCTACGAGAGGAGGCACAGCAGGGGCTGCCGCCTGCGGGACCTGCTGGATGTAGCCAATGGCCATGTGAGTGTTACAGACAAGATCTAGGAACAAAATACATTTTGCTTGACTTCACTATGAAATCCAGTTATGATTTGAGGTAGCTCAGCGTATTTGCACTGTGGGAAGGAAGATCTGCTGGAGCCTTTAGATGTTCTCAAAATGGCCAAATTTACACCGCTTGCCTTTAAGGATATTTGAGAATAAAAAAGGGGGAATTGAGCTTGGGCAGGGTAAGTAATTACTTACTGATGAGCTCCAGGTTAGCAGCACACAAGCAGAGTTCCCTCCCAGATGTGAATCACTTCAGACATTCAGTTCCCTTAGGAGCACCGTGGTTCTGTTTCTGCTCTGTGTCAGGGGAGTTCTCAGGCATTTCTGGGGCTGAGGTGGACCCGGAGCAGACTGCACAAGCAGATACGGATCTCTGACAAAGCAGCTTTATCCATTTAGAGACAATACTATAAGCCTTGCCATTTTCTTCCTCCCACTTGTTTCATACTGTGAACAAACCTGGCCAGCCTGACCCAGTGAATGAATTGTCAAGGTTGTTTTGAACTTGCTATTGCCTGTAACTGTGAGTTGGCTAAAGATATTTCACATGTCTGTTCCATTTCATTGCAGATCATGGATGGTTCGGGAGAGAATGAACCTGATTTGAAACCTTCGTTGTATCCTCGTTTCTGTGAGGAAATTAAAAAAAACCTTCCTTCTTACACCATGCACTTCACCAGGGTGTTTCAAAACAAAACATTCCATGTTTACAAACTTGCCAAGCATAAATAACATTTTCAACCACGGCTTCAAGTTCAGTATTCACTGCTAGGACCCACATTAGGAAATGCAGATGAAGTTTACAAACAGGTTACATTTGTAAGACATTTTACACCGACGGTTTCTTGTTTAATTACTGTGGGGTTTTGTTTTTTTTTTAGACAGTTTTGATAGCGTTCTTGATGTTGCCAAAATTTTCATAGATTCATAAATAAATGCTAGCAGGGACCATTTCAGTTATGAATTCTGACTGTCTGAATACTTAGGTTATAATTGTTTTCCAGTTTTAACTGATTGGAAGACGGGAGCACTGCTGAGTGCCGGCCTGTGAATCTGCTCAGCAGTTCAGATTTTTCCTGTCTAATGATAGAAATTCAGTGAAAGCAGCCCATGCTACTCCTGCCCTGAGTAAGCATTACCTTTGTGAATCCTGAAAACAGTCACAAAATGAAGTTTTGTCTTACAGTCTGATCCTTTTTGACAGATCCTTGTGCTCTTTCAGTGCCTCTTTTTTGAATTCTTTGGGAATGTATGCGGATATGAGTTTCCAATCTTGTGAGTGTGATTGCAGACTCAGTGAGTGCAGATTAAGCAAACAATTTTGAAGAAAAAAACTTTAATCTTTAGTCCAGCATTTTTAGAGATCAGAAACAAACTGGTTTATAACATTAAGTGTTTAATGATGGGGTGTTACGTATTTCTAGTGAGAAAAAAGGCTGGAGCATGCTTGATACATGTTGCATGTTTGTATCCTCGTAAAATGCTCAGAACAAACAAAAATCCAAATTTCTCAGTTTGGATTCTCACAACACTTTTCTGTATATACTTCCTGAACTACAGGGGATCCTTTTTCTCCCCATGTGAATCCCACTAGGATAACAAAATTGAACAAAAGAAAAACTCATCTCTAAATCAGCAGGAAACTTCACTATTTCAAATATGTTCCAAAAGTAGAGCTTTGCTTTGTACTATTTCAGACACAAAGCTCTGTATTTTAGCACAAAATCATTGTGTCCTTGTTCTTTATCCTAAAACACAGACTACCAGTATTTTAAAATTACATGGAAGATTAAGTGAAGCCAGACCTCAATGCTGAGAATTTTGTGATTTGTTTGTACCCTTTGTCTTTTTACCAGCCAGAACTTTGTGAATTGTATTGGATTTCTAAATGTTATGAAGGTACCACATGGCTTTTGCTGTGTTTTTAGCACTGCTTTGGTTGTAGATTGAAATTAGTAATCAAATCTGGAAGTCTCACAGCACTCTCCATTGTGAGTTAGACATCCACTAGGATCATTTGTTTCTTATAAAAAACAGAATTGTAATAATCAAGTGCCTCTAGGCCCAGGTTGAATTAACATTTGAACACCTATAAGAGTGTTTGTGGCCTGTGCAAATAACTCAGTTATAGTAATTACCACTGCAATTAATTTCTAATGATGGGAAACTTAAAGTGCTACAGATAGCAAACTCCACATTTAATTTAATCAAGATGTGTAATGAGATTAGCTGTCACAACTGAGCTGGGCTCCAATTCCAGATGATTTAAGTGTTTTCCTTTTCAGTTGTACCAAGGTAAATTACCGAAGAGATGGAGATGGTTATGTCACATGCTCAAATAATTTTATATTCAGTAAATACTCATTAAACAATGTTCAACATCCTTTTGCCTTTCTCTGTGGCACAGAAGGCTGTGCTGCAGCCTGGCTGCATTAAATCACACACTGACAGGAGCTGGGTTGTTACACTGAGTAGCTGAAACTCCTGAGTAATTCCTAGCCTGCATCCTTTAATGAGGTTGGAGACCACTGCCATTTAACATAATACCATAATAAAACATTTTAATCAGTATTAAAACTTTAATTAGGCCTGTAATGATGCATGGTGGTTCTTGCTGCAAGCCTGGGTCAGTGAATCCCTCAGTGAGTGCCTTCAGTAATTGAAAACAAGCACACAAAAGGTAAAGTATGTCTGGGCTGTATGGCTTGTTCTAGAATGCCATCTATAAAGATCTTTCTGGAAAGGTGCAGCGACTTCCCTTTGGTGGAGGGGAGGGATTCTCAGGCCCAGTGATACCCTGTTGTCTTCAGAATTTACTTGTAGGTAACAGCGAGACTAAGAAATCCTGACTAGAACAGTAATTATTTTTAAACAGACTTGCTTCAAAAATGCAACTTCTAATGTTGCCAAAGGAGAAACTTAACCTTTTCATAGACAGTACCAAGTGCAAACTGGTTTGTCTGGGCTTTTTTGAACAGAAAGATGTATTATGAGAGATTATCAGGCAGGTTTAACACTAAGGGATATTCCAGGGATGAGTGCAGCATTCAGACACCAGCCTGCTCAAAACAGTAAATCCAAGTCCCCAGGGACGAAAGCAGTTCCAGGCTCAGAGGGAGCAGCTCCTCCCTGCCCCTGTTTGAGGCAAGGCCTGGGAGGGGCTGGGGGAGAAGGGCTGCACCTCCCATTCCCGAGGTACTGCGTCTTACTGATAACCAGCAGAGGGAATGGCAGGGACAGGACTCCTCGTGTGTTCCTTGGTGACCACAAGGATTTTTGTGTTGGATGAGATCAGTGGGATTGTGGTATAAATTACAGTTTTTTAAACTGCAGAGACAAAATGCTGTCAAGGAGCCAGAATGTTTTTGGGGGAGAATAGCCTTTCAGATCCATAAGTGTATTTTCATTTCTTGTTTCAGTGTTCTGCTGGTGGGATCTAACATAGTTATTTTATAATATGTTGTTGTAAAGAGATGTAATGACTATTGTATACTAAATAAATTGTGTAATTTGAAAATCACTTTTTTTGCTTGTTTTTATATTGGGATGGGTTGAGAAAGGCCTGGTTAGGGAATCTGCTCTGTTTCAGTCCATAGGGAGGAAAGCAGGAAGTTTTGACTTCTCAAGCTGATTATATTGTGTGTATCACTGACTTGGAATTATCTTTGTGTTTTAACAGCTCGCTGGGCTTGCTTTGTTACAAGCTAAAGGCATCAGCCATGATTTTTACCAGTCATCACCCAGTGCATGTTAGCTCCAGTAAGGCCAGTAGACAGAGGCAGTATATCCATTTAAATAAGTATTATTTATTTATTAAGTGTATTATATACATATATAAACAAAAGCATATATTAAATGCTTTGACAACAGGGACCTGCTCATTTCTACACTGTAACTCAAGTTTAGTATTTTTAATGTACATTCTTTGGGAGTGAAGGAGTACATTTCAAGGGCTGTATATGCAGTAGGATGTGCTGATGTGGGACTCTTGTGGCAGAAGGAGTGGGATGTGCCGAGCTGGAGGTACAAGTGCCCAGCCTGCCTTCGCCTCCCCTGTGGTGCCCAAGGGCACTCAGAGCTTCCCATATGTAGGACTGGTCTAAGGGGGGCTTGGGTGAGTTTGTCATCAGCATTAATTAGGGATTAATGTAATTGATAGGATGTGAGCCACACATGGTGTTCTTGCATAGAGGGGATTTTGGGCTCCAGAGAACCTCCTTTAAATCCCCAGGAGATGGCTGTGGGTTTTAGCATTTCTGTAATTAAGAAAATGCTCAACTTTCTTCTGCCCACCTAATCCTGCTCCTTTACAGCCCTGTTTTCCCTTCTAAACCTGCTGGTCAGTAGGTCAGACCTAAGGACAATCAGCTTTCCTATGGCTTGGCTCCATGTTATATACTTGGAATGTTATTTTAACAGGGGAAAACCACAAAGATTAATGTAGTTGACAGGCAGACAGATTAAATACTAATATCCACACGATTATTTAAATTTCAGACCTTTACAAATATTTTATACTAAATAAAATGTTCTTACTACATGTTTCAAGTCAGTAAAGAACGTGGAAGAAGATTAATAAAAGTAGTAGATTACTGAAAATCCCCCTACCTAGGGACCCAATGGGTTTTTTTATTCAATATTTTTCCTTCCCCCCTGACCCACGCACAGCTTTTTGTGGAAAGCCAGCTGTTCTCCCTGGAAGCCATGGCAGTGCTGTGCTGGGATAAGCCTATCTGTAGAGGCACTGAAATATTTGTGTGTCTGTGCGAATGCAGAACAAGTGAGGATATGATTTCAGCAATTGCACCGTAATTAAAAGAGCAGCATGCGAATTAAAACAGATAAATTAAGTGAACTAATTAGTAATCTCTGGAAAGAGGAAGAGTAGGCTTTAATAGGGCATGACAGCTGCAAATGAGTGTATCCTATTACTGAGATTGTATCGACACAAGTTCCTAGAGCAGTTTTGAAATATTTCCTGCCCTTTTGTTTTATTCTGTATGTTCTGGACAAGGTGAGGCTCACTGTGAGTACAGAGGAAGCTCTGAGGCTCTGGGGGTGTTGTTTTGAATGTTTGGTTACAAAGTAGGGCCACAACTGTAATGGGGGAAGGAAGCAGCAGTAGGGCAGCAGCATTTGGGAATAGCAATGAGACATGTGAGCCTCAGCAGCTCTGTGGCTGCTCTGGGTGACCCACGTTTGTCACCCACGGGGCTCCTGGGCACCAGTTGTGCTTGTGCTTGTTGTCACTCCCACCCAGGGACCAGTCCAGTGTCTCAGGGATGAAGGAAGAGCTTTGACAAGTGGTACTGAGACTTCCATGTCCAGCCCCTGACTGCAGGGTGGTCTGTGGCCCCCTAGGAAAACCCCAAAGTGTCCTTTGGGTGTGTAACTGGATCCTGAGCCCACCAGCAGAAGCTTTTCAGGCACCACAGCACCTGTGACTTGCATCTGTGGAAATATCTGATCAAAACTGAGAGAAATAATTCAACAGAGTCCACACTTTAGTCATCCTTAAACACAAACAAGGCAGAGACACCCTGGACAGAAGGCTGGTTTATTATTTATGTGGTGCCTGAGACAGGCAGGACACTTCACAGGCAAATAAAGACAGTGTTGGCCCCAAGGAGCTTACAGGCTAAATTAAATTAAAACCAGCCAAAGCAACAGCATGGCCATAGGTATGGGAAGAACACAAGGTACACAGACAAAATTATTGCTGTTTCAGGAGAGGAATAGATTCTTGTGCATAATATATATTTAATTCATTTTCCATATCCTGTTTGTGACTCCTGAGATCATGGACTACAGGAGCTGGCACACTGGACTTGTGAACACTGCAAGGTGTTTCAGCCAAGGCTTCCTCCCAGGCAGATGTGACAGTAAAATTACAAAATAACAGACTCTGTACTGTCTGTGAACTAACACCATTGGGTGTGGGTAAAATTGGGATTTAGGTTTTCCAGAGGAAAATGCCCACCACCTGCAGTGTGTAGCCAGTGGTTAATGGTGCACTCAAGATTTTCCAGAGTGTGGCACAGATGCACATGAGAACAAGGTACTGTGTGAACATTTCTCATTTGGGAAACATGCAAACTGCACTGGCCTGCAGACAGGATTCACTTAGTATGGGTTTTAATATATGTATAAAAATAAAAGCCAGACCTCCCAAAACAAGCTACTGATGTAAAGGTGAGCAAAGCAGTTTTAATGTCTGTTACAGTACATTGTTTCATGCTTTGTTTTAATGAAAGAAGTTATTAGAAACTAAGTTATAGTCATATTATTAGCTGATAATATATAATGTACATATTACATATAGTTTACATATTACAATATAATTTACATATGATACATAGAGATACAGCACAGCTAAAGATTTTGGGGTTGCTGCACTGTACTCCATTTATCTGTACAAGTGTTCTCAGTTTAAAAAAAAAATCACATAATTTTGTGGCATCTTCTCCCAAATATTTTCAAGTTTTAGAAAAAATCCAACACAGTAGCTGGACATTAAATAGTCTGGAAAAGGGATTGATTAATTTAGGGCATAATATTCCACCCCCGGTACTGCTGTTAGTTTTTCCTTGTGTTTCTCTGTCCCCAGATGTGTCCTGCAATGCTTCTACCAAAGGAGGTTTAACAAAACCCGAGGAACACAACTGTAGATGCAAATTACACAGTTCAGGCTGGTTTAGGCTCAGTTTAGCAGCTCATTGGGAACGAGAGACTGTGGTGAACTGTGGTGTTTGCTACTGAAATTCCTGACTGGCCCCCATTTGAGGCATGTAGCCAGAAAACCTCGCCTTTTCCTTAGGAAAAGCACCTCGTTGTAAGCAGCTGGCTTGGTGTGTTGTGCCAAGTCCAGTTTCTGCACTTGTATGGCAGCATGAAGGGATTTCATCACGGTATAACTGAAGTTCCAGTTCATCCATCTGCTTCGTTCCTTCACCTGGACCCATGGAGTGGCACCGACACTGTATTCACTGAACAGTGCTGTCACTGGGGCCAGTGCGGGAAACAAGAGGGGTAGGATACACCACGGAGTGGATTTGCACGAGAAAAAGACAAGGTGGGTTTTTCTTCCAACAACTGTTAACGCACCAAGGAAACAGCACAGCAGCACACTTCCCTCAGCTCCAGCACACCTCAGGCTGTGTGTGCTGGAGCCCTCAGGGTCCTGCATTACTTCAGTGACAAAAAAATACCTGTAGTTCTTAATCACTGTATGGTGAATGACTGTATTCCCCAGATTCTCTCTTTATTCTTCCCAGTAGGTTTAGATGCCAAAATGCAAATATCCAGGATGTCCCAAGATTAGCTCCTACTCATTTTTCAACTAGCTGCCACGTTTGCCCCTTAGCGGGAATCTGAATCCCCGTTGTAACACGGAAAAAGGCCAGGTGGGGGTAATATAGAACAGGAGTATAAAAAACTGTGCCTCACCTTTGCTTCCAGACCCGACGACAGCAACCTTGGGGCGCTACAGGTCTCCTACCTCTCTGTGCGAGTAGAGCTCCCTCAGCTTCTCGAACTTGGGTCCCCACTCGTGGATGTCCTGGCAGGCGCTGCCGTCGCCCAGCCCCGCGGAGCTGAGGGAGCTGAGGCTGCCGGCGCTGGAGCCGGCGCCCTCGGTGCAGAAGACGCGCAGCGAGTCGTGCGGCGCGGGCGGGGCGCGGCGCTCGGCCTCCCTCAGCACGGCGGCCAGCAGCCGGCCCAGCTCCGCGGGCCCCGCCGCCGGCCCGGCCTGGGCCCGCCGCGACGGGCAGCCCGCAGCCGCCAGCGCCCTCCGCTGCGCCGCGGCCTCGGGCCTCCTCTGCAGGGAATAGGCCGGGCTGGCTTGGATGGACACCTGCAGCTCTGCCATGTTGTAGGCGTCCTGCAGGGAGAAACCGGGCACATCGCATTAATACTCTCTGTAGGCCCCGAAAGTGCATGTTCTAGTGGGAATAAAGAAGGAATGATCCCGAGACCGGCCCGTCCTGTGTGAACACCTGAGGGCTGGATGTTCTGCCAACTCTGTCACCTGCGATGCACCTGAGAAAACCTGTGAGGAACACGTGTACAGTCTGCACTGCTGCGGTCAGGGTCAGAATCGAGTCTGATTTCATACCAAAAACTAAATAAAAATGACAGAAATGCCCCAACCTTTGTTCTGAAATTCAGATCTGAGTGTCTTATGATCATTGGACACTGATACCACAAGCCTGGCAGAATAGGTGAGAAAGGATATTCACAAACAGCATGTTAAAGAAATCTTTCTGCAGCAGTAGTTCAAAAAACGACTGTGATTTCTGATAAAATTTTACTATTCTCTGGAATAATGTTTAGCTATGTTACATGGCAGTGGCACAATTGCAAAAGGCAAGTAAAATTACCTGCTCTCAAAAAAGTAAGTTGGCCATCAACAAACCCAACTCAGCCCTCCACTCTGGGTCCAGAGCTGGCTTTTAACAACATCTGCTGGTCAGTTGAGTTCAGTGTGTACTCAACAATGCACTGACCTCCTGTGATTTTTATGAGCTCCTAATTTCTCTGGGGGAAAGTTTTATTTATTTCAGATGCAGAAACTCCTTCATAAGACAACCTCTTGTCCCCACAGCCCTAGCATCCACTAACATTACCAAAATGAAATTTTCTTATCCAAGTGCCCTCATGATCCTTTTGTTGAGGTAACAACAATTAAGGTGGTGTAATTCTGGGTATTCTGGGGGCTGGGTTGGTTGTTTGGGGTTTTTTTAATCTAGACAAACAACTAGGTTTTAGCTTTAAAAGTTTCAGTTGCAATCCCAGCAACTGTTAAATCTGAATAATTTAGGAAGAGTACACAGAACCCAGAGAGACTTCGCTCCAAGCACTGTTTCTTCCGGCAGAGTAATAGTCTCAGATGGAGATCATCAAGTCACTAATTTGATTCCACTGCTTAAAATAAGAAGTGTATTTTAAGAACTTTCCAAAAGTAATTAAACATGTCATACAGTAACTGTAGATTTCCTCAAAGAGACCTTCTGGGTGTAAAATTGCAAAATATTGCAGAGGAAGTTAATCTGATTAAGGAAAACAGGATTTATAGCTGTCTATGTTATCACATAGGAAATGTCTGTGTTTATTACATTCCCACTAATTCACCAAGGAAATAAGGAGACTCTACAAGTAAGAATATTTTTAAATCACTGGCTTTTTTTGGCCCATCACATTAGCACCATTAGTACTATTACCTCTGCAGAGTCATACCACCCCTTGAATTCATTAAATGAACAGTTGGCAATGAAGTTTCTTACCTTTTATAAAAAAACAGAGGAAACATCTATAGGTCAAAATAATCTATTAAGAGTACTTGTTTACAATATCCACAGTTTTCCTTCAAAGCTCTGCTTTCCACTGACATGTGAAAACCTTAGAACAGCCAGCAGGAATGTTAGTAATACCTGCTTTGGGTATAATCTGCTCTAATCTAAGTATAAACAGCTTGTGTTCAGTGGTGTATTTATCTCCAAAACACAAAATGCAGAAAGGCTCTTCCACAACCACCACATGCCCCAGGGCCTCAGAGGAGGTAATTCAGCACCTCCCCTTCCTAACAAGCGAGGTGTGAACAGCTGCTGCTGGGAGCAATCTCGGGAAAAGCCTGTCCGTGAGGAACCAGGTTCTTCCAAGCCCTTGGAGCTCCAGCAAAAATGAGCCCTGAGAACCTCAGTGTCTCCTGAGCCCCAAAAGCAAACCCAGCAGCTGTTTGTTCCCTACTGCTAAACTCACCCTACAGGCTCTTTTCAACAGGCACTCAGGATCACTTGCTTTAAAACAAATTAAAAATGGATAGACACTTATAGCTGCTTAGGAAACGTGCACCCTTGTGTACAGACCCCTCCAAATAATTCATCTGCCAATTGCAGGGCTGAATCAGCAGAACAAAGGCTGAGGACAAAGCATAAAATACATTTTCCTTAGCATGGTGAGCCACCAGTCCCCTCTTAAGTGTAAGATAACAGTGATCCTTACTTCATCTTGCTCCCCACCCCCTTCTTCATTGTAGTTGAGGATGTTTTCCCTGATGTCCTCCAGATCCTCAGGATGAGCAGATCCGTGGTAAACGCCTCCGTGCAGACCCTTGCGTGTCTTCCAGTGAGCCCAGAGGAAGCCGGCACTGAGCAGAGCTGTGGGAACACAGGAGCAGAGCAGAGCTGATGCAGGAACCAGCAAAACCCAGTGCACAGCAGGGCCAGCTCGGCTGCACTCTGGGCTTCTCTGCAAATGTCTGCGGTTTCCACTTTCCAGTGGGTGAACATCAAACACAAAAGAAAAGCCTTTAAAGAGCATTTTGCAACACCCTTTAAAGCACAACTCGAAGTTGTTAAACACCTGAATGACCCAAGCAGTGTCTCTGACCCGTCTCTGTCCTGTGTGGAGTTGAACTTTGTCACAGAAAATACATTACAGAGGGGGACAAAGAAGTAATATGTTGACAGTAACAGACACAATTACACACAAATGAAACACAGGAAGACACAAGACAAAAGAGGAAATTACTTTTAGATGTTTTACTAGAAAAACCATCAGGCACATTTTGCCTTAGCATTCATTAATTTAAACATTTTTCTTAAATGCTGAAATGCATTTTACACAACTGACAAGCTTCAACATCAGATACTGAACATTCTATAAATAGAAACCTGTGTATCACTCTGTTACCAACTCTAGAAAAATCGCTAAAAGCTCAGAGTTAGACCTCAAAGCATTGAATACCATAAATAACCAGTGCAGTGTATTAAAGAAACTAGAATCTCTTACAGAATATCTACATGCAGCAGTTCTTTGGAGCAGCATCTAAATGACCTTGGGACTGTAACTGGGGTGCCCAGAGGTCCATGCCCTGCACTCCTCTAACATAAAGATCTATTATCAATTTCAGCTATCCAGAATTCCAAGAGCTTTGATACCACTTAGCTTCCCACAAATTTGCTGTTCATATTTGCATGGCAAACATAGTATCTAGCAGAGCTGGGGAAAATTATGGTATTTTCATACTCTCACTACAACTTCTGAATGAAACTGCATTAACACTAAAAGCCAGGAGAAAAATCCTACATCTTTACTCAGGCAAACTTCCATGACATTTGAATAAACAAGACTCCAAGATATGATCCTTCGTCACTAGGTAAGATCCTTCTGGTTTTCCTCTTCTTTTGAGATCCAATGCCTAAGCCTGAAAATGGCAAAGAGAGCCCAAAGCAGCTCATTACGAGCTGGGACACAACCGGCAAGATGCAAAGTCTGCTCCTGCCTGACCAGTGTATTCCTATCAGACAGTAGGTTTCTCCTAGACTGAGAAATCTGTTTCATGCTCAGCACTATTTAAAACAATGCTTATCTGGTAGCAATTTCCACTCTTGCTGTTCAATTGCATTTGCTTCCAATGATGCATCTGAACAGTTCCTCAGCAATGAAGTGAAAATGTGCAGAAAATAAAACTGCAGAGACTTTCCACAGCTCACAAATGTTGATTCACGTAGCAATGGATGCACAGAGAGATAAGAAATCAGCAACAGGACCACAGCAAAGGAATGAAGGCAGAGTCGAGTCTCCCTCAGGAGTTTTTCAGCAGGAGATGAGGCGATGACTGCTCAGGACAGGTGAACACGTGAGCTCACCACAGGTAATACAAGACGTAGTTGCCGTAGCTACCTAAGAGCGCCAGGAAGCAGACGCAGATGGCGAAGAGGGAGGTGAAGCTGAGCCCCGTGTCCTTGTGGAAGATGGCCAGGGTGATCTCGCAGTGGCGCCCGGTGTAGCCGTCGGGGCAGTGGCACTGGAAGCTGCTGGGGGACAGGGCCACGCAGGTGCCGTAGTTGCAGGGCCGCTCGGCACACGCCGTGTACACGCACTGCCGGCCAGAGGCGTTCTCCAGGATCATGTGTCCTGCAGGACAGCTGCACACCCAGGGAAAAACGGGACCATTAGCCTGGGTGAGAAGCAGCCATGACAGGCAGCACTGATTTTAAAACACACTTCACACTCTTTGCACGGTTTCTGAAGCAGCTACTGGGAGTAAGTTACGTGAAATCATTACAGGTTGTAGCCTTTCCTGAGGCAGCCATAGCATGAGCTCCACAATTTCAAACCCTTATGTCTGGGGCTTCCAGAACTTGGGTAGTTCCACTGGCTTCTGCAAGATTATCTGTGTGAAAACCAGTTGGATTGGGGTCTGCAGTTCTGGCTAGGCAGGGCGAGCCATGCTATGTTCTTTGGGTTTCCAGAGTTAGAAAACTCCATTTGTTTGGACAGTGGCAGCCAGGAATATGTGTGTAAACATTAAAGTGTGTATTAGTAAAGTGTTCATTTGCACACCTCAACCAACAGAAATTAGTGCTGTCCTGACACCAGCCCCAGCCACACACACAAGAATCTGAGCCTAATGATGTGATGTTCCTAATGCAGCCAGAGGGGCCTGGCAGGGAACAGAGGTGACAGCCTGGGGCATTGTAAGAAATCAGACCCTCCCACGAGAAAGCACTGACACTGCACAGCCAAGGAACTGTGCCACTCCAGCTCACACACCCTCCTGCCCTGGGTCCAGGCTTTACAAACATTCTGGATTTGCTGTTGTTCTTTAAACATTTTCCATTTGACAGGCAGCTGAAATTGCTCCAGAATCAGCCTTGGGGTGATTTATATCAGCTGAGGGTGGTGCCTGTAAGGACAGAATAACCTGCTCCCTGTGCAGGTGTCCAGCTTCGTGTGCCACTGTGGTTCCAGGGATATGATGAGATTGCCAGGGGCAGCCTTCAAGCTACACACTTCAACATCCACCCTTTCCCACACCTCATTCTGGAGGATTTTGTGCTTCTATTTCCACCAATTACCTGCATTCATGCATCATCCACAAATCAATACAAATAAATTCCTGGTTGCAAGGGTTATTCCTACAGGCCTCCGAAGAACAGCCTTCTTTGATGCCTTGGGCACTCAATACTGACACCAGCTCCTTCCCGTGAGTGTCCAGAGGGATTCTGTAGTTGTTAAATCTGACATCCTTCATACATCCTGCAGCAAGGCACAAAGAGACAGTTTTAAAAACCATTCAGCAAGAATCATTTCAAGCAGCTGTAAAATTTGGCAGTTTATGCTTAACAAGGGCTCAGGCTATCAAAGTTTAAATCCAGGACTGAAGTTATTTAAACCTTCATAGCATTGTCCTTCATTTTTTTGACAGGATTTGCTTAAGTTTTGATCAAGATTCCCAGTGTTTTCCACGAGAATCAAGTACTACTGCAGGCCTGTGCTAGTTTTGGCTGGGGCAGACTTAATTGCCATCCCAGGGGCTGGTGTGGGGCTGTGTTTCAGATCTGTGCTGAACACAGGGTTGATAACATGGAGTTGTTTCTGTTACTGCTGAGCAGAGCTCACACAGAGCCAAGGCCTTTGCTGCTTTCTGTAGGGCCATGCTGGGAAGCTGGAGGTGCCTGGGAGGTTGGGAAGGGACACAGCCAGGACAGGTGACCCCAAGTGACCCAAGGGATATTCCAGACCATGTGATGTCAAGCTCAGAGTAGAAAGCGAGGGGAAGAAGGAGGAAGGGGGAGATGTTTGGAGTGAAGGTGTTTGTCATCCCAGGTAACCATTCCATGGGATGTGGCCCTGCTCTCCTAGAGGTGCTGAACATCTGCCTGCCCATGGGAAGCATGGAATTCATTCCATGGCTTTGCTTTCCCTATTAAACTGCCTTTATCCCAACCCAGAGGTTCTCCAGCTTTTACCCTCCTGATTCTCTCCCTAGTCCCACTGGAGCTGGAGTGAGCAAGCAGCTGTGAGGGGCTAGGGGCTGCCCGGGGTTAAACCATGACAGGGCCCCTATGTGTCTGAGTTAAAGTCAGTGGATATGTACCACTGCACTGTGATTTCCACAGAAAAGCCCAGATATTGTGGAAAATCTGTTACATGTCGATAACCTGTTCTATTCTTCAGTGTACCAGTAAAAATTGTGTTTGGTTGATCTTAAATTGTAGCTTAGAGCTTAACTTTATCGTATGAAGAGCAACCTACAAATAATGGTGAAAGAGTCTTCAATCAGGGGTAGAAAATTTGTACTGAAGATGTGTGACATTAACTTTGTATGCATGTGATGCCTCAGCATGAAAACATATACTTTGATTAATTAAGTCCATTTTATGACTTTGAAGTCCCTAAAGTTTCAACTACTTAGCAGCAACATTAATTGTCCTAATTAAAATTATCTTCATGCAACCATTTGACTTCTTTATTTACTTAAAAATAAACACTATTACTCCCATAAATAAAATATTCAAAATATGCTCCCTAGTTCACATAATAAACTTTATTTATTGGAATACTTTTATTAAAGCAATAGAAAACAATCTTTTTCTAATAATTTGTGATACACTTATGTTGTAAATTATTACTCTATTCAATCTTTCTCCAAGCACTTTTGTATAACTCACTGAAGTACTTCTGCCTGGTGAAAACACGACCAGCTTGCTTTGAATGGATTTACTAGGACCTGATTAAAGAGGTGAAGGGCATGGGAGAGGTGACCCACAGACACCAGGAACGTTTAACCAGCAGTGATGTGTCTTCCTTGTCAATAAAAGCTGTGCTGCTGTGCTTTACTTACACTGAGGGTTTAGGCACAGGCCAAGCTGCCAGCTGAGCTCAGAGCAAAAAGCTGCCATGGATATCTCAGACTTACAGTTCTCTGTATTTCTCCTTTGTGGAATTGCTCAATTTCCAGGCTGAAAACTGATTTGCTTTTAACAGACACTGTGACCTCATCCACTCAGTTACAGAAAATTCAGATTTTTAGCTCTAATTCAATAAACCATTTCTAATTTTAGTTAATGCTTTGACTGAGTGTAAAATCCAGTAATACAAAGTAATAAACCAGGGTTTGGTGGGTGCTATGCAAAGCACATATAAAATGGAAATACTCCTTTCAGCATAGGGACAGAGGTGTTTGGGAGGGAAGGAGAGCTACCAAACACCCTGGACAGAACCATGCACTGAACCAGCTCTGTGTATCCAAGGCCGGGAGCCATCCACAGTCCACCTGGGAGAAGCTTCTGGATCTCCAGGTACAAACACACTGCAGCCAAGATAAGAGGTGACCATCACTGCTCCAAGTCCAGTAGCTAACTATATTTGCAGGCAATTATCTGCTGTACCTTCTCCTGGTCAGAACAGCTTATTTGTCTCTGTTGTAAAGTCATGCAGGAAATCTGTATACTTTGGGCTCTACATAAACAGGAAGGTTTCCTGCAGTATGCCTTCATTTTTACAGGTCCATATTATGAACAGTGAGATCAAGAATTCCTACCTTGAAAACTCTTGTTTTGATTGAATGGGTAGGTGTTTCCAAGGACCAGGCTGCTGGGGTCAATCACAATCTCTTTGTATGTTCCTGCTGCTTTAGTAATCTCTCTCTTCCCACCTCCTTCATAAAGGCGAAGAGTAAATTCATTTTCATTTCTCTCCAGTGTGATGTGATGCCATTCACCGTTATCAATGTGGTAGGAGGGAAGGCTTACAGAATAGTCTCCATCACCCAGATTGTATGAGACCGCTAAGAGCCCCTGAACAACCTTGTGGATAATTAACAAAGAGCAAGAAAGAAAAGAAAAGTCATTGCCTGCCATTTTGTATTGACCTGTAACTTCAATATTGAAGCATTTGTTTAAATTTAGGGTATGTTTACACTGCACATTTAGGTGTAAAATAAAAATACTTCAGGTGCTACTGAACTAGGCAACCTAAATATGGTAGCAGTATATGCACACTGGTGTCTGAGTCACCTGGAGTAATTTTACCCTGATCTCTCTTGCCCAAATTTATGGGGTTCTTCAAATAGTTGAGAGTCTGGGGTATCACAGGTACACTGACAGCTCAAACCAACTTATCTGAAGAGGTGACTTGTTCAGTGGTATGTATGAAATGAAAAGGTTGTCACTTTGAGAGCCTGACATCATTAGAAGTGCCACAGGCACCTTGCTTGGCAGAGTCTGAACTATGCAGAATTGGCCACATGGTTCAGAAGGATACCAGGTACACACCCTATTCATCCTATTCTGTATAAAAACTGTATTTCACTGCAACCGGCATTGAAATCCAGTGGGATACCACAGCTGAGTTGTCAGTAGTATCTCAAGTAAAGCATGAGATCTGTATGTATCCATAAAGCAAACTCCCAAGCCTTGGTGCTCAGCATTAGGTTTTCTGCTCTATTTGTGTCTCTGAAGTGAATGTCTCTCCGAGCTCTCCCTGGCACTGCTGTCCCGCTGTGTGTGTGGGGTGCCCCTCACCTGCAGGGTGATGTGCTCGTCCTTGGCCCGGGACAGCATGGTTGTGATGACGCTGTCGGGCTGCCGGGTGCGCACCAGCGCCTCGAAGAGCGTCCTGCGGGCAGACACGCTGACAGGCAGCTGGTAGCGCATGTGGCTGCCGGCCTCAAACGTGTACTCCTTGGCAACTGAAAGGGATGGAAACCTTTCAACCATCTTGTGAGGAGAGGGAAATATTATTATTGCCCTGAACGTCATAGTAAGAGTTGAAAGTAGGAAACAATTGCGATGCACAGCATGGATCTTTGAGACACCTTGTCTTTGGGGACATGCCCCTGTATTATTTCCACAGCTTCCCCAGTCACTCCCACACTTCATTTTCCCACCCAGCTTGATCTTGCTAATGCTCCTCCTTATGCTCACATGGGATGACAGCAGGGAGGCAGAACCTCTGACCAAGACAAGAGACTGCAGACCGTGTATTAAGCACCACAATCAAATTTCACAACCTGCTATTTTATAGTTGTCTTTCTGCTGCAAACTTTGGCTCCACGAGAGCTAAAGATCCTACTATTCCCAAAGCATAGCTCCTTAAGCCTGCAGAGTCTCTTCCTGATACCAGTGGAGCAGTGATTTCTAATTCCAGTTGTACGGTTCTAATTCTGCACAGAAAGTGATAGTGGCACACTCATATATAAGTTTTAGGTTATTAGATATTTCAGAAAGTGTAAACAGATGCAAATCAAACAACTGTAAAAAAGTGAAATAATTTTTTCACATTTTCTTTGTCATGCAGTTGTGTCAGTATACAGTCATTGCACAAATATCCTCAGGATTAAAGAAATTACCCTGTACCAAGAAAGCAATTTCTCAAAGGGAATTAAAAAAGAAATTGTTAACAAAAGCAGACAACTACATTGCAACATGGCTTTACACAAGGTAAACACCAGAAATCACCTCAACAATCATTACCTGCAATTATTTGAGGTTTCTGCACTGTAATATTTAGCAGCCTACCAATAATGAAACAGAAAATCAGGGCTCACCTTTATCACATCGATAACCGTGGTAGCCCGGCAAGCAGTGACATGCAAACGAGCCCCAGTCTCCAAGGCACCTCCCGTGGATACCACAGGAAGAAGATCCCATGGTCTCACAGCTCCCATCCGTCAAGGTGCAGCCAGGGAAGCTGTTCAGGGACTCTGCAGGAGACTGAAGGTCATATACCTTCAAGAGAAAATGCAAGGTACAAAAACATTATTCAAGAAACACTTGATTTTTAAACAGAAATAGCTGCACTACTTCACTGTCTGCTCCTCATCTGCATTGCTTAAGTTACTAAGTTTGCTTTTTGACATTCAGACTTCAGCTGATTTTATCAAGAGCATATTTTGCCTTTGAATAAACTCAAGTGACTATGAAATAAAAAAACCCTAATACTTCCTAACAAAGCAGACAGCTGGTATAAATATACCATTATACAATTGCGATTCAGAAGTTCTCTGAATGCACAAAGAAGATTGGAAAACAGCTGCGTGAAGCAGGGGATAAGCAAACACACAGTTCCTGGCTCATTAACACAACTTGGAATTGAGAAATAACTTTTCAAGGTAGCTATTCTAATTGTCACAGAAATATGCAGCATTTTTTTGTATTTTACACTGATGCACGTGGGCATTGAATACATTAATGGAAGCAGAAGTTTCATGCATAATACAAATCTTCCAAAAATTAAATAAAGTAGTTTACTCCTTTGCTAAAGCAAACGTTACTCTGCTCTTACCTGAGTATCCAAGATGAAATTGCGCAAGCAACCAGAAAAATGTTTGTGTAGCAATTGTGGGTAGGAGTATGGTAATGATTCTTTTACACCACCCAGCTGGAGAACATGGTTCACATTCAAATACCTTTAAAAATTATATAAATAATAAAAATAGATGTGCATTTATCTTCAAAAATAGGTAGATAAATAAATAAATACACTATTTCCAAATAACACAGGCTTTATGACATAACAGCAGAATGAAACTTCTTTATCTTCTTTCTCTGAAATAGTCAGTAAGCAGAACTTGGTCCTTTAAAACAAAGGGTATTTTTTAAAACATGACAGTGAAACCTACTGGAAAGCTCAGCCATGGGACACTATTACATTTTGGATATGTTTGTATTCAAGTCAGAAATAACTGTGATATTCTCGATACCATATTCTCCTTCAAGTGCTCTGTGTGCACAGTTATCCCATGCTGTAAGAATACTACAACAAAGGCTCTTTGGTGTATGATAAGGGTCAAAAACTTAAAAGTTGGGTCCATGTGGTCTAAAAGGCATGGTAAACATGTCCAGGCTCTGCAATGTCTCCCAATCATCTCTCTGAGCCAAAGAATTCTGTGTATTTTAGTCCTCAGATTTTCTTTTTCCTGGGGTTATCAATCCATTTCTTTTGTTTTCATTTGTTCTTTTTTTTTTCCCCTTTTCTGGGCTCCTTCCATGACCAGGAGAGCTCCATGCAGCTGTGGACAAGCCTTAATCCCAATGCTCATCAGAACGCTTGCTGGGACTATCTGTTTCACAGCTCAAGTATCTTTGTTAGTACAAAGGTTTCCCTAAAATATAACCTGAATAATCCTCACTGTAACTTTAGGGCCTGTACAGAAGAGATTTTCTAAATCCTCTTTGCACCATTCTTTTATATACACTGAGACTTCTCATATCTCTCCTCCATTTTCCCTTCTTTCCATTAACTGACCTCAATTCCTTCACTCTTGATTCTTACTCTCAGGGCAAGCTGATCACAGTCCTTGCTCTTCTCTGGACTGCACCCAGCTGATCCTTGTCCACCCTGCACTGTGGGGCACAAACTGGACCCAGGACTTCAAAGTCAACTGGCCTAAATTCACGAGGTTTTCAAGAGCAGGCTCACAGTAACTTGATGAACAGAGAGAAATTTTGTGGGTGAAGGAGGGTACACAGGACCCACAAAAACTCCAGGAATAGCCACAGTGTTTTGTGGTTGTCACTTAATACTGCAATGCCACTCAGAGGAAGACTGGTCCCTTAAAGTTTGTTTAGTGCTTTAAGGTCCAGGCTTGGCCTAGAAGGTCCAAGAAAAGAGGAAATGCTTTTTATGCTCCTAGTCAATAACTTGGCTTCAATCTAACAGGTAAAATGTTCACAGGCCTTAGAGTCAGCTGCCTGTCAGGGAATCCCCAGGAATGTACCTTGCTCTCCGTGGAACAGACCCGAAGACTTCACAACTTGTGCGATCTTCAGTGGACAGCCACCTGCCAACCCCTTCTATCTCTGACACCACGGCTGCACTGCACTGATCCAGAGTGAACCGAACATCCTGCGCAGAGCACAGCGTTACTGAGGGAGCAGCTGCTGCACAATTCAATAAACATGTTCTACCAAACTCTGATCTTTTACGCCTTGCATACTATCAAGCAAAAAAAAGTTTTCCCCCTCTTTTCCATCTTGCAATAACCAGTAAAGCCAAAATGGAACCATTTAGCAAAAGAAGGCACTTTGCTCTGCACTTTATTTATGCCTCTGAGTATTTGAACCACTTACACAAGACCTGTACTTGCATTTGCAAATAAATAAATAACTGCTTTTTGTGCATAAGTAATGGATTCCAGTGTCCACATTCTATGCGTGCTGCAGGGCTTTAAAAAGGGAAAGAGATTCCTTTGATTGCAGAATATGGATTACAGCATTAGTGGATTTGGAATTAACAATGAGGTTTTCCCAAAACTTCTATTACTCATCAAAACTACAAGAACAAATAGGACAATGTATATAATTACCCAGTCTGTTCTTTCTGCCCTCCTGTCTCTGCAATAGGAAATGCTATTGGAAATATCTGGATGTGAAAAAAAAAAAATCCAATAACTGACCTGACCATTGGTTCTGACTTCCAGTCGATGCCACTTCTTGTCTGCTACATTCAGATGACTTGGAAACTGCAGCACCACAAAACCTGAGCCATGGCTCATCTTCAGCACAGGAATACCATTAGAGAGTTCTAATACAACATGAACAAGAAATTAAATCCAGCCACAAGAATCTTTCAGTTCTGGGTATCTCAGCAGTTAGTGACTGTACTGATTTAATGGTTATTGCTAGGCACATACAGGGGGCTCACTATAGAAGCAACTAGAATTATACTCTTTGTCTTCTATTAAGCAGAAGTACTCATTCAGTATATTATTTACTTTTATATTTTAGATTATTCCATTTCTCTGTCGAAACACTGAAACTAATTCCTGAGAAGCAATCTGCAATTTTATGATGCTCTAAAACAATTAATACATGCGGGTTTCTTCCCTCCCATCTTCTACTCAAATTTACAAGTAACTGCAACGCAAGGCAAAAAAAAAAAAGAGGTAAATGATGAACTATTCGACCACATTACCTTTCAAATAATCAGGAAAATATAAAATGCCAACCATCTTGTACGTTAATTCACAAAAAATAAGCAGCAGTAACCTTTTAAATACGTGTCAACATAAAGTATTGAGTTCTACTTGTGTATGAATCTTCCCACAGTGGCATGTGGGGCTGGATTCATCTATCAAATCATTGCCTGTTCAAAAAAGAATGCAAAATTGCCCCAAGACTAAAGGCAGTTTAAGTGGATTTCTTTTCTCACCAAACTAGATAAGAATGACATGCGCCTAAGAGAGCACTACTCATGTAATACCTATCTTCAAAGTACCTAAATTCCTTTATAGCACTACAGTTTTTCTAGGCAGATTCTTTTTTTATATATATCCATCTGTCTGTTTTGCTTTCCCCTTCATTTCTACAGCCCTGTGATGAACCCAAAGCCATAGGTGCAGGCTACAAAAATAGACATCAAAGGAGAAAGACTTGTTAGGAAATGCTTCAGAAGATTTCCAACCAGAAAATAAGTTACCTTATTAAATGGAAAGACAGAATTCATAGTCTAATCATTACACTGGTCACAAGCAATCCATTCCCAAAAGACATTTAATTTTTCCACACAGTTTTGCAGAAGTACCTATTGCAATGAAGTTTTCTGTACTCCCAGGTTCTGGATTTGATAAAGGACCACTATATAGTAAAAGTCCATCTGGAACCACAGTAATAAACTCTAGAGAGAGTGAGCTTTCAAAACAAGGTCTGATGGGACGAAACCATGCATAACCATTTCCATGGAAACTGTGCTTAGTCTGCTGGCAGTCAGGTCCATGAAACGAAGCAGGACAAAGACATCTGAAAGACCATAAACAAAAGAAATAGTCAAAACTCCCCAATATTGAATTTTTTTTGTTTTATATGCAGCAAATGCAGCATTTAAATCACAGTTAAAAAATCAGTGAAACAAAGATTTTAGTAGATTCTCAGGGTGTTTGGTAATTATTAAAATACTGTAAGAGTAAAAAGTACTTTTATTCCTTATACTAACTCACTCAAAAAAGAAGTATTTTTGAGGCCAAGTTTTTGAGAACAATGAACTTTTTCCTTAAATAAGTAACACAGAACACCAAACATCAATGTATTACAGAGTAAACTCAGGGAGGCTAATTCCTAGCTGGAATTAATTTCACTAAGGAAATACGGCTGCATGCCAGGTGATGCTATAATAAAGCAAGTTTACTATCTAATGCTTTTTAGGCTTCTTATTACCCATTGTTTGAACTGCATTTCACTCCTACACCCCTGCTGCTACCACTGATATTCACCTTTATTACTGCTCTCCTGGAAAAGAGAAAAAAAACCAGGGCACACATGCCTTCATACTGAATTAGGTGCTCTTAAAAGTGATGTGTTCATTATACCACTGTGTGTTGCCCAGGGTTTTCTTTGTTCCTCATGCACTTTTTGGGACCACAGCCCCATTAGGGGTCATCAGGAAAGTCCCTGTTGCCATTAGGTTTACAGCCCTGAGCACTTGCAGGGCTTTTTGTTTCTCTTTCAGTCAGGAGTAAATTTGTGATTGTTTTAGATGGTACTTGTAAGTACCGCTTGACACTTTAGAAACAGAAGGACCAGGACACAATGGGTGACACAAGTTGCCTCACCTGTAGCCATTCAAAGTGTCGATACAGATGCCCCCATTGAGGCAGGGGCTCCGGGGGTAGGAGGAGCAGGGCTGGTGCAGCCGCTCGCGGGCGGAGCAGGTGCAGATGGCGTGGCTGCTGGTGCTGAGGGACACGAAGGACACGCTCCCGGTGTCCATCACCGTGGGGATGTCGCTCACGCTCAGGTGGTTCGTACAGCCCTCGCTGCAGTTGGCACTCCTGCACTCGTCAACATCGATCTGGGAGATGTTCAGCTGTAGAGCTGACTGGATCTAAGGGAAAAGACAGTTCAACACATCACCACTCTCGTCCTAATGAAGGCTTTTCTTTCAATTCTGAACAATCTAAGCCATCAGAAACTTAATGCAGTGCTTTAGTTTCTTGAGCATTACTTAGTAACATCCCTGATTATATAGGCAAGCAAAATAATTTGAAAAATTCAGGAAACATTTCATAAAAAATTACAGCCACAGCATTTCCTAAAAACTTTATCATTGACATGATGACTGTGAGCATGTTGAATCTGTACTGGTCTAATAACATTATTTCCAAGGACCAAAGCTCTGAGAGCAGTCACACTCCACCTTCCGAGCTGCAGCATCTGCACCACAGCTCCTGCACGCCAACAGCAACAGGCGTGTTTCAGCTCAAACCAGGATAAATCCTTCCTCAGCAGTAACACCCAGATGTTATTTCTAACATTCTCTCACACAAAAGCATACAGACAAAGGAAAATGCAGCGCTGAGCTGTTTTCAATAATCACGTCCACAAACAGTGACCTGACAAGACAACTCTGTAGCAACTTGGATTCAGTCTAATGATTTGCGCCCCATAAATTTACATCTGATGTCAAACTGTCTGGAACAAAACACAGGCAATTCAGTATACTGCATACTTATTCTATGCTACATTAATCTTTGCTAGTTCATTGCTTTTATTATTAATTGGGGTTGCACCTGAAAGCCCAACTACCTAAATTAAAAGAGCCTCACTATAAACACAAGTCTGGTAATGTAGGAATAGTGACTCTGCAGTTCACAACTTCCAATCCAAATGGAGCAAGGAAGCACTGGCAGAGGGGGAGGAAAGTGAACTGCTCACAGTATGAGACAAGAACAGGACTGCCATTAGTCCTGGCTTTTTGTCCTTCAGCCTACACACCAGACTAAGTTAGCACAAAATTTGTTCCTTCCACTTGTTTGGGGATTTTGCACAGGTGCCTGTTATAAAGCTTTAGAATTTGATCTGTATTTGGCTATTCAAATACACTGAAGTGATGTGTAATTAATGCCTGAGTGCAAAAGACCCCACTATTCTCACAGTGGTACACAAATCGATAAGGTATACAAATGTAAAACTAATAACACTAGAGTTCCATGTATTTAATATGGGTTTTTTCCCAAATGGTAGAATGCCAAATATCTTAAAAGTAAGCTTTGAAAAGATCAAAACAAATACATAAATACTAAAGTGTTTCTACTTTTTTCTCACTTGTGCAGTCATCTCAGTTCACCACTGTAAGAACTCTGACCTTTGTAATCCATTGTCTGTATATTCTCAAATATATATGTACTGATGCCAATGGCCCCAAAGGCACAAAGTATACTTTATAATGCATCCTGTCAATGCAGCTCTGTGTCTGCTGCCCACGTTTAGCACCATTAGTGGAGAGTCTGTAATGCATATTTAGACATCTATGTAATACTGTTATAGAAAAAGTATATATAAACAAGCTTGGCTCCTTTAAAGTATTAGGATGGATTATTTTTCTACCAAATAAAAATCGCTGTTGTAAAACTAAATCCCCAGGAGGTAACGCAAACATATTATTTATGTAGCAGTTCAATGAATAATTCCAGTGCTAATTACTTATTTTCTATATTTATAGTTATACATGTACAAAAACTACTGGAGGAATTCTCCAGCTATGATTGGTTTTCTGTAAACTATTGGTGATTACTCACTAGAGCTATTCATTAAATATTGAAAGCTGGTATATAATTAATAAAAATATATTTTTTCATTAAAATATGTGAAGCAATCCCCTTGTTACCACTTTGATGAATTCACATGTCATATATTATGGCAGAGTATATTTGAAATCGACGCAATTTTCTGTATTATTGTTGCAGTAATTCAATAAATATGCAAAAGAAGCAGTCATTACCCTTCATGAATACTCTCTGTCTCTAGCATTTCTTACTTGGTCACTCTGAAGAGTCTCATAATCCACACAGTAATTTAAGATACACCAAGATGGAGGCAGGTGATAAGTTAAGACAGCCCTGTATGGTTCCCTGACTCGGGCAGACTCTACCATATTCACATAAATGGAAAGTGCTGATTTCTCTCTGGGAAAATCCTCCATATGATGTACCATGTATTAAACCCAAACATGGCCAGGGCAAGCGAAAAGCTGAGCAGTGTCACTTTGCCTTTGTGCAAGACAACAGAAAAATTCAGGTGAGGTAGAGACAGACTGTGTCTGTGTAACTGAGTTAGAGGGCATGCAGGACCTGCTGAGAGAGCAGGACAGGCAGGGAACACCAGGAAGGGGCAGAAAACATCTTCCATCCAAAAACTATTTTCCCCTTATACCAGTAAAAGGATCTGGGAGAGGGTGTCACTTTGTATTTGAAGTTGTCCTTTGGTGAGACAATTGCAGTCCCAGGATTGGTTGTCTCCATCTCACCCATCTGTTGTAACTCTTCCTCTAACCTGCACATTTCTTCCAGCAGGACTTTTCTATGAAGTGTCACCTCTTTGTACTGTAGAATTTCCGTCAGGATGGCATCAAGCCTCCACTCTAAGTGTCTAAACACAAGCTGATGATGTGGGGATTTGGGGGTTACACAATGAAACACTGACTGGAGGAAACACAGGCATCTGCCCCATTACAGCAGCGGAGATTCATTTTTCTGCAGCACTCTAGTGATTGTATTCATTGAACCAGAACTTAGTACAACCATACAATACCAGTATGTATGGGACTAAAAAGAAGGGAAAGCTTGAATTAAACACTTGCTTGACAAGTGTTTTTGTCCTGAGTGAAGCAATAAAACCCTTATCTGTAGATGCAGAATATTTTCCCCCTGAGGTTTGGGATATATACCCTGCAAACTCAGTGTTTGGGTGAGTCCCACAGATAACCCCAGAGAACAAACCTCAGTTTTAAACGCTGCCATCTCCGCATGCAGTTTCTCAGGTCTGTAATAGGCCGGGCCAGCACGGACTGCAAATCTCACATCTGTCTGTTTTCCATCCCTGCTCATCACACTGAAGACAATGACATCACTCAGCTTAGCAGGTAGCAGTTTTGCAAGGAACTCCTTGAACTCGCCATGTTTTGTTTTGCCGTGTTCATCTCTCCTTATGAACTCCTCTGCTGTGACATCTGCTTAGGGGATTCAAAAATAGATAAATATGAAATATTTCACAGGTTAATTTCTCAATTTATTTCTTATTTACCAATATGGAAACATACCAGAAAGTGCCCTGCAGTGATAAGCAAATCAAGTATTGATATAATAATACCTACACCACATAAACATTCAGTTAGAGAAGCAGCTGATCTAAACTCTCACCAGCAAATAAAACCAACCTGAGAGACGCACAGTGGCTGAGTTTTGTATGGCTTCATTTTCCAGGTCTTTGACATGGATTTGTACTGTAGATATAACATCAGGACAAATTCCATCAGAAACTCTAACTCTTAAGTTGTATATTCCCTGAGGAGTGTTATCCACCATCAGCAAAGACCCAGTCCTCTGATTTAATCTGAAAGATCTAGACAGAAATCTTCAATTAGGAAATTTTAACAAATCCAAGTTGAGGACTTTATTTTAACATGATTCAGAAGCTCTTAAACGTTGGACTATGAAGGTTATAGGACCAAAACTTATGGGAATTATCCAACAACCTCAGAAAGGCACATGAGCCACCTTAACTCAGAAATGACAATCTGCAGATCTTATAAAAAGATGTTCCTGCCACTCAGGCTTTCCCAAATTTGAACAAAAGCAGTGTGCAGCTGAAGCAAGTGGTTCAGCACAGTCATCATGGGCAAGTCTCTGAGGCCAGTAATGGGAAGTGACAAACCCACACAGATCATTCCAGATTCTCACATCTCTATCAGAACAGGAATATTCTGTATAAAGTCTCTCACAGCATCTTCATTTGACACCTCAAAGGGCCAGTAATTAGCAATTATGGAAATACTCCATGACCATTACTATGGAACAGCAACCTCTTAACATGGAAACAGGCCCAAGGGCTGCTGATGGAAGAAAGTCAGTTAATTTAATTCTGGGCTACATAAAGCTTTTAAACTTTAGTCACAGCACAGATCGAAATTCACATTCACTTTCACATCCATTTTTTCCTTTTCAAACAGCATATAGTTATGCCATAAACCATCTCACTTCATAATATGAACAAATAATGTCTAAGTAGGAATTAAGTGTCCAATTCAACATTTCAATTAACAGAAAAAAACCTCCACTAATCTGAGTCATGGTTTTCGCATGCAATTGTAAATTTAGCCATCAAAGGAGAGCACCAAATTCCCTTCCACTTTTGATGAAATTACTCCATTCTGTGCTTTTAAACTTGGGATTTGTATTCCATCAACCCTAACATCTGAGAGCAAACATAAAAAACTCTGCCTATTTTTAAACTGGAGCTTACAGAATGCACATTTCTAAGTAAATTAACTATGACATCTGACTAAAAATCAACATCATGGTGTGATCCTGCATTGTCTTGGAAAAAATATTTCATGCATTAGTTTCTTAATACCTAGTAACCCAAGTGAAAAAGAAAAAGAGCATTCAGAAGGTACATCCCTTAATACACTCAATAACCCTGGCTTTATGCACATCCTGAGCACAGAGAAATACATGGTGAGCAAAATAATTACAGAAGCATAAATATTACTCATTTTGACAGAAATACAATCCTCACTTGAGCAGTTTTCCTTCAGAGAGAAATGTTTTATTGTCCCAGTCATCTTGATCTGGTGCAAACACTTCCCCAAGCACTGTTGTTGACCATTTCCCTGTTGAGATAAATTATAATAAATCTGCATTTAATTTTTGCTTTTCAGTGCACTTTACATTCTGTCACATTCATTACTGCATTTATTATTTTCAGATTCCTGCTCAATTTAGTGATGGTTATGATCCAAGATTCTTAAAACAGTGCATAGTCTGTCATATGATTTCTGCCAGTTCTGGCAATTTGAGTACAGTGGAGATGTCACATGAAAGAAGAAAAGCTGGAAACAGCACAAAACAATACCAGAATAATACATAAATACAACTCTCTATAAAACTCTCAGACAAAAAAATCATTAAAATCACCATATCAGGAGTTAATTCCAAATATTTCATTGCTACTCTATTATTTTAAACAGCACACAAGTGGAACCAGCAAAAGAAGGAGAGCTTCTTGTGGGGTACAGTTGAGAGAGAAGGACATGACTGAGAAAAGGAAAGGAGCAAGAAGACACCAAGCTGGGCCAGGTCTCGGTGATTTTTTCAGGCCCTTGTGGGATGGCACAGAAGTGGGACATCCAATGAACTCATCTAAAACAGCAAGAGGAACAAGTCCAGGGAAGGAGACTTTTGAATTCCACAGTCAAGGTACAACAACATGGGAAATTTTTAAGGTTCAAATCTGAAGCCAAGCCATCCTAGATGCTTCATTCTCGAATTTCTGCAGTATGATATGGTCACATCTTTTTCTAATTTAGGCGTATCGAATTCAGAAAATGTAACTGCAAAATACTTTCTGTAGATCAATGTGTAGATGAAAACTTATGAATGGAAAATAGATTCTATTGGTTTATAAAAATACTGCGTTTTCTGCAAGTTCAATATATACTTGTTTGCAGCTAACAGTTTTTTGGTAGATAATCTTTTACACACTAAGGTCCAAATTTTACAAATATATTTCACTTATTCCACTTTATTTAGTAGCTTACAGAACTGGAGCTGCAATTTTGAAGTATGTATAGATTATAGATTAAGAAATAACAGAAAATTATTTCAAAGAAATTCTATTTCAAATTCTAATTTGAAATTTCAAATTTCAAATTCTATTTCAAAGAAATAGATTAACAGACTGTAAGAGAGAAACTGTATGTAAAACTCTGCTGTATTTACGAATCTGATATCATATCCAGAATCTGATAACATCCAGCTAGCACTTACCTTTGTAACTGTACACATAGACCTCCTTGTGGCCAGACTCATGGCAGTTGTCATTCTCATCACCAACTGTTATAGTCAGGGTGTTTGTGGAGCTCATAGCTGGAATTCCACTATCTGTTATAACTATTGGCAGGTGAAACACCTTCTGCTTTTCTCTGTCAAAGGACCTCAAAGCTGTTATAGTTGCTGTGTTATTTCTGTTGTCAGTAAGAGAAAAATCCAAAGAATTCTGATAATCTGGTGGCAATGAAAAGGTAAAGGGTGGCCCATTTTCCTCACCGTCCGGATCAAATGCATGAAGCAGCTTTGATGTATGGTTCATATGCACTATTTCAGGCTTCAGTGTGTTTTCCCAAACTACAGGCATATATGGTGCCTCAAACCTTGGTCCATTGTCATTAATATCAAGCAAGTTAATCAAAACAGTAACGCTTCCAGTGCGGGCAGGTGTGCCCTGATCTGAAGCTTGAACAATTAAAGTGTATTTTTGAATGGCTTCACGATCCAGTGCATTTGCCACAACCACGTGACCAAACTGGTCAACCACAAACTGTCTCATAGGATCTGAATCTGACTTTATAGAATAGATAATCTTCCCATTCAAATCAGAGTCCTTGTCTGTAGCTCTCACTGTGGTTACTGTAGTACCCACAGGCACGTCTTCAAATAAAGGGTTTGCCTGAATAAACTGAGAAAGGAAGGCAGGGCTGTGGTCATTTGAGTCTTCAACTTCAATCAGGCACACTGCAACACTAGAAAAATCCAGATCTTCCACAGTGATAGTAAGATTAAACTGTCTTTCACGGGCATTCTCAAAATCCAACTTTTTTTTCAGTCTAACAGAGCCACATTGCCACTCTTTGTCATTCTCAATATAAAACTTCTCATCTGGGTCTCCCCCGATGATACTGAACATTAAATCTGCATTTTCCCCAATGTCTGCATCTGTAGCACATACTTGCAGGACTTCTGAGTCAATGGCACTGTTCTCAGGAATTGCTGCCTGCCACAACTTCTTTGTGAATTTAGGAACGTTATCATTGACGTCTGCAATCCAGACAGTGGCGGTGCCAGTTCCTGTTAGCCCTCCCCCATCTCTTGCTTCAACAGTAAGAAAATAGCTTTCAGTCCTTTCCCTATCTAGCAATCCTCCTGCCACATGGATGGTACCAGTACTGGGATTGATATTAAACATGTCAGTACCAAACTCGTTCTTCACATTCTCTGTTATTCTGTAAGTCAGGACAGCATTAAGACCAACATTTGGATCATCACGATCAACTGCAGCCATTTCCATGACTAAGGTGTCTGCAGGAGAGTTTTCAAAGACGTTCCCGTTGCAGTCATCAGGCATGCACATGAACATGGGTGCGTTGTCATTTATATCCCACACATTGATAATCACATCAGCAAACCCTGTGAGTCCTCCTCCACCTTCATCAGTAGCCAACACAATGAATCTCCACAGTGCTCTCTCTTCCCGGTCCAGCCTCTTGTGTGAGTAAATGCTGCCTGTTTTCTCATCTATTGTGAAAATATCAGCTGCACCATACCCATGCAAGGAGTACCTCAGATCTCCTCCATCCACACCACTGTCAGGATCACTTGCCAAAACCTACAGGTTTTGAAAAAAACCAAAACATAGAAAGCATGAAATATGCAGTGATTGCATCACATCCTATATGCTGCTCCAGTCTAAAGGAGTCCAAGGAAAAGCATATGACATGGTATTAATATGTGCATGCCAGGGAATAGCAAATCCAGAGACAATTCAGAGCAGGCAAACATGCATTTTAACAATGTTAACAATTTTAGTACTAAAATAATATAATATTTTTCATATTCATACAGGTACTTTAAATGTGATATTCTCATAGCTACTTTAAATTGTCAATTATTTGCATTTCAGGATCAACAAATGATCCATCCTGTTTATGCTACTTAGTATCCCTGTAATTTTTTTCCAACAGAAGTCCCTTTTTTCTCTTCCAGTGACAAAAAAACTTAGTAAAACTAAACTTCACTAATATATATGTACCAAGTTATTTTTAACATAATTGTACCACAGTAATCTGTGCTCTTTCATTGAAATATTGTCGTCTCTGAAACTGCATACACTACCTGAAGTACAAAGACTGGTAACGCGTCCAGTTCCTCAATTATACTTCCATAGTATTCGTTGATAGAGAAAACTGGAGCCTCATCATTCTTATTCATGACGTTGATGATGATAACTGCGTAGTCCTCCCATTTCCCATCAGAGGCCAACAAGTGGATCTCATACATTTTTGTTTCTTCATAGTCCAGTGGTTGGGCAATGAAAATGGCTCCTGTTTCTGGATCTACATCCAGCACTCCTCCTGTGTTTCCAGCTGTGATCTGATACCGTAATTTAGCATTTGTTCCTGTCAATTACCAACAGCGTCAGAAAACACACATTTCTTGAAGCAGACTGATGCTTGGGATGTTGAGAGGAAGTACAAATCATACAATAACTGATTAGTGCTATTATATTTATTTTATTATTTTTATTATTTTTATGATGTTTTAAAACATGCAGCTATGTCAGATTACTTATCAGCATTTTCAGTTCTGGTGCATTCAACTGTAGTTTGTCTACAAAATGTGTCTTTGCAATGCAGTAATTCTGCTTTTACTTTAAGAGGGAAGAAATGGAGTGCCATATATGCATCACATCAGGTGCCCTGTCCAACACTACAGAGTAGATTTACAGCAGTCTAAGTATGAAACTAAAAGTTCCTTGAGTAGGCAAACCCTTCTGCAGTATGTCTTCACCACATTGGCCTCAGCCTCTGACAAAGTGGGCGAGGAATCCAGTGCAGTCAGGATTTACATGCACTTCACAAACACACTGAGAGAACAGTCCTTCAGGACTTGTGCAACAACAAAAGAAGAAGTGTTTGACCATACAATGAAGCTGAATTAGTAGTGCTCCATGGTCAAAAGATGGAAGCATGTACTGATCCCTCTTTCTTTCATGAGCACTGGTTATATACTTACTTTTTACATTATGTGTGGCTGAATTTCTGGCTGATTTGTGGACAAAACAATATAGCTAAAATTCATCATATGCATTTAGGAAGTCTAGATTCAAATTAAAAATAAAAAAACCAAAACAACCCCAAATCAAAACAACTATACTGTCCACAGAGAAAGCAAACAAATCTCACTGAAATCAAGCCTGACTCATTCAAGTTAACTAGGACATTTTTATTGGCACCCATTTGTAAGAAATGATCTGATCTATAAAAAATTTGTATCTGTGGGCAGAGAAATTATCTCCTATCATCCCACATTAATGTATGTCTCCTGAAATAAGAGATTATGCCTCACAGCTCCATTATGAACTAATGCTCATGCCTGATCAGTTCACACTTAAAGAATTTTTAAAACCTAGAGACAAAAAGACATTTCCCTTTCTAACACCACCAAATATGTCTTGCTGAGATCAGCACATGAATATTTCAGACACAGCTGTGGGGGGATTCAATGGCTTACCTTCATCCTCATCGTTGGCACTGACTGTAAGGATGGTGGATCCCACATCCTGGTCCTCATCCACGCTCACCTCGTAGACACTCTGGGCAAAGACGGGCTGGTTGTCGTTCACATCGCTGATGGAAACACGCACATAGGCCGTGTCTGCAGAGACAAGGAGCAGCACACTCAAATACCCAGCTGTGCCACTTCTGTCAGCTGCAATCCCTTAACCTGTCTGCCCGCACGTTAAATGAAGACAAATATGCAGACAATACAGAAACAAACCCTTAGGGTTGTGGACCGTATATATACCAACATTACTCAAAAGCACTTGGGTATCAAATGAATGTCACATCCAATTTGTTTAAACAGATAATACATGAATAATTGATGCCTAATATGGCAGTTGTACAGTGTTTGGTCATAACTTTTCATCCTGAAGCCACAAAGATTTATGTCTTTATTTAAGCAGAGTGATCAATTGAGAAAAGGATTTTCTATCTTGAACATTCCTGCTTCATAATTACTTTTGACTGAATACAGTACCACATGCAGTGCTTTGAGAAACACTTCCACTGCCCAAAGATTTGCATCCTACAGATAACAGGCACATCTTTGCTAGCTAGGAAATACTCTCTAAACTCTAAACATGAAGGCCTATAGGTTTTTTTTTTAATTTCAGAACAAAAAACTTGCTTTATAATCATATAAAATTTATCTTCCAGCTCTGAAACAACTGTTGCACAGATAAATGGTAAAAAAGCCACCACAAAACCAAAACAACAGACACTCTTTCACAAGATGTAAAACAAAAAGGAAATTACCATTTAATGTATTTCAGAGCTTCTGTTTTCAGACACAATCCAGGTAATGTCACACTTACCACAGCCATCTGTCTCTTACCGGAGTTTGGCTTCCCATGCTTTCCAGGTCGAGCTGATTCAGACCCATCCACTGATTTGACTTCCAGAAGGTAGGAGCCCTTCTCCTCCCTGTCAAACACTGAAGCAGTGTATATGGAGCCTGTGTGGGAGTCCAAGCGAAAACTGGTGTAGTCTCTGCCACTGTCATGCAACAGGGAGTAAGTTATCTATGGGATTAAAAAGAAATTGTAAATATATACTTTCCTTTTGTTGAATAGTTCACAACTAAATTAGTACTTAGAGGAAGAACAGTCCCATGTCCAAGTACTTGATCAAGGCCAAGGAAGCTGGGTAAAACTGCAGCTTGAGCAGTCTGGTCTAAAGCCAATTTACTTCCTTGACTGCTGATCTGTTAAAGAAATAAATTTGTCTAATCAGCTCCTGATTGCACTAACACACATTTGTGCAGTGCTTGTGCTGCAGCACTCGAATTCAGCTAAACATCCCAAGCACTAATACAGCAGCCACAGGTGAGGTGCACTGGAACCTGCTCAGTACCATGGAGCATGTTCTAGCCTCTATTATATACGTGTTTTTGTGACTTGACTTCAGCTTGCACTCTTGTTCTAAGGATATATCTACTTTCTGGGTTTTTTTAATCAGCAAGGAATACATTCACTTTGGGTGTTAAGTTGCCATATTTTGTAAGGATTCAGTTTGCAGTACCACATCTTCTTCTGTTAATTTATCCAATTTCATTTTCGGTCTATGCAGAACTTTCCAAACCAGAGAATTTTACAGCAAGTATTTCAACTAAGCTACAGGTAGGCTGTGTAAATATTTCCTCACTGTTTTCTGCCTCACACCTACTAGTTTTAGTTGCATTTTTCACATAGCAACACAGAGAAGTATGTAATTAACTACTTTATTTCATTCTACATTTCCCTATTAGACATCCCTTTTCTAGGCTGAAGATTTGCAGACTATTTAGCCATTGCTCAAACAGAAGTTATTGCACACCTTTCATCAGGGGAGATGAAGGTTCCCACCTTCTTACCTCACCATGCTGACCAAGGTCGAGGTCAGTGGCAGACACCTGAGTGACAAATGTCCCCACATCAGCTCCCTCTGTCACTGAGGCTTCATAAATGGATGAAGTGAAGAACGGGACATTGTCATTGACATCTAGAACATCAAAAAGAGCACATATATAGAAAACTCTAAAAGTTTAAAGGAGGGAGTACAGGATTATACTGTGATATGACTGAATGGCTCACACACCTGTGACATTAATGTAGACCGTGGTGAATGCTGCCAGAGGAACTGCAGCCACGTTCTGTGCTCGCACCCGCAGCAGAAAGCTCTTTGTTGTTTCATAATCCAGTGGCTCAGCTACCAGGATTGAAGCAGAGCCATCATGCCTGTTTGGAGTCAGGTAGAAACGAACTGGCATGTTGGTCTCTGGAACAAGCCCCTCTTCCAGGTTGTAAGTGACACGGGGATCTCCAAGGGGAGAAGTTGCTTTGATTGTCTGCACAGTTCAAAAAGTGTCTGTAATCAACACTTCTGTAAATACAGCAACATTTCTAAAAGCTTTTGTGTGCTGACTCTCCCAGATATGCAGCTACAAAACACAAAACTCTTTTAAAAGCTCACAAAATTTAAGCAAATAAAAATGTTCAGTTACTCTGCAGCTTGAGAGCTATAGACAGACAAGCCTGTCCCAGCCTTACCAAAATTGAGGCATCCCGTGTAGTATTCTCTGGAATAACAACTTCATAGCTGTCTCTTTCCCACTGTGGAGGCTGGTTTTTTGCACTGGTTACAGTTACAGCAAGTTCAACTTTACTGCTCCTATTGCCTCCATCTGTAGCAGTAATCTCTCGAATTATGGATGACTTCTGAACAGTAAAAAAGCTTTCATTACAGAAGGTTTTGATCAAGCCTCCAAAATAAATTAATACATAAAGGCACACTTAAAAAAAACCTACACAGAAGAAAAGTATCTTCAACTGAACTCAAAATATGAAATAGGTGCAAATTTTATTGAAATAGGTGTAAATAGAAAATTCTATTTGCCTTACTGAAGATTGTTGGCAAATTTTGCTATTTGTCTCAATAAACCAAAGCAAATGTCACACAAAATTTAAAACCAAACAGAACCAGAAAACCTCCACTTTGTGGAGCCCCTGAGTTCTTAAGCTCACCTATGAAGAGTTCTTTTTATTAGGTCTATAGGGCTCTTTGATTCATTAAAAAAAAATATTAACAGGATACACCTTCATCAAACTTCTGTGTGTCAGTTACTTAGAAGTTAAATGTCAGTTTTAAAAATACCTATTTAAAGACTGACATCTACAACAATATTTTTAGTTTGAAACAAATTACTTTAAAAACTGAAAACATCAAACTGCTTGTGTAGGTATTTAGAAATAGCTGAAACTGATAAATTTTAGATAACTACATGCATTTAGATAACGACATGAATTATGCTTTCACTTTCCTGAGGGACAGCTATGCTTAATCCACCACAACTAACATATATCAAGTTGGGAATCTGTATCAGGACCAAAATTTCACACTTGCTCCCATTCAGGTTTGCGTCTTGACTCATTGCCTTTTAACAAAGTGGAGTCCTGTGCTTGGGTTCTTGCTCCCCTGCTTATGACCTCAGCCCTCCAACCCTTGGAATTAGCATGCCAAAGCCAGGGAAATGGGAAGTGCAAGTCTCAGGGGCAGTGCTGTAGCTGCTGCTTCCCAGCTGAAAGCAGGGCTTGCTCATATGCAATTCACAGTCGATGAACCCACCAGCTAAAAGCCTTAGACTCATGTTTAATTTAAATAGACATATTGATCCTTTAACCTGAGGGGGTAACCCAAACATGACCTCAGTCCCTCCCAGGATATATTGAAATAGCCAGCTTAAAAGAGAAAGTAAGCACTATACCTGAGATATGGGTTGGTTCACAAACACCCAGCCTGTAGTAGGATTAATTTGTAAATAATTTGGTTCATCATTTGCTATGGAATATGTAATGGCAGCGTTTGAGCTGTAGTCATCATCCCGGGCTGCAACACGCAGGAAGCTGGTCCCAACTTTTGTGTCCTCTCTAAGGAAATCTAATGTAAGGAAAGGATATTTCAAATTGATCATTAATTCCCTAAAGTACCTTGGACATCTTAGTAAGTCGTAAAGAAATAACTGCCATACATTATTACTTTAGTATAACTTTCTCTTCCTTGGAACAATGGCCACAAACACTGAGTATTTTAAAGGGCTGCTATCACTCCAGAGCTCTGGATCACATCTGAACTTCATATTATCCCATTCATAACCTGGAGTTCTTATTTCTTATAAGATACTTCTTTTAAATGTATTTTAAATAAGAGAATAATTGCTCTGTATGAATGACATGGCTATTGTTTCAAGGAGCTTTCCCATAAGGCAGGCCTATGAGCCAAGGCTGTGCTTATTACATCACACATGACACAGAATAACAGCTCTGCAATTCAATAAGCTGAGTGCATCTCTGGCTGCATCACAGATTCTACTGCCAGGAAAGGCAAAAACCCAAAAATCTGAGACATGGGGTACGCTCACACTCAGGGCACTGAAACTCTATCCAATGACTCTCAATTACATTCATAGTGGGTGTTTTCAAATCTGGGGTCATTGTCATTTTGGTCCAGGATGACAATATTTATCTGACATATTCCAATGAGTGGCTCCGCTGCCTGATCTGTTGCTGTCACAGTGATGGGATATTCCCTCTGTTTTTCTCGATCAAATACCTGAACAGTTGTCAGAACTCCTGAAAACAAATTAAATACCAAAGAGTTAAAATTCTGTGCATTTGGCAATATTCTACATGCAGATGTTTATTTTTCTGTCAATACATTGAGATACAATGCAATAGGTTAGGTACACCTATAACATGAACTTCAGGTTCAAGGATACAACCCCAAGATTTAACAATTTCAGCAGCTGATGTTGTACTGCTGAGGCAGATTCAAACTTCATTTTCACTTACATCTACACACAACAGGAATTTGAATTAGAATGGAATTGAAATTTAAGCTTAGAAAATGGAGCTAAGTACCAAACTAAGAGAATGAGTTTATTAAAAAATACTTCTTTTGAAGAGCTGTAAGTACAGCGTAAAGGAATGTTTCATGTCTTTTATTCTCTGGAAGTCCAGTCTGAACTTAGTTTTGGCCTTCCAAGATTCAGTTCCTTTACTTTTTGTAAGACTTCTGCCATCTGGGTAAATCATTTATATGCCACTAGCAGTATTGCAACATAATGTGCCCTTAAAATATGTTTGTTTGGTTTTTAAAAATCTAGTGACAGAAACATACAAGTTACTTCACAGAGCAGAACTTCCACCTTTCAGGGAAAACATCGGTTTTAGTTCAGTACTGGATATGCATGAAACTTAGTTTCATGGAATACTTGTTCATGCAGTTCATACAGTTTATATTTGCTCTGCTGTCAAATTACTAAATGAAAAAACATGAAGTCTGATTTTATCTAAGCCTTTTTTCCATCAGTGTTACAAGGTGGTTTCTCTATGCCATTATCAGTTCTGACATTTGCTTTACCTGTGTCAGGATGAATACTAAATGCTGGTAGGACACCATCTCTGTGCATCAAGCCATATTTCACTATACCATTGGCTCCTTCATCAGCATCAGTGGCTTCAACCTGCAGAACCACAGTCCCTGAAGGCTGGTTCTCCAAGACAGACGCATGTTCCCGATAATACTGGCACTAAGAGAGAGGAGGGAAAAAAAAGAAAGAAAAATTTTAAAAAAGAGAAAAATCAAGGACTTCTCTTACCATTTGATTTAAAGATATACTGGCAGGGAGAAAGAGAAAGAATTATTTAGCTGCACTTGTATTCCCATGCTATGCTGTTAAAGCTTTATCTGTACCATGATTAATTTACAGATTTCTCTTGCTACTTTGTGGTTATATGAACACACAACATGAAGCCATTGAGCATTTCCAAATAATGAAAATACTTGGAGAAGAAGTTAAAGTTGCTTCCAAATGCAAATATTTTTCCATATTTTTCTATATCAGCAAAGGTCTAGTAAAAAAGAGGGCATACACTTGCCCAAATCACAGAATTACTTTGATTAAAAAGAGATTTCTATATAAAGTAACTTTGTCAAGGAGAGGTTACTGAGAATTTCCAAGACTGACATAAATAGTTGCTGACTTTTCAAAATATTCAGCATAGCCCATCAACATCTGAACCATGAGCATCACACTTGAAATTTTTAGATAACAGATCTTTAATATGGATTAACATTCTGAAACCAAATTCAAGCATTTATTTTTTACAATACTTCATTATGTAAGCTAAAACACTCATTCTCTCTTTCGTTAGATACAGACATACAATGATCAAAGGAAGCCTATGTAATTTAGAGAGGTATTTTAGAATATTTTGGAACAAGCCCACTGCCTAGATAGATATCCCTATGGATTCCTGCTCACATATGTCACATGGGATCTCCAAAAGTGTGTCACTTGGCCTCATCCTCGGAAATGCCAGAGATGAGGAGTGGTTCAGGGAGCAGACAGGAGCTCACAGGAGCTGTTCTGCCACAGAGCAAACCCTGAAACCCTTAGGGAGGGATGGAAAAGAAGACAGAACTCAAAGAGAGAGGGAAACAGAGCACCTCTTGAACAGCTCAGCTGCTGCACACCTGCAGTGCCAAGTGTTAAAACATTTATCACACAGTCCAATACCACTGAGAGAGGCTCATACATTTACCTTCTGAAAAACAGGTTTGTTATTGTTGACATCATCAATTTTCACAACAACCTGGGCAGTACTTGTGAGAGGATGGGGCCCTCCAGAGGCGTTATCATCAGTAGCTGTGACATTCAGAACATATTCTGTCCCCTGCAGCTTGGGAAATGGGCTTGAACGAAGTCTAAGCAGCCCTGGAAAAACAACAGGTTGTAGGGGTTTGCTGCATTAACCCATTACCATTATTCTTCTCACTAGTAAGCACAACAACAAAGCACTCTGGCTTACCTGTTCACCAATAAACCACGAGGCTGCTGCAATTTAATTTAGCTACGGTGTTTTTACTGCAGTCCCATATTCAAACAAAATTAAGACATCACAACAGGTTTGTCTGCAGGTATGTCTCAGAGCAAACTGAGACAACAGCCACAACTCAGCTGACCTGCACATAATAGCTTTCATCAATCTGCTGCAGAAACAAAAAAATAAAAGCTGCAGGTGCCATGGACAGCTCAGCTGAAACTACTGCAAGTTTTCCTTCCTGCAGCACAGTCCCAGCAGCACTGAGCTATAGAGGCACAGTCTCAGAAACCTCTATTCTGCTACACTCAGAATTCCCCAGAGGACACACCCTGCTGGGTGGGACATAAAGGCACTGGCAGACACAGGTGTGCCACAAAGGCAAAAGAGACCACAGCTGTGTGAGAGCCTGCAGAAACGGGCTGTCATTCTTTTGCTCCACCATCCCTCCATCCATCACATCTGTTATTCATCAGGAATAATTACAATTGTCACTGCAACAGAGTATTTTCACAGCATCAATGTCACTCAATTTGCCTGCAAATGTACTGTTTTCACTGCAGCACTTATCTTTGACACTTCTCCACTTTATCTCCACATTTCTGCTACAAGAGGCTACAGACTATTCCTCTGACCTCATTCCTGAAAAGAAACTGCTGCAAGCCACTGTATAAACCTTTACTGCTTTATTCAGCAACAAAAGCCCAAAAGTGTTTTGGAAAGAAATGCTAATGTTCCTAAAATTAAGTTTCAAAGACTATAAAATTAATTGGCAAAAAAAGTATAAATATAACTATCCATGATTTTCTGTATTAAAAATGTGGAGCTAATCCTAAGAGATGCTATCAATCAAACATTAAGACACTCTGAGCAAAAAAAATCTGTCTCTTACAAAAAAAAATTTTCAGAAGTGTCAGATATGCTGTAGAAATTAGGCACTTTCAAAACCAGTGTTCCTCTTCAGGTGCCAATGCATCTGTAGACATTTAACTCTTGGAATGTACAACTCTATTTTTAAGTCAGAACGGAAATAAAGGAGCTCATAGTAAATTCAGGGTCACAATTCAACACTTACAAGTTACCTGCAGACCATATTTTTGGGAACATTTCAGAATCTAACATTAATATTGCAAAACCATGCTTGCATTGAAATTAAAATTTCATGTTAAGTGAACTTGATGAAATAAAGTGAAGGAATAACTAAGAGCAGCTTACTCCTTCCTATATATTCAACGCTTCTGCTTTGAAAAAATCTAAGTTCAGATTTTGATTGCAGTTCAAAATACAAAGTAGTTTAAAAGAAGTTAATTAAGTTACTTCAATCCTTCAATGGGATTTCAATTTGTTTGCCTGTTTCAATCTCAAAACATCCTCTTCTGTTTTTTCAACCAATCAACAGCAAATAAATCCTGTTAATTTAAAGGGATATGCAAACTTACTCAGATGTTGGTGTTTGTGCACTTATTTTATTTATTTTTTTCTACTGAGGACACTAATGTGATGAGAACTTTTATTTCTTTTCACGTTTTGAAAGTATGCGACTATTGAAAAGAACACAAAAAGATGTAAAAATTGGCATTTCAGAACAAATGCCTTAAACTGCAAAGTACTCTCCACACATATTTTTTTCTTATGCATGCAGTATTCCTAGGTAAATACCACTGGTCATATGAATGATTTTAGCATTAAATGAAAAATATATTTCTTTAGTTCAGATTTTATATACTTTTGCCTTCACTGAAATAAAACAGTGGCAGCCTCATTCCACCCACAAACACATCATTGTGTGTCAGTACAACAGAGGTAAGTTCAGCCAGGAAATGTTTGCTCTCACCAGCACAATCAGGACATTGACCCAAGCATGGGGTGGGAAAAGCCGCATTAAAAAAACCAGATGCCCAGTTTCTTCTATTAAATGTTATTCAGATACTTGTCTGACATTTTGGAATGTCACACTGTTATCAATAATAACATTCTCTATTAAGTTACTGTCTCTTAAGCTACCTGTTATCTAAAGTAATGCTCTCTATTAAAGTTACTGACTGAAAGCAAACACGGAACAGGTGAGAAAGGTCAATTATACACAGATTTTAGGAAATGATACCATTTAAATAACATTATAAGGGGGCATATGCATTCTTTCCCATCACTTTTTAAAATTAAACTTCAAAGAGAACATATGCTATTCAGTTTTATAGTAAGACCAAATTCAAGGTGCATGACAACAGAATCAACATTATGTCTGCAGCAGCAAAGAGCTAATATATAATTACCTTTCTTGGGGTCAATAACAAAGTTTCCTTTCTGATTCCCAGACAGAATATCATATGTCACACCATCTCCATCAGGATCAACAGCATTAACTGTAGCAATCAGAGTGTTTGGGCCTGCATCCTCAGAAACAAAACTCCTGTAGCTGTTAAAAAACACAAAAAACACATTTATTAATTTAAATAGGATATAATATATAGAGAACCAAGTTTTACAACACCTACTACCTGTTCAAAGGGCACTGCAGAGATTTGTAATTTGCTAATACAATTACACTGATATGATGCTCCTTTGTTAAGCAGTGAAATGAGAGGACTGATCCAACCATCCATGTCTTTCTGCTGTTACCCCCAAAGATTTCCACTACAAACTTCCAGCAGCACCACAGCATTGAAGCTGAGCTGTGCAACAAGACTTGTGCTAAATGCAGAAGTCACTTTTTAAGGGTTTTTTTTTAATTTTAAAAAATGAGCTTCATGATTCACAGACTCCAAGCAAACATTTGCTAAGGTAAAGCAGTTCTCATATAGCAGGTTCTGACACAAGCCCTCAAAAGGCTTTCAGTGCAGTCTTTACCCCAGCAGGACTAAGATGAGAGTGAGATGTGGAGGATATGTGCATAATGTCAGTTTTACAAAAATCTCTGCTCAACTCCAGACACATCACTGACATGGTAAGCTCTTAAGAGGCATTATCAGCCTAAGCTTAATGCTCTCTGGAGTAGAAAAGCCCCCTGCTTTAGCAAAGTCCCAAATATTTATTATTTTATCGGGCTGGATTGAGCATGGGTCAGCCTAAGCATCCAACAGGCCTGTCCACAGTAGATATCCAAAGCTCAGCCCTAAGAATGAACTGCAGCTGGTGGTATCCAACATAATACAGATGCACCACTGGGTTAGAGTGCTTATGGACATGCTGGCCATATGCTGAGAATAGCAAAAATTCTAAAGGAAAAGAAAATGGATGCACAGAAAACCTTTCCCTCAGCTTTTGTTGTCAAGATATGTGTGTTTTCAATGAAACCTTCATAGGAACAGCTTTTCTTCCCCCAGTTTTATACACAATGTAGTAAGAGAAGTAAATTATTCTGCTTTAACTCAGTCACAACCCTCAAGACACTGTCTTAACTCTGCATCTGGAAAGCAAATGAACAGTAATTCTGATAATTTTTTTACATGAAATATGGGGAGAGAGGAGTTCAGAAGAGATCTCTTAAAAAAGAGAAAGTAAAAACTGACAGCATGAAACAGAGTGATAGCCTTAAGCATTTCATAACAGAGATAAAGAATAGCCGTGATGAAAGAAAGCTCATGGCAAGAAATCATGAGTTTATACTGGACTGTAAATCTGTTTAAACAAAGGGCTAGAAGGACAACATCATCAGCTAGACTTGCATTAGACTGCCACAGAACACAACATTAACTGCAAACAGTCTCCCAACAGGCCCCAATTTACATGCATTCACAATGATTCTATTTCATGGAAAATTCCAACTAAGTTCTGTCTGAAATTTACCTCTGGGTTCATAATAGGAAAGACAAGGCAAAATCAAAGTCCAGTTAACCAAAAACTTGAGATAATTTGTATTCCAGGAGATTAATTCAATTCCAATGCCCATCTACACATACACACAACAGTAGCTCCCCTGCTATTGCACAGAGAACCCAAAAGCTTCTTGTGACGGTTTGGTAATTTAAAATAATTTTAATCATATTCTGCAGTAAACCTTTAGTGCAAGATATGGCAGGGATTCTTTTTAAACTATGCTTTCTGTTTCCAATTGGTTTGAGTTGTTTACAGCATCTTAAATAGTATCACTTGCTTCTGTTTAAAATATTAGGGACAGATGGAGATAAATATTCAATGTCTCTGAATAGCAAAATAAATAAATGAAAAATAGACATTGGCAGAAGAGTGAGAAACCTAACCTGGTTTAGCATTTGAAAATATAGAGAGATCCAACAATAATTACAAAAGATCAAATTTCCCAAGCCATATCTCCTAAGCAATGTTTAGAAAAGAAAGGAAGGCACAAGATTTTGAAGCCAGAGGTTATCTTCACATAAAACAAGGGCTGTCAGAAAGCTTTGATGTTTTGTTCAGCTAAACCCCAAGCTTAGTATCACTGAAATCTTTGCCTCAGTTTTGTTCTGAGCAACGCCTACTTTTAAGACTAGAAGGCTGGTGCAGAAACTGACTGGAAATTCCATTACTAAGTCTCCAACATCAATGCAAGTTTATAGTATTTCTGGCATTGCTTCAGATGCTTCTGCGTCCCAACTACGGAAGAAAAGTACTTACAGGTGCTTTAGAAGAAAAAAAAATACATACAGTTTGTAGGGCATGGGACTAATTGAAATTAAGTGAACTCCATTTACTGGCATTTATCCTGTGGGTTTTATAATTCAGTTGTCATTTAGGATTGTGTCATCTAAGCATTTTTCTTTGACAGCTATAAACCAGAGATGCAGATTGCCAACTCTGTGTTTAAATTGCCTAAGCAAAATTCTCCTATGTCTCTGGAGGGGTGATGGCAATAGTCTGTTGCCTTTTTTTTCTACCTGATTTTCTTTAGTGGTGGAGGAGTGCTCCTGAACTGCATCATCTGAAAGTACTGCACCATAGCTTTCAGTACCTACTGGAAAAAATGTAAGTGCAAGATCTATTAAAAGAAGTTTTCTATATACTACTTTTTTATTTTTACTGAGAGTCTCAGAGTCAAAATACCACCCCAGATTTGTCAGTCCAGCTCTCAGCTCTGACCAAACCAAAGCCAGTTTCCATCCTGTGATCAGACTCTCAACCAAAATACAAAAAGCAACAGTAAAAGGTAACAGAATCTGAAGAATATGTATTTACATTGTCTGAGAAAACTCAGGTGCTTCATCATTCACATTTGAGACATGGATCCTAACAGTTGCTGTCCCAGTCTTGGGCTCTTGCCCTTGATCCACAGCCATAATGATGAACTCATAAAGATGGTTCGGTCGCTCGTAGTCCAACCGTGTTGCTGGAAATATAGTGCCATGAGAAGTGATACTGAAGTCTTGGCTCAGGGTGTAATACAGCAATTGGGCATTCTCTTTTGAATCACAGTCAGTGGCTGTCACTATTAGAAAAGAAGAGAAAGACATTGTGTAGATCAAAGTTAGTGAATTGGAATGTTAAGGACATTCAATACTACTGCAGCAGGACTTGCCTTGGCACATGGTGCTTGAAATCATTCAGAAAACTGTGCCGTCCCCTGTGCTTTTTAGTTTACTCAATTTACTCAAAACCAAGTAATTTTTAAAAAACCAAAAGTGAAGTCCCTGGGAGAATTTAGACACTATATCTTGACTTTGCTGGATTTAAAGAGTCCTGTACTATTAAGAATATCTTTCCACACAGAGAAGGGTATTCTCATGTCCACCTGACCTATTCTGCTGATTTAAAATCACTCAGATCACACACTGTGCAATTAAAGATGGAATATTTACATATATTATTCAACTGATGCCCATTATGTGTCTGTCAGATCTTATTCATAACCTACAAAAATCTATGCTAAAAGCACAGTTACCAGAACAGTAACTGACAAACTACCATTAGCACAGGATAAATCACTAAGTAGAACAGTAGGAGGTTATAAAATCCTATTTACTAGGGAAAAGCAGTTTTCCTGCAGTTTAATTTCCTTTTCCCTCTCCAGATTTAGAGAAAGTTTATGTAAGGGTTAACGACTAATACAAGGCCCTTGTACAACTGCTTAATTGACATAAATTTGTTTTATAGCTGCACTTTACAGAGCACCACCATTTGAAGCACAAGTTCTTGGTCTCACTGGGAAGAAGCAATGTCTTCCTATCAAGCATCCAAACAAAACCTCATACAGAACAGTTAAACTGTGCAAGAGGCTTTTAATGCAAGAGAGCAGAATTCCCACAGCAGGCCCACCCAGGACTCTCAGAGACAGGCAGAGAAGGTGAGACAAGGTGTCTATAATTTCTGATCCAGGATCACACTCTTCTTCCAGGAAATGTAGCAAGACTGCTGCTATGAGCCTCCTGCTATAATACCAACTACAACAAAGTTCTGTTACTTCAAAATCCCACAAAGAAAATCTCTTCCCTTTGCCTTCCTTTCCCCCAAAATTGTTTGGGCTGTGGCAGTACTAAATAACTCTGACATGATTCTACAAGGTGCCATTTACCTTCAGGGAGTTGCAACTACCCACACTGGGACAGGTAATTTTGTTTTCTGAACTGAACTCTAACGAACGCAAGGGAGAAAAATACAGTGAACATAATAAATGGTTTCAGGAGCACTAACCTTGGAGAAGTGCAGTTGTCATAGGAACTGTTTCAGGAACACCGACTTTGCTGTAAATCGACTGATGAAATTCGGGGGCACAATCATTCACATCTGTGATTACAACCAAAACCTTAATGGAGAAGAGGGGAATGTTAAACAGCAAAGTGATTCAAGGGAATTACTTCATTGCTCTGGAAATATAGTGCAGAAGAATTTCCCAAAAACATCCTTGAAGTCTTCAGCATCTATTGGATAAGACATTTTTCTTAGATTGCTCTTTTTCTGAGTGCCATTGAAATATTACATTCCAAGATACAAGGAATTGTCAAGTCCCTGACCCTACAGCAATGTTTTCCACTCACCCTTCATCTCCATTGATTATTCCTTATTACTAATTTAAAGGAAAAGGGACCATCTGCTTGCCAAGCACCCTTTTCCCATTATCTTATCTTACAACACTTCTGTGATTTGTAACACTAAAAACTCTACTGCCAAGCATTTTAGCAGTATAAATCTCCAAGACCAAGTTCTGAATTCAATTACAGCAGCACAAATCAGATATAAGTGGAACTGATCCCCAGGGAAGTGGTCACAGCCCCAAGCCTGACAGAGCTCCAGGAGTGTTTGGACAATGCCCTCAGGCACGGAGTGGGATTGTTGGGGTGTCTGTACAGGGACAGGAGCTGGACTCCATCCTTGTGGGTCCCTCCCAGTTCAGGGTATTTTGTGACTCTGGTAAAGCAATAGATACAATTTTGCTTCTAACATCTTTAAAAATGCTCTTATTCCCGTGTCAAGTATGAGTCCACAGCTGCACAGCTGACACGCCCAACAGAGTGTGTAAATGAGCCTTTATGGTGGCCCATCCTGCTGCACTTCATGCAGTTGGTTGAGGCATTCTGCATTACAGGGCAACAGGCAGAGGTGTATTCCATCAAGCCTTACAGAGCAGATATGCATGAACTAGAGATGCTCTCTCAGCTACGGAGGTTTTAGCAGTGTAAAGCAGGTACAAGTTAAACTACATCTAGGCTAAATGTATTTGTAAAATCACCTCGCAATCCTGCTTTGGGTCATATTTTACCATTCTTCATCTTGCAGTGCATAAAAGGGTCAATGGAAACTATCAGGTGGTGTACTACAGCCAGTGATTGTCACACTGACATACTGCTTCCCTGTCTTCCTGTGTCCTCATGCTTGGTCCTAATAATTCTGTCTCCTGTTCCCTATCTTATTTCCTGCAGCAGGAACAAACTCACATGGCATGTTTTTCCTAGCTCAATGAATCTCTGAATTCAAATAACTGTAATAACTTTATTTAGAAATATTTTTGCTGTCAAACAGCTTTCTAAAATACCACGAACCATCATCTTTTAATATCAGTGAATTTTTATTACTTTCTTGTTTTATGAGTTCACTTTGTGTTCTTGATACAGAACAAGTAATTCTTTGGTCTGCCTCTGTTTTAGAGTGGAATAATCTCAAATGTACATCATACTTGATGAAGGTAGAGTAAGACAAAACCTTGTTTGGCTGGCTTAGCCACATCCATTTCTATGTCTTACCAGATAAGGCTTGGGATCTATGATGGGAGACATCTTGGCCCCTCAGAAAAAGCCTTTAGAGCATCTGCAAGAGTGAACTCTAAGACTACCTAAACCAGTCCTCAACATGTCCCCGTAGACAGCAAGACTTTTAAAATGCACAGCTGAACAGCCAGCATGGGGAAATGGGAGCTCCTGGTGAATCTATACAGAATTCAAAAGGATGAAGGAAAATGGAAATGCACAGAGGCTGCCAGAGGGGAAGACCTACCTCAGCAGCACTACTGAACTGCTCCTCGTTCTCCTCTGCTCTGACCAACAGAAGATACTGGTGGGAGTCACTTTCATAATCCACACTGCGCGTTAGACTGATCTCTCCTGTTGCCCGATCAATACTGAACAGACCCCCAGGATTAGTGAGCAAACTGTAGCTCAGGGATTTCTTTTGATATGACACAGCAGTGACTGTAAGAAAGCTGCATTAAAAAAAATAAAAAGAGAGGACTCAAGGACATAATACAACATTCTGAGAAATATGACAAAAGCGATGCATATCAGAAATGATGGTGCAACCCTGTAGGTCTGCTCAGAGGTATCCTCAATGCAGCCAGTGACAGCTGTATCTAAACACCAAATTCAAGCATTTTGTTACACAGTGGTTCTATCACCTTGGGGTTAAACAGATAAAGACAGGATTCTTGGAAGCAGAACACAGTAAGGATTAAAAATGCAGGAACAGAGGATTTAATTTTTGCTGCAGCTGAATTTGCCTACTTCAACTTCCTTCTATGGCAGTGATGGTTTTCAGGCAGGAAACTAAAAGATAAAGCAAGATGAAAAAGATTTGTTTTAATAACAGCACAGTAAGTTTGCTGCAGTCATGAGATCCTAAAATTCCAACAGATAACTACAAAAGGATAAAAGCCAGGCCCTAACAGCAGTGTGTGCTACAGCTTACACTGGACATATATTTTTAGCTCATGTGGCACTATCTTTTTTCCACTGAAGTCCAATGTGTTTAAAGCCTTCAAGTGGAAACACCCACAGTAAGAAGTAAAAGAACAAACTCAAAACTAAGTATTTTAAAAGGATTTAAACCAAAATGCTAATTCCTCAAGTGTCTCTTGCCTTAACATGCAGGTTTTTAAGAAGAATTCCATCTCCCAGGAGAACACACCAACATGTATGATCCTGTGACAATTACAGTCAAAAAACACAAACTCATTTTGTGCAAACTCCTTTTCCCTCCCCTGTGCTTCCATGCTGCTGTCCTCTCACTTTCCTCTGGTGCACTACTGAACCAATGGACCACATTGCTGTAGGTCATTATCTCCCTTTAGTTCTCTCCTGTATTTTCCTGTGATGAGGTCTCACAGGCAGTTTCAGCCAGTCCACAGCTGCATTCCTGCCAAGAGGAATTATTTTGTCCTCCTTCTATCTCCCTGCCCTGGCTACGTGTTCAAGCCACCTCTTCTCTCCTGTCAGCAGTGAAAATCTCAAGGCCATGCTGGGAGCACTTTAACAACCCAGCTGAAAACTTTTTTTGCCTCTTTTGTCTTTGTATCTCCTCGGCTCAGCCTGCCCATGGAGCTGTAGCTTATTGGTGTTACAGGCAGACCAAAGGAAGGGAAAGATTTAAATGCTCCTCTGCTCAGCAGCAGCCTTAAATCAGGCTCTAATTGGGAAACCCTAAACCCAGAAATCCAGTGCACGACAGCAACTCTGTTCTCCTGCATACTTGGGTAATTGGTCCAATTTAAGTATGAGAACTTTAACATTTTAAATGGATTTTCATGGCTATTTCTGGCTAACACACTACAGAAACAGCTTTCACACATTCACTGTGTATATTCAAACCTTTTCAGATGTAAAGACCACACAAAATATTTCATTCCTTTTGGATATCACCAAGTCATGTGACCAGCTGACTAATCTACTATCTAAGGTGTGCAAACTTTAAAATAGTGATAAAAAATAGTTACCAATAATACTGTTATTTTTAATTCTAAACACTTTTGAACCCAAGACTGCAGGCACCTGTTAGACATTACACTATTTTGCAGTTATTAGATTTCTTTTATGCCTGTGCAATTTAATTTTTTTGCAGTTTTAAAGAAAAACCTTGTATCTACTATTCATTTTTTAAATCTTAACAGTCCTTGGTTATTTAAACACTGTAAAACTGAATGTTGCAGACTGAACAGTAACACCACAGATAATACAAATATGAATAACAGCTGAATTGTCACAGAAGGAACACATTGACTGGACAGAAGTAATCTCAATTCAAGTGGAAGACAAAATATTTGCTCGAAGAACAAAACAGTTTAGAAAATTAGACTGAGAATTCAGACGAATTTATATTACAACATTATCTGTGATATTTCAAATGACATGGTTAGACAAAGGATGAAGAAATAAAATTACAAGTTCTGTGGCTAGTTCATTTTTGTTCAGGTTGTCATTGTGATGAAGACAGGAGAGTCATGTTTTTTTCCAATTGTCAATCGGTGGAAAAAGCATTTCTCCAAATTTTACATATAAAATGAACGTATTCTTTCACACAGGTTATCTTTCTTCATGGTGTAACTACTAATTTGTATTCTGCATTTTGTTTGAAAATTAAGTCACAATCAACATCTACTAATCCTTTTCCATATCATTTCAAGAAGTAAGAAAGGACAATTATTCAATACCACTTCTACCTATAAAAGGGTGGCTAAAAAATACATCATCAAACTGTGTCCGGATCACTTCTATTAAGAGACCTAAATTGCCTTCTCACAGTATCAATTCATGATTCAAAAACAATACCAAGGCTTTGGGGAAATCAAACGGAAGTCAAAACGAGGAACACAACCTCACTGCATTATTTTGAGCTGTTACTTACGATTCTCCTTGTGGAGTACTCTCAGGAACATACACAAAGTATGACATGTTGGTGAACTGTGGTGGTCGAAATCCAGCAATTACAGAAACAGAGGCTGGGGACCCTCTGCTTCCAAGTTTATCTGCTGCTAGCACAGTCAGCAAATACTCCTTGTCCCTCACCAATGGCAAACCTGTTGTTTTAATCCAGCCAGTGTCCTTCTCAACTTCAAATCTGTCTTCACCACCTAAAAAGAACAAATCCATAAACTTTTTAAAGCAAAAACGTTTTCACTTGATTAAAATTAAGAGGCGAATATGGTATCAACTCCCAAGCTGGCTTTGGCTTAGATTAGCATGGACACTAAAGTTCAAAAGTTTTTTTAGAACACAGAAATCAGTCATTACATTCATGATTGCATTTCGAAATTACATTTCACTTCTCTGGACAATTATCAGTCTTCTTTATCACTGAATCAAATTGTTTGGGTTGGAAGGGACCTTAAAGTTCACCTCATTCTACCCCTGTCATGGGCAGGGACACCTTTCACTATCCCAGGTTGCTCCACCTGGCCTTGGGACACTTCCAGGGATGGCTGAGGCACAGCTTCTCTGGGCAGCCTGTGCCAGGGCCTCCCCACCCTCACAGGGAAGAACTTCTTCCAATATCCAATCTAACCCTGCCCTCTGGCAGTGCTAAGCAATTCCCCCTTGTCCTGTCACTCCAGGCTCTTATAAATAGTCTCTCCATCCTTCTCTTGTCCTCCAATACTTTGTTGTAGTTTGACCCTTACCAGAAAATACTCTGCTGTGGAGGTATTGTTGCTCCCCTTCTGCTCAGACACTTTTGATCTACTACTAAAGTTTATTTTAAGAGACACAAAAAAATAATCACTGAGTCTGTACTAGCTTTGCACAACTCAGACTTTCAAAAGTTTGTTACAATTAATCAGAAGCATGGCTCATGCAGGAGATAGGTGCATTAACCCTCCTCTCCATCCAACAAACTACTCCTCCCCAGACTGTCTCATAAACAGGCAGTCCCCATTGCCACCCCATTACCAAAGCCTTGGGGACTACTGACTGCTCCAGACCCCATCATCCCCCAGAGACGAATATGGGCAGGAACCCAACTTTGCAAAGAAATCTGTCCATACCACCAGTAAAAGTTGGTTTTTCTCACACACAGAGCTGAAAGTTTATGAACCTTTTGCAGGAGGAAGGGAGAAAAACTTTGAGGATAAATGACAAAAAAGTCGCAATAGTGAAGCACAATACACAGGAATGGGAGGGTTAAAATTTACCTTCCAAGAGAAAATATTCTACAGTTCCATGGATCCCTTCATCTGCATCCACAGCAAGCAGCTTGTACACTTCAGTGCCTCCTGCAGCCTCAGGGGAAACCACAGCCAGGAAGGGGAAGGGCTCCATGGCCCATTCAGGGACGTTGTCATTCACATCTGTCACAGTAAGTGACATGTGCACCAAGTACCAATCCCTCCCTAGTGGTCACAGGAAAAGAAAGAAGTAATTAGAACACTACTTCAGGGCACTCAGAGTAACAGAAGCCTATCAGTACCTGAGTGTGCACTTCCTGCAATACTGTTGGCATGTAATGCAGAAGAACTTGGAGTTCAAGGTTCTTCTGGAATGAACAGCATCCAGACACAATGTGGGGAAGGAATAACCAGCACAGGCACTGCTGAACTGCAAGACTGGGGCCACCCATATCACATTCTCCTAAGATCTCTTCTTAGGAGAAATCATACATTCTTAAATTTTCAAACTTTACCTGTTGTCTAAAAAGTTGTTTGTTTGTTTTTTTTTTTAAGAAAAAACCCATCAAATATTTTGTTTATGCAAAGGTACAGCAACTCTGAACTTTGAAAATTAAATACTTGTTGCCAAAAAATTTTAACCAATCTACCCTAACCCATGATTTGCCCTTCTATAGAGTTCACTGAAATCCTAATATAGTCTTGACTTCTACTTAAGTTTAAATACTATTAAATCCATACAATCAAAATCCAGAACAGCAAACTGCCACAAAATAGAACTATTAAATTTTTAAAAAATCAACAACATAAGATCCTTAAAAATTGAGGAAAAATATATATTATACTTTTACCATTATTGAATAAACCCATGAAATAGAAGAGCTCCTAACAAGTAATAAGCATTAGCCAGGTACTGCTGAAAAGGTGGCAGAAAGGACATGAGATAGTGATGGAGCAAGGGTTTTTTTTAAATTGATAATTATCAGTAATATCACAGAGCACAATATGAATATAACCTGGACCTTCGGGCCACTTTGGCTTCCAGCAGATTGGCACTGACCTTGTAAACAGTTTTGCTACAGAAGCCAAGCTGAGTGCTCCTGCAGCCCATAGCTAATGCCTCTGGCTCCAGGAAAGTGATGCACTCACCCCTTGTGTGGCTCCAAAAGCAGCACAACTGCACTGGCACAGCACTGTGCTCCAGCCTGGAATGTGGCCCAGGTAAACACAGCCAGCTACACTTACAACATGACCTAGCCACAAGTTTAATAATGGATGTAAAGTCAGAATTTTTTAAGTTGACAGTGTTAATACTTGATTTCAGTGTTGATTTATTATTTATACATACATGAAAATATACAGACATGCATTTATTTTCAAAACAGCTCTACAGGAATTGAAACAACATACAAAACGGAACATCTAAAATTACCAGTTTAATTTAAATTTAATTGATAATACTTAGTACTTAAATATAAAGTGCTGCCAAAATATCTAATCTTGTAGACAGTGTTATGTTGCTAAGGAGGTCTATTCTCCCAGGAAGTTCACCTAGGCTGAACTGCTGTGTTTATTCTCCCTGTCTACTGCAGCATGACATCCCTCTCCAAAAAAAAACTATGCTCCATCTCAAATCTGTCCCTTTGTCTGAGGTGTGTATTTACTGACATTATCCCTTCCCTCACACAGAAGCGCCACCTCTTGCAGCTTCAGTTTTCCACACTCAGAAGTTCCTGTCTGCCAGCATGTGACATGTTTAGTACAGCACATCAGAACCTGCCATCTGTGAACAACCAATTCATGAACTGTTGTAAAGAAAACTCCTTGGTGTTGTGACTGGCAAAGTCAAATATAAGTTTCTTAGCTTAGATTCCTGAGACTTAATCCATCACGACCTTTGAGTACATTCTATTTTTACCCAGAAAATTCTCCTACTGGAAAAGTCAGCAGTCACCCAAGACAATCACAGAGGCTTAGTTCACCTTGTAAAAGTGTATTAATTCATCTGAATTTTAAATCTGTGAGTACATGGCCTTTTTTGTTTCTCTAAAGAGAACAAACAGTGTATTGACAGTAACTTGCTAAATCCAAATTAATTTCTTTGTAATTACACCGTGTATGAAGATTCTAATGTTCCAGGAAATATAATATCAGTTTCTGGTAGCACATATGAAAAAACAGTGCCTACAGCAAAACCCCAAATCTAATTTGTCAAACAGTAAATCGTGGAAGTGATCAGTTTCCTGAAAAAGAACCTGTGTTGGGTTTGCCCACTAAACACGCCTTGCACCACTGTAGAACATGGACACAAGCAACACGTGTTCTGACACTTTCATGGAAAAATTCCCAGCTACCATGTACAACCAAGTCTTACAAAAGCTTCCTGACTGTGAGACAACCTGTGTGTGTGGGTGTTATGTATTATTGCACCTCTGCAGACTGAAGCATTGGGAGGCCATTGTAAGGATGCTCAATTCAGCTTCTCTGGACAGATGTTCTTTAAAACAATGCACGTGAAGCCAAAGTTTCCAAAGAGAAACTCGAACTGCCTCGCTATAAAACACAGCTGACACTGAGGTGAGAGCACAGTAGCCCACTCTGCTGTGGCACCTTCCTTGTAGTCACCCAGGGATAATTCCCTTCAGCATTTAGACTGACTCTGAAAGCAGCTGCTTTGCTTTCTCCTCTATTTAGCACCAAAAAAAGCACCAAAAGGAGACGAAAAAATCTTTTAAAAACCCCAAATATGTCAAAAGCAGCAGCCTGAGCATTACTTCTCACAACTATACTAAACAGCACCAGATGTGTTTCAAATAAACATGTCCCATGTCAGAATGCGTGTTCCAAAAGTCCCAGGTCAGGCAGTCCAGGACGCCTGAAGAAACTGCAGAGGAGGAACAGGTTGGGCATTGACCTAAGGCTGAAATATCCCACAGTGACACACAGCAGGGGGGGTTCTGAATGGGCAGTGCTAAATGCAATCAGTGACTCCTTGAACACTCATAAGATTTTAATTAAAAGGTGTCCAAACACCTTTTTGAGTAGATGCAAAAGGGAGGAGTTGATGTCAAAGTTGCCTGTCTCTTCTCAAAGAACAGCTCTGGTGGAAGCTGCCCCATGTTTGTAAATACCCACAGTTAGCCTAGTTTGCCTGGGCGTACTGTGGGCTTAAAGTAGCAGCACTAAATTAGAAGCTGAGTTAAGAACCTTTGAAAATCTGCCCCTGTAATAGCAAGACCTATTGAGGATTTGAATGCTACCTTGGTAACCCTGCTAGGAGGAGAAAGGCTACTGATGTTTGTCCCTCTGGAGTCTGGAAATCATTCCCCGAATCAACCCCTGGACTCACTCTGATGCAAATCCTGCAAGAGTTCCTAACATGCATGTGTTGCTCTACCAAAAAGTAAGCCCCAATTGAAGAATAATTCATTTTTATTGAAGAAGTAGTATTAAATCTGGTTACAAATCCCATCTTTGTCACTTAACCAACGCCAATTCACTGAAAATTAATATGCTGGTACTTAGAACATATTTGTAACTGAGAAATAGTTGTAAGAATACTGTGCAGAAGTGTATACAGACCAAAATTAATCCTCACATGCTCTAGGAAACTTTATGGCTCAAAACTCAAAGGACTTGGGCACAATCCTCCAGGTACTTGTGTTTTAAAAGTTAAGAGACCTTAGTGTCATTCTGGCATCTTGGCAAGACCAAAGCTTTCAGCAATACATTGGTTACCTCTGAAATGTGAATAATCTTAAGAATTTTGTTAGGACAGTCAGCAGGAACTGCAGTGCAGGTAATGGAGGAGACAGGCTTTAAGTGCCTCTCCTGGCCAGCATCCATTTCCACTGCATGTGATCTTACAGATCTTATTGGCATATTATCTTCTTCCATCAACCCCAGACAATCTGATTTATAAGAAAAAATGCTGAATAAATCATCATGATTTCACAGTTAAGGGCAGTCTGGAGGAAAATGACTGCAAGTAAATCTTCCCTAGACTGCATACCATATATCAGAGGGAAAACTACAGCAGAAACACCGAACAGGACTGTGCTTCTCTGCAGAGACCTACAAATGTGACCTGACAACGTGTGGAAACAACATCAGGGTGTCCACCGAAGCATGATTGGACAAGGACTTGCCAGAGGACAACGAATGTGATGAAGAGACTGACAGCAACAATAATGTCTATGTAATATGTGGATGTCTAGCAGGACAATGCATTAAGGATTTCGAAGTACATGCTCATGAACATGTTTTTTTTAAGCATAACTCCACATTCTAATTAGCAGAGCAAGTATTTCATATTTGCTTTATTGTAGTTATCATGACACACACATTACAAAAGGCAGTCTCTTATGTTTTGTGACTAACCCAACTGCTTGCCTGCAAAATGGACCTTAAACCAGACTTCCAACTTATTTTTAATACCCTACATAATATTCATTTTCTCCCTTACTTATGAAAATTATCTGTCCTTCAAGACAGCGGAAGGAAGCAATTTTAGAAACATACACCTCTCTATGGTGTTCAGGTGTCTCAATGCCTCCTTCCATCAAAACATCCCCCATATGTACCTTACAGATATATTAATTATATTTGTGTATCAATATATTAATAGTAACAGTGCATTTTTATGCATCTGCATTCATATATTATGATTAATAGTAGTTTATTAGTAGTATATGTGCAGTAATATTACTACATTATGGGAAAAATAATATGTTACAATTCCACTCAAATCTTAGCAGAAACAGCTTAAAACTGATAATCCTCTGTGGATTTGGGTTAAGTCCTACAAACACACAGAGAGGTTCTACTGAAATTATCTGCTCCCAATACCAGGCCCTGACAACCAGTGGAGATACCTGCCACTACACTCAGCAGTGCAACTCAACCACTACTGAGATCCTAAGTCAGGAATGTGACATAGGCTTCATTTGCCCAAAAACAATTTTCATACTGTTGTGTAACACAATGCCAATTAGAACTGCCTTAATATTAAATGCTAAATATTTGACTTTCAAGCCAGGCACACCATAGATATCTTACACAATGTCATCTATTCAAAAGAAATCCTACTCAAAGAATGGTTCTGCTAATTAGTTTGTTGGCACACATACAGATTTTGCATTTGACAGATTTTCTTCCCTAGCTTCAGACAACAGAAACATTTAAATTGCTTTCTCACAGACACTGAGCAAGAGGAGATAAAACACAAAATGGCCCTCACTGATCATAAACATGACAGCAACAAAACAATGGGACATCTTATGTCAAAAATCAGTATTTTTAAAAGTCATATGGAAAATAATACTTCGCATTCAAAAGGGCAAATTCATCTTTTTATTTAATCAGAAAGTATCTTTCCTCTTATTTTTCTTCAGCATGGAAACTAATGAAAACAGGTTCTGTAAGCAGATTGCTTTTCCCATGTATTTGCAAACACCACTTATTTGCCCTGCACAGTATCAAATCTAAGCCCTCTCTACAGCTCTCTTTTCAATTTATACAGAAAACTAAAACTAAAATTATGAACTCTAGTCCAGAGGTTTTTCCTACTTTAGCTGCTTAATTCCCTATTAGAGTCAATTCGTGTATCATCAAAAATCCTTCTTAGGGCAGCTCATCCTGAAGTCTGCTTTTTTTCTCTCTCTGATATTCCCTCCAGTTGGAATTACTTCCTTTTAACTTCATATTACTGACAAAAGCTGCAGCCCTGAAATTCATTCCCTATCACCAAAATCGATCTTCATAATCCACTGCTGAAACCTCATCATAGGTATCTATCTACAATTGCTTATTTTTCATGCCTATCTGTGGTTGAAAACTGATAAACATAAAGATTATTACACTGCCTTGCTCTGAAATCCAACCATATTAGCTAAGGTAATACACTAGTTGCCCCAAGTTTCTGCTTACAGGAAATATATGATATGTCATCACTCACAATTTTCATCCTTTGGGAAAAAAAAGAAAACAAAAAAATATTAGGTAACTTGCTAGGAAGTTTAACCATAGTAAAAATGGAAATAAATAGTAATGAGTCACTAAAAAAATGGAGAAAGAGTCTCTAAAACATCTAAACAGCAAAAACAACAACAACCACACAAACAAAAGAGGAAAAAGCCTTAATACTCATATACCGTGAAGACCAGGTTACACTTCTCATGGTCAATTTAAGATATATAGAGGAACTTAGGAATGGAAAGCCCTCTCAAAATCATGACCCTCTTGGGTCCAAGTTAAAGACTTGTCAAAATTGAAGAACATGCTGAAAATTACAAAAAGCAATCAGGTATCTTGATGGGATAATGGTTCTCTTCTGCTTTAGGTTCTGTAAAGGTTTACTGAATCCAGGTTTATCTGAAAAAACTCTTTTCTGATCTTCACCATTAATTTTCTGGGAAGGGGGTTTAACATAAAGTAACACAAAACAGCTCCTCCTACCTGGTATTGCAGCTGGTTATAAAGATTCATTATTGCAGAGAGGTATTGCAAACTGATAAATCCTGTCATTTCATACAGCAACTAGAAAAAAATATTCCCCACCTACCAACAATCTAACACCAAGGATGGCAGGAAGGAGGCAAAGGCTTTATTACTTAATCATTCAATTAACAGCAACTTTTGAAGGCTCTTCTGGTTAAACCAGAAAAATCGTTGAAAATCGTGCCTGCTGAAATAGTCTGACTGCAATTTCAAATACTCTAGGTCAGAGTTGCCTCTAAACCCATCTCTTTTCGCCATGTCAAATTAAAAAAGATGCTGTCAATCTGTGAAATCCAACGTATTCTCAGACTTCTGATTGCATTAGGATTATATGAGTGTCTTTTCTCTCAAAAATCCAATGGATAATTCTATAAGACGAGACTTGAAAATAAAATCCTTATATTCATTAAAAATGTAGGCTTCTCTGCATCAGTGTAATTGATAAAACTGACAATGCCAGACATTCTGATTTAAAAAATCTGACAATAGAGAATATGTAGTTGACTGAACATGTCTCTACAATTGTGGACAAACATTATTCATTCCTTGAACGTACTGAAGGAAGAGGTATTATATTATCATGATTAAACAATAATGGGTGAGAAGCTAGGTTGCTCCTGGCATTTTCAGGTCATTACAATTTATTTTAAAAAGGAGATTATGAGAGTGTTAAAAGTCTTGCAAGCCTTGAGGTTACTATTGCTGTTACATACTGCCCTATATCCATCAGCAAATTAAGTATTCAAGCTGGTATTTTTCTTTATGGTTTTGGGGGCTTTTTAAAGTTGCTTCCACTTCTAAGACTCTTACCTTAAATAGACAAATACTTTCTTGAAAACTCAGGGGTTTTTTGTTTGGGTTACTGCAATTTAAATATTTTGGAATCAGTTGAGAGGATATTGAAGTTTTGAAGACTCTTTGCAAACATCATACTGTGCTATTTAAAAACCTCACTCTATAATATCTCTTCATGTAAAATATCTACTGACATAGAGTTTGGGAAGATACATTTTCAGAAAAAAATCTTAATGCCCTAAGCCTCTAGCTGCAATCAGGAGAAATCTCTTTTCCCATTTTCATACCATAACATGAGATAAAAGCTACTGGTTATTGTACCCAGTCCTAGTGTATATCCTTCAAAAAAATAGGACAATTATGCACAAACATTTCTCTACTGTCATTTCTGAAAATTCCTGAGGTATGTGATGGGCTACTTTTAAGTACAGTAGTTTGCTCATTCATAAAACATAAACCTTCTAAAGCGATAACTTTGATGGGCTCAAGCTGGGGACAGCCCACGTTCCCTCCTAATATGCCTCATCTTTTTTGCAGATAGAATAATGACAGTCTGGCATGTCTCTGCTCCTTACCATCATATGGCTTTCAAAATAGAAGTTAAAGCAAACCAGAAAACAAAAGTAAGGAAAGCATCAGAGGAGCCCAGTGATCATGGCAGAGAGGATATTAACATAAATAACCAATTGAAAGACTTTAAGGTAGTAGCCATGTTATCAGGGACCTCCCAGTGTGGCATCAATCTTCTGAGGGTGGCAGGAAGGGAAACCAAGCACGCCCAGATGTGGAATAATGACTGCAAATTAATAATCACAGCAGACATCCTTAAATAACAAAACATGTGTCTTAATGAATTACTATTGATTGCCAAAAAGCATTATCGTAAGAAGAGAACTTGGCTAAAGCAGAAGCAGCTACTGTGCCACTGTAAGATGGAAGTTCTCTTTAAATTTTCTTTAGAATATCTTGGGGAAAATCTAGCTTGTTTCTCTGTAGTTTTTCATGTGCAAGGAGGGGACAAAAAAAGGAAAAAGAAGAGGTAGAAATGCCACCACAATCAGTAGCCTCACCAACAGAGCCTGCTGTATTTCCTTGGTACATCATGGAATCATAAAATGATCTGCGTTTGAAGGTCATCTCATTCCAATGTCCCTACCACAGGCAGGGACACCTCCCACTAGACCAGGCTGCTCAAAGCCCCACCCAGCCTGGCCTGTATGTTCTATAATTTATTAGTTCTATCAAATTGTCAAATTCATGCTGAAATTTAGTTAGATCTTAAGAAAAAAATGGGGGAAAAAATAATTTCTTTTGCAGAAACTGAATGTTTAAGATGATAAAGAGCCAGAAGATCTAAACAGCTTTGGTGTTCAAGTCACAGCAGTCTCACAAAGATATTTTTAATCTGACTGCTTGGAATAGAAAGATAATTTCAAAACATTCAGACTGATCAAACATCAAGATGGTGCTCCACAGCTTCCTCAGACATTCCTTTCTACCACAAATCAGGAACATTCCAAGCCTGTAAACACCCATACCTGTCTTGAATGCACACAGGACATACATTTTCTTTTGACTAGATTGCATGAAACCTACTGCAGTTTAATGAAACCCCTCTGCTGGGTACTAGATGATGATTTCAACTTAAGCTCAGCTTGAAGTGTAACTGTTAACAGCTGTAATTCATGAAAGAGGCAATAAGAAATGTAAAAGACAAAACATCACCCAGAAGCTACTTAATTCTTAAGGATGATCGCCCCAGAATCAATACAGCCAGTAAGGGACTAAGGCCCCAGATAAAATTAAAACAGATGATCCTTGATTTCCAAGCATGAAATCCTTCAAGGTGAAAATATTACTAAAATTGGTATCTCCACTCTCTGTGTTGATTTAAACTGGACAAATATATTTAAAATAGAGGTGACTGCTGTTAACTGTTGGAAGGCACGTCAAACATCACCCTCAGTGAATCCTCTGATAAGGAAAAATGAACGACAGGAGATTACAAAGCTAATGCCCATGGATCAAGTAAGGTCAAGGGAGCTTGAGACAGCAGGATTAGAGAGGCGGGATCTTTAATGCACTTCCCCCAGCACTAATGGAATAATAATGGCTCCTTCGCAAATTAAATGCTACCCCATGTTGAAATATTAATGTGTATGACAGTCTAAGAAATTTTACCTTCTGCTCACTGGGTAAAAACTTAAAAGAGCATTATGCTTTTGTGAAGAATAAACTGTGCCCCAATAAATTGAATGGGATAGAATCCTGAAATGCCACAAAAGATGTGACCATAGCCATCAGTCCTTCCTTCCTGAAGAATATAACCCAGGGCTGAGTGATCAGTGAGGTCACTAAAGGAATCTCCTGCTCAAGGACCATGTGCCAAAAAACATGATCCCTGAAATTCTGGAGTTCTATTTAGCATTTCATGGCTCAAACTAATGTATGAGGTTTTCCTGGTGTTTCCCATTGGTTTGGGGTTGTAAAGTTTGTGTTTTGGTTTCTTTTCTTTCGCATAAAATGTTTGCTAATTATAAAATGTGAAGACTGCAGGGCCATACTTCAATATCAAATGTTTTCAGCTCTCAAGATTGGTATTTCTGTCCAACATCCAGGCAGAACCTCGCAGCACCTTCCATTATCTGAAGGAGCCCGCAGGGAAGCCATAGGGACACCCTTTCTCAGGAATTGCAGTGACAAGAAAAGGAGTAATGGGTACAAAGTGAAAGAGGGGAAATTTAGGTTAGATATTAGGAAGAAATCTTTTACTGTGAGGGTGGCGAGACACGGGTACAGGTTGCTCAGGGAGGCTGTGGATGATCCCAGCCTGGCAGTGTTCAAGGCCAGGCTGGGTAAGAGCTTACCTGAAGCTGAAATGCCAATCAAGGCACGGTCTCCTCTCTTGTCCAGGCCCTGAAACTCCTCCTCCTCCACAAGTACAGCAGAACTCATTCCATTAAGAGAACTTGGCACTATACATCCAGATTTTTCTGTTGCTGCTTTCTGGTGACTAATTACTGACTCCAGAAAACAAAAACTATGAAAACACTAAGTCTACAAAGTATCAAATAACCACAGAGATACACAGTGGTTTATTAACAGAACTAGTAACATACTATTTCCTCTACAGCTGGCAGTTAATTTTACTATAGCAGTAAAATAGCCAAAATTGTTATTTCAAAGGATAAAAAATGGATTGTTTTGGGCATCTACATTAAAAAAAACCCATGACGTTTATAATCAAAATACATCCAATCACAAAGTAACCACAGCATGTAATGCACTGGTAATGACAATAATTATAGTAGTAATTTGTGCACATCACTACCAAAAATCTTAGAGCTCAACTGCAGCTTTGCCAAAAACACTCCACCCTGAATGCTGAACAGTTGTTCATACTGCAAAAGTCCCTCAAAGCTACCCCTGACACAGGAAAACATACACCAGCACAAGGCCTATGGTCTACTAAGAAATACTCCAGGCTGGGAAGAGTGAGTGTGTTACATTGGCAGTTACTTGTCAAGCCAAGTGGAGCGAGCTCACTTAACTCATACCTTGAACAAGATGCAACTCAGAGAGAGAAAACCCTTCCTTTTCATGAACATGTGGAAGATACCTGGATATTGAGATACTAAAGGTCTGTCTGCATCTGAACATCTGCCCTTGACACACTGCTGTGCTGATCATCCAGGACAGAATTGAGAGGAAGCAAACAGAAAAGTATTCAAAATTCTAGTTTAGCTAAAGGGGAAAAAGTCAAACAAACATACAGCCTGTTACAGTACTCCTCTGAAAAAAGTTAATTCAGGAACAGGACATCTCCTACACAGTCCCATTTATGAACTAAAGAATGGGGGCTGTCACAAACTAGGAAGAAACTGCTCAGTGTTGCCTTATTACCATATACCATCTTGCTACTATTTTGAGAATTGTCCATCAGGCAAAATCCTAGAGATGCATCAGGACCACTTGTGGCACAATGCATTTAAGCACTCTTTACTACTTTAGGTAATGAAGTGTCTATTACAAGTGAATCACAATAAACTACATAGAAAAGATAAGGGAAAAGAGGGTACACTTTATATGTTGACGTATTTAAACATCTTGTCTTATCCTTGACATCACTGCCTGGGTTGAAGAAGAGAGTAATGACAGAATTAATGATTGGTTCATTTTCAGTTCTCAGTTACCAGGCAGCAAGAATAGGGGAAAGTGAAAAATAAATACTGAAGGAATTAATACAACTTTCTACCACTTGAACATAAATAGATATCTGATATCATAAGGTCTAATCCCAGAAAACCACAGCTACTGGAATGTTTATGGTTATGCAGAATGTAAGATAGGTGAGCACAGAAGTTAAATAAACTGGAGAAAGAGCCTGAACTTTCACTTTTATTTACAACAAAATTCAGTATAACCATCTCCACACGTTAATTCATCCTGAAAGTTCAGTTTTGTAAATACTGTGTTTTCTCCTGGAGCTTTTGCAATATCCTACATCTATTTCAGATTAAGTAAAACATGTAGTTATGCTAGGCATCTTTCTCTTTCTCCTACCCCTTGCTTTGGGTTATCTTTTCTCAGATTACTGCAGTTTGGATTGCGAGGAAGGAGAGAGACAGAACTTTCTAAATCTGTTTCAAAGTACTATGTTAAATGCATTTTAACACCTTTAAAATAAATATGTAAGCAAGCATTCTGCAACTTGAAGGTGTTTTGAAGGTATCAAGTCATTACTAACCCTTTACTGATAAAAACAATAGTATTAATAGGACGTATTTTGAATTTAGTCTCCATTAAACCCTGAAACTTAAAATCCCCACTATCCAAAGAATGGCATTTGGATTGTCCACAATTACTTACTGTCTACCTAATCTCAGAGTCAGAACTTAGTCCTACATATTTCTTAAGAGATTTATTCCCTTACTACTACATACTACCACCAGTAATTTATCAGGCTAGTGGAAAATGCTCTAAACTACTTAGGGAAACTACATGATGGTAAAAAAAAATAAATCCCTGAAATTAAGTTAAAAGTTGTTTCAGATTTTTTTTAAACTGCAGTAGCAAGCATTGCTTTGGAAGTGAAATCTCAGGCATGACAGAATGACAAGCTTTGTTCCAGGCAATCTCAGACTTCTATATTCAGACTAGATAAAAGAAAAAACGATCACAAAGGTGAGACCAGCAGTAACCAGGGGCAAGATTAGCTACCACTTTTCTAACAACGTCTTCTTGATCCTGACAGAGGGAACTGTGACACCAACAAAGGGCTGAAACTTGAGCTACATGACAGAGTGGGTGAACATCCCAGCAGCACACTCAGATTGACCCGATGGATTTTGTCACCGCCTCAGAGTAATGACATTCCTCTTGGCAGGTAGCCTTGCTCAAGACAGAGTAGCGGGGGTAGGACACAGAAAGTGCTGTGTTTTGGAAATTGATCTATCAAGCTCTTGGTTTGCAGCCAAAGCTCAAGCTGGAACACAGCACAAAGCCAGGGCAAGTGACTGACACCAACACGCGACAGAGACAGCCACGACAAAACCCCAGAGAGAAGGAGAGAAGGATCTGAGAGTCGCTCCTCAGGACCCGAGTGAAAGGAGCTGCTGATGTAGCCAGCTTCACAGGGGGAAGTATCCATGTCACTGAAACTGTCAGCCCTAATTAGAACCCTGCAGGCATCCTCGGGGATTTCACAGACACCAAGGAATAAACTGCCTCTCACTCCTATGGGCTGCCCCTCAGTCAGAAAACAGACGAGATAAGGGAAAGGAATCGCGTGGGAAGCTTTTCATCTCTCCCGCCTGCGCTGCTCTGTGGCTAAGGGAAATCACTCTGAGCAGCTGCACTGCTGAGAAGTTAATCGTTTTCACAACCACTAGAAGACATATAATGCCAAACCTTTCCTAAACCTTTCCGAGATGAAATCAGGCCAACCAACTTATTTCTTCTGATAAGATTTTCTCCAGAATACTCATTCTGGGCAATCTCGGGAACAGTGTTACAACCACAAGTGACACGAAAATTAAAAAAAAAAGAGACACGGTAAATGCGCAGAGATATCCACCATTCATAAATTAAAAATGTGCTTAAACTAATCTGTATTTTCACAGGTGAAAAATATTAACCAGGATGACAATTAAAAAGGAAAAGAGAATTTTAAAAAGCAATATGTGTAATGAGTAAATGAAATTAGCTATTCCATTTGAGTAAGAGCTTGTGCAAAATGACAATTTAAGTCACAGGCATGCCATTTTAATGGTGCACATTGAACTCCTCAAATATTTTTTTTAAGTAACAGCCACCTAAACACAAAGGCTCCAGTCCTGCAAAACCCCACATCATGCTTGTGAGTCAAACATGCTCAACTTTAATAATGAGTAAAAACTCAATGGATTCAGATGCACACTTCAAGTTAGGCACTTACAGGATAAGAGCTATGGGGAACACGTTAATAACAACCACCTGTGTGTAAGAAGCTTGGTGTACCTAATATGCTGTGCCTCAACCACTCACTAACAACTAAGAATTCCAACTAGTAAAACAGTTAAATTCTGCTAAACACTTTACTGCTCCAAGCATTTGCACATAGCTGTACAGTCCACTTTCCCTAAGCTACATTATGCTTCTTGTCATCTCCACTGTTTTAGTAATAATTTCCAGATTTAAAAAACCAAAACTACATTCCACAACATAACTGCATATAACACCTGATACTAAACCACCGTTAGGTGTTTGTTGCCACTTGGGGACTAACTGGCCTCCGACTCCTGATGGGACAAGACCCCAGCTTCGTCTAAGATTTTGTCCAACACCCACCTCGGCGCTCCTGGACGCGGACGACGAGCTCCCAGGCGGCCACCGCCTCCCTGTCCAGGGCGGCGCGCAGCGTCACCTCGCCGCTCTCTCGCTCCACGCGCACCGGCGACTCCTCGACGGGCGGCGACAGCAGCTCGAACCACGCGGAGGCGAAGCGCGCGGGGGCCAGGGTGGCCAGGCGGGTGCCCGGGCGAGCGTCCTCGGGCAGGGCCAGCGCCAGGGGCGCGGCGGGTGGCAGCGCGGCCCGGCGGCGGCGGCGGCGCGGCGGCGGCGGGAGGCGCTTGGGCTGCGGCAGCACCTCCAGCTCCAGGGGCTCGCTGAGCAGCGCGGGCTGGCCGCGGTCCCGCGCGTACAGGCGCAGCGGGATGGGTGCGCGCAGGTGGAGCAGGGAGCTCACCAGCACCACGCGCCCGCTGCGCGGCACCACGAAGAAGTGCGCGCTGCGCGGAAGGGCGAAGTAGCGCAGCTCCGCGTTGGCCCCCGCGTCCGCGTCCTCGGCCCGCGCCTGCCACACCTGGGACTTGAGGGCCAGCGTCTCCTCCACGCGGAGCTGCGCGGAGCCGGGGCCCACGAAGCGCGGCGCGTTGTCGTTGTCGTCCAGGACGCGCACGGTGAGCGCGGCCAGCTCCGCGGGCGCGGCGCCGTGGGGCGAGCAGCGCTTGCAGCACAGCCCCAGGCGGAGCGAGTACAGCGCCCGCGCCTCGCGGTCCAGCGGGCGGCGGGTGCGCAGCCACACGCGGGCCGTGCGCGCGTCCAGCGACACCTGGAAGTGCGAGTGTCCCTCGCCCAGCAGCTGCAGGTGCCAGCGGCGCCCCTGCACCTTGGCGCACCAGGGCTCGGGCCCCAGCCGCGTCAGGGGGATGCTGAGCCCGCGCACCCGCGTGCCCGCCGGGCGGTTCTCCGCGACGTGCCCGTCGAACGAGGGTATCCTGCGCGGGGCGGCGCGGGCGGCGGCCAGAGCCCAGCACAGCAGCAGGCAGCCGGCGGCGCGCCGGGCTCCGCGCCGCGCTGCGCGGGGGCCCATGCCGACTGCGAGCGGCGGCGGCTGCCGGGCGGGTGCGCTCCGCTCCGCTCCGCTCCGCTCCCCGCCCTGCCCGGCCCGGCGCGGCCCGGCCCTGCCCTGCCCGCCGCTCCCCGCAGTGGGCGGGCGGGGAGGGGCCGGGGCACACGGGGCCGCTCCCGCCTCCACCCTGCCTTCCCCCGCTCCGAGTTCACGCCGAACGAACCGTCCCGTGCGCCTGCTTTAGGATGTCCCCGCTGGGTGAACTGCTCAAATTACCCCGCTGATGTAATGATCTACCCCTCGCTTTACCTCCTCCAGGCCGCCACCTTCCACAGCAGCCAAGTTCTTCGTCTGCTCGCCGCGGGCATCAGCGCACAGGTGATGTCCTGCAGTCTGTCACATGTCAAACAGGCTCTCCCAGCACTCGGATGTCCCCTGAAAACATTTTAGTGTTGCTTTCTAGACAGCTCCCTATTCTAAAATGCTCTCAGCTTGTACTTGAGCGCCACCACTGATCTAAAATCACATCTTTAGTCACAATTAATCAGTTCCCTAATACCTCACAATTTGCAAAAGTAAAAAAAATTATTGAAGTGTAGCTTGACTAAAGAATGTTTCTGGTGATAACCATAGAGAAATATAATCCAACATTTATTTACCTGTGTTGAATTTTTTTTGAGTAAAACTAAAAACCCAATAAAACTAAATTTCACCATGTTATGACTACATAAATCAGGGATGTTGTAGAAAAAGTTACTAGATTATGTAATTCCTCTTCAAAACAGATCAGTGCTTTCAAGAATAAAGTCAAACACAACATAAAATGAGAATTGGCTGTGTTTATGTAGTACATGAATCATTTAAGATTAAGAATCATTCTGAGATTAAAGAAAAGCAAAAAAAGAAAAGATACTCTATATTAGTCACATTACTCAAATTTCATGAGACTGAATATTGTTTACATTTCTTATAAAACAGTACATATCCCTTATATATCCCACCCAAGACTGTAAAAAAGTTCATTAACACAATGTTGTACCTTCCTGTAAGCCTTTTAGAGAATCTGGTTGCCTTTTTGGGGAATGGGCAGTCCAGGATCAAGTAGGAAGCCTATGGATTTCAGTACGAAAAATCCAAGTGCTCTGCTATTACCAACGGGGAGTGACCTTCTCCATTTCATCCTGCAAGTAATTAAGGAGATACAAATCATCAGCTTCACACATTAATATATTCTCTCCATTTATGCCTCACATTGGAATGTCTGTATAAAAGCATCCTTCTATATGGGATGTTATCTTTGTGGGGGCTTCTTTTTGGTCTTAAAATAGAAAATTTGTGAGATCTGTGGATTATGTACAGAGCAAAGGACAAAAAATAATGGAATGGGATGAGAAGAACCTATAATCTGGTCACAAATATTTCCATGGCTCCAAAATAAAAGGAACTTTTCCAAGGGTTTCCTAACTAGTAGGATACTATGAGGAATATACAACTAGTGTTTGATCAAATTTTGATCAAATCACTTGGTGAGATCATTTTAGTGAGTTGTGTTTTCTACACCCACTAGGATTTCCCTCTTTAAAAACCTGTAAAAATATACCAGGAACAGTACTATATTCTGCATCAGAAATTCAACAGATTTATTTTAGCACATGTAGTTCTAACAGACTAAAGATGAGCCTCATTCTTGATTTCAAATGCAGAATTCAACCTACATTATTCTAATCAGCATATAGACAAGAAACTGGGAGACTGTACAAGTTTGGGTTATCTTGGTTTTTTTTAAATAGAGACTTTATACCATTGTTTGTTAAAAAAATAAAAGGATGTTGATTTTTATAGTTCACTGCCCTATGGTAATCGTAGACAAATACTTCAGACTCTTTAATCCTATTACCAACTCTACAAATTAGTGGGAATCTGAATTGGTGCCCTGGATATTGTATAGTCAGAATCCTTCTGACTTCAGTCCATCTCCAGAAATCCTGACCACGGTGGCTTTACAATACGAGCTCCTCAGGTCTTCTACTTCCCAAGTTTGTTGAGATCTAGAATATAATAAACTTTACACATCCTTTGCTTCCTTTTCCCGATTGTTGAATAGCACTCTCTGAGGTCCCATCAGGGTTCTCTGAATGTTCCAGACCATTCTCCCATTTACAAAAGCTCCCTCTATTTCTATTACCCCTAAATTTGGATTTGTCAAGATGCACCACTTCTTACATTAAAACAAGAATTTTTTTCTTGGTGCTGCCTTGAATTACCTGTGTGCACCTTTTATTATAGTAGCTTGAAGTTTGGCTCTTTTATCTCTGTAAAATCCAGGACTTACAACCCTCAGGGTACACACACATAGCTGAGAATAAATCTCCTGCCCAGGCTCACAGGCTGCACAGATCCTTGCAAGCCTGGAGTGCAGGTGAGCATCATCTCCAGAGATCTTACATGACCACAGATATCTCCTGGTCACACACAGCATCAAGTACAACCAACCTGCTGGTTACTGATGTTCCCTGTGTGACCAGGTGATGGCAAGGCCAAGACAAAATCATAATCTCTGCCAATATTATGAATTCACATTTGGAAATTACTCAGTCATAAGATATAAATCTCTCTGGTTTATATATAAACATCATTTTTTAAAGAAAGATCATAACAAGCATTTGATGCAGAATCTGCAGTTTACAAATTAGAATTCCTCTGAAATATGAGCAGGAAACATTCTGAGGAAAATCTTGCCTTAACCTTATGGGACTGCAGTGCCAATATTGAGGCAGGAGATAAGAACAAGGCATTCTTCCTGGTTTACATATACCTTGTAGCTGAAGAGCAGGATGGCTTAGGGAAAAGTGGGACAATCAACTTTGCTTTTGATCAAAAGGCAAAAATGCCTGAAGCAATGAGTGCTCTTGACTGCCACATATTCAATAGCTGGCTCTCCAGGAGAAAGGGGCTGGAAGTCCCCTAGGATCTTTTACTATAAATAACTGTAAATATATAACCATAACAGAATTAATTGACCCCTCTGGAGCAAGATGTTGTGTATGTCACTGGGTGCACCTGACAGACATTACTCTCAAGCCCAAGTTTAAACCTTCAGGAAGAAGGCTCTGCTCTGCTGCACATCCACACAAAGGAAGCTCTTCCTACACTATTTACTCCCCACTCAGGATTCTACAAGTGTCTTGGCAAACAGCTCTGCAGGATCCAGCCCAAAGTGACACAACAGCCCCCGTGTGATTTTAGATGGTTTGTACATTGTCACTTTTATAACAACACTTGTAGCTCCGTTTTCTCAAATGCAAGTACAAGTGATAATCCTTTCCTGTATAATTTTGCAAATTAAACCTAAATTATTCAGAAGTACAGCTGCTGTTGTCTAATCCTTGCTAGTTCTTTTTATGCAGCTTTCTCTCTATAAGTCACAATTTTTTCTTGGAATCTAGCCCTGAAATGAGTGCAAGAAACACCTTCTGTAATGCTAAAAGAGGAATTCTTCCTCCAAAAGGGAAAAGCTAGTGACATTTTCAGTATCTTTCAGTATTTTATAACAATTACTTTCCAGTTTATTTCAACCAGCTGGAAGACCCTTTCTGCTGTTAAGCATGGTGTGCTGTATTCAAGTCCAAGAAAGGTAGAACAAATGTTTTAATTACAATAATGTACCTAAATGGACATACCTATGCAGCCAGAAACACCTCCAACATGACTTACAATCAAATTACAATTAGCTATATGGCCATATCAAAAAGTAAAACCTGAGGTGTGTTGAAATCAGACAACACAGTCACAATCAATTGTCACTGAATCACACTCTGAAAATATACTCTGTTTTCCCTGGCTGGTGCCTTACTGCTTACCAATATAAATTCATTATTAATAGTGTCAGTAAACAGTTTGAAAACCTTTACAGTAAAGCTTTTCTTAAACATCCTAAGTTTTCACATGATAAAGTTTTTCTATTAACCAGAATTTTGACTCGTGGCTGACACAGAAAGGGTTGTTCAACATTTTTTTAATAATGATTTTTGCATGACTTTATCCTCCTCTCTAAACACTCATTTTTCTCAAAACTATGTTCCATCCCCATAACTGCCTTAATAAAATGTCTATGTGAGAAGCAGACTGCTGTTTTCACATTCAATCCATAAAACACAACAAATACATACGCCCAATACTAAATCTTAGTAAACCTTGATCCATTTTTTTTAAAATTATTTGTATACATGCAGTAAACACAAAGAATCCATTCATCCATTCCTATTTACAAACACAGTTCTCCATAACTTCAGTATCTTTTATTTTGGTCATCACATTTCTCTGGGTGTGAAACCCAGACTATTTTCACCTCAGCAAAACCAATCAGAAGAACAATTTACATTGTCAGAATGTGCAGATTTGGCAAAGAAAATGTATCTAATTCCATTCTGCCCAGTTTCCAGCAGAGGCCAGGCAGGCTTCTGGTGAGCTGCTCAGCATCTGGCCCAAAGGGCTGCTGAGAAACCTGGTCTTCCAGATTTCCCAGTTCTGGGAAGCACACGATTGGACTGCAGCCCTATGGCTTGGGATGTGAAGGCTTCCAGGGTCTGGAGCAGGCAACTGCTGCAAAACCAGGGACCCACATCTGCCAAGGTCAGTCGCTCTGAAAGCCACACACGGACTGACCTAGATCCAGTGCCCAGTGTCACACTCCTCCATACATTTCTGGGTTGGAGTGGAGTTTGCTCCTGGGTAGAAGGAAGCAAACTTTGAAGTAACACACATCAGCACATTTAACAGAAAGGTACTTACAAGAAGATTTTATAAACAATCCTTTGAAAATAACATTTGTTTAAATAACTACAAACAGTCTGACAGTACCACTCACACTGGTGTCTATGTTCATTTGAGGTGTCTTTTACTGTACATCACAATTAGCAAGTATGTCTGTCAGAACAGTTACTATAAGAAATATTGAGGTTTAGTCAGTAATAAAGAATAATATAATACCGACAAGGGCAGAAACCATCTTTAAAGTAATTATCTCATCTTCATCTTTGAAAATTAAAGAAGCTCTACAGTGATACAAAGCTAAACTAATATTCTGATTTATCTAACATACACTTACAAGCTCTTACATGTTAAAAATATTCAAGCATATTAACTCCAGAAATTTGGAAACCAAAGCTTATGGGTGCTGTACAGAGGATACAGAGAAAATATTATTGTTTGTGCAGCCCAAGGAATCAGTGAGGAACGATGCCTCTGTGAAGGAGTAATCTTTCATGTAATATGAAAGTGAGGTGAGACAAGCTGAAGGCAGTCAGTCTACCTCTTGTTTAATTCTGTTGGAAATAACAGCAGGTAAAGGACTGCTCAGGCAGCAGATCCCCTGCTTTCCTCATAGTACTGTTACAATATTCACTTTTGTCCTGCTCCATTCCCCTCGCCTAGAACAGCTCACGGGGATGTGGAACAGCCAAAGCTCTGCGGGGTCAGCTCAGACCTTCTCACCACACCTTGACCTAAGCAAAGGCAAATGACAAAAGTAAAACATGAGCAAGCACTGCTTTTTACCCCACCTTTCCTTTTTCTCATCTTTCTTTTCCCAGTTCAAGTCTTTTGATCACCTCCCTCTCAAGTTTTCTGTGAAATCTGCCCTTCATTTATTCCTCTGTCTCTCTTTACATCTCAGTGAAACAGCAGCCTAAAGGGGAAACAGACAGTGAGGTAAACTTCAATATTTTTAACGTACATCTTTTATTCCATGGGCTCTTAAATAAATAATTAGAACCAATAATGTTCCATACCATTTAAAGTAGATTCTTTTCCATAGGCTACCCCAAAAATTAATAGTTGGAATGCAATAAATACTTAACAATGAAAAAAAAAAAGATCTAGTGCATCTCATACATGTGTCATTTCCAAAAATAAGTAAAAACCCAGCACTAGTTCATGTCTGTTACTAAAGCAAGAACAGACTCACTACCTACGAGAGAACTGCAGGGCTAATGTATCTCTTTTTTTTGACAGTGGTATCTTTTAATAGAGCCTTGCTTCAAATTTAGGAAGTTCAAAAAATATGGAAGGGTTTATTTCAGGTTGTTTTGAGTTTTTTAAAGCAAAAAGTAATTCTGGTGGACTACAAGGGTAAACTTCCACACTTAAATGTAGCAGCAGCTACAAAACTCCTATACAAACACTTCTATAAAAGAGAGTATCTAATTTTACTAAATAAAACTACTGGCAACTTCAGTAGCTTTCCTTTTAACTTAGATATTTCTAAACTGCCTACTCCCCATAACTGATAGTTCAGATTTATTTGGGAGCTGGGGAACATGTGTTTCAGAACAAGCAATGTTCAGCTGCAAAGAGAGCTAAGGAAGAAGGACAATCCTGATCTTCTCTTACAGGCAGTGCTTAACCTGCCCAGCTGAATGCAATGGTTCTAAACTCTCAATACAGTTGTCCTATTCAAGTTAATTCCTACTTTGAACCTGAAATAAGGGGGAAAAGTCTTTAAGAAGGGACAGTAAAACAATACATTCAACATTCCTCATTAACAAAACCAACAAGTAAGTGACTAATTGCTTAAGCTCAAAGAAATTTAACAATACAGTCAATATTAGAGTAAAATATCACAGTTCCAAAAAAACCCAGGAAGTTGGTTTAAGCCACTGTCCACGCTCACTTCATATATGTGCTGATAATGCAGAGTTCCTGTTTTATTGGCTTTGCTGTGCTGCAGCTCATTACACACAGCTGCCTCCCATGGGCACAGGTACAACACCCAGAAGGAGAATGAACAACCTGAAGTGTAAGATTTTAGCCAAAAAACTCAAAGGCTTTCATGCTCTGTATCTTGATAAAGCAAAAGAAAAACCATTTTACATGGTTTTTTAAAATTTTTAAATCAAGGGATAAAAGCATATATATAGGAATAAAAATCCTATTACTGGCTCCAGACAGGTTAACATAACTGTTGACATTTGTGTAGCACAGCAAATCCATGAGTGATGGCAAGCCTAAAATAGGAAATATGCATATATATTCTTCATTGTTTTCACATCAAACACTGAATTCAGTTTTCTTTTTTCAAAATATTACTTCTTCTAAAGTGTTTTACTTCAGTTTGTGTAAGGTGGAAAAATATTGCAATGCTTATTTTGAAGGCATTGCAATGTTTGCCATTTTTAATAGCAATGTTTCTATGGTTAATTTTTATTAAAATTATCATTTAGGCTGGAGATTACTAAGCAAGAATTTCAGGAGCAGGGAGTTCATCAAACAAGGATTTCCAGTGTACCTTCCAAGCAGAAGTGCTAAACACACAGCTTTCAGAGTGCTTTCTCAACAGTAGGTATTTTGCTTTATTTACAGTTGCTTGAGGAAGGAGGTGTTTTGTTCACTAGCTTTTTCATGCATTCTGTTATGGCTCTAATATGGTGTCATTCTGAGGAAGATTATGAGGTCAATGAGAGCATTACTTAAAGAAAGACTCATTTATAGTGATTAAAACCTTGGGAGAAAAAATCAGCAGCATTTCTTGAGCCCTCTAGTGTCTGAAATTGAGTCTTTAAGGACTTATGAAGGATCCTGCTTATTGAAAGTGATATCTTGGAGATTTTTACATATCTCAAGTAGCCCTGATAACTGCTGAATTACTAATGTACATTTAGTGCATTATTACTTGCAAACCAACTCATACTGAGCACCTTTGACAGCTGATATTCCTAAAGAATACAGAATATAAGTCTGAAAAAATAGAAAAAAACCAGTCTTTCTAAAGCATCTCTTTTCTGTTTACCATCCCTTATCAATATAAATGACACACAGGATTCTGTGGATATGTCAACAGTGCCCAGAACTTTCAGGAATCCACTATTTCTGCATCACAACTAAAGGTTCTGAACACTATAAACAACTCAACTGGTTCTGAAAAACCTTTGTCTATCCTTCCACGCTTTCACATTAAGAGCTGCCCAGTTTGCAGAGGAAATGATCTATACCTCTGAGCAGCTGAAAAAGAAACCAGGCAGCTGAACAGCCAAAAATTATATAGAACCTAGAGTACTGTTGCCTCCAGATTTCTTTAATGAACCCAATTCTCCCTTTTTGCTTCCTGAGCCTTGTCTCGTAATTGACAATAACTACAATGACACCTTCTCAAAACACAAAACCTCATCAACTGCCAGCTCCCTGCTAATAAACTCATCCAAAACAACTTATTAAGACATAACCTTTAAGTGTGTGAGCAAACAATAAGCAGTGAAACCCGCAACACAAATATCTATAAAGCGAGATGAAGTATTAGGATTACTGCAGCTTTCTCTGAGCAAAGCCAAGCATATGGTGGTATAATGGAGCATGAATTTACAGCAGCAAAGATGTACGATATAGATTAAAGCTTCATCTGGGAGAACATACTGCACGGCAAAAAAACCCAACAAAACAACAACAAAAAACCCGACAAACCAACATTTTTTTCGTTTTGTTTTCTGGTTTAACGATGAGCATCGAATACTCTTGTGTAGAACGAGAGCTCCCTCTGCTGCCAAAGGGGAAGGACTCAAACCAAACGCTGAAAACGTGCTCCCGAAGTAGCCCTGATTTTCAATTATCAAAATCGTGATATGCTTTTAAGAGTATGAGGATGGATGCAAGGTTTTCAGGCAGAGTGCAACATGGAAAGATCCAAAGAAAATTAATTCCCCTCCACTAATTTTGTCTGCATTAACTGCAAGAATGTTAAAGAAACAAGCACATGACACATTTTGTTACTTTTTAAAACTAAACCAGAAATATTTGGTAATACATCTTTGTTAGCCCTGTTTTAAGCAAGTTGTGGTTTATTCATCCTGGTAGAACAGCTTTTGGTGTTGTTTCTTTGGTTAAATTAAATCTTAAAGTATGAGTGGAAAACCTACAGCCTGTGTAACTGACTAACACTAAAGGCTGAAACCTGAGATGTCAAAGTTATTGTTTTAACATGATTGAAGCTATTAAATGAGTGTCCCAGTAATATCTGAATTGCTATTATGACACTATTAGAGTGACTTGGTATCCAGTCTGATGAAGGCCAGTACCTTTGTCAGTTTTTTGGAGGGTTTTAAGGTTTCCTGTTTGATTCCAGAGACAAAGCCGTGGCTGAGGGGCAGGATGTCTTTTAGTCCCAATTGCTGACTGTGGACCGAACTGGGGAGCAGGTGGGCACAGCACAGCACAGGGAGGCACTCTGGGGTAGACCCAGCCGAGCAGAGCTTGGGGCAGCACCTCTCCCTGCTGCACCTGCGGCGTGCTGGACCAAATCGTGTCCTCCTTTTAGAGGAAATCGCTGTGTCTGTGTGGCAGACACAGGGCCCAGGCCACCAGTGCCAGGTGACGGCAGTGGAGTCACTGGCACAAAGGGACACACAGAGCCTCGGAGCTCCATCAGCTCAGCGGGACCGTGCCCGCCCCGCCGTGCCCTCACACGCTGACCTGACCCCGTGCCACTGCGACTCCTCTCGCCAGCAGCTCCCGAGAGGGGCAGCTCAGAAACACATGAACTGCTGGAGAGGGTCCAACAGGGACCACGGAGATGATGAGGGGTCTGGAGCATCTCTCTTATGAGAAGCGACTGTGAGACCTGGGCCTGGAGAAGAGTGAGAGGGGATCTCATCAATCCGTACCAGTATGCCCACGAGGACGGTGCCAGGCTCTTTTCAAGAGCGCCCAGAGACAGCATGAGGAGCAAAAGCCGTAAACTAAAACATAAATTCCACCTCAAAATGCGGAAGAACTTTACACTGAGGGTGGCAGAGCACTGGAATGGCTGCTCAGGGAGGGTGTCGAGCCTCCCTGTCCGGACACACCCCAAACCCAGCCGAGCGCGTCCCCGCCCAGGTGAGGGGGGTTCGGGGATCGGCGGTGGATTGACCGCGCCTGGCGCGGGCGCGGCGGGGCGGGGGCAGCGCTCGGCGGTGGATTGGCGGCGCCTGGCGCGGGAGGCCTCAGCCATGGCGGACGAGGAGCTGGAGGCGCTGCGGCAGCGGCGGCTGGGCGAGATCAGGGCCGAGCACGGGGTGAGGGGAACAGGGGGGATCAGGGCCGAGCACGGGGTGAGGGGAACAGGGGGATCAGGGCCGAGCACGGGGTGAGGGGAACAGGGGGATCAGGGCCGAGCGCGGGGTGAGGGGAACAGGGGGGATCAGGGCCGAGCACGGGGTGAAGGGAACAGGGGGGATCAGGGCCGAGCACGGGGTGAGGGGAACAGGGGGGATTAGGGCCGAGCACGGGGTGAGGGGAACAGGGGGGATCAGGGCCGAGCACGGGGTGAGGGGAACAGGGGGGATCAGGGCCGAGCACGGGGTGCGGGGAACAGGGGGGATCAGGGCCGAGCACGGGGTGAGGGGAACAGGGGGGATCAGGGCCGAGCACGGGGTGAGGGGAACAGGGGGGATCAGAGCCGAGCACGGGGTGAGGGGAACAGGGGGGATCAGGGCCGAGCACGGGGTGCGGGGAACAGGGGGGATCAGGGCCGAGCACGGGGTGAGGGGAACAGGGGGGATCAGGGCCGAGCACGGGGTGAGGGGAACAGGGGGGATCAGGGCCGAGCACGGGGTGCGGGGAACAGGGGGGATCAGGGCCGAGCACGGGGTGAGGGGAACAGGGGGGATCAGGGCCGAGCACGGGGTGAGGGGAACAGGGGGGATCAGGGCCGAGCACGGGGTGAGAGACCAGGGGAGTTCAGGGCCGAGCACGGGCTGAGGCAGCGCCCGACCCTCCGCCCGAGCCGTTCTCGGCGCCTCTCGGGGGCTGGAGGGGAAGAGGAGACACCGAGGCCCGAGGGAAGCGGGAAGAGGCCCGGCCGTGCCCGGAGCTTTGGCTGGAAATGGTACCGAGCGCAGCCCCGGGCACCGCCGCCACCTCCCGCCGCTCTTCCCGCTGCTGCCCTCGGAGCTTCGGCATAGGAGCGTTCCGTCCCCTGACCACTCACTATTCCATGGATTACTTTCCTAGTCTTTCCAGCCATCTCAGGTTTCAGAGTTGAGTCATAGAATCACACAATTGTTAGGGCTGGAAGGAACCTCTGGAAATTATGCAGTCCAAGCCCTCACCAGGGCAGGGTCACCTGAAACAGGTGACACAGGAATACGTCCAGGTGGGTTTGGAACGTTTCCAGAGATGGAGACTCCACGCCCTCCCTGGGCAGCTGTTCCAGTGCTCTGCCACCCTCAATGCTAAGAAGTTCTTCCTCGTGTTGAGGTGAAACTTGTGTTTTAGTTTATGGCCATTACTCCTTGTCCTGTCACTGGGCACCACTGAAAAGAGTCAGACACCATCCTCTGACACCCCTTTCAGATATTTGTATGGATTTATATGAAGTGTTGGTTTCATTGTTCCTGTGAAGGATCTTCTCAACCTCCGACCATCCCCATTTCCTGTCTGTATGGTTTTCCAGCCTGCTTTCACGCTTTTCAATGTTAGCTGCAAAGTCTGAGGTGTAGATTCCATATAAAGTTCAGCTTTCTTGCTCTGTTTTTTGTTGCTTGCTTCTGAGTAGTCACCACTAATAGTGACTTGGAAGTTTGCTGCCTTTTATTTTTCATGTGTACTACTGTTTAGTGCAGGAACCAGCTCGTGTAGAACCTCCCTCATTAACTTTCCATTGGCTTCAGGAGTTACACTTGATAATCCCTGTGGGTTCCTTCCAAATCACAACATTCTATGATTCTGTGATTTCAGCTGCCCTGCTGAGAATGTGTTACATTTCATTTCACTTATCCTTAACATACTCTAATGGATTTATAATGCTTTTGTCAGTTTTCTGGGCCTTGGGGAAGTTTATTATCCTAGACCTAAGGGGAAGGCGTCTTCGTGTCCACAGGCACAGGAGTCAGTGGATAGATCCAGGAGCAGCACTCACCCCACTGTTGGCATTACTGTGTTGTGAGGAAAGCAGAGTGTGGCATATTTATTTGCTAGGGCAGCAGATTCCCATTTCCAGGATCTCATCCACACTCAGGCGGGTTTAACAGGCAGGTTTCGCTTCCATCGACACTGCTGGAATATTTTAACTTACTGTCCTGAGTGGAATGTTTTTGGATTTTCATATTTACTCTTTTCTCTTTCTTTAGGATCCTTCTGCTGATCCATCACAACAGGAAGCAAAACAGAGGTATAAATAAGACTATTGCATTTTGGTCTTGCATCTAGTAATTTTTAATCTTTACTCTTTTTTAAAAATTATTATTTAAGTACTTAATTTCTTTGGAATGCTGCCCTGCATTTGTTTTGTGGCTGGAAAAACCACCAATAAATTGAAATGTCAAAGATTTGATCTAGGTGTGGCTGCCATACTATGACTATACTGTCTGAACCACCTGCTGGGGTGGGAGGGTGTGAAAGAAAAAGCAGCAGCAGCTCATTTTCACTTGGGACTTGCCTGAGTGCAGTAGCCTCGGGTGGTCTGGGGAAAGCATCGTCACTGGCACTGTCACCTGCTTCGGGAAGGCAGAATCCTTGGCTCTTCAGGGCTGGTAGGAATTTATGATCCAAGTCTTGAAGGCTGGCAGAACTCCTCCCAAACTGGTGCTTTGAGTGATGAGTTTGGGTTTGGCTGTTATTGCAGTGGGAAGAGCCATTCCTGGATGATCTGATTTTTCTGGGATATCTATTGCAGTTAAGAATCTGAAACAAAACTACTTGTGTTGGAGCCTAGTGTCGGAACAGTGTTCAGTATTTGTGCTAAGGGGAAAATTGTAAACAAGTGTTTGAAGAGCTGACTTTGCACAGTCCAAGTTTGTATTAACTAAAGTTTGCATAAACTAAAGCTCCAGTTTTGTAGATACTTATATCAAACAGTGCAAATATATCAAGACTTAGCGAAAAATCCTAAATATATAAATGAGGTTTGGTTTGGTTTTGCAATTGCAAGGACTATTCCTTGTGCCTGCTCTACCCTGCAGTGCTTGGGGGTGAATTCCCCATTGATGAATGCAGGATCTAATGAGCAGCACAGCTTTTGTCTCCAAGATGTAGTTATGAGCAGTGAGAGGTGTAAGGATGAAACTCCACCTTGATTTCTTGGAAGATGTTGCCAGCTGTTTAACTTCAATGTACATAGAGCTGCCCAGGACAGGAAATGCTATAAAAGGTATCATGTAAATGTAAGGTTTGAAGTGACCTCAGGAAGTCACTTCCACAAATCAAAAGTCTTCTGTAGTTTGCTGTTTTGTGTGTGTTATTTTAGGTATTTGAAATCCTACCTTTAATGTGTGGTTCATGTTTCCTTATAGGGAAGCAGAGATCAGAAATACTATTTTAGCTCAAGTTCTTGATCAAGCCGCTCGAGCAAGATGTGAGTATCCAAGTAACTTTCTAATAAAAAATACTTATCTAAGGGACTCCTCAAAAGTGTGTGTTGTACAGAGGCCAGACTAGAAAAACACTGTTGTTGCTGAGAAAACTTGCAGCTTGTCAGTTGGCAATATGAGTGATTGAACGGGAGGGGATAATGGATATTTGAATTATGTTACTCTATTTTTTTTAGATTATAATAGGAATTGTAGTGAGTCAAAATTGGTTAATCTAATCAGGAGTAAATACTTAAAGTAAGAAATGTAACTGTCTTGTACCTGGCATAAATGAAAATGCCTTTTTCAATTTATTTCATGATCCTGGCATGAAGAAGATGGTTTCATAGGGACATTTCTCACTTTTTAATTACTAGTGAATGTATGTGAGAATGTTTTAAACCCAAATGAACAGAGCCTGTTTTTGTTGCAGTAAGCAATTTAGCACTTGTGAAACCAGACAAAGCAAAAGCAGTAGAGAATTATCTTATACAGATGGCAAGATTTGGACAGCTAGCTGGAAAGGTGAGTATCTCTAACTCTCATATATATTCATTTTTAAACCAAATTCACTCTTAAAAAAAAAGGATGTTTCTAATACCTGTAAAGTAAATAACTGAAAAGGCAATTGAGATCTTCTAAAGACTATTAAATAAAATCATTTTCTAAGAAAGGAAATTGTGATTCGGTTGTTTGAAACTAAGCATCTCTGAGAGTGTGTTTATCCACATTTTGTTTTGCTTTCCTAGGTATCAGAACAAGGTTTGATAGAAATACTTGAAAAAGTGAGTCAGCAAACAGAAAAGAAAACAACAGTGAAGGTAAGTTCTCTTTCCTAAACATAATATTGTTATAAAGCAGAGCAGCAGAATTGTTGGACCATTTCAGGGCAGAACTTTGTACTTGGATCTCTTTCCCTGCCCTGGTGATTAAACCAGAGCAGTCCTATGGACAGGAACATTGGCAGCTGTTGCCCTGGGGCCAGTGTGGTGTGTGACACAGCCTGGCCTGGCTCTGTCCTGTCCCACTGGGCAGGGGCCTGGGGGTGGGAGCTGACGGACGGGGTGGGTGTTCTGCCCAGGCAGTGCCTTCACTGCCACGGGCATGGAGTGGGAAAGGCTTGTGCCAGCCTGGATTTACCATGACCCTTCAATTTTCACTTTATGTATTTCATTTTAGTTCAACAGAAGGAAAGTATTGGATTCTGATGAAGAGGATGATTATTAATACTACTGTAAGGCTGCCAAACAATATGGAAAAATGCTGTTAGCAGGCAGAATGCAAGATCTGAAAATGTTTACGCTTCTTGACTTTTTTTTATTATTTTAAAAGGCCAACAAACTTGTAAAATAAATCTAAGAAGGGGGATTTTATAACTTAAATTTTTGTAGTATAAGAGGCCTGAGTAGTGTGGGGTTGCCCATGGCTTCATTAGCATGAATGTTTTGTTGCCCCTTACTCACTGTAAGCTCTGCTTTCAGCCACTGCACACACTTAACTTGCTGCTATTGGAGATACCAAACACAGGAGGAGCCAAGTGAGAAGCAGGAAACAGTCACCCAGAGTTTAAGATCTTGCCTCTAGGCTCTGTCACAGAAGTGTTAGAAAGGAGATTTCCTGATCCCCTGAAGGATGCCTGTCCAATCATTCTCTGGCTCTCAAGTCCTTACTGGAAATTTAAAAGTGAAGGTATCAAAATACTGTTTGGATCAGGGGATTCCTGTCATGCAGTCTGTGTAATGAAATGTTAACAGCAGACAGCTGAACTGCTCCCCTGTGAGTTCTGCGCTATCTCAAACAAAGCAAGTTAACTGTGTAATACACAGCACTGTTCGGACACTTGGTATTGTGTATTCTTACAGCTACCTCCACTTTTATCAAACGGCTGGAGTGTTTCCTACCTGGTAAAAAAAATCATTTTCCTAAACTCTGCAACCCCTGCATGCATAAAGTAAAACTGAACTTGTGCTGTACCTTTATTCAAGAATATGGTTATGGAAATCAGTAAGATAAATACTGTAATGTGCTGATAAACACTCTCCCACCACAACCCCCTTATCTGACATAATTTAACAGGATCGTGTACGATTCCAACTGCAGTGTTTTTTGGAACAGAATAAACTTGTTTCAAGTGAGCACTAGTGGGTGTTTTTCATCTTGTCTGAATGTGGTTAAAAATATTAAACACTTGTTATTTTTGTTTCATTTGGTCTAGACTGGGCATTTGGCTTCTCTGTGTATGTAATTAGGATGCCTTAGCTGTAGTAATACCCTGAGTGTGCCAAATTTCTTCAGACTAATCACCCTTGTTGAGTTTGAAGCCAAGGTTGGTGAACTGATTTTTCTCATCTATATAGTCAATAAATCTGACGAATCATTTTGTTAAATGCGTACTACAGTTAAAACATAAGCAAAATGCTCACTCAAGTTTAGAAGTCAGATCTATGAAAGTCTACTTCATCTTTTAATGTCTGGGTTATTCTTGCTACAGGTAAGGACCAGTGACTAACTTTGTGTCATCTTTATAGTGTCACAAGGAAAAACCTGTTTTAACTCTTTCCTTTTGTGTCTTTTGACTTGCAATAGCTGAACATCCATTTTTTAAATGTGAGTGTAAAGCTAGAAAAGGTTATGTGAAAATGCTCAGTTTCACTAACAATTATATTGTGTACATTTCTGTGCGTAAATCTAAAACCACACAACCTAATAAAGTAATGTATAACTGTGGGAGGAAGGAAAGTCAAGAGATCCCTCCCTCAATTTAAAATCAGACACAAGGTAAGGTCTTCAAATGCCTACAAAACCAACCAAGAAAATCTGTGTAATTGACTCAATGCTTGGACAAAAGCACTCAAAGAAAAAACAGCGTTTTCAAGAATTCTTTTACTAGTTTTTTTCTTTCCATCATTTGGCACAAATCCAAGGCACATCAGAAAATCAGATGAACTCATAAATTATTAGAAAAATAAACACATTACCCTCAAATCCAAATGTCATTTGACATTTTACCTCTTAAAAAGTTATCTGAAAAGCCCACCACTCTGTCTTCCAGCTTTGTATTTTGCCAGGCAGTTTACTTCTACCACAGTTAAAAGAAAGAGAATTATCTATACAAACAGTTCGTTAAATAAAAGGCAAGCTGGATGTGATGAGCCAAGAATAAAAAAATACTGCACTGCAAAGCCTGGCTTGTGCTATTTACACCTTCTCCTCCCATAACTGAACAGTAGAAAATGAACTTCAAATCTAAGCAGCCACTTTGTAGTTCCCTGTGAGCTTTCAGTTCTTCAGTGATCACCCCTGGGAATGGGGTAGGATTTGGCCTATACCAGCCAGTGCTCACTGATGTGAGAAATACCTTTCCTAATGGGAATTTCACCTTTTTTAAGAGCAGTCCAGAGCAGGATCCTAAGCAGTTTTGTCTGTGGATGTTGCCCAGGTTCAGAATCGTGAATACTTGTGCATTTTTGCATTACTTGTTTTAGAGGAAGAGAAAAACAACTTAATTTTGTGTGCCCTTGAACAGGCTTGCTTCTGCTTTTTTACTAGGCTGTGAACAGCAAGTCCAATCAAGGGCTCTCTACTTTTTCCCCAGTATCTTGGCTTCTCTAAGAATGTGATCTTGCAGCTCCAGTACAGGGAGCATTGCTAAGAGATTAGCAAGGATTACATCCCTTCACATTAATAATGCAGATGTTATGGACTATTGTTTGCCCAGCTACTGAAATATACAGAAATATATACTATAATGGTTTGTAACATTACAATAAAAATAGAGACATTTCAATTACCTTTGGCAATAAATACCTTGTTAACCAATATATCTTTTTATATATATAAATATATTTATATTTAATTCTGAATGTAGTGATAAAAACTGAAAATGCAAAAATTATTCAAAGACTTTTAAAACAAAGTGGATGGCTGAAAAATACAATACAGGGCTTCATTTGGTTTACTGTTACATAGAACTTTTTAAGAAGTGCTAAATAGAATAGGAAAGTAATTTTGCTGTCTTCATCTCATTACGTCCCTGTTTGTGAGATCAGTAATGATCTGGCTGCGTGGTCACCTCCAACATGAACAGAGGAGTCAGTCCCCAAGGTGCCAGAACATTCCAGCTGTGCTGCAGAGCTGTCCTGTGTCTGCTCTGAACTCAGGTGTGTGAATGTCACCGACATCTCTGACACATAGTGAAGGGCAATTGAAATTCACACCACCAACATCCTCAGCTTTGGGCTTCAAATTCATGCTCCCCTGTCAGTGATCTGAAACTGAGTCATGACAGTCCTGTGATTGTGAAACACCTGGATCTGCAGGGCTGTCACTGTCACTGTCACTGAGCTCTGCTGGCAGAGGCACATTGACCGTGTGTCTGCGCTGCATCAATTTGCTCCTGTGAGGAGCTTCTGTTGTGTCATCATCTTCCACAAACTCACCACTGCACCCCGTGTCAGTCACCTTAACTGTGCTCTGGGCCAGCATTCCAACAGATTTTAATTTGCTTTTATCAAAGCTTTTAATAGCCATCTGTGAGGAGAGAGAAATGGTACATTAAAAGCATTATCTACTTTCTTCATTGCAAAGTAAAATGAATATGGTGTTTCTTGAATGTTATTATCCCATTAATTTCATGGTACTCTTTACACTGAGAACACAGTCAAGATTTAAAATAGCATACTTTGTAACAGAGTGATTACATTTGGGCTACACAGAAAAAACAAGAGGCCAGCCTGCCCCAGGCTACACACATAGTATTGGACCTGAAAACATACCAGACATTCCAAAACCTATTTCCACCTCATTATCCCAGCATCATCCCAACTCTTCTAAACGCCCTTTGTCATGCAAGTCTCAATGCATTTGAGATTAACAGCCATTTCTTTTACTATTAAGAAATGTGGAAGTAGTAACAGACAGGGTCACCCAGGCACTGCTGAAGTCAAAGGCAGTGCTTCCCTGCTTCCTGTCAGGGAAGAAACACTCACCCCTCCCTACCCCCCTTAGTGCCTCTTTTTGGTCATTTCAGCTATTCATATCTTCCATTTTCACACCTGCTCCTGTTTTTCCTGGACAGAGTGGGTGGCTCTCCTTGATTATTGGCCACTCTGCAAATGTTAAAATAACCAAGAGAAAAAAAGAGAATCCAAGCATGCTGATGACAGATCTTCTACAAGAACTAAAGGAGAAAGTAGCTTTTTTACTGAAATAATGGCAACAACCTTGAAAAAGCTGCAGATAAAGGTTAGGCACGTTTAAACCTGCTAACAATTCACAGCTGCATGACTCATGAAATTGTACAGGCACAGCTGTATAAACTCACAACCACAGCACAGGGTTGGAGTGCTCTGTAGCAGGGTCATATATTAGTTTTCTGACACCTGTGTACTGGCACGACATACTGTTTTCAGTGATCCAGTTATAAAATCTAAATGCAAGTTTAAGTAGTGAAATATTATAATTTAAAAGAATTAATAAAATATTACAGCTTTATAGCATTAACTTGGTGTTCCCAAGGCTTTTGGCAAGTACTCAGTCTCCTATGGGCTCTAGGAAAAGGAACAGTATCTCATTTTCTAGATGGACACAAGCAGCAGAGTCTGCCTTTCCAAGGCTGTGTCAGTCTAACGATGGGCAGCTGCTGGACTAACCTGGTAACAACTGTTTTGTTTTGGACAGGTCAGTTTGTCACTTGGTTTAGTGTTCTGAAAGGGCTCAGCAGAAGATGCAGTGAGAGTCGAAGCCAGTGCAAAGGAGGAAGAAGGAGCACAAGCTCTTGGGGAAGGCAGCATCCAGCAGCTGGTGTGGGGTGTCACTGCACCCCAAGCAGAGGTGAATCTATCACATACATTGATGTCACAGCTCACAATGCAACATGCACTTTGCTGTCACCCTTGCAAATAATCTCCTCTTACAAGCAGACTTAAAGCAAACTCTAATTTCAATCTACTGAGAAATGTCTCTCTGGCCAAAGCAGCCCTGCTTGGCTACAGCTCTGAAAAGCTGCACAGTTTTTCAGACCTAGGTTTTGCTGGACAGGACACAGAAAACAAGATAGAGATGAAACCTGCAGTAAGAGGCTTAAGAGGTTTAAAAGTAAGAAGTGTTTTAAGAAGCACCACTGAAGTTTGAACAATGATGAAATGAGCAATTTGGCAAACAGGTCAGAACTTTTGTGATTCCATGGCCACCACTAGTAAACTCTCCTCTTACATGTACCCAGAATAATAGCAGAACAAACAAATGTATTTGCTTTAATATAAGAATAAGTTGAGCAAGTATTTCCACTTACCTGGTGCAGTAAGTGATAGTCAAAATTAGGGACACTTTTATCTCTTGTTATTGTTCTCCGTAAATGTTTTTCTCTAAAGAAGATTTTAAAGAAATTAAAGAAATTAAATGTCTTTACATAAGCCTTTCATAAAAGCCTCTCTCTCAGAAGCTCCACAAGGTGGACCTGTCTCACCAGAGACAGGCTGTTCCCTGACAGCACCTTCCCAGAATTACAGCCTACTCGTATTCCCTGTGTTTTACTACAGAACATACATGAAGGTTTAAAAAGATAATATGCAAAACCCAACCAATAAGTGAACACCACTATGGTATTTTAAAGCAGTCTGGCTCTGAAACCCATAACTGATGGTACAAGTATTAGTGCAACTGATGGTACAAGCATTAGTGCAAACCCAGTTTTAGATACATTTTCAAGCCCTCCCTCACCACCCCAGCGAGCATGTCGTGCCCAGAACATCTGCCTGGGGATGTGACTGTGCCAGCCCTGCAGGATTAATATCCACAGTCACACCACCATGTCATGTGTAACCACCACTGACCCACTTTGGGGCTTTATTAGCAGCTGGATTTCTCCTTTGCTTATGGGAAACAACAAACATACTCTGGGAAAGCTTCTCTGCTTACTTGTTAAATCTGTTAATTGATTGGACCAGTTGAAGTTGTCTGCTTATGGGATCATCGGCTTTCTCACAGGGCTTAGGATGCACTGGGGGTTTAAAAGAACAGGCAGCTAAAATTACAACTGAGTCACACTGAGGAATTAAACACAGTCCTGATTTTAAATTTTACAGTAAAACTGTAACAGTGCTAATTCGAATCAGAGTGGTGATTTGTCTTTGGAAAATTTTAAAATTTTTAAGTTGCAGGAGTAAACATTCTTTATCAGATTAGCATGACTGGCCAAGCTTCTGAAGAGACTGAAATTCTGCACTTTGAGGCCCTGAGTTCTAATTTTTAAAAACCTGAATTAACACACAGATGCTAAACCACCTCTTCATTAGTATTACTCATACCTTCTATTGCTCTTTTAGAATTATTCTCATAATATTTGAAAGAACTAACTCAATTTTAGGCACGCGCATGCTGTGATTAATTGTGGTTTTCTATTAACCAGACAATCTTTCTGAGGGAAGGAGGCAAGAGTTATTTTGAAAACCCATGGATGCTGAAATGGGCACTCCTGCACCTCCTCTTCCCCAATTCCTGCTTTGCAGCCTCCCTGTTTTCTTTCCACAGTCCTGGTGGCAGCAGGTCGTTTGCTCTGCTGAGCTCTCCAGCTCGGGGGGCACAGCTTTTGTTACATCCCTCCCCCCAGGGTAGTGAGCTTGAAAATTCACCTGAAAAACTTCTGGGCCAGCATTAAGGGGAGTAGTGGATAAGGCAGATCAGAAGCTGAGAGTGAGAGGTGAGGAGGGAGAATTTGTGGTCATTAAGCTACATCCCAGAGGCTATTTAAGCAAATTAAGAGAGGGACCATGTGTCAAATCCTTTAAGGAGTGAAATAATTCTGCATTCGTTTAATATTACATATAATGTTATTGCTATTATAAAAGGGGAAGGTCGGAGTTAAATACTGCAAGACAAAAGGTATCAAAAGGATGATAATTCATCCTCCCTGAGGCAATGGGGCCTTCCTGCAGCCCAGCTGTGCTGCCACTGCATCTCATGGCTGATGGTGTGCCACCTCCTCCTACTTGCCCAAAGTCTCCTGCAGACTGTGCTGGAAGGTTCACACAGTCATCTCTGTAGCTCTTATTTTTGTCACAAAGTATGAGAGACAGTAACTAATGAAGAGACACTCCCTGACCTGTTTTAGGGCAATGTAAATGACACCCAACAGTCATTTAAATCTGTTTTACTTTGCACTGAAATGCACAGTTATTACATGGTTAACTATATAATCTCAAATATGGTGTGTTTTTTAACTTTAAATGTTTTTGTATGTAAAATTCACACATATACCCAAAACAAAATGAAAACTAAGTTTGAAGCAATGTCCTGAATATAATACAAAGTCTGCTTCATTTAGTTACAGTACTTTAGGTGTTTAGGTGTTACCTATCATAAATATGCAAAACAATTGACTGTTCTATTATTATATGTAAAGCAATGACATATAATATTTGATATAGTCACCCATGAATTCCTAAATCCCTTTTTCCTCATACCAGTGAAAATATGAACAGGTACCTTTTTTCCTTATCTTGACAGTAACGTGCTGCTCACTCTCCTTCTCTCCCTCTCCTGATGTGGGGACATAGCTTGGTGCTGCTTCCAGCAACTTCATGATGTTTGAATTCTTGATTTTAAGAGTTTCCATTTTCACCATTATTAAAGAAAAAGAAAAACATCAGTACAATTTAGTATTTTAGTCTGTGCAATGTGTTAATTAATGCTTCCACAAATCAATAAAACACACACCAAAATATCTCATTATAAAAACAAACTTGAAAGTGTATCATTCTGAGTAGGGACAAAAACCAGTGCTCCACAAGGCACACTGTAATGCAGTGGTGATGTTGGAGTCTTGAGCTCTTATTTTAAGCTGTATTATTTATGGTTAAGCTAATTTCAGTTTAAATGGGAACATACATACTAAAATTGATTCAGTACTGAATTTTGTGGTCATTAAGCTACATCTCAGAGGCTATTTAAGCACATTAACACAGGGACCATGTGTCAAATCCTTTAAAGGGAGAAATAATTCTGTATCATTTAATATTACATATTATTGCTATTAATAAAGGGGAAGGTCAGAGTTATCCATTGCAAGATAGGAAGGCATCAAAAGGCTTGAAGGGCTGAAGATGGTGGATGGAACAAGGAACATTGCTGCCAGTGCAACTGATTAGTGAAAGGTGTTCATTTGCCTACATCCAACATTACTTCTCTCTGCCATTACAGCAATTTTAATGTCATTTTTATTTAGGTCTGTGCTTTCACTCTTTCTAGACTCATCCTATTTGCCTAGGATAACTCATTTTAGAAACACAACCAGTGTCGTAGGCCACAGGAATCACTTGTACACTGTACACCGAGCAGGCATCTTAGTGTTTCTCTCGCACAGAAGTGCAGGATGCAGCTGAGCCAGGCCCAGCCTGTTGAGGGCTGTGTGTGTCTGCCCTCCACCCAGCGAGCTCCCAGCACTCACGGGCTCGGCGCAGTCGGCAGGGCTGCAGCTCCGCTCGTTGCGCAGGTGCGGCAGGGCCCCGCTCTGCAGCAGCAGTGCCACCAGCGCCTCGCGCCTGCCCGCCACGGCCTCGTGCAGGGCTGTGTTGCCCTGGCCATTGCAGAGGTTCACAGAGGCTCCGTGCTGCACAGCAAAGGGAAATCAGCGTTACAAGGACAGGACACACCAGAACGGTGCCGCAGCCCCGGAGCTGCACACCAACAGAGGCATCTGCACCACCAGAGCAACAGGAACCCACCTTGCTGCTGGGCACATTATTTCCCCATCTCAAAGCCACCATTTCATGGATCAGTTCATTATGTTTTTGCATATGCCTATTATATAGTCCAAGCTTAAGAGATATTTTAAAACCCCCCAACCCTACGTGATAGAATCCCAAGCAAGAAAACCTAACACCTCCCACATAAAAGTTTCGTAAGAATAGCTACCTGTACAATAGTAAAGTAATATTTATCTGATTAAAATCTGTGAAGGGGTGGGATTGAAAGGAGTGAGTTAACAAACACTCTTATTTTCTTCCCCAAGTAGTTTTGACAGGGAGACGCATAACTAAAAATACTGATCCTGAGTACTGGGTAAGCACAGATATCACATAAGAAATACCATTTGAACATTCTGTTTTCAGTGATCTTACCTCTAACAACAGGGCAGTAATCTCATAGTGACCATTCGAGCATGCATAAATTAAGGGAGTATTTCCATATATATCCTTTTTATTTTGTTTAGCATTGTAATCCATCAGACACTTTACCACCTGTTGAAAGAAGCAACAACTTTTTCATTTAAAATACCAGATAACCATAACCATGCAGTGAAAGCTCCCCCTGCTCATTTTTGTTAACCATTTTTCCAAAATCTAGATTGAGAAAGAGATGAAAGAAAAAAGGACAGAACATTGCCGAACAGATGGCAACTACAAACAACCCCTACTATCAGAAGAATTTTCATATATTAACACCCACTTTTAAATAATTAAGCAAAAAAATTAAGCAACTGCAAGAAAGGCCAGAAAATAAAACTCAAAGTATGTGAAAAACAAATATAACCAGTAACTTAACAAAACATCAAAACCAAACCACCACAGCAGCAGTACCCTTTGGACTTTCCCAAACTCATCACAACACCATGAACTACACTTTAGTAACCTACAGGTGTGAATTGTATTGTTTTTTCATTGCTTCCCTAGTGTTTTGTCTTCCCATCATCTTCACAATTCTTTTTTTCCCTCCTTATTTTTAAAACCCTAATTTTCCACTTTTCTGCATCTTCCCATTTGGCTGGCTGCCTCTGTTTTTCCATGACTGTTATTTTCCCCTCTCATTTACTCTCCCTCCTGTATTAACACCCTCCCCTCATGGGCTCATGCTTCTCCTTCAGTGCTTTTACTTCCCTGACTTGAAGTGAGGGATGAGTGATCTACTACCTCAGAGCTCCACTCAGCTCATGATCTACTGAAATGAGTTGAAAATACAGTAACTATTTAGTAGTGTGGCTACTGAAGATACCAAGACACAAACATAACCTAGAGAAGAAGATACACGGGAACATACACAGAAGATTCAGCTGCACAAGGGATTTTTAAAGCATTTGAAGTATGACAGAAGCTTTTTGCAGCACTTGCATTAAACCAGTATTTTAAGTAATTTATAAAAAAAAAGGTGTCCACTGAAACAATTCCAGCTCAAAGTTCCCCTTTCCATCTGGAGATTTTAGAAAGAAAAAGCCAGAACCGCCAAGCTCATTTTCTCTGTTCTGGTTTAGTCTGACTGATCATTTCCCCAAACAGCTTTTCATTGGTGGCCAAGAGTTAAAGAGCTTTGTGCAGAAGGCAGAAGTACCTGGAAGTGTCCCTTCTGGCAGGCCAGGTGGAGAGGAGCTGCGAGTTTGGCGTTCTTGGCACCCACGCTGGCCCCGTGTTTGAGCAGCAGTGACACCAGCTCGCAGTGGCCGTGCAGGGCAGCCATGTGCAGCGGGGTGAAACCATCCTGGTTTGAAACGTTCACCCCGAGGCCATTGGCAGAGATCCTGGAAAACTTCTGTTGAGGAAAATACACAATACAACTATAAAAATTATCGTGCTTTGTTTTAACTAAAGAAATAGGCAAATACCTGCTAAGGTTATACACATAAAACAGGCAGATGGCATTACAAGAACTCTTGCTACAGAGCCTAACTTGAAGCCTTCGGAAAAAGTCAGTAAAGCACAGCAGATTGGTAAAACACTTTTCAATAGAAAATTACTTTTATTGTTCTCTCTTTTCTTCCAACACAGTAACTTCATAGAGAGAAATTTCAGGCAAAGTATTCATTATATTAAAAAGAGGCAAAAGCAGCACAGGTTGAGGCGTAAGTAGAACTGATCGTTTTTATACAGCTGTTAGGATGCCCATACTGGAGTTGAGTCAGTGTTAATGAGTCATATGAGTCAGTGTTAATAGTTACCTTCATTTATACAGATATTTATGCTCTTTGAGACGGACACTAAACATCTTTTAATGCTACACGAAGCTTGAGGTGAAATTAGTTTAATTCTTCTGGAAGCAACACTCAGAACAGACTCCCCTGGCGAGTCAAGATAAGGAAACCACCTGGAGGACAGATTACACAGGAGTACAGAACATCCTCTGTCACTCCTCTTGCAAAGTGTGGGTGCCTGACATTTACAGTGGTGGACAACCTTTCATTCTCTGCTTTCAGTGTGTCTCTGCCTAATACAGGGGTTAGGATTAACTACCAAGTTCCTTCCTTTTCTCATTCAGCAGGCAAGTAAATTCCTCAGCAGATGCCATTCCCTCCCCTGTCAGCAATAAAATGAGCATTATGGACTCAAGCTCTGGCATCTTTAGCACATGATCTCTGTTCTGAGGGCACAGGGACACCCTTAACAGAGAACAAAGCACGGTGTGAAAGTGAAGCATTTAAGGACAACAGCACACTCTAAGCCTGCACAAAATAACGTGTGCTGGCAGTGGGGAATTTAGAAGTTAAGCCATGTCACAGTGCTGTTAACCCCAAGCAGCCAATAAACTGAAAATTTGTACTTTTGGTTTATTTTGCAATTACTTATCCAGTTATGTACACCTTCAGACACCTCCTGGAAGTCAAGCAATGGAATTTCTATTTCCAAAAAGCTGGGATTGTTCCTTATTTTAAAAAAAATAATAATAAAAAGAGTGTATTCTAAAGCCTTGTTCTATTCTACAGTGTGTGGTAAGTTAGGGGGAAGGAACTTTGCAACTGAAAAGAAAGTCTTTGTAATTATATTTAATCTCTGAAGAGGCTTTAGATACAGCTTGTAGGAAAGATCCATGCAATTAAAAAAAAAAGACTTAATCAGCATTACATTGGTTATGGGATTAGCAGGTATTCCTTGCTAAACTGATTACTGACAGGTAAGTAGATATGCTGTGCCAGGTAGCAGTGTAAACTACAAAAGAGAACCAGAGGCTTAGGAAAGGATGTTTATTTAAAGTTGTCCAAACCTTCCTGACAGCACTCCACATATCCTAAAAGCAAACTGTGAAGCTTTCTCACTCCATTAGATACTGAGCAAGTCCATGAACACTGTTCTTGTATCCAAAATTTTCAACAGTTCAATTAAAAAAGAACAGTTTCAAAATGTCAGATGAACTGTGAAGATTTGTATATAGTTAATTACTTTTTAGACAGACAGACAGGCAGAGGTGCTGGGCAATATGAATGCTACTTCCCTGGACCTAAAACTTATATTACAAGAATAAAAATGACTCTTTTTGCAAAATTAACATTACAACCTTTTGTACTGGCCCACATTTTGAGCACTGGCATAATGGATGGCAGAATTCTGGTTTTGATGCAGGGGCTGTATCATCCTCATCTTCCAAGTCTTCTTCCATCCATTCCAAGAGATAACGGACCTGGCATAGAAAGCAAATCCTTCTTTATAGAGCCCAAAGGTTCCATGTCCTAATAAATCTGCATATGTAGACAGGTCAGATTTAACAAACAGACACTTGTGAGTACCTCAGGGAGACTATACAGCTACCTCCTGGCACCTGCTGCCCACAGGTCAAATTTAAAAATCAAGTGTTACTATTGACAAAGCAGATGGGAATTCTCCAAGTACAGAAGTGAAGTGAATTCCTGCTGCCTAATCACAACTTCAGTGTTCATCCACTCTCAAACCCTCCAGATCCTTTTAGCTCAGATTGTTTGTGCCAGCTCATATCAATGTGAATTTTGTTTCATCTTTTGCTTTAAAGAACGTAAGAAATTACAAGGATGACAACATTTAACTGATACCCAAAACTCTGCAGGGGCACTGACTTTCTTTAGGTCTGTCACTGCCCAGGAGTTGGACAGTTTTGCTTTTTCCTCAATGTGCAATGCCACAGTTTTGAGAGAGAGGCCCTTCAGTGAAGTCTAAGGACTCAGGGCATTCATGTGCCATCTGCAAACAGTGATGCTTAGGGCACATAAATTTTACATTGCATTTTATGCAACGAAGAAAAGCTGTGTAAGAAATACATTTTTACCTTGAAATTCATTAATCTATAGTTCACTAGACACATCTTAGAATTAGCAGTGACTGTATGAACTCTCCACTTCTACTGGTCCAAGCCAAGAGCTCTACAGCTGCTAGTCCAAGGGAATGGGGACAGTGGGAATTCCGAGAGGTTCCTCCCACTCTGTTTACCCTCCCATTGTCACAGGTTCTGTTCCTTACCATTGGAGTAGCTCTGGGAAACCAATACATTCATGTCCCACCCACTTAAACACATGCAGCCACAAAATCCTAGGACAGCCAGTAAGGGCCATATACCTGATTCTGAATGATGACTGAAAAGGAATGCTTTTCACAGAGCATATTGCTTTCCCTGCAAATTCCACATTGTTCTCTGGAGTAAAGGAAATCTCTCAAGCTTGCCTGTTTATGAAAGGCCAGCTCAGCAAAGTTTTACTACTTGCAATATTTGTACATGTCTAAAATAAGTGGAACTGCCAGTTCACTTCCCCTTTCTCTGCAGACTGACCAAGACTCTCACAATTGGCTTCCTCCTCCTTGTGTGACAGCCCAGCATTGCTGCTCTCACTATCCAGTGCACAGCTCCCAAACTGATACAGTGTCTTCCAAAAAACTGAACGCACTACTTCTGTGCACACCTCTTTAGAATTACAGTGCAATAGATATTTTTATTGGTTTAAAGGTCTTTTTGTCGAAATATTACCTGTACTTTCAAGTAGACACACACTGAACCACCTCAGGAGATTGTCCACAGTTTCATTTGCCAGGTAACTTGTCACCTGCAAGGTCCTTTACATTGCTGAGTTACACACTTTGGAATCCTCAGCCGAGCACGCTGGGTCTCTGTACCCTCATGCCAACCTTTCAGCTGCTCCACAACACTTATTTCAGACAAGAGCTTTGCTTTTGTTCTGAGGTGCATTTGCACATCTCCTTTCCATTGGATATGCTGAGTAGAAGGAGAGCACCAAATCCAGTAGCTATGCTGAGGCAACGTCAAACACATCATAATGTTTATTTTTTTTAAATCTTCCAGTTTCACAGCACTTTTTTAAAGCCTCCTCTTGCAAAGCTCAGTTGGCTGTCACAGCAAAAATCTACAGCAGCCCTAATGACCTGGTTGCTGTGGCTGTTCCTATGGAGACAGACCTCAGGCTGTCAGAATAAGGTCAGAGTTTTTAAATACTCGTGGTTTTTCAATAGATATGTAATCTGTAACCTCTGCCATTCAGCTGGATGGTTCTCTTTTTATGAACATCTTTACATGAACTTCAGTAACGAGGAAAGTAAAGCCACAAATTACAAGGTGGATTCTGTCATCTGAATGCACAGACAGGACTCCTATATGCTTTTCATTGCTGGTATCTATTGAACAGTGCTAGATACTAATTTTCCAGCAAGTTCTAGCACTATATTTGATTTTCCTGATGAAGTTTAAATTTTCACAAAGTGGGTGAAAAGTTAACTGTAATACATTCACATTTACCACTGACCAGGAAGATGGCAAATATCACCACTGTATATGTTACTGCTTCCTGAAATTAGTTAAGGGCTGACTTGGAAATAATTATTTCTATTAATTCACACTGTAAACTAGGATAATGATATTTATTCAACAATTGAATAGTCCTTTGCTCTATCAGCTGATAAATTATTTCTATCATCTCACTAGAATAAAACGTGAGAGAAACAGTATTAACATGGCACATACTTTGTGACATGGGTTTTCTGTTTTCTGATGACTCTGTGAGGCTTCATTGGCATCTGTAACTCCTGCTACAAACCAAACCCAAACAGATTTTCCAGAACATGCACCCGACAGAGCAAACCTGCATTCTCACACAGCTTTATGGTTTTGTTCTGTGAACTACAAGACAATGAAGAAATCTACAGCCTTATACACCTTTCCAAAAGCAAAATTTCTAAAGATTCCTGTGTCATCTTCAGTTTTTCAGTAGAATGACATTGGTAGCATCTTATTTTTTAAGGAATAAAGGCAAAAATAAATAAAAAATAGTCAAGAGAGGTGATATCATAAATTACAGAACATCACCTCTGAAACTGGTGTTATTATAGCCATCAACTGTCTCTTTGAAGTGAAATACAAACTGCAGATTGTTGTGAGCTCCACAAATAAGGTCTCTGTGCTGACAACTGTCACCTAAATTTCCTCTTTATATGAGATTATTACCCAAAGCATTCTCCACTTGGGATTATTTACAAATATCTTCCTCCACTTAAATGAGATCAAATGGAATTCAATAATATTCAACAGCTACCTTACCACTCACCATTTCCAGATCTCCATCAGCAACTGCTCTCAGGAGTTTTTCCACCTATGTATGAAGAAAATAATTTATTTGCTTTGTATTGGTATTAAGCAGAACACAGAAAATCCTGTGTCCTTTGCTAACCTCCTAAGCTCAGGCAGTAGGATTACTGCTGGCCCATTTCATATTTATTGATCAAGTTTTAAAGGAAAAACTGTCTTCCTTTATGAAGTATAGAAGCTGTACAAGGCCTGTGGCCATTTGATGATCTCTGACTTGCTTAGTTAAACAGTACTTACCTAAATTGAGGATATGTGGTCCCCCCCAAACAAAGCCTTGTAAGCTGATATATGTTATTATGCTGCTTCAGCAGCTGCCCTGCGCATTTCTGTGTGAGCCTAACATTAAAAATCCCTACTCAAGGCAAATTCCTACCCTAATAAACACTAATAATGTTTGGACTCTTGCTGAGCTAATCTCTGCTACCAGGAGGACAAAGGATGGCAGGTTTTATTGTGCTATTTGAGAAACAACAGTTTAAGATGAAAAAGATGCTTTCTAATTTTTCCCTTTACATCTGCAGATTACTGGTTTATTCCTATGCTAAAACCCTAACATTTACAAATCTAACTTGACTATAAGTATGAAATTTTCTTTCATACTTCAGATCTGGAAAGATATAAATATTAAAGGGTATGCTTTAGCAAAAGGCAGGTGTCCAACTCAGAGAGTTGTTCAGGGAACCAGCATTAGTGGCTTGACAATGAAGTGCAAGGTCAAGCCAGGCAATGCCTGGGCTCCACTCTTGGTGAAGGTGCTCTCCTGTCCACGAGCTCTGCAGGGGAAGAGAGACACGTGAGGGAAGAAGAGCTGGAAGGCTCTGCAGTGCACTGCTGCCATTCCCCTGAGCCCTCAGATTGCTTCTGAAAGCACAAGGAGATTGTCTCCCCACTCCTCCTCTAATGCTCTGTTCTCACATGAAGGAGTCGAGCTCTAACCTGATAGGAATGGGAAAGGTGCCAGCAAAAGGGCAGGGAGAGTCCATCAGTCCTCCCCCCACTCACCTGGGCTCTGCAGAGCACTGAAGAATCATTTAATAAGCTTTGTGAAAGTCTGTTTCAGCATTATAGCAAATTATTCCAGCACTGTGCTAGAATCACCAAAGATGCTGCTCTGTAAACACTCTTGTTTCAGTAGTAAGGAGCACCTGGCAAGTTGAAGATGTCACACAGTGACAGCTACAGTCACACTGCAGTTTTTACCTAGAAATGACCCCCTTGCTGAGGGTGTCAGTGCTGTTTGGCAAGGTAAACAAGGAAGAATGAGACTGAAGTTTGTGTTTTATTGCTCTGATCTCCTTCATGGTTTCAGATGAAGAACAGGACACAAACAGCTGAAAGATCAGAGGCCAGATTCAATCTCTCCATTTTTATCTCTTCTTAGGAAAGCTGCTAAGTTTTGTTTTATTATTACCTTTCTAACACAGGATGAAGGCCCTTGAAGTCATGCACTGGTCACTCCAGGCAGAGTCTATGACTCTTTGATTCATTTTTCCTAGTTTTGAATGTCTAAAAGTCACCTGTCTAAGTCTAAGCCAGGCCTTTAAACTCTCTCTCTGGTAACTACAGAACAGAATGCAGTCAACAAATAACACCTGAGTGCATCTCAGGTCAAACTAAGCATGCCTGAGATTAACTCCTCTCTGGAAATATCAATTTCCCTCCACCAACTAAGGAGGGGAAATAGATGTCGAAAATGAAGACAACTGTCTTCCAGAATTTGGGTGAGCTGAATCCCAACCTTTCCACATATACAGCTAAAATGGACTATATACACCAGGGAGATTTGTGCCTCCCCTAAAATTCCTCTAATCACACAGGGTAATGTCACTGGAGAAGGTAAAGGTCGTAATGATTTTTCAGGAGTCATCTTATGCCATACAAGATTCCTAACAGTAATAGCCAGTGACCCACAAGCTCTGATTATTTCTTTCCAAAAATAACAAGTTCCTTACAGTACTAAAAACTGCCTCAGGTCCCAGCAGTGGTACAACATCTGTTATGCAGCTTATAGATAATTTATTAAGAGTACTTAGGGCAAAATGTCTGCTACATGCATTTCTCCATCTTTCCAGTTTGTTTTCTCACTCTTCCATGGAACAGAAGAACCTTCCTTTAAATGTGAAAATAGAAGAAACAAATCTACTACGATTCACTTGCATGCCCAGTTTTTCAGCTGCTGAACAGAAATCATGCATGGAGATTTTAATTCCAACAGAGCAAGTCCCAAATTTGCCATCCTGGCTCTTCCAATTTCCTAAGTCATAATAAACAAACCACTATGACTGGCTCATTTAAGTGAAGAGTTTGATTCAGTATTGATTAATAAAGGTCTGACTGAATCCCCTTAACCAAGGTGCAAACCTTCAAATCTGGAAAACTGACCATATCAGTCTCCCATTACTTCCAGTGGCATTCCCTCCATGGAGCTCTCTCAGCATCACACTCTTGCCTTTTGAGCAGGGAGCCCAGGTGAAACTTGGCAAACAGAAATGAGCTAAAGCTGGATTACAGAAAAGGTCATTGACCCCAGGGACCTAAGGTGTAAGCAGTTTGTAATCTTTTTCCCTGGTTTGAACTACAGTCCTAGCTCTTGGGTGTGATAAAGTTGTTCCTTTAAGGAAAAATAAATCCTCAGTCTATGAGGAGAACTTATTTAGAGTCCCTGACTCTGTACAAACAGGGAGGCACAGCCCTACACTGAGCCTCTCACAGAGAGCTCATATTGGCCAGTCAAAATTTACATCTTTGTGTTTCTTCAGTATTTTTAGAAAACTGAAACTTTTGGCAAGAGAAGATCCTTTTAATAGCAGGAAAAGAAAGAATTTGAATGTAGTGGTGATATTGAGAGAAACACACACACACTTAGGAGGTCAATTTGGGGGGAAAATGAATAGGCACACTAGGAAAAATAAAAGGAAGCATCAGAATGAGTGATGGTATGACAATCTTAGGATGGGATAACGGAAAGCATGGATCTGATGCCCCATATGAAAAAATTCAGAGGATTCAGGCCAGCTGGTGTGGACAGAGCAAAGCCAGCAATCACATACATGCAAGACACCTAATATATAGTCTGTACTTCTTCACTTGTTACGAAATTGATTCCTACGCCTGTTTTGAAAGCTTCTCTTGTTGTTTGCCAGCTTGCCTGTGCTAGTCTCTTCCCCCTGACAGATTTTGTAAGCTGTGGCATTTAATTCCTGGACAGGACATCCAGGTCCTTGGGGCACTGACTGCCACTGCAATTTTGTAAACCTCAACAAATTCTCAAATTATGTAGCTAACTTCAATAAATATGAACAACTCCTTCAGAGATGGTGTCACTATTTCAGAAATAACCAACAGAGCAGTTGATACCATAACAGAATAAGCGTTCAGGCACGGAGATGACAAGCCCCTCAGGACAGCAGTTATCATTTTCCAAACCAGACTATTCAGGCTATTCCTGAAAAAGCAGTTTAAAACACTGTAGCAAAATATCACTCTTCTAGCTTCCTTCACTTTGCTGACTGTCAAAACTTATACCTCAGTCTTACCTCCTTGTAACTGTTTTTTCCTTCTTCCTGCCTTATATCAGTTGATGCTGATGACAGGCTCGAGACAGATGATCCTCTGCTGAAAGTTTCTGTTGAGTGCTGAGGAGACCTAAGTGGTGACTTAAAGTTGGAAAAAACAGACAAAAATCAATCAATCCAACAAAAACCCAGAAAAGGTTACATATCAAATTGAGGAGGTTAAGCATAGGCAAGAAAAAGTTTAGCAGCTTGCATGGGTTTTTACCTCAGAAGCACTCTGTCCTCTTTCAAACGTCAGGTAGTTTAATTCCATCAATGACAAAATCTGCATAAAAATATTAAAGGGAACCAATGTAACTCCACTTAAAGAGGAATCTACTGACTGAAACACAAATTAGCTGACAACCTAATATTAGTAACAGATTATGACTGAGCAGATTAAAAGTACCCATTTACAAGTTCATGTTCTATCCCACAGACTGTATTCCTGCTGCTGGAGCTACAATCTGACCCCTCTTCCTCAGAGTGAAACACTCATTTTCCCTTTAATAGTGAAGCCCTTTTAGCAGTGAACATCAACTCTGTGGTGTTGCATCAGAAAGAAATCAAGCTGGAAGACAATGAGGAATACCTTGGAATTTAATGCACACTGTAGGGACGTCTCTTTCATTCTGTTTTGGATCTCTGGGTTTGCCCCATTTTGCAAGAGCACTTCTATGATCCCTTGATAGCCCCAACGAGCAGCGATGTGCAGAGGAGTGTCTCCCTTCTCATTGCCAATATCCAGTCTGCAGGAATGCACATCATAGTACACTAAAGCCTTGACACACTGGAAAGAAAAGGAAAGCTATCAATAAATTATAGTGTTGTTTCTCAGTTCAGATAACAGGCACAGTCCTAAAAGGTTTGTTTTTATTGCTGCTCGTGTAGCCCATTGCCTAAAGAGCAGGCTTTAGTGGTTCAGTGTCATTAAATAAAGAGTTAAATAATTGCATTTGCAGAGTACTGCTATCTTTAATGTGAACGCACATTAAAAACTGCTACAAACTACCAAATAAAGTCCTAATTTAGAGCATTAAACAGTTTAGCCTTCAAATATTGTCATTTACTTTTTAAAATGTGTAAGTTTAGTGCAAATTTGCATCAGTTTAATTCCATTCCATTAGAATGCCCATTTGGTTTGTTACAGAACAATTACTTACATCCTCATGACCGTAAGTGCAGGCTAAATGAAGTGGAGTATTTCCATTATTGTCCTGAACATCAGTACTTGCCTTATAGTGCAATAAGAGCAGCTTAAAAGAAAAACAAAAGTAGGCATTTAAGTAACTAAAAAATTAATGTACAAACAATTATTGCTCTGCAGATTCCTTTAGGGTTCTGGCATGATGAAGCACTTCATGAAACACCAGCTATGCCTCCTGTTTCAGACACCACCCTCTTGGCACTGCAGTACTGTTTGTGTCCTGCCCTGAAACTAAAAAGCCTCTTCTTACATATTCAGAATTTTAATTGAGAAAAAAGAATTCTCTACTGCAGCAAACACCGCAATATATTCACTACATCATTTACCTCATGTTTCAAGAGCCTATGCAAGTGAAGACACAGCTTAATTTCAACAAAGCTAATTGAAGAATATGACATATATTAAAGTCAAGCAGACAATAATTACTGTTGTAGTTACACAGTCTATCCTAAACACAGTGTGAAGTCATTTAACTCAGTCCAATGACTGCAATGGTTGTTCTGTCTCAAGCAAGACCAGAAATGCTCTCCATTTGTATTATGTATTGGACATTTGTACGAATAAAGTGGATGAATTATCAGGCATGCATAGCTGTCAATTGGTTATTACCAATGGCTGAAAACCCTGCAGTATAATAATAAAATATCTTGCAAACTACAATGATGGAAGATCCTCCATTCTGACAGCTTACACAGCTCTGGCAAAAGCTTCTCAGAAGATCTAAATGACACTAACAGTAGAAAAGCTTAGAAAGTGTCATGTATTTATTATTCAGGTTAGGTGTTGTGCTTACTGTAACATTTTGATATCCCTTCTGACAGGCAAGGTGAAGTGGAGTTGAACCGTGGTAATCTGTAGCATTGACAATGGCTCCTTTGGCTACGAGTAAATCCACTAATGAAGTTTGACCTTGGAAAATAAAACATTCAAAGAAAGGAGTAAACTTTGCACAAGAGCATTGCTACTTTTCAAACACAAACACTGACTCTAAACCAAGACACCCTGCATCTCTGTGTACTATGTTTCCGTACTCTACACATTCATTGCCTTGGTATTTGGGTTTTTTGGTTACAGATTACTCAAGGTCAAAGCCCCATAAAAGAACCTCCAGCTAAAAGCAAATGATACTTGTATCCTGTGAGTAATAAAAGAAAATATTTGGATTCAATGTAACAACAAAAAAGGAAATTATAAATAAGAAACCACCCACTAAGAAATAATACAGCTTCTAATAAAAAGATCCATTACATAATGAACATTACAATACAGTATTACATATCAACTATGCAGAACCAGCTGCAGGAGAGAGAAAAGTCATTTCTCAATCTGCCAGTTCTTTAAAACAAGACTGGCTTCTGATGATACATTTTTACTTTTTTCAGAGCTGAAGAAAGCACTGCTACGGTAACCACTACAGCAAAAGTAAACAGCCAGCAAAGAATAACTCAGCCATAAGAAACTGAACTTAAAAGAATGTACAAGAACTTCAGTCTGTGCCTAGATAGAAATAGCAAAATTTCAATAGCAAAGAAGCAATTTAATGCAAATTCCAACTTTAATACAAAGGCGGAAAACATGCTCACATGAAGATATCAAAGCATAAGAAGTAGAAAACACTAGTGAAGAAAAGCAAGCCCACTCACCACAAATAGCAGCTATATGGAGAGGAGTGTATCCCCGGTCATCTCGGGAAAAGGGGGTGATAATGGAAGGGTCATTCAGTTTCCTTTAAAACACAACGGTTTGAGAGCAGCTCAGTTACCCAGGTGGTGATGGGAAGGAGAAGAGAAAGGGGAAAGTTGACAAGGATGGCAAAAAACTGATTTTGGACCTTTTCATAATTTTTCATTAACAAATTATTCCATACAGAGCTTTACATTTCATTGAGAGAGTGGGTTTGTCCCAGATGTGTAAGTTTGATTCAAGAGAAGAAACACCACATTTCCCAAAGGACACACAGCCTCCATCACAGAACTGGTGGGTTCCAAAGGATTCTGTATTCTCCCAATATTTTTTCTGCTTTTTCAAGCCACACACACATATGCTCTCTATTACACTCCGAAGTGCTACCAAATTCCTCTGTAACCAAAAGCAGCATACTTTCTGAAGCAAATGTTAGCTAAAGGCTTCCACACAGCTTTCTGTGTATTAGTGGGGATGAAGAGTGCTCACCCAGAAACCAGCTTCTCGCATTTGTCACAGTAACAGAGCGGGTGACACATTTTCTGTACAGTGTCCTTATCACTGTCACCTTGACTTAGCAGCCGCTCCACTTCCTCCTGATCACCTGAAGCAATATGCTACAAAAAAATAAACAAGAGAAGAGAGAATGAGGAACCAATATGAAAGGCCTCCTTTTAAGAAAAAAAACCCAAGAGTAACTTACTGAAGCACAAAATGAAAGGAACCAATTATGAAAGACGTATTCAAGCATTAGAAAGCCGAAATGAACAATGTCACAGCACAAAACCCCCTAATGGGCATTTCAGTATTAAAAAGAAACTGTTCTTGGCTTACTTCACTTTCTATAAAAAAATTAAAACAATTCCTATTGTTCTCTTTAGACTCAATCATGAAATTGAGCTCCCTCTGTGCAAAAACATCTCTATAAAATTACTAAGTCTCCAGCCATAAGCTGTGAACACATATAATTAGCAGCTCTGCTTTGTGTCCTTGTATAGGCAAAATTCTTTTTGAATGACAGTATGAGATTAACATATAATATGAAGTAGCTGTCAGGTGACCACATTTAAATTATTTCAGAAAACTCTTTCAATTTCAAGCACTAAAAGCTGGGAGACACAACCAGATAGTAATATCACATCTGTGCTTTAAATGGGCCAAACAATACCAACAGCAGTAGCATTACATTCTCATTTGTTTCTATATTTCATATAACGTGCTGAAATCTGTAAGATTATATTAAGTGTGGAAGGCTTTGGCACAGAAATGTACCAGATTCAAGATATTTTAGCATCTACTAAAACACATTTCAGAGTACTAATCTAATTAACCCTTCCTTACATCCAAGAAATTTGCAGAAAGGGAAGGATATAAACACGAAATATGCAAATACATACATATTCTGCCATAAAAGTTATTAACCTTAAACAAGCAGTCTATTGGTGCAGCAGACATCTGGGACAACAAGTTCATCCTTTGTCTTAAGAGCAGCTTGTCACACAGACTCTCAGATTCCTGAAAATAAAACAGATTGGCTATCTATACAGTCATTTACAGGCAAAAGCACAGTACCTTAACAGTGGAATTAATGTTCAAAAATATTAAATGCTCTATTTACCATGTATGAATTATCAGACACATGTGAAATCTGAATCAGTTTAATTTTTAAGATTCTGAGGCTTAAAAGACCATGCACCCACAGAAATAATAAGTAGATATTCACCAGAATATTCCTTTACTGAAATTTGCTGTGATTTAACTGAACAATAATGAAATTATGGCTGTACCATCTAAAAAAGAACAGAGCAAAACTAAAAAATACAGCATGTACTGTAAGAGGTACAACAGAGCTTTCTCAAGAGGTAAAATTCAGACAAATTGATGTAAAACATGTCTACTGGTGGCTACTAAAAAAGATGACCCAGATACAACTCTGACTCAAAGAATTGCTGAACTCTCTGCTGCTCGCTGAAAAATAAAAGATTGCACCAGGCAGAGCATGGCTCTGCAGCAGATTCCTTGGTGTGGTATTTCCTACTTGGTTTGGGCTAAGCAGATGCAGTGCAACCCTTGCATCAGTACTCATTCTCTGAGACAGCTAAAGAAACACTTCAGGATGCACTAAAGAATATAAATGCTTCCAAGAGCAGGTGAAAGTTATTAAGTGGTCAGATTTTGAAATGGCAGCATTGACCCTCCCATGAAATAAAAACACCACCTAAGGAAAACTCTAAGAATGCAGATGGAAACATTGGCACGTGGCTGGTTCTCCTCATGGCTGGCAGTGATGCTGTTGTTGGATAATGACTCCCTCTCCAGAAATGGAAGGACTTCAGCCTCCATAAAGCAGAAAACCACTGCACTTAGGATGCACACCATCGATCAGGTAAACTTGGATGGTTTAGGATCTGGGCTATGGCTTTTGCAGTTGAAGTCTGTCAGCAGCAGATGTAAATGAGTAAAACCAGTCTGACTCCACTCAACATTAGTAAGTCAGCAGGAAGTTTAAGAATGTCATGAACTCCAAATAAACAAGATCAGCTGAGTTCAGATTTTCTAGAAATCAGACTATTCATGTTTCAAGACCAACACAGATACTCTCACAAAGCTGTCTAAAAAAACCCTTACGAGTGTAGCAAATGTCATTAAAAACATATTTGTAAGGTCTGGAGATAAAAGTTTCCATCTGTACTTCACAGCACGTTGTTTGTATTTAGATACACGAAGGTGACAAATATCAGCAATCTTTTCAAATCTAACTACTTTAGCTAAAGATACCCAAGCATATCTTTTCAGAATTACAAGGCATATAACACTAATCTCCTTGGATAGATTCCTCACTGTGAACAGGAATAACTTCCCTAGGAAATATTTGATCAAAAACTTAACTGCTGGTACAAATTTCTGATGTCTACTCAGAATCTGTAGTGTGGATGCTCACAGACAGCTTTATACTTTCACTGTGGAGAATCTAAGTAACCACTAGCACGAACTACTGTAGTTCTAGTACAGCTCCTTCTGCAGTGTGTGTCTGCAAGAGAAGAGTTCCCCAAGTGGAATCATTATTTTAAGAGAGTCACATGAGGCAGCAACCCTAAGGTAGCCCTATTATATATTTAATTATATATAAATTAGAATAAAAAGAGCCCTGGTGAAACCACATAGCTTCAACAGTGAAATATGGAATGACAGAAGAATCAGATATTAGCTGAAGCATTAAGCAAGTTTGGGCCTTCAAAGTCAAAAGTCACTTGTACCAGCTTTACTTGCAGAGCAGGAATTTTTTAAGAGATTGCTTTGAGTGGGCCTGTCAGGTATTTTAAGTGTATGTTGGTTACAACATACACACCCAAACATTAATCTTTTTATCTAATCCTACTCTGTGTAGGAAAATGAACTATTTGGAGCTATGAGTGTACCTGTGTAATGATCTATCCCAAAGCCATTTTCACAGATTATGACTGATGACTTGGAACAAACACAGGTGGCAGAAGCCAGGAGAGGAGGTCTTCAACACAAACTAAGGCTAAGATAAAGTGTTTGGTGGGGAGGGGAGGTAGGGATCATTTCCCCATCTACAGCTCTTTCCATCTATGAAAGAAAATGCTGCCTATTTCCTTGTCACTGGCTTGGACTCCCTTTTCTTTTGTACATTACTTCAACCCTCTGAGCAACAGAGTCTTATTACACATTAGAAGCATCCAATATTTATTATTAGGAATTCTAATTGAATAATGTTGACAACTCCCAGAAAACAGAATTGACTCTCCCATCCTTTACAGCCTCCTCTCATCCCCACAACCAAAGTGTCTCACAAAGACTAGCATGACCTTGGGGGAAAGGATTTGGAAAAAAACATCCTAAGTGCAATTCACTTACTGCCATGAGGGTGAGAACGTGCCCATTATCCCACAGGGTACATTAGGCCCCTGCTGAGTTTTCTTTCTGGAGTTAGCTTCATTAGGGGTTGGACAGCAGCATTACTCAGCTGCCAGAAGCTCCATCTGAAGCCAGCTATAAAATTAAGCATAACCACATAAGGGGCTGTAATGAAGCCCCAGGGCACAGCAATGCTCCTGCTCCCTTCAATCCCATGCTCCCTTCTAGCACAATCTGGAAATCATAGGGCAGCAAGATGACAGCTGCTGCTGCTTCCAAGTTCATCCCCTTTACCAGAGATTAAAGGAAATATCTCAACTGGTAACTTTATGGAGGGAGAGCAATGCTCCTCCACCTCCTCACTATGCTTTTTCATTCCTGCCTCATGGGCTCCCTTCTCATTGTGTGCCACCTCCTACACTGGAGAAAGGGGTGCTCTGGCTCTTTCCAGCTGTGTTGAGGGCAAGTTGTCACCCACTTCATCCTCAGGGCTCTACTGCCCTTCCAGCCAGGCTGACTCCAAGCGAAGGCAGGGCAAGAGGATTTTGTGTTGCACATTCACCCCAAAGTGAGAAAGTCCTCTAGGGTCTGGAGCTGATCCAACTGAAGCTTGGGCAGAAACACTTAGGGCTTGCTCTTCTCATGGTGCACACACTGAACTCCTCATTTAGACTTCTCAAACACATAGTCTGTCTTTCAAGACAGGTGCCTCTCAAAGAAATAAATCTAGTACCTTAATGGCAGAGGCCATTCAGTTGTAATCACTTGAATGCAATCCCAGTATAAAAACCAGCTATCCTTCACTACATCACGAGGGATAAGATCAGGCATTTAATAGGAAACAGCCTTTGTTCCAGAAATTTAAGAGTAGTATATTCTTTTTTAGCTTGCTGGCATTGTTGTGGAAGACAACTCTACTTTGGTTTCAGTTCTCCATTCAGACCACCAGCTTTGCTCTTTGTATATTGATTGTGAATGACAGCCAAGTGACTGCAGGAAGCAAAGTCATATAAGCAGGTTGCTTCTTTCAAACTAAGATTTTTTAATTTTTTTTAATAATTCAGTACAGCATTACAGACAGGAAATACCACTCTCTCTTTACACAACATGAAAGTGTTGGTTCAATTTTTTTTTTGAGTGTACAAAACAAACCTGCACAACAGGTTCATGGAAAAATCCCAGAGAAAAACCAAAACAAAAAATAGCAAGAGGTCAAAATATTACTTTAAGTGCTTCTTCTTTAAGACTGTGCCCAGGTTGTCCCATCCCAAGCCCTGCACACTGAGCCATTTTCTGGCCCCTGCAGTTATTCCAGTGCTTTGCAGCTGGGCAGACTGAGACACATTGAATTCCCTCTGGTTCCAAGTTCACTCCTTTTGATTTCCACATGAGCTCAGGAAAACCTAGTTTTACAACAGTAGAAAGTTTTACAGGAGTGGAAAGACTGGATTCCTTGACAAAATAATCTACAAAGTTCTTAAATCATAGAAGTTTCTAAAGTCACATCAGCATCACCCTTGACTGGCCTGCAGGGATGTGACCAGATTGACAGCAGGTCTAGTTGCCCAGCAGGAAATCTTTCATGCATCCACAAACTTCTTGCCCCTGCCAGGTTAGAGATCCCAAGAGCCAAATTTGTCCTTGAAAAACCACCTTAGGACAGCTCTGCACTCCCCCTAAACCATCAATTTACTGCAGTGTTGCAACCTGCACTGCAAACACATGGAATTTGTAGAATGTGAAGATTGACTGAATAATTCTAAACTACACTATATCTCCATTCTGCTTTCTAAAATTACACAAAAATTTAAGCTATGCCTGCTCTCATGTACTGCACTGCCTTCCCTGCCATGGTAGAGTACAAACAGGAGACACCTAACATACTGGAGACTCATCTGTAGAAAATAGTGCTGTAATTTCTCCTCTAATCATCTGAAGAGGCAGACTTGACATGTAACTACGTCCTCAAGGAGTGTACAATGAGCAAGCAGTATTGGTACATAGTTCTATTAAAATAATTCAGGTAAATTTAGCATTTGCTTCAGGAAGTACCCTCTACTCTTTTTTTAAGCAAAAGAAGGGAATTCTTATGTTAGTTATTTGTATCTTCTGGCTGGATTTACACCCACAATGGTACACAGAACTACAAGTTATCAAACAGACATTAGAGAGACTTTAAGAGTAGCTTACTGTTGATCTGTCAGAGAGGTTGCCTTGTCGTATGTATTCTATTGCAGCCTCGATTGAGGTTAGGCAATACCCCAACTCATCCTTCACTGAACTGCAGAGCCTGAAGTTCTTTATGTAACTCAAGTTGGCCATCCTGGGGGGAAGAAAAGCCATGAACTACTAAAAATAAGACACTAGCATGGCATATTGCAGCTCCTTTTAGGCAATCCAGACAGAAAACACGTGTGGGCTAGGAAAAAGCTTCTAGAAAGCTTCCTAAGCCAGTAATACTACGGCTGTTCTGAGCTTGCAGGTTGATCAGAACTCTACTCATCTTTTAAATATTCAGTGAAAAGTTATTAACTGGATAGAAGAAATATGAAGGATGAGATAAGGACAATAGAGGGAGATTAACATCTTTGAAGTGAGTGAAGCAATGTTTCAGGCTGCAAGTTAAAGGCCAAATGCTGACCTCAGAGATGAGATACAGGATACACCAACAATGAAAATCAGTCCAGATACAACTGGAAGGTTTAGATAGACTTTTACTGAAAATGAGGAGACAATGGCATCGGCTAGCAGGAATTAAACATTCACATCTAGTTTCTCTGTAAGAAATGCACCAAGTCTTGAAATACATAAAGGTGTCACAGCTCCCAACAGAGATGAGAGAACCACTCTATGAAGACTTTGTAGATTTGGCAGAGAGATGACCTCCCACTACAACTATTTTGTAGGCTGGGAATCAAAAAGACACATAGGTCCTTACTTTAATTACATGTATAACACATCTTTGCCATTTGTCCTATTAAACATTTTCTGCATTACAACAGGACCTCTTACACTTTCAGTAAGTTATTACTGGATGTTCAGAAACATTTGCCCCTACAACAGAACTACACAAGATGGTAAGGAGTTTTGTATAGTCAAAATAGTTACATACCAGTTTGGGATTTCTGTTTTTACAAGCAAATACAGCAAAACAGAGAGCAGATCATCTGCACACATGGTTTCCATGTTAACTAAAAAGAGAAGTCACATTCGGTATTAGTCATGTCATGGTTCAAATCAAGAGCAGTAAATCTAAAAGGAGTTCTGCCTCCTAAGACTAAAGGCCAGCTCTACTAGCAGAGAATGCATTGAGAGCACAAGGCAGGCCTCCAAATGTTCTCAGTCTCCCACTGAAACAGGCTGCCAGCAGCCAACAACAGATGCAGTTTGTGCAGTACAGACTGCAATATTTGACTAGCATCCCTCCCATCCCACTCAGCAAGAGCCAGAGCACTAGCTCAAGACTTTGGAATGCCTTGAGGGCAAAGACTATGCTCAAAGTTGGTACACTTTTCCATAACCCAGCAATCTGCTGGAGAAGAGATGAAGTAGGGAAAGCATAAGTTCACTGTGATACTCGACTTGCTTTGTAGAAGTACCTTCTCTTTCAGAGCTAGATAAAGTAAATGCCAGGTTAAGGAGACTGTGCTTTTGTATCATAGATTCATTTCTGTAACCCACAGCAGCACATTTGTTTGGCCCCACCCAACACTGCATTTTGCAAAAGATGCATTTCAGGAGTATCAATTTCAAGATGTCAAGGAGAGTATGGACAAATTCCACAAGAAGGATCTAGCAGCAATCTGCAGTGTTTAAAATGGATCACCCTCAGTGTCCTGGCAGAAGTGAGCTTCCTACACACCCAAGCTAAACCTACACATGCTCACACAGTACCCCACCTCACCAAGAACCAATATTGACACATCTACCTCACTTCCCTTTTGCTCTCTTCAGAGACAGAGACTCCAGTTCACTAGCATTTGATCCCCAAGTGCTAACTGAACAGTTGTTTATATACTGAAGTGCTTTTTGTGTGCTGGGTAAGTTTAAAATTATTAATTCATTAATTACTGACCTCTTTGGCTCGGAGACTGCATAATAATTTGTACAACTTTACGCAGACAAAGTAGCTTCTGTTGAGGGGAAGTGCATTTGTTCAACTGACCCAGTTCTCGCTTCGCACGTGGTATATTAAAACTACAAAATAATTAGAAAGGAATGATTAGCATACAGAGTTCCTCTGCAGGATGTTCAAAACCCAAGTTTTAACTTATTCAGAGGTGAACTGAAGAATGGTTCCAAAATACTCCCATTTCTACTCAAAGCTTCTGTATCCTGGAGATGGAAAGGGAAGCTTAAAAACATAAAAGTAAAGGAGACAACCATCAATGAAAAGATTGCCCTCATAAGACACTTGCAAAGCTTTGATTTTCCATCTCAAATGAATGAAGTATAAAAAGAAACTTGCTAGTGTCTGAAGGAAGACACTTTTTGGCTGGCATGATTCTATTTCAGACAGGATCACAGTAAGTCTTCAAAGAATCCACAGTCATCTCTCTCACCTGAACTCAGGCTTCACTCCAATGTCTTTCTGCTGCAGGTCTTGAAGGCTCCTCGTGATTTTATTAAAATCTGCATCCTAATCAATAGAAAAGCAAAAGGTTTTTCAAATGCTTTAGATGAACATAACTAGGATGTAGCCATCAAAGAAACTTACCTCACTTGCCTCAATCGTCCCCACATATTTGAAGACAAGATCATAAATAGCATGGTGGATATACATCTGTAGGAAAAAACAGTACTTTAGGCATGAAAGGGAGAGTTAAAAATAGCTTGCTAATTATTTTCCTTCATTTCAGATGCTTACTTCAACTGCTTGTTTGATCAGATTCATCTGCTCTTCTTGCTTTGCAAGCATCTTCTAGAAAAGCAAAGCCATAAACAGCAAGAGAAAGTCAGATACTTTATTGCTTAAGGAACACTGTACTATGGATTTAGGGGAGTAAGTCTTTACCAAGTGCGAATCTCTCAAAAGATGCTGCAGACATTTGGTATAAAGTGCATTGACAGAATCCTAGGAGAGAGGAAAGATAAAAGCCCTCAGATTCAGGTTAATGGGACTTGAAGGAACAAAGCCTTAATAAGTAAGGAAAGTCTTCCCTGTCTCGAAAGTGTACACTATGGTGAGAATTTTAGCAATAATAATTGCCTTTATTAAACAGTTAAGATAGTGAAATCATTAAATGTGAATTACCACTTCTCCCTCCTCCCCTTTCACAATTCTAGGCTACTCTGACATAGAAAAGCTCAATAAAAAAAGATAACCAAAGCATTTAAGTAAATTATATTTAGCAAATCAGATATCAGAAGAACAAAGATACTGACTATGTAGTGGCGGAGGCTTTTCCTTTCGTGTTCTTTAAATGTTCTATAGAAAGATCCTATGTATTTATCAAATCTCTCGCAGTGCCTTCCCAAGAACTCTCTAACATCTTCAATATTTTTAAGAGAATAGGAGTTTGATGAAGCTGTAGATTCACCTAAAATAAAAGCCAAGAATTAACACATTGGCTTAATATGTATGCAGGGTAAAACACATTCTGTCCCTCCATATACAGCCAGCTTGTGTGCAATGAAACATTAATTCAGCTTACTGCACCTTTAACTAGAGGTATTGCCTTTAATTAAAAGAACTTAATGCATCACATTTGAGCAGGCTCCTCTGCTTTTTATGTCAAGTATTTATTTAGAATAGCTAAAACAGATTTCACTTTTTTTTTTTACACTGGGGTAATTTATTACCACATGCACTCAGCTTATGAGTTGTGTAAGTCAAGCTCAAAAGTAGAGGAAAAGCACATTACAGTGTTGACTGAGTGCCCATGCAGGAAGTCAGGGTGCTTTAAGTGAGCTGCAAAAATCCCATCTTGGATTTTTACATAACCTATTCTTTATTTAGACATGCTTTCTCTGAACGGGAGAGCAAAGTTGCTTCATGTAACATTAAACCAAACCCACTTTTCTTCTGAATAAGACAACTGAATCCCTCACTTAGGATTCATGTTGCTTTTCCAAATTTTTTTTTTCTAGGCAAATCTTTCATCTGCAAAGGCAGCCAACTAATAAGAGGCTTAAATCATTCTTTTCAAATTACTTTTGAAGTTAGAAACTCCTTCACTTCTGAAAGACTGCAATACAACTATATTGAGTAATGGCTAAAAAGAAGATCACAAGAATAATTTTTGAGATATAGATTAATACTTACAGAATTTAGGATATATGAATGGCAGCTGGGTTGGGAGTTTTTTTCAGAAAAACTTCCATACTTCCCTCACAGTACTACTTTCACACTACCCTAGTACCAATTCTGTTTGCATTCACTTGTTTCAAATATTCTTATTTATTTAGGAAGACTAATGTTTTTATTTCAGAAAAAGCTGAAGCTTCTAAGCTTCTTAAGGAGCTTCTGTTCTTCCTAATTAGCAAACATAGGTTGTTACACAAGCTCACAGGACTGTGCTGTTACATTCACAGCATTGACAGTAGTCTTGAAAATAGTGTTACAGCCTAGAGGAGCACTTTCAGTACAGGACAAAAATTAAGACATTCAACTTAATGAGTTAGGCCACCACCAGGAGGTTGCTACATAACTGCCATACAACCTCTATCCCCTGACAAAGTCATCATGAAAGAATTTACCTCTCCAGTTTTTTGTGCATCACCTTGCCTCTCAAGACACACATAGTCACATTTAAGATTAAATCCCTTTAAGCAGTCAGCTCTGAATTGAGCACTGCTAAGAAAAATCATGCTGGATTCAGCAATCCACAGATGATTCTTAATTCTGTAGGATTTATACCCCAGTCTCAGCACTAGTTTTGCCTGGCAGCAACTTGATATTTCTCTGCAGCAGCACACCAACATCTGCCCCAGCAAACTAATAAATGCCAGGGGCTCTTAACCAAGCCAACACTTTCTAGAATGAACACATGAATTATAATCACATCAAACACTAATCTGCTCACTGTGCAAAGGCAGCCACTAAGTTGACACCAATACATACTTGAGCTTTCTGTTTTTTCCAATGGATGAGCTATGCACAATATACTAAAGCTTTCTTCTTTTTCATTGTAAAAGGTTTCCTCAAAGAGAACAGGTACCGAGAGATGATAATTAAAACCAGCTCCTAAAACGATGAGGTTTCCTTGTATGAAGATCTCCTGAAACAAAACAAAGACCAGATCAAGTGTGAAACTCTGCCAGAAAGAAGTTACTCTTTGGCTTCTGTGTTGCATAGTTGCATTTCCAAGGGAGAGAAGAGAAACTTGTAAGGCAAAAAAGCCCCAGATTTTAAAATCTCTCCATTCTCATGCTGTGGAGACACTGAAAGAAAAAGCTCCTCCAATCGATGGCTGGCTGAACCTTGCTTACAGCCATTTCCTTTACAAGTCCACTACTAGAGGAAGTTTCAGACAATCACCAAGGTCTATTCACAGATTTTAGAGCACTTTTAGTAGAAGGGAAATTTAAAAACCCAATAACTTAAGATCCAGACTTAAGCGCAGCTTCAGAAAAACACCACACACTTTATCTGTATTTGTCACACTTGGCTTTATTTTCCCAAGCACCAGTGAGGTTACCTGGAATAGGAAGCTCTAGATGGCAGCCTGCAAACTATCCATAGTGCAAGCTATATGTCCAAGTTCTCAGACTGTACTGCAAAATTACAAATGAAAAAACTGGGATCCTATGCAGTGTCAGCCCTGACTGCCTCTTCTGTAACCATTAGTTCACACAATCAGGCAGCAGCAGTAAACCACCTACTGGAGTGTCCCCAAGCTACATTCAGATATCAAAACAGAAATACCTTTCCATTTAAGGTTTGAAAATTTTCTTCCAGTGGCTTCAGAACATAAGATTCAAACTGGCAGGTAGAAAGACTGTTGCTTGAAAGGCTTCCTTTGCATGGAACTAGCACCTAAAAAAAGGTTAAATCATGTTTTAGAGAGAAATGCTGTGTGTTGCCAGCTACACATCAATAGCTTTTGTCCTGCAGAGGCAAGCAATTAAATCAGACTTACAAATTAGTAAATATTAAGGATTGGAGTTATTATTCCAGGTCAGTTTAATAGCTTTATTTTGCCATGTAAAATGCTGTCAAATGAGTAACTGCTTGTCCACCACGCATTTCAAAAGGTCAGTCCCATTTAAGTTATAAGCTTGTGAGAGAATATGTAACTTCAGTTCATAGAAAAGAAAATAAGTTTCCTATAGTTTAGAAACAACACCAACTTTAATTTTTTACTACCTTGCAACATATCAAGAAGTCCATATTAGTAAATAACATGCAATTTAAACAAAAAATCGTTGTGCTTCATTTCCAGGTTTTGTAGGCTTGAACTAATCTTTACATGTTTCATAGCAGACTTATGATTTGAATTCAAATAGCTTGTATTTACTAAGCAGCTTTTAAAGGTACTTTTTTATACTTACAATACCATGGAGTTCTGCAACTTTGCTGCACAGATCAGGACGTCGCTTCTGAATGGCCAAATAAAAGGGATTTTTCAAGATATCTTCATCATACATAGCCATATGGACTTCAGGTATTCCAAGGAGATTTTCTAAAATGCATAGGGAGAATGGTTAATGTATCATACATGGTATCTGTTAAAACAAACTGTTTGGGAATACCTAGGGGGCAGTTTGATCCTTGTCCAAAAAGAAAAAGCAGTTTCAGGTCTTGATGAAAGGAGCCAATGGCATTTCTTAACTATTAACTACAGTTACTTAGAACATATTCAGACAGAGTATTTCTCATGACTGTACATTTCCAATCACACAGCTATCCCCAGTGTCTCCTTAGGCCTTCCAGGTGTTGGAGTCTAACAGTGAGTGTAGCAGAGAAGTTAAGATCAAAATTATTACCACTTTGATATACAAACTAACTTCTGCAGCTGAAATCTAAAACAAGGCAAAATACAAATTAACAGCTTTTTTTACAGCAGATTCTACTGCACCAGAGGACATCAATGTTTTTGCACTGTGCTCATGTAAGTCTTAAAACTCACCTGTGTAAGGATTACTGACACACATCAATGAGACACCCAGACAGTGTAACATAAACCCTTGTGTAAGGCAATCCTCAACTTTCCAGGGATGAGAGGTACACCAAGGAGATATGAATATCCATGTCATAATTAAAAAGCCGCCATGAAATTTATCATTTGTGGTCATCTCTACTCCCATGAAAAGAGTCTCAGTGATTTGAGGTCAGGCTGGTAAGTAACACTTGGCTAAACACTGAGCAAAAGAGAGACTGGAGAGTGAAAATCCAACCTGTAAACATTGGAAATGCTGTCACTAAGTATTGTCACAATGCCCTGGAAAAGATGATCCCTAAGGAACCAGACCCTCAACTGCTTGCTTCCTCAATTCAAATTCTCTACCACGCATCCTAAACACAAGGGAAGGATAAATCCTAATAGGTCCCTCCTGCAATAACTTCAGATTTAAAAAAAAAAAAAAAAAAAAAAGAGAATTGAGGTTAACAGGCATTCAGATGCTTGAATAACAAGCTTGCTCTATCTTTCCCCTCATGCAACTTCCCTTAGTAATCAACAGAAGTTGAACGATTTCCTCATGCAATTTCAGCTGTATATACTAAGAAAGGGTGAGCACAGCTAGAGATGTTAATTTGAGCACAGCACCCTTACACAATCAGTATCCCCTGTCTCCTCCAATGCAGAATTATTCCTAGCACATTATTTGCTCAGTGTGAGCTCAGTGTATGGCAGTTTAAGGGAGTGGAAAAACATATACCAAATTCCCATCGATTCCAGATAGTCTTTGAGTTTCAGCCATGCTGTCAACTGATCTGCAGCCTGGTAACTGAGCTGGGCTCTGGGCCCTCCCTCAGCAGGCACAGAGTTCCCTTAGAGAGCTCAACACAAACTCGACCAGTTAAAGCCACAAGCCATTTCCACTATGAAGTTTCCATCAGTTCCTCACAGCTTGGGCAAGCCCAGCCTGAACCACTGAAGTCTGGCAGTGGCAGGGAAGTGCCTCGAGCAGTTTTCCTCTGCAGTTCCAGACAAAATGGTCCTCCCACTGTCAAAGCATACAGTAAGACCAAGAGCTTCTGTGAGGATCACTTATTCAGTGCTCCCATATCAGCACAGCTATGCACTTTGCTAACACAATGGGGAAGAAAATGTTTGCTCATTGACACCTTCAGAAGACCAATCAAGTTGAGTAATTAATGACTGCAAATCTAGAAAAAGTCCACCTTAACACAGGGTCAACATGAGCCAGCAATATGCATTTGAAGCCCAAAAAACCAGCCATGTCCTGTGCTCACCCCCCTGCGTGGGCAGTAGGTCAAGAAAGGGGAATCTGTCCCTCTGCCCCACTCAGGTTGGACCCTGCCTGCAGAGCTGCCTCCAGGGGGAACGGCTTCCCACTAAAAGAGGGTGGATTTGGATTAAATGTACAGAAGAAACTCTTCCCTGTGAGGGTGGCGAGGCCCTGGCACAGTTGCCCAGAGAAGCGGTTGCTGCCCCATGCCTGGAAGTGTCCAAGGCCAAATTGGACAGGTCTGGTGGAAGTTGTCCTTGCCCATGGCAGGGGGGTGAGATGAGCTTTAAGGTCCCCTCCAATCCAGACCAACCAATTCCATAATCCATGACCTGTCCTACCACAGCGTCTGGGTAAACAGGATGATCACCAGTAATTCCACCACCGATAATTACTAGAAAGATTTCTTGGCTGGCAGCTGCCACCCAAGTTCATTCTGTGGGCTTCTTCCTCAGCCAGTGCTGAGGGAAGGAGAAGAGGAAGCACAAGCCCTGTGGCAGGTCTGGTGCAGGAACACAGATATCTCACTGCTGACCCACACAACAGCAGGGCTGAAACACACCTTCATCAGCAGGAAAATTAGCTACAAAAAACCCTGTCTGCTGAACATCTGGCTAGGCCACAACTCCAAGTAAGTCTTAAATGATTGTAGTTTACAGTCCACACATGACTCAGAGACAAATTAGTATATATAACTAAATACAATTCAGTATAAGTCAAGCATTAAGCAGGGCTGTATGCACACACACGTGCAGCCTGCAAAACAGTGCCACAGTGAGACTTGTGAGTCTCAATTGGTTTTTTTCAGATGGTTTTGGATGCTCCTGTCCTCATCACGGGAGATGAACTGACTGGAGAAGAGCCTGAAGTAAGAAAAGCAAAGGGGCCATGTAAGCAGAATCCAACCGATGGAAAGCAGTGGTGTTTATAATTAAGAAACTGTATGAAGCAGGTAAGAATTTTTTCCCACAGGTGGATTGAGCTTTCATGGAAGGGCATTTTTCCCACATCTAAGTAGGTCTTAACTGAAGAAAACAGGCTCAGGTTACAGATCAGGAACACCTTTCAAAAGGGAAGATAAACACATGGTTTAGATTGCTTGGCAAAGCTATCTAGTTTCATGCTGTAAATCTCCAAGAACGTGTTAGACAAACCTCTACTACAGGTGATAATGGACATAGCGAAGCTGGGAGGGTGGATTACACAGTCTCTTGAGACACTTCCCAAATTAGCTTTCATTCATGTGGTTCTATCACTGAGGCAGCTTCGTCTACCTTTAGTTTGGTGAATTCATGTATCTGGCCAAGCAGCAGATGAGAGTGCTCTGATCCTCTCCAAGACAGTGATGGAGAAGCAGTTAGCACACCACATACTGTGCCAGGGAAAGAGCACACTGACACAAGAAGGCAACCAAGCATGAGACTGCAGTGCTAAAACTGCAGTGCACAAATGTCTCCAACAGCTTTACTGCCAGTCTTTCAGCCTAACAAATCTTCAAGTCCAAACAGTTCTTCCCATAACGGGGGGGGAAGAGAACACATACCCTAAATCCGCCTCATCTAAACCCCTGTATCTCACCATCAGAAAAATCCTCAACTGATAAGCTTTTTCCAGAAAGAAATTTAAAGCAACACTGCATTCCTTGGAAAAACAAGTGGAAGAGATTTATGTGAGGAGGAGAAGCTCCCACAGCCTGAGCTCATGAAGCTTGCTGTCTCTCTGACTGACCTCCTAAATCACTGCCTGCACCTGAAAATAAAACAAAACATGAGTAACTGGAGTACTTTAAGAATCGTTGCTGATGGATCATCACAGGAAGACCTTGAAATTATAATCTTCAATTCCTGGTTCATGAGTTGTACTCCACAAATAACTAGCTTTAAATACTTAGTTGCAGCCACAGATCCATTTACTACAGAACTACTGACAGAGCTGAATCACACTTGAGAGCTCCAGCAAGGAATGAAAAAAACTGCATTCAAACACTGAATTCTGGCATCTCAGTTACTGTAATGCCCCTAAGGTGCTATTGACTTGCTCTACCCCAAGAAGGAAGATAAAACTTCCACTTCACACAGGTATTTGTCACCTGCCTTGAGCAGAGCAGATGGGAGCTCTGAACTGCTCCCTGCATGCATGTTCCTACACAGCAGGAAACAACCCCCACTGGCCACATTAGTACTGTTTTGAGAACCACAACTCTTTATTTCCTTCCCTTTTCTCTTTCCCTTACCCCTGCAGCTGTTCAGTGTCTCACTAGGGGATAGCTATCATATCTGATTAAAACGCAGGTATAAAAAACAACAGGTGGAGTACTTATTACCTAAAACAGCTCAGTTACTGTATTCACTTGGCCCTCTGTCACCCTCCCTCAGCATTCTGCAGAGACATGGAAGTGTGGATGTAGAAACAATTTAAGTCATTAAAAAGAGAAAGAAACAAACCAAAGGAATTTAGCCACAGATTCAAGAGAGTACATTAAAGCTTCCCCACAGCTTAGGCATTTTTGAGATTAAGTCCAATTCTTTCCACCCCAAAAGTTAAATGCATCTGAAAACACAGGCTAATGCATTGCTGTAATTCTAGGAACACATGAGAATTCTCCATTAAGAGTTTGTTGGCAGAACACAACATTCAGCTTCAACCTAATTTAACTTGGAGGTGACACAGACTTACTCTTCTAGTTGCATCTTGGACAGCTCTAGATTTACTGAGAAAACAGAAAATGTACAAAGCCTTATATACATTACCAGAACTGATGAATGCTTAACAGAATGCTTATTAAAAACAAGCTATATTCATTGGAAGTTCTACCACACTGAGCAGCAAAGCAATACTCAAGTACTAATGTTATATAAAAGGTTTAAATGGAATCACTTCAGTGTATGGCTTCATGCCTGTAAACACAGAAATAGCTCAAATTGCTGGAAGAACAGAAGCTAGCTGGATCAGACAATCTAATAAGCATTATGTTACAGTTTTAAAAAAAAAGCATAATCATAATCTTACAACAGACAAATCCTTTCCAGATCGAAAGCAGAGTGATAATTCTAATGGTATAACTACGGTACGAAGGACAGCTCAAGTGAAAAACATAGAATCTAAGCATGTCACTCTTCTCTCTAAAACAATGGAAATGAAGCCTAATTACCTTAGGGACTGAAAACAGTGGATAGGAATAAATTCTGACAGTTCATTTTGTCATTGATGGTGTTTGCCTTTAGAGATGGACAAGTGACAGACCTTTTGCAGAGCTTGCAGATTTCAGTTCCTTTTAAGCAGTACTTCGAAATTTAGACTAACAGCCACGAAAGTGAATGATGTCATTGTATTTGCACTGTTACTTGGCAGTTACCTCATGTCCACACTCAACTTGTACAACTATTTACTCAAACCTTAGGCACATCACCTCCTGAACATCCTGCTACATCCCTACTAAAGACTTAACAAAACACACAGCGGAGAAAATGCCTTTCATAACAGAATGAGGGATTGTGTATACAAACATTACACAGTCAATGCTGAGCAGCATAATAGTCTGTGTTTTCACCTAAGCATTTTAAAAACACTTCAGCAGAACAATGTAAAAAGAGTTACCAAAGTCAGTAAAAATTATTAGCCTAGTTCAGTAACCTGAAATGTCTCCAGGAGAGCAAATAGGATGCTACTCTGGGATACTAACATCAAGTCCCTCAGTGTCCTCTCCACACAAGTCCAGTTTGAAGGAAGCAGAATGCCATGTTCTCCAAAATCTTCAAAACCAGATCCATTAGCATGGCAAGAAGCATAAACGCACTCAATTTTACTTTACCAATATTGTCAAGTTTCACACGACAACACCAACTTCACCTTAGCACAATATCTACAAGAAGAACAACTAAGGCTTAGTAAACCAGTAACTTGATATTTCCTGAAGTGCTCAAAATAATGAGTAATTGAGAAGCAACTCATTACTCAACTAAAAGATTTTTATCTCAGAGCAGCAGAGAAATACACATACAAACTTTATCAGAAATGCCTGTATCACTCTTGCAAACTGCACAGCTCTATAAAAAAAAGTAAGAGGAAGCAATCGTTCCCCAGTTCTAAATGTATTTTTTTAAACAGAAGTACTTCCCCCCCACACCTTAAGAGCACCACTTGTTAGAAGGAACAGCCAAAGGTAAGCATATCTTAGAGCACTTTACAAGCAAACAGGAATCTAACAGTGGAATTTAAATAGTCTCAGTCCAAAAGCTCAAGTTATCATTCCAGCCACTGCTTTACCAGTACTATTACTCCTCAGATCTCTGCTTCTGGGCAAAAGTTACAATCTGAACATGAGCCCTACATCGGCATTCACCTCAAAATAAAAACAGAAGACAATTTCTGTTTCTGGGCATTTAAAAATCCTGAAGGATGAGCATTGAGCATCCTAGGAAAAACATCTGACACCTATTCCAGTGCACCTTGCTCACTATGATGGAGTAAATAAGTAAATCTTTTTCTCCCCCTTTTAGATTCAGGTTCAGCTTGTACTGATTTCTGTGAAACTGAAGCATGCCAGAGTAACACCTCTGAATTATCCGATTATAGAGGGGTGAATTCACATCTGTCAGCTCAAGGCTTATTAACAACCAGTGAAAAACTAAGTTTTATCATCCCAGAATATCAGTCTGAGAGCAATGGAAGAATCTGGGTCATGAGTATCCCAGAAATATGCTCATTTCTCTCAGCATCTCCCTCCAGGCATACATTTCTTGCACTGAAGGGTTAAGAGCTGGCTCAGGATATCATAGCTTGGGTTTTGCCTCTACCCAACACTCCCCAAGCCTTTTCTAAGCCAACAGCTGTGGCCCTGCTTGCACAGGCCTCTCCCAGACACAAGTATCAGGAACAAGCTGCATCCCCTTTTCACCATAGGACTGAGACCAGATTCCCAATTCTTGCAGGTTTAGAAACCCATTGGAGTGGCTGCAAAGAAGTTTCATTCTTTGGCTTACCACTACCGAAGCTGCATTCAATTCTCTGATGGGGAGCCCTGAGCTACTGAAAGCAAGCCTAGAACAAAGTGCAAGGGCTGTTCAGTGAACCACCAACAGTTACAAGGAACATTTAGAGGGAGAACATTAACAGAAAATACAAAGTTCCCAAAGCAGCTTCGCAAACAAGGATGCTTCCTTCAAGTACTAGTGTGCTGTATTTAAGGTCACCTCCTCCTCAGGCTCTCAGAGGTTTCAGCACTTTGGTACTCTACTCCCCTTCTTTGGGGGCGGGGGGGGAGGAATCCTTATGGAGTTGAAATACTTAAAGGCTTACTTAAGCCAAATATTTTCATTCATTGAGGCAACAGCACAAGGGTATGGAAAGCTGGAAAACAATTCAGCAGGTAAGCTCTAACTAAAGAGCAGGTAAGCTCTAAACAAAATGAGTTATTTTAACCACCACTGATGTTTTAATGCTACAGAATGCAACATGTAACAGCCTAAGCTAATTAAGAGCTTCCTGAAAGTAAACATCATGATACAGAAGTATCAGTTTAACATTCCCCCACAACATAGATTCTTGCTATGGATCAAATCCTCTCACTACTTTATAAGCAAAAAGCTTAGCAGAAAGCAAATCACAGAATTCAAAGAAGTGCATGGTTTATCAGTGATCGGGGGAGGAAAGGGTTGAATGTCACATTTAATTTTCACTGTAGTTCATCCTTATTTCCCTTCATCTCATAGGGGCTTCAAGCTTTCCTAGGCCACAGCAGTCTAAAGACCAAACTCAGCATATAAGCTTACTCCAAAAGCAAGTCCTTCAGACAAGAAATAACTACCACTTAAGCAAAACAAACTTTCATTTACCTAAAATTCTACTTAAAAGTATTAAAATGAGGCTATAACATCTAATTAGTGATGTTCAACATGCATCACAGAATACTTTGCAACCAGTTTTAAGAGTACTGCACAGAAAGACTACGGCCTTTAACACCTATTGCAAGAAAGCCTTGCCACAGAACCAGGAAATACATTTCTTCTACTACTCATTATGCTGCTTCCTAAGTCAGTTCTAAGGATTTTTACCTCCATCCTAATAGTTTTCCCAGGACAGTACTTTGGCTAGTCAGCATCTTGTTTGAGAGCAGTATCAAGATTTGGATTTTCAAAACATTGTGCCTGCCTGACAAACTACAACTGAATTTTAAGAGCTTCCACAATCTAAGCAAATTGTATAACTGCATGCAGCTGAACTTAAATTAGAACTAATCTAAATAACAGGCTCTTCCCACATGACACACCTAAAGATGTACTTAGGCATTACCTGATACAGATTATGACTGCTGCTACATTCAGGTTTAAATTATCACGTGTTTCTGAACCAATGCTCCCTTCCTCCCCTTCCCAGGCACTTTCAGAAAAGTGGCTTCCAGATTCTCACATAACTTCAGTGCTCTGTGACAGACTTTAAACGTAACTAAAACAGACACACAAATATGCATAATTTAGTTAGCAATAAGCTTAATACTTATGTCACATAGGACTCCAGATTCAAACCCAGAGCTAATCCTTTTTCCACCTGACAATGATTAAGCAATTACAAGACTTCACTTACAATCAGGTCAAAATCACCCTGTGTTTCTTTACTCCTACAAGGAAACAGGCATGACTGATTTGCCTCTTCTAGGCTACCAACATGCAAATTGACAGAGAGCTACTCAGTTTAGTTGGTAGTAATTTGATAATCTATACAAAGTTAAGAGGCCATTTCTTCCACAGGCAGAAACCTGCAGCAGAAGCTACACAGGTTTTGGAACTAGAGACAAAATTAAAGCAAGACAAAACATAAGCAAGCAAACAAAAAGAACAGTCAGTGGAGCCCAAGCTACCAAAATGCAGAAGGAGGAACATAGTCTAGACAAGACTCCTCAGACTGGGCTCAGCAGCAGAAAGCTGGTCTGCCTGGACTCTGCTCCTCAGAGCAAATTATCTTGCTCATAACACACACTGCCCTGCAAGGTTGGTGATAACAGATAAGGGAATGGGTCATGCTCCCCTTCGTGTGGGACTCTGTGGCTTCACAGCTTTTTCAAGCTACTGTAGCATCACAAAACCACTCAGCTACCCACAAGCGCTGGGGCATATGTGGTAGCATATGCTGTGACAAGCAAGCTCTCCAGAAGCCCACTTCAGCAGGCATACCAGGTGCTAGGGAGAGCACAGTTCAGCTCACCGAGTGGCACTCCACATCACCTCCATCCCTCTGGATGCACACACGAGCACGGCCTAGCGCCCATCAGTGCTCGCCGAGCGGTGCCCAGCGCTCTGCCAAGGGCAGCTGGGGAAGCACCGCTGCTGACCGTGACACCTGGCGTGTTTCCTGCGCTTCCTCATGTGCCATTGCTTGACCTGAGCTAACTGCAGGTGCCCCGGATCGCACGCCGGCCCTTCCTACGGGTGCCAACAACAGCAAGCTCCTTCCCCAGCCGGGTCCCGGAGCGCCTGCGACACACGGGACACCCGAGGGACCAGGCGGGACCGACCTGCCGTGCACAGTGGAGCTCACCGCGGCGAGCACCGGCGCTGCGGCAGTGGTCACTGACCGGGGCCATGTGTCCGCACGGCCCACCCCCGCCGCGCTCCGGCCCGGGCCAAGGCCGAGCCGGCACAGCCGAGCCGGCACGGCCCCGCCGCCGCCCAGGCCGCGGCCGAGCGGCTCCCGGGGCACGGCACAGCACGGCACGGCGGGCCGGGAGCGCTCCCCGCTCCCACCCCGGCGGGACGGTCCCAGCGGGTGCCGCGGGCAGCCCGGGGCGGGAGCGCTACTCACACCGACACCATCGCCTCCCTCCTGCCCAGCCTCGGGGCCGCCGCCGCCCGCCTCCCCCGCCGCTCCGCGCCCCGGCCGAGCCCTACCGGGGTCCAGGGCGGGCCCGGCGCGGCCGCACGAAGCCAATGGCCGGGCAGCGGCGGGAGGGAGCGGGCGAGGAGCTGGAGCACCGCGGGATCGCTGCCTGCGGAGGCGGAGCCTGCGAGGGCTTATAGGGCCGGCCCGGGCGCTCCCCGCCATGTGACCGCGCGGGCGCTCAGCTGGGGCGAGTTAAGTGGCGGCGGCGGGCACCGCCGGCTGCCCGGCTGCCGCTCCCCAGAGCTTTAGCCTTGGCTTTTTTGATTTCGTATTTTTTCCTCCTCCATCCTCGGCGCTTGGCACTTTTCAAACAGCAGCGCCCCGTGGAGCGCGGCGCGGAGCGAGCCGCCCCGGAGGCGCTGCAGGCGGCGGTGGCGCGGGGAGCGATGCTGCCTGCCCGCCGGGGCTCCCCGCTGCTCGCCCGGGCTCCCGGAGGCGCCGGCGCCGCCTGACCCGCCGGGTAGGAGGGCGCTGGATGCAGGCGCGACCCGGAGGCAGCGCTTGCCATGTGTGCTGGTAGCGCCCGGCTGTGGCAGCGCCCGGGGCCCGGCACCGGGTGAGTCGGGGCGGCACCGGGCAGGGCGGCACCGGGCACGGCCCCGACCGCCACCATGGTGAAGGAGGAGTGCAAGGCGCTGCTGGACGCGCTCAACAAGGTGACCGCCTGCTACCGGCACATGGTGCTGACCATCGGCGGCACCTCGGACTCCCAGAACCTGCGGGAGGAGCTCAAGAAAACCCGGCAGAAAGCTCAGGAGCTGGCGGTGGCCAACAGGAATAAGCTCACCACGGTCCTGAAGGACAAAACCGTGAGTAAGGAAGATAAAGCCGAGTTCGAGAGGCTATGGGTGATTTTCTCCACGTGCCTAGAGATCCTGGAGATCGACATGAGGAGAGCCCTGGAGCTGGGCCACGAGTTCCCGCTGAACGTCCCCAAAAAGCACCTGATCCAGACGGGCATGAGCGGGGGAACCTCCGGCGTGGCCGCTCGCGCCATGAGCGTCCAGAACATGAAATACGAGGCTGAGCACAACATAGACGTGGTGGATTTGAAAGACCTCGAGAACGAGATCAACCAGGTAGGAGAGATGATGTACGAGATGGAGATGAAGGTCAATGTCCCCCAGTGGACAGTAGAGGCTAAGCAAGACCCGGGGGCTGAACTGAAATCCACCATCAGCGTGGGCGCTTCTTCTATTGGCATGATCTCTGTGGAGGAAAATAAATCCTTCTGCGATATCAGCAAGGTTCTAGCTGGGATTGTTTTCACTGCTGTGCTCATTATCGCCATTGTCCTGGCAGTGTGTGTGGTAAAACTGTCTTAGGGATGGTTCAAGCTCTGTCACCTCTCCAGCCTGTCTCTGGAGTGTGTCATGCCTCACCTTTACTTTCAAAATGTGTCACTTGGATCAGCTGAGAATTTAAAACGAGCACTTGAAAGAACACAGGAAACTTTCGCCTCTCGGTATCCTAAAACGCACTATTTGTTTCTTCGTGCTTTTTGAAGAAAAGGGATGCAAATGAGCCGCAGAATACAATGTCTTCGTTTGCTGGACTTGTAACAGTTAACCGAAGTATCAGGGTATTATCACTACTGGCTGTAACAGGGATTTGCCTGCTATTAATAGATCACTATTCTCAGAAGCCTGTGGGTTTTGTTCTTCACTAGGCTCTGGTGTTTGCTGCTGGTCACTGTTTACAGTATTGGAGAGCAACGTAAATTTGAAGGCTAACATGGGTGTTTTGTCTGACCAAGTGAATAGAATATTTATTTTTTTTCCATCAAATACAAAAAAATATTTCTTGAGTGAACGGGGTAAGGATGAAAACCCCAGTTAAAGAATGTAACCAGCCTCTATTTTAGATAAGTTAATGGTTGGAGAGAGGGGAGAAAACAGAATGATGTTTGATACTAAGTACTGTTTGTTGATTTAGACTGGATTGTACAGAACCCAGTTGCATGAATTGGCACAGCATATGTGAATGACTAATCGCTTTCCAAATCCAGATAGAAAAAAGGGAGAGTTGCATATTCAGAAAAATACTAGCAAGCCTCATGGTTCTCATTCACATTTACCATAATTTTATCTTTCCCTGCAGAAAGACTGATTCTTGCCACTGGTACTAATTTTTCTTTCTGTAGCAGCAATTTGCACTTCACAATTAACGATGAAAACAGGAGCAATGAATCCACCCACAGCAGATGCAGTAACATTGGAAAATAGATTTTAGCAAACAAAAATGATGTTGAGTTAAAGCAGACCTTCCCAATAGGATCCCCTCTCCTGTTGACAGACAGGGACTGATGCTTGTATGTGTACACATTTCTGCAAGCTCCCAAATTGCAGAAATCCAGAAAAAGCTAAAAATGTGTCTCAGTTGTGTCTGATTAATCACCTGGGAAATAGGAAGCTTGTAGGACTGGTCCCATTTGATAACACTACAATTCTGGGAGGGAAATATAACAACACAAAACTTTCCTGTGCCTCCCTGTGGAATTGTCAACATTTAAATGTAAAACTGTGGGAACAGACACCTACTTAGCAGAGAAGCTTTACAATCTTTTGTAAAAGGATTTATGTGTTACGATATTTATTATTTACTTATGGAAATACCTTCTAGTGCTTTGAATACAGAGTCCATTCAGGAATGCTTGGTACATGTGCTACAGTGCCATAGGTGTATGGGGCACTCCACAGCCAAATATAAAGACCCCATAATATTGGGGGTTTAAGAAGTAACTTTCCTTCATTGATTATTACAGGCACATTATCAAAAAGTAATAATCAGACATGTTTTGTGAAGTTGCTAGACAACAGTCTTTATGTTAAATAAAATTGATAACACTCATGAACACCTAATATTTTTGAGTTAAGAATGAAACATACTTCAGAAAACTACAGCAAACAGTTTATTCTTTAAAACTTAAAAGAACTGGATTGAGGGGGGGAAGTATCTTTTAATCTGGTCACCTGTAGGTGAGCAGAAACTAGTAAGCAGAGGCCTGACTTCAAAGCTATAGACTATCCTCATGTTGAAGGATAATGTGAGTTCTGCACAGTGGTCCAGTCTAACTCTATTCTCTTGGGAATTCAGGGTGTTACAAGAAACTCCACATTCCTTTCTGTCATGTTTCACTCATTCCATAGGATATGTTTTATATGTAGTTAATCTATGTCTGTAGAGATCCCTGACAGCTTTCTAACAAAGCCAGGTCTGTATTTATCGGTGCTACAGTTCCAGCCTGCCTAGACAAGGTGTAATTGCTGTGTATTCATTGAAATTGGATGATCTCCTTCACAATGAGTAAACATATTTAAGGAAAATACAGCAAAAGCTGCAGGAGAATGTATACATTTGGATTGCCACCACTTGTCATTAAGGATTGTGGATATTTTCACTCTTTGCACTCTCAGTTCACAGGAAGACAGAGAAGCAGTTGGGCTCTATGCTGTGCTTCCTGAAAACTCCATATACTTCGTGAAATCACTGTTTAACCACATGTTCTCAAACACCAAGTAATGAATGCGAGTCTGTTTTCTGGTAGATAACTAAATGGTAACACTGACAGCATTCATTACCTTTATCTTGGTATCTTCCACACACCTAACCATAGATAAACAGTTTATCTATGCTTAGTTGTGTGGAAGAATTCTTAAGAATAAGTCATCTTCAAAAGCAAGCCTCAGTGGGTTGGTAAACTGTAATTTTTCACTCCATTGCATTTTTTTTTATTTTGATTTTTTGCTATAGGATTCAAAGAATTCATATAAATAGTCTCTAAGTATGTAAGTCTTGCTTTATTGTGAATATGCACACAATTACTATTTAAAGGATTGGCCTTGGAAAAAGAATTTTCAAATCATTAGACAAAGCCAGCTACAAATTAACTCATCATTAGTTTGTTCCTAAAAATCTGTATCATCTTATATTTAGGCTACATAAAATGAATAGATTAAGTAGAATTCCAGCAGAGGATTGGCACTGTCTACATGGATAAAGTGCCTGCCATTCATCTTCTACACGTGTTCGTTCCACGTGACAGAGTTCGTCACGACACTGCATAAAACCAAATCAAAATGAAACCACCAGTGCCCAAAAGTACTGAGGCTTCCTTTAAATTACTAAATAGAGATACAGATTTGCAGTCTTCATTTCTTCCCCCTACTGGAATGCAACTGGAAGGAGACTGGAAATGCCATTTTGTAAGTGAAAAATGGGAGTTCATATTTAAAAATACTCTATATTGAAACAGCATGATAAAAAAGCACATACTCTCATGCTGATTGGTGAGAATGTAACTGTAGAATAAAAGAAGAGGGTCATTGCTTAATTAAGTGTTGATCTACTTCAGTTCTTTTGTCTTTATTCACAGAATACACACATTAAATTTGCTGTATACTAAAATGTTACTCCTGACTTGAATTACACTGGTTTTGCCTGTGCATGGGTGGTATTTTCTACACTTTGAATAATGCAAACCTGTTACTGTCATTATTTATTTAACTTAAAATAAAGTACCTCCTTATAACCTACTGGTTTGCTTGGAGCAGTAATTGACACCAAACAAAACCTGTCAGAGAGAGTTCAGAGGAGGCCACCAAGGTGATCAGAGGGATAAAGCTATGAGGAAAGCTGGGAGAATTGAGATTGTTCAGCCTGGAGAAGACAAACTGTGGGGTGACCTAATTGTGGCCTTTAGAAGAGAGCCTGCAAGAAAGATGGAAAGAGATGATTTACAAGAGCATGGAGTGTCAGGACAAGAGGGAATGACATCAAACTGACAGAGAGCTGGGTCAGATTAGATCCTAAGAAGAAATTGTTGCTGGTGAGGGTGGTGAGGCCCTGGCACAGTTGCCCAGAGAAGCTGTGGCTGCCCCTGGATCCCTGGAAGTGTCCCAGGCTGGGGCTTGGAGCAACCTGGGATAGTGGAGGGTGACCCTGCCCATGACAGGGGGAAGCAGATGATCTTTAAATCCTCTTCCAACCCAGCCCATTCTTTGAAAAGCTGGAATATTAATATAGCTTGTAGGCTCTTCTAAACTTAAGTTCCCGTTTCAACCATAGTAATAAGAGTAGCGTGCTCAACCCTCTCATTAGTTTTCTTAACATAAACACAGCCTTCCCAAGCTCCCAAAGTTGAATAGTGATGTAGTTTAATTTATACTGCCAGGGAATCAGCAGTCTGAAAAGTCAGGAAATCCCTGCCTTAGGAAACAGCTACAATAACATTTAGGCTAACAGATGACACTGCCTACAGTGCTGCCTGTCCAGTGTTAGGTACAGAGCCACTGGACAATCTGAAAACCACAGAACACACTAGACTAGACTAATGATGGGATTCTCCTTGTGTTAGGATGCAAACTCCGTCCCTTTCAGCCAGCAAAGCTGGCATTTACTTTAGCAAAAGATATACATCACCTAAGGAGTGTGAAATCTGGTCCTGTGCTATTGGTAGCAACAATGATCAACAGTTGTATCAAACCATCAGAACTGAGTCTGTTAAATGCAGCAATTTGTGATTTCACTCCAGGATTTCCAGTCTATCACCATAAAAACCCATTATACTGTTTTCTAGTTTACTAACAAAAGGAACACAGGACCATAATTAAAGTGATTCTCCTTATGTTGCAAACAATTTAACATCAAAATTCAACACTATGAATATAAAATAAAATTAGTATCAAAATTCTTCATGTAAATATGAAAACATTTTTTACAGTAATGCAATTATTTAAAACTGGACTAAATGACTGATGTAATTAGCTTTCAGATTAAAAATTACACGTGCTTGGTTTGTAGAGAGGATTGGTTACAGGCTTGCTTTTCCTTCCCTGGGAGGTTTGGGTTGTTTATGTACACTTTCCAGAAATACCTTCTATTTAAGTGCTAATGGAACTCCTAGTCAACATATTTACCCTTCACAGATTTTCATTATGTAAAAAGTCATTCAGTAAGACCAGTGGATTACAGATCTCTAAGTGCTTTCTCTCAATACGATTATGTAAGTCTTTTAATGCAGGAAGAGATCTGGACAAAATAGTAGTTCACACGTGAGGAGCATTTACTATGGTAAGTGTACAATAAAAGTGGGATTAGAAAAGAATGTATTTCATATAAAATTATCACGTGTTTAGGGAAGGAGATAGATGTATGTAGTAAACAGCAAAGTTTGCTTTTTGTTAAATACAACAGCATCCCAATGTTAAACTACAGCTTCTCTATAAAAAGGAGGAATATTTTATGCCCAGTGGGACAAAGGATATAAAATATCCCTGAGTGGAACTGACTATCTGATTCTATTCTGATTAACTCATACAGAGTAAGAGTAAAAATGTTTTTATTTGCTACATCCATTCTACAAAAGACAATCCATTTCTCCCTCAGTTTCACATTACAAGGGACTTTCTTCTGGAAGAAGGCAGTCCCACACGGCTGGATTCCATCACCCATCCCTACAGCTTGCTGCTGTGGCACTGGGTGCAGTTGGGATGCAGCTTTAGCAGCTGCCACTGCTGAAACCTGCGGCAAGGTGAAAAGTCACATGGCGTTTAACCAGCACCGGGGCTCTGGTGGATCCTCTCAGCCAGCCAAGCACGGGCGTTTCATGCTGGAAGCAATGTGACTGGAAGCCACGTAGGCAAACACAAATCCAATCACAGCATCTCTCAAACTGTCACCCACAGAGGCCACTTACCAAATGCAATTAAGTTTATTGCTCAGTTCCAGCCATTTGTCAGAATATCTACTGTGATTTACCAGAGTGACAGAAATTGACTTCTCAACCCTCCGCAGGGTCAGGTGGGTTTTTGTTTTGCTCTCTTTGATTGAACTGTTTATTTTCTTTTATCTACACTGCGTTGCATGACATTATTTATCATATACTTAATAATAACATCTCTACCAAATTAAATCCTCTCAAAGCTAGTTATAATTCAACTGCACAGAAACAGAAGTCACAGTTATGGTATAAATGTGGTCTGTTATTTTGATCACTTGGATGAAATTATCACTGGAGTCTCTGATCAGTCAAGTCTGTCTCTCACACACAAATGTTCAAATAACACACACAGCTGAACTCACTGATGCGCCATAGCACTAAGAAACTACACAGCCAAAAGCCTGACTTTAAAATTCATGGGGTTTTTGAAAGAATAGTAAACATTATATCTTACAGTTGTCTGTAATTGTCTTGAGGAAAAAACATTTAAAATACAATTCCTATTTGAATCTATATACAAATAGCATAAACCTTGGGGGAAAAAAGTAAGAAAGGGGGAAATAAGAAAAAAAAGACAAAAGAAAATACTTAACTATTTATACCATATAAAATGACCAGAGACACCAAACACGATACTCCTTTAGCAACTTAATCTAATATGCTAATTGCAGGTGTAACTTGAGAAATACACATTTGAATTCTGGGTCCTGGAGGGAGTGCTCCAAATGATTCCTCATACAAGCCATCACTACTCAGTCTGGCGAGAAATTACATGTGTGAAAATTATTCATGTAATTAAAAGCTGCAGAATTAGAACCATCATTTCCGTTTCCATAAGACATGTAATCCATTATGCGTGTTTTGGAAGTAGAACATTTCCAGTTGCTAATACTATCTGTAACCTAGTTTCCTCATCTGCCTAATTTGTTGGAGTATCATTTTGTATGAAGTCAGCTTGCTTTTTTATTTTACTTTTTAGTCAATCTATATAATGGTGCTATAATCATAAACCTGCATTTCCTAGATATGACATTTATTCACAATTTGGAAACAATACTGGAAAACCTACACAGTGAAGCATCTATTTACTTTTTATATTAATTATTAAGTCCACCTATTTGTTGATATTATATGAGCTAAACAATCTAAAAGCTTTAGCATGTAATTTTGAAATGACCTGGAGGTAGTTGAAATACCAATTTGAAATAGCTGGATGCAATTAAAAGATCTGTAGATGTGGCACTTGGGGACATGGTTTAGTGGTGGACTTGGCAGTGCTGCGTTCGTGGTTGGACTCAACGATCTTGGGGTTTCTTTCCAACCTGAATGACTCTGATTCTACAATGCTGTAAAATAAGCCAGTTTTAGAAGCAGTAGACAAGCCTACTGAAATCTCTGTTGTCACAATTCAATACTGTAGACACTACATCTGCAGGGGGAAAAGATGCATCTAAATTAAACCAAGAACTGACTTAATCATCTCCAACTCACGGGATAGTATGTAAACTAAATTAAATGATGAAATATTGGTGGACCTTGTTTTTCAATTGAAATTCATTATTACAGTGGTGAGATCTGCACTGACCTGTCTGGGCAAAATAATTTATGCAATGATGTAACAGAAGGAATGAAGTCATTCTATTGCTAAGTATTATAACCACATACAAAAAACTCCAGAAAGTTAATTTGACAATCATTTTTATATCTGTGGTGACCTGAATCTTCTTCTTTTTAAACAAACTTATGCTTTTTCTTGCAAGCAGTAACTGAAGTGTAGAGAAAAATGCTGAAGTAACCTCTGCGTTGCTGAAATATGATGCCACAAAGAATTATTATCAGTGCAATAATCTTACGGTATTGCATTTGATGTAACTTTTGCATCACTCAGAAGGGTTTATTTTTCAATACAACACAATCTGGTTTTGAAACCAATCTGAAATACAAAAGTATTTGGGGTCCATTAGCTAAACAATTGTATGTTCTGGCATATACGAAGCATGCAAGACAGCTGAATTCTTAACTTTTTAGCAAAAATACAATTTTCCTTTATCATTTAATTTGGAGAGGACCTCTGAGTCTTCGGCCTTCTGTTACATGACTGAGTGTCACACATATATCTAGCTAATTCTTGCTTTGGGGAGACTTCTCTCCACACTAAAGTGCTCTATTTCCAGCCTACAACTGGCCCTTGAGGCATAATGTCCTTGTGCTGGAATCCTCCCACACAGTAATGCAACAAACTAGTATGCTTGGTTTAGGATTAGTGATAGATTTTCTCAGATTTTCTCTCTTTTTCTGAAATCACTCATAAGGCTATAGAACCCTTAAGTACAAGTGAGACGATGAGCTCCGCATTTTAGCAGAATATATTGAAGAAAAGTATCATCTAAAAGTTGAAGATGAAGAAACATGCTCTGTAGATAACACTACACTTAATTAGGCTGTAACATGTGTTCTATATTCATGTGAGCTACCTCCAGCAGGTCAGCTATAGCTGTGAAAGGTCAGATACACACTCAAAGTGTTTTTCTTTTGGCTTTCTTAGCAGGAAACTGGAAGAGGGCAAAACATCCCTTTGCATCCTTTATCTTTGCTCACAGAGTTTCTGAGTGCTCATCCTCAGAACCTCCTGCCACCTCCAGTCCTGATAACTGGGTCAGTTAAAGACTCGCATACTCCTGGAATTTCACATAAGATTACTTCAGCTTTGTAGCGAATGGATGCTGAACTACTCTTCCTAAGACAATACTGAAAGGAAGTAAAAAAATTGCCAGCAATATGGTGAATCTGCTGGCCCTTGGGTAAGGAATGTCACCTTAAGCCAAACAGGTGCCTTGTATACCCCAGAACTGTGTGGAAAAATGCAGCAAGTGGGGTAGGGAAGGAAGTTTGCCTTAGCTTGCACTTGGGCTGTCTTTGGGCCCAAAGGACTGCTCTGGCTGCTGAGCTCAGTCCTGAGCAGAGCTGTAACCCAGCCCTGGCATTCTCCATGTGTCTGAGGCTGCAGCACTGTGCCAGCCACACATCCCATCTCCACCCCCTGCAAGAATGCCCACAGAACCAGACCCGAAAGACTTAATACCAGTGGATGCCAATGAAACCAGAGGGGGCCACCAAGTTGATCAGAGGAATAAAGCACCTCTGCCTTGAGGAAAGGCTGGGAGAATTGAATTGTTCAGCCCGGAGCAGAGAAGCTTCAGGGTGACCTAACTGTGGCCTTCCAGTACCTGAAGGGAGCCTGCAAGAAAGACAGAGAGAGACTATTTACAAGGGCCTGAGGTGACAAGGGGGAACAGCTTCAAACTGACAGAGAGCAGGCTTAGATGGGAAATTGGGAAGAAATTGTTCCCTGTGAGGGTGGGGAGGCCCTGGCCCAGGGTGCCCAGAGAAGCTGTGGCTGCCCCTGGATCCCTGGCAGTGTCCAAGGCCAGGTTGGACAGGGCTTGGAGCAGCCTGGGACAGTGGAAGGTGCCCCTGCCATGGCAGAGGGGGGAACCAGGTGATCTTTAAGGGCCCTTCCAACCCAGACCATTCTATGATCCTATGCCTCATCTGCCAAGGTATCCCTGCTTTACACACTAGCACTTAGAAGACTTAATACAGTCCTAGGTAAAAAAAAAACCCCAAACAAAGATTCCATTTAGAAATTCAAGATAACAATATAATCATTGTTATTCTCTAGTATCAGGTTTTCATAGATATGTTCTGAAACAATGTTCTAGGGCTATCAGACATTGCATTTTTGCCACAGTAAGATAGTTTTGTATATGTGCTGGTATTATATCTGATTTGAAAGTGACACCATTCATTACTGGTACATGAGTACTTTCTACTTAAAATGCCTTTATGCTGAAATGATCTGACATAATGGACCCTAAATCTTTTTGATCAGCCTTCAAGCTCATTGGATGTTAAATCTTGAAAAACCTCAGTAGTTTATTAATATTTCACCAGTAAAGCAGCTTTTAGGCAAAAAATTCCTAACATTCCTAATGAGATGCATACTTAACACAATAAAATAGTTAACTACACAGAGTGCAAAAGGCAAACAAATACCAAGATGAATGTCATGATTTTAGGTTCAGAATGCCTTCTAGTAGAAAACAGGCACATTAAGGGGCCTTGTGCTTCCACTGCCTAAGGTGGTAATTACTGATGAGCAAAAAGGATTAAATCAGTGTGGAAAAGGGCGACTCAAGTTACAAGATGTCGTTGGTTTTGCTTGTATATTCGGTGATAAGCAAGGGAAGGAGAGGAAGGCAGGCTTGTCTATTGTCTGGCCATTCATTCTAGCAGCATCAGCTGCCTTGGCTGATCTGCTCTGCCCACTGCAGCCTGGCACCAGGGTGAGCTTATGGCCCAGCTGTGTCTGGGCACACCTCAAGGTCATTTCTGGGTTTGTCAATTTGTCCATTGTTCCAGCATCCCCGTGGTTCACTTGCTTCTGAACTCCATTTCAGTTCCAGTGACACACATCTCACAGGCACCAAGTACAAGCTCAAATATAAAATCAAACTGAGGGCTTGTCAGAAGCATGTACAGGTATGTGGGTATTTGCCAAATAGAATCTGCCAAGAGAAGGATTACGGATAGGAGAAGGATTTTCCATGTTACATGCAAACACCATTCTTACAAAACTTCCCAACCTGGGTCATCAGCTTTTTTCTGTTTAAATTTCTTACAAGTTAAAGAAAATCGGGGAATCAAAATCAAATAACAACATAAAATGTTTCCTAAAAGTTCAAAGAACCTTTTCAAGGCTTTGCTACCTTGCTGAATATATTTTTTTCAGGTAACAAGGCACTTAAAAACCTCAAAACATAAGAGCTCTGTAATAATTAACTAAAACTCTTTGTACCCTTTCCCTCTGAAGAGTACTAGAACAAATTCAAACAACTTGGCAAATGTCACGTTTAACTACAGACCTAAAATGACTTTTGCTGTCAGCATGGCTTGCTATGGAATTGAGATAAGGAGATTTCTGTGAGGCCAGCTGGCGGGTCAGCAGCAGTATTACGATTACAAATCCGAGTCCTTGGCTCCTGACCCCGTGCTGACTCCCGGGGCTGTGACTACAGACCCTTCACCTGCGCTCAGGAACATTCTGGGCTCACAGGAAGCTCCTCTACATTACACCTTGCGGCGCTCTAAACACACTCGGGGCTGTGAAGCGCCGGGAAGCGCGAGCTACCCCAAGCCACAGCTTCCCAAGCCACTTAAAGCCATCGCCTCGTTTCTCCCGGCCATCGCTGCCTTAAACCCTCTGTATTTCCTTAAGCTTTCGCCCTCTGAGGACACCCGCTACTTACCGGCTTAGGGCTGCTGGGGGCTGAGGCATCCCGGCTCCCGGCCCGCCTCCTGCGGCCCTCCCCCGGCGGGGCCCGCCCCGCGCCCGCGGCTGCAGTGGCTCCTCCGGGGGCGCAGGCGGCGGTGCCGGCCCGGCGCGCTCCGCCTCGCCAAGATGAACGCGCGGCTGCGGCACTGGCGGGAGGCGGCCACGCTGCTGCTGGCGGCAGGCACGCCGGGCCGGCCGCCGCGCTCCCCGCTCGGCCCTTTCGACTATGAGCTGCTGCTGCTGCGCCGCACCTCCCGCAGCGGCTTCATGCCCGGCGCCTACGTGTTCCCGGGCGGGCTGGCGGAGCCCGCGGATTTCTCCGCCGAGTGGCTGGGGCTGCTGCCCGCCTCGCCGCACTGCGGGCTGGGCACCGTGAAGCCGCCGCCGCCCGGCAGCAGCCGCGCCCCGATCTTCGCCACGGACCGCGAGAGCCTGGGCTCGTCGCTGCCGGGGGAAGTCGCCTTCCGCATCTGCGCTCTCAGGGAGACCTTCGAGGAGGCGGGGATCCTGCTGCTGGTGCCGGGCCGCGGGCCGGCCCCGCCGCTGCCGCCCGAGCGCCTGCCGCCCGCCGCCGAGCTCGAGGAGTGGCGGCGCCGGGTGCAGGAGGACCCGTCGTGCTTCCTGCGGCTGTGCCGCCACCTGGGCTGCGCGCCCAACATCTGGGCCCTGCACGAGTGGAGCAACTGGCTGACGCCCGTGGGCAGGGCCGGCCGCGGCGGCCGCCGCTATGACACGGCTTTCTACCTGTGCTGCTTGGACGAGCGGCCGCCCCACGTCTCGCAGGACGACCAGGAGGTGACAGCCGTCCTGGTATGAGGGGCTGGGGTGCCTGGGATGCGGCACGGCCCGGCCGGGCGGGTGTTGCGGTGAGAGCGGGCGCTCCTGCCCGAGCCCTCCTCCCACGGCCCCTGCCTCCGGCACACGGCCGACACTGTGCCCTTACACATCGAACAGGCATAGAATCATAGAATGGTAAGGGTCGGAATGGACCTTAAAGATCATTTTGTTCCGCCCCCGCCAGGGGCAAGGACACCTTCCACCATGCCAGGTTGCTGCAAGCCCTGTCCAGCCTGGCCTTAGACACTGCCAGGGACCAGGGGCAGCCACAGCTTCTGTGGGAACCTGTGCCAGGACCTCACCACCCTCACCGTAAAATACTGCCTTCTTATATCCAACCTAAATGTCCCATATTTCACTTTGTACCCGTTACTCCTTGTAGTCCTATGACTACAGATCCCGACAAGGAGTCCCTCTCCAGCTTCCCTACAGTCCCTTCAGATCCTGCAAGGTGCTGTGAGGTGTCCACACAGCCTTCTCCGAGTCAATCAGTGCCCACCCTGATGAAGCTCCGTAAGACGTGAGGAAAGGGAAGGCACTTTTCCCCTGCACGGTTCCCCTCTCCCCAGCACGCCTGGAGCTGCCACCATCACCAGAGGTGCAACTGCAGCAGCTCGCAGGAGAGGGGTTTTTGTAAAGTCATTTTAAATTATCCGTGTCACACCAGATCCCTTTCACCTTGAACTACTGTTTCTTTCAGCAGATGACAAATACCATTTTTTTACTGTACTGAGGGTCATTGCATCTCCTCAGTGTGCTGGGTGAGATCCACATGGTATGTACAGGTATATTCCATGGCTGCAAGAGATGCTAGTAATTTTTGACTTTTGGAGTTACTTGGAATATTTTAAGTAATAAACTTGTTGAAGAAGTCCATTAAAATTTCAAAGCCTTTATTTTTTTTTTTTTTTAGTTTATATAAGCAACAAACTCCATGAAGCTCTAAGAGAGATCAAGGTCAGGTACATTAGGGTCCTTAAGGTTTTTTAGAATTCTGAGAAGTTCGATAGCAAGTGAGAAGTAGATGAGAAACCAGACAAGTCTGTAAATACTTAGCTAACCATTTTGGTATCACTGATGTTGCTATATTTGTTTAACAGATTCTGCTACAAAAATTTAAAAGTACCTGAAACCTTATCTTCAGAAGAGTTCATGTTTTAATTTTGTTAATAATAGCATAATTCTACTGCAAGTGATTATGCATGTATTTTTATTATTGAATTTACCATATGAGGTGAAATCAAGATTACCAATTTCTTGAACATGCAGAATATGCATGAATAGCTGGATGTTCACACTCTGAAAACAGTACTTCTACAAAGCGCATGTTTAGAGGTACTTGTAATCCTCAAAGCATCAGTAGCAACCTCTGGTAACACTGAGTTTAATGTTTTCTGTTGGTTTCAGTAAACTTTTAGTCAGGCTCCTAAAATAAATGTCAGTTTCTAATCCTGGCATGTCTGTGTGTAAAATAAAAACATGCTTTAATTGGGAAAAGAGGAGTAACTTTTATAGATTGCTTATGTTTTTCAATTTAAAGAATGTCTTTGTTGTTGTTACTTTGGTACAGTTTATACATGGGTTTTATTGTGTTCAGTAGTATAGCCTGTTGCAAGCTCTTTTGATGTATAGACCTCCTTGCTAAATGACTTTTCAGGTTGCTCAGACTTTTTTGTGCTGCTGAAACTATTATTTCACGGCTTGTTTTCATCTTCCAGTGGTCATCACCTCCGGAAGCCATTGAACGCTTGAAGTCTCAAGAAATCTGGTTTCCTCCACCTCAGTTTTATGAATTCTGTAGGCTGTGCAACTTCTCTTCCCTCCGGGAGCTACAGGAGTTCAGCTCGGCACGCGCTCTGGAGGGCTGTGAGCGCTGGATGCCCGTGATGCTGAGTGCTCCAGATGGCTTCATCCAGCTGCTGCCGGGTAAGGACACACTGCAGGGTTCTCCTGAATATACACCATCTCCTGAAAGCTGTGTGCTGAAGCCCCGTGACATAAGCTATCCATAACTGTAAGGAAAATACTCTTCTAAATCAAGTTATTGCATGCTGTTTCTACCTTGTTTGCTGCAGTTGTGACAGTGGCTGCTGTCAGAGACAAGCCAGGGCTCAGACAGCACAGTTACTTCTTGGTTACTCATAATCTCATTGTCTCACTATTGTCCTAATTGTGTATTTGTGAAGAAATTCCAGCCCTTCAGCTTTGTGTAGCTTGAAGGATGTGTTAGAGCTCCTCTAACAGTGGGAATTCTCCTTCAGTTACCCGTTTGTAAGGACATGGGAATCAAGCACAGCTGCAGTCTCAGACCTCACAGCTGCCGTGATAAGGCACTGGACTAAAACCACACACTTAAGCCATTTTCCTCCTCCCCTTTCTCCTACTTAGTCTCATTTCATAGTCACGTATATGCAATGTTTAGAAAAGCTACACATTCTATTTATTATTTTCTGCTTTTTTTAGTTTTCATTATGCTTTCCCTTTTTTTTTTTTGGCACAGTTGACCTCTAGGATTTCTGTATTTGGGGTATTTTAGCAGTCTTGCATAAGAGTATAATGCCTTTATATAGCAAAACATTTGTTTTCTTCAACAAAACAGAACAAAATAAGCTTCTGTTCTTAGTCCTATCTCTGTACACTTGAAAAAGTGTTGTCGTGTTCTCCACCTATTACATACACTCCTATCTTCCCAGGCTGTGATTATAGCATATTAATAGCATATTATCAGGAGCTCTGGAACATTAAATGTGCACTGCAGTGCCACTGGCATACTTTAGAAATTTATGGCTGTATCTTTAAATCCAAAGAAGTTTAGAGGCAATTTACTTTTGCATTGCGAAATACATTTCCACTGATTTAAATGTCGTGATTAATCGTGAAAAGTTGCCAGTGTCACACAGTGAAAAGGCTGAAAAATAAGGTTGGCAATCTATAACTAAATCTTTTCTTCCACCCCCAGGAGATGAATTATATCCAGAAGATCCAGATTATACAGGAGAAAAGAAAATGATTATGTCAACAGATAAGAAGATTGAAGATCTCATGAAAGAGGGTGGTATATTTCATAGGATAGTAATAAAAAACATCAACAATCTTGCTGTCTATGTTAATATTGAAGCAAAATATAAGCATATAAATCCACTGATGATCAAGTGTGATAATTCAGATTACAATAGCAGATTATAGTATGTCTTTGGTTTAAATCTAGAGTATTTTTAATTACATATATACTCACTGTGGTTTTGGTGCTTTTTAACCATTGCCAAATAGTCATGAAAATATTCCTCTGTCCTGCCAAAGCATTTTGTTTGTCTGTGTGTATGTGTGATGTCACATCTATGTGTTATCTAATTCTTATGTATAAAGACAGATAGATATATATTAACTGTAATGCAATTTTTAAAAGAATATTATAAAGTTAATTTTTATATTTGATATGCTTAAATTCTTTCTACTAATGGTAATCATTCAAAACTTTACAATTTTCAAGGGTAGACTTAATTTAAACAAAGTCACCTATGGAATTGAGTACATTCTTTTTATCACTATTTTTTTTAAATCTTCAAGTTGTAAGCACTTTAAAAAATAAAAGAATGTAATGTCTTTGCTCCAAAAAGATATCAGCTATTTAAGGGAGTAATATTCCTCCTTGAAACACCCACTTCCATATTCCAACATCCCACATTTTGCTTCTTAACTACTTTAGTAATATATCTGAGATTTAAAACTTCAGAGGAAAGATTGCTGCTTAATTTTTTGATTTGGATTTTTTTTTTGTTGGATTTGTCTTTTTTAGTGCAATAAGTGGAGTCAGTGGAGCAGTTTTGTAAATTCTTTATCTGGGAGGAGTAGGAATGATGACTTGAAATTAGTCAGGCTGTTCGGAAAGCTTTGTTTCAGCTTTTGTTCTGTTTCAATTAAAACCTTCTACAACAATTTCATTAAATTGGTTTGTAGCATTTATTTGGATTTTAAAAAAAAATTGAAAAAGCATGTCTTTCACTTTTGAGACCATGCCCAGACTGTTGCTGGTTTTGCAGACCTTGCTGAGGTTTGCAAACCTCTGCTGAACACAGGCCACGTGAAGCAGAACACTGTGTATTGTGCAGTAAATCACCTCCTTCAGAATATTCTGGCGGGGTGTGACATTCCCTTTTTCCAGTCGCTGTAGGCCGCTTGGCTGCCGTGACTTTTCAAATGCAATGGAGAGAGGCTTAGCACCCACGCCTGCCAGTTCCCTCTGAACCCTGGGATGCATCTTACCAAGTCCCACGGACTTGGCTGTGTTCAGTTTTCTCAGATGGTCTTGAACTTGGTTTTCACCTAAAAGGGAACATACTTTATTTCCCTTCCTTGATGTCCAAGGACTTGAGAGTTGTTTGAGGTGTGACTGCCAGCAAAAACTAATGGAAAAAAAAAGTCCAATGTCAAACCCTGTCAGCTCTCTCCATGTGAGTTACCACTGATGTATTGTGGGGTGGGGAGGTGTACATTTGTTTAAGTCCTCCTTTTCTAGTCAACATACCTCTAGGAGCCCCTTTTTTTTTTTCCAGAGCCCTTGCCACATTCAGTTCCAGATGTGCCATTGCTCTCCTGATCCCATTCCCATACACCCAAGCACCATCCCTATATTCTCCCCTACGGATACATATTCCTGCTTCCAGTGTTCATGCTTTTCTTGCCCTTCAGTGGGATCAGAAGGGTCTTACTCAGCTGTACAGGTTTCCTGCCTGCCTTGCCCGATTTCTTACACATGAGAATGGAGAGCTTTTGTACTTCGAGGAAGAGATCCTTGAAGAGCCACCAGCTCTCTCTTCATTTATCCTGAGGGCACTTTCCAGGGCTTCCTATCCACTAGTTCCTTAAACAAGTGCAAGTTCACTCTCCTAAAAATCTTCACTTTACTCATCTGGACCATATCCCTTGAGATCATGAATTCAGATACACAAACGATTTATTTTTCGGTCCCTTATGGTTATTCTACCAGTTTACTTTTGTGGTATAAAATGGTTATAAGGAGAAAATATTTTTAATAAATTATTTAGCTCTCCCCGGGGCATAGCAGGACTGTGGATATGGCACAGGACAAGTGCAGGGGTGGTATCAAGTGTGTCATGGAGCAGTGGGGAAAATGCACAGTTCTGGCACTCCTCTTGTGTCAGAGGATGATTCTCTCTCTGGTTTGGGTTATGTCTTCACACAAAGCTAAGTTCTACACTAAGTCCTTACACTGGGTTATTTCATCACTTCCATAAAGGCAGACCCTTATGAACTCTTTCCAAATGCCCATTTACTTCTTGGTGCTACAGCTGTTTTGTGGTTTTGTTTTTTTTTTTCTTTTTTCCTGTGGTTTGTCCCTGCATTCGTTAAGAACTACCACTATTTCCAAAGAACTACCACTATTTCCAAAGAACTGCCACTATTTCACCATTGCCTCCGCTACAGAGACTTTAAGCCCGAAATAAATTCCAAACCGCACAGATTCCATGTAATAATTTTCCATGAGTCCCAGTAGAACTTCCTTGATTTCAAGCTGTTTGCAGTAACAAAAGCTTTTACATTTTTTCAAACTGAATTTGTTTTCCACTTTATACATCAAAAGTGTGTAAGATGGAAGCCAGTCGATCATCCGGATGGACTTTAAAGCCAGAAGATGGACTGCCCCGTGCTTTGTGGGAATTCCTTCAGCGTTTCAGGGTTTTTTTCCGCCGGGCAAGCTCTTGGCTGTGTGATTGGGCACCCCGCGGCCCTGAGGAGCCGGGAATAGGCCATTTGGGGCTCCGAGCCCGCCCCGGGGTCGCTGTGGCGGCGGGAGCGAAGGAGGCTCCTCGGAAGGAGCCCTGGGAAGCGGTCATTTGGGGTCCGAGCCCGCTCGGGGGTCGCAGTGGAGTCGGGAGCGAAGGAGGCTCCTCGAAGGAGCTTCGGGAAGCGCCTTCTGGAAGGGCCTTCTGGAAGGTTCCGGCAGGAGCGGCGGCACTGCCGTGTGTGGAGCCTGGGAGCGCTGGAAACCGAGGTCCGTGGGGTTGTTCCTGTGAGGAAGAGTGTGGAACTTCTGGCAGGATAGGGGAGAAGCGGGGATTGGGCCGGGGGAAGAGGGAATAAAGCGAAAAAAGTGGTGTTTAAATCCCCTGTTCCCCCCCGCTCTTTCCCGTCTGTGCGGCTCCCGGGTGAGCAGGGTTCGGATGGAGCAGGGCTGGGCCGAGGGAGAGCGAGTTGTGTTTTCCGGAGGTGTTGGTACACACCGGGATGGCTGCAGAGGCTCCTTTTGCTTTCTGTAGGTCTGTGTTAAGCAGCAGGTTGGGGCGAGGGGCTTAGTGATTTAGAATATTTTTACAGGTTAAGCTCTGTCTAGTGGTAGGTGTGGGATTTGAGCAAGCGTTTGTTTTCCTGCTCAGTTCTTAGCAGAGCGGGAATGTTGCTTGGAATGCATTGGGAGAGCTGGCCTTTTCCGTGGGTGTGCTCCATCCCTGCCGCGTTGATGGGCCATTTAGTGTGTTTGCACTAATTTACCTGAGACATTAGCTTGAAGGTATTTATGCGCCTCCCGTGTTGCCGCTGAAACAAAAGGCCATTTAAAATGTCTCAACGCATCGTATTTTGCGTTGTATTACAGTGCAGTGTCAGAAACTTGTGTGTACCTCGGGAGCTTTGTTTGTGTTCGGTGATGTTGAGTAAAGCTGCTGCAATCGTTTCAGCTGTTCCTTGTCGTGTTAAATTGTGAATGATCAGTGCTGTCTCTTGAAATTCCTGTGTCGCTCCTACCACCGCAGTGTAGCTGTGTTGCTGCTGAGTGCTGGCTTGTTCAGCGATGACTTTGGAACTGGAAGGCCAGTGTCTTGAAACATTTCACTAGGCACCTACTTCCAGTGTGAATTCTTCTAAATTGTAAGCTAGACACTGCAGTGATGATATCACGATGTGCTGGTGTGTGCCAAAATGAAATGCAGATTACTTGCTGGGAGTTTCATTATTCTGTTGCAACTCCCAGCTCTGTATGTACCATTGTAATGTGAAATACTAGTAAAAGTCCGTGACGTTAAAATTGTTAAGTTTTGCATTCCTCTTTTCTGTTCGGCTGTGGTTTGGTTTTGGGGTTTTTTTAAAGTTGTAAATATTCTCCTCTGGTGTTTTTGTCCATTTGTCATGTAGGTAGGTTGTAGCAGTCCTTGTCTGCAGTCAGCCCGTTTCTGCTTGCGTTTGAATGGAAAAGATGCAGCATTAATGGCGAATCTTAATTGGGTATTTAACATAGCACCTCATTAAGAAAGCTGGTTTGAACCCTTTGAAATGTGCAAATCAGTTGCCTAGACTAGTACTCCTGACATGAGCAGTAAAAATCGATGGGCTTACTTTAGGTGTATGCTTGTAAAATAGGCTTAAAAAAAGAAAGGTAGCATTAGAAAGGGTTCATCAAATGCTTGCTGTTCTTTTACAGTGGTGAGAAGGAAGACACAGGAGATAAACATGGAAGTCGTGGTATTAAAGGTACGCTGCTGTTTTTTTAAATCTGAAGAATTGATCTTTATTTGCATGTGACTTTCTGGAGGTCAGATTTACAAACAAGATGATGCCTGCGTATTTCCATTCACCAGCACTTCTTTACACATGTGGGGTCATATACGGGTTATATGTTTTTTGTCATCTGTTTTTTATTTTATTTTCTTGGTTTTGTTGTAAAATAGAGGAGTAGGTGTGTGACTTGACACAGGCCGACAGCCAGAAAAACTACAAAACCATGGCTGAAATGTAGGGAGTAAATTTATTTCGTTTTCTGAGAAGTAATTTCATGAACTAGTGCTGTGAAGGTGAAAGATGTTTCATTTGTTAATGTTCTGTATCTCAGTGTGAGTCACCATAATTTTGAAGGTGCCCCATAAAGATGAAGTCTTATTTTTACATTTGCTGTTCAGATACCCTTAAAAGTCAGTAGTATCTGTTCTCTATTCCTTGCTCCAGATTGAAGATCCAAGTTGCTTTTGGATTGCCGTGAAAGAATGCATGCCAGGCGTAGTTGGTGAAATAACCTATGAAAACCTCAACACTGAAATGAGCCAGTTGTATAACAATTATAAAGATGCAGGTGAAATAAAACCAGAGGAGATAGAAAAAGGCCAGGTAAAGTTATTGCATAGAAATAATCTATGCTTTGCATTGGTTTAGGGGTGAAGTATCAAATATATGTATTAATTTATTTTTTTAATTTCCGCACAGAAAAGAAGATAATAGCATCTCTGGGGGTTGTGTTTTCTCATCTGTAAGCCTCATAACTGTAAGCTGCAAGGCTTGTGTTTTGCAAAGAAAATGGAAGGCTGTGTAATAAATGCTGTGACCTTATCTCTGAAAAAACCTTTGAGTCTAATTTGGGCCGTTTAAAAGAACCTGCTGTCTTGTTCTTTGCTTCTTCCTCAGGTTTATGTGGTTTTCAGTGAGGAGCTCAAGTGCTGGTGTAGGGCACTTGTGGAGTCAGTGCGGTGCCAGGCTGATGGTTACCAGCTGGAATGTTTTCTTGTGGATTATGCCAAATACTGCTCTTTTGCATCAGAGAAGTATGTATTAAGAGGTTTTTTGGCACTGTTAGTGTATTTGTTAAGATACAGATGCTATTGATACTTATTTAGTCAATGCTTAGGTTTAATTGAGGTGTAGGTTGTGTCCACAAGGAGCTGCTAATAGGTGAGATACTTCAAAGAGCCTAAGTGCAAACCAGTCCTTATTTTGTGATGTTTTAAAGATTCTTTCCGTTTGAGGTTGTGCTTTTTTTTTAAAGATCCAAAATTACAGATTCACAAACAGGAGGATGTTTGTGAGACTAGTGACTTCTGCAGAAGAAATTCTGCTCTGTAAAATGAGGTAATTTCCACTTTGTTTTTCAGCATTCGAGTTTTAGCAGAAGCATTTGCAAAGATCCCATATAGAGCAAAGAAGTGTCGCCTGCACTGCACAAAGCCACTGACACTGCGTATCGACTTCTGTGAAGACACTGCCAAAATAGGGTAGGAAAAGTTTAATAAGTATATTCTATTCATGTGTTTCTAAAGTGTGAGGTTTTAGTGCAGAATTTTTTAGAAAGGATTTTATTTCAAGAAGAAGCCTGCAGTATTCTCATAGTAAACTCAGAACACGGAACTGTACCAGCAGCTAAGAGGAAAATTAACTCTCTTCCAGCTGAAAGGATGAAGCTGCCCAGGGAGGTGGTGTAGTCACCATCCCTGGAGGGATTTAAAAGATCTGTAGATGTGGCACTAAGGGAGATGGTTTAGTGGTTGTCTTGGCAGTGCCAAGTTAGTGGCTGGACTCAGTGATCTTGGGGTTTTTTTTCAACCTATGTGATTCTATGATTTCTTTATATTTTATGTTGGATGCAAGCCATGATGCCTTGACAAAACAGTATCTTTTAATTTTCATCTGTTCAGGATACTGGTGAGCTGAAACAGTATTACTGAGACCGAAGTAATGTGCTAAGTAATCAGATTCTGCTGATTTGTTTAGTTTGTAAGAATTTGCATGACTTAGAACTTTGTGCTTTTATAGCAATTATTGTTTTTTAAGTTACCATTTTCATGTTTTGTGACTTGGGATAACTGGTTGTGTTTATTCTCCTAGACCAGCCAAAAGATGGGATCGTGCTGCTATCCAGCATTTTCGAAAACTTCTGGAAGGTAAACAGCACTTCTACTTTGAGAAAAATAAATTATTAGAGGAATGTGGTACTTGTGTACAAGTTCATTATACTTCTGTATACTTGATTATATTTAGGAATGGTGCTTGTTAAAAGTAAGGAGAAAGTGTGTAAGTATGGGGTGACTTAAGGCCCTGATATTTGTGGAGCTACGTTTTGAGTACTCTGGGCTTTCATGCTACAGAAATTTTGGTAGTTAGCTAGATTGTGTAAGTATGGGGTGACTTAAGACCCTAGTATTTGTGGAGCTGCGTTTTGAGTACTCTGGGATTCCATGCTACATAAATTTTGGTAGTTAGCTAGATTGTATCTGGCTTTCAAGCGAGCTAATTAAGGGACTATTCATGTCACATTTGTTTCGAGCGTTGGAACCTTTCTGTGTATTTAACACGAGGTTCTGAGTAAGCATCGCAGCTGTCCTGCATTAGTGTATGCAGAGGTGCATCAGGATTTGGGAATGAACTTTTATCAACTGTGTTTGCCTGAATGAAAAGTGTAACAAAGCTGTACAAATGTGCAAATACAACTTCTTTTGAGAAAAGTAAATGTCACACTTGGAAGGCACACATTGGTGCTCCAGATTGTCAGAATCTAAGAGACAAAACAAGACTTTAGTGTAGAACTGAGAGTAGTTAGTCTTGAGAGGTCATTCATCAATCTGTTTCAACTCTCAATCTTCTTTCAAAGACTAAAGACAAGTTCCTTTTTGGAGCTTTTAAGTTTTTATTGTTAACTTTCCTGTTTCATTCATGTGAAATAACAACCATTACACATTTTTAATTGTGATTTCTGGTTTTGTCTGTCTCAGAAAGTACAAGTGAAGAATACTGATAGTGTGATAAGGGTTTAATATTTTTTCTTGTTTTTATTTCTACATTTAGAGGCTACCGAGGTTAAAGCCACAATACAGACAGTAGAAGATAAAGTGTTAGAGGTGTTTCTTTTCGTGACTATAGGAGATGAAAAGGTAAGCTATTTCTATATTTCCAGCGCTATTGATACATTGCTAATAGTTGAAGACTAGAGAGCATGACTTGTCATTTTTGTAATTTCAATCAGATACAGTAGAAGCTAAATCTTTAACTAATTAGGGCTTTTTATTTCAGTTCTCTTCATTGTAAACCTCCAGAGAAATTCCAAGAGGCAGAACTTGTATTTTTCTCTGTATGAACCTTTTTTTTTGTAAGAGTTGACAATCAAATAAAGTCCAGCCAGTACTTAAGTGGACAACTGTATGAATTATTTGGTGCACTTCTTGTGGTATCATATTTGAAGATGTTTCAGTAAGGCAGCTGCATAATATTGTGAAAATAACTAAAAGTTCACAGTCTTGCATCCTGCTGAGTCCTCGAGTTGTAGGGAAAAAAAAAAAATCCAATCTAGTTTTTGTTGCCAAAATGTGTAACTTGTGCCAAATCTCTCCTCTAGCTACTGCCAGACTTAAGCAGCTGTATGGCAAATACAAGAAGTCTTAGGCCTAATACTACTTTTTTTTAATGCATGCTGAATACACAAGAAATAAACAGGCTTGACAGAATTAGAGGGTTCTTCTAGATGTGTAGGGCTCATAGAAACAGTTAATTCAGTACAGAATTTTGGCCAGAAACATGAAACTCAGTAATTAACACCTGCTGGAAGAACATACAGGAAGATAGAATTGATTTTCCTTTTAATGGAATTAATATGCTACAGAAAACATTCACTGGTACTTTTTATGTCTGGGTTTTTGTTTGGTTGGGGTTTTTTGTTTGGGTTCTGTTTTGGGTTTTTTTTAATCATTTATAAAATTACTGCTTTTGTTTAAAGTTTCACATAAATTCTTTGCAAGTATATGTTGGTGGTGTAGCTTACTGCTTGTTGACACTGATCAATAAAGAGCTTGTTTGGTTTGGTTTTTTTTGTAGATCTGTGTTAATGATGATCTAGTTGCAAAGCACTTTGCTCATTATAATGAAGCTGAGGAGTCTGCAGGGAGTTCTTCCGATGATTCTGACTATGAAGTGATGCCAAATGCTGAGGGTGTTCCAGTGGAGTTTGTTGGTCCCACATTTTTTGCCAGGCCAAAACTGGCCTTTGGGGAGAAAATGTCACCACATCTTGAGCCAGGTGGGACCACGTGTGGGAGACAGTCCCACATGCAGCACTTTGTGTCTTTAGTTGGTCTGTGGAATGTAAATGTCCTGTCTTGGTTTGGATTCCAGTGATTGGTACGTGTGGCGTCGCTCTCTGCCTTTTTATATGTTCAGATAATCAGAAATGGGTATCTCCATTTTGTTTACCTTTTTAGGTCTTGCTGGTTTTAATTCTGTTCTTGAAAAGACATCCCAAAGGTCAAGCACAGTTCTAAATGACAACACCATGCCTGTAAGCATTATATTTTATATTAAATTGTGAAATACAAACTAAACATATGTAGGCCAGATTAGGAATGCTGTAGTCAGCCAGCTTGTTATTCTTAGTTTTCTGAAGTTTGTTTCATCAAAATTGTTGCCTCAGTCAGAAAAACTTGAAATTTGTGAAAGACTGCTGCAAAATATTTGGAGAATCCCACAGTTGGATAAGAAAGCCACTTTCAACTTTGTATTTCAAAATACTACTTTTGAACAATATTTTAATGCTTAAGATGTGTTTTCTTTCTAGGTGGTCAGCACAGTGCCAGATTTGCCTTTGAAGGAAGATAAAGCGGTTCAAACAGATGGGTATAGTGCAGCATGTTAAATATTTGGAATGATTCTGTGGTCAGATAATTGGGAGCTGTAATATGTTTGCAATTACTGTTCTTAGGCCTCTAAAGGACAGAGAGTAAGGGAAAGTGCATGCACTTGCTTTTGGGGAAGGAGGGACTGGGAAGCTCCTTATAGTTAGGCAGACTAGAAAAACATCAGTTCTTTCTAAATAGTAGCCTGACAATCAGGGGTGTGGTGGGGAGGTATTTTTTCTGCACACTAAATAAGTTAACTTGCTTCGTTTTATTCTTAGTGTGATTTATGAAGTTTTCAGTCTTAATGGAATATGACTGGGTCAATCTGTGCAACGCTTTCACTGTGCTGCATGTCAATTGATGCATGTGTAGCAAACTCCAGGAGTATTTGTTATTTGTTTCTGACTGATGCAAAAATCAATTGCTTCATGTTTTGAACCTTTGAAAAACTTTTTCCTGCAGTCTGGTCTATTTTTCTTTTAATGTTGGGGAATCTACCAATTACCTGTGAAAAAGGTTCTTTAGGATTATTTTCACTAAATTTTGTTTTTAAAGTGGTGATTTTTGACTTCTCCTTCTGTATTGAGGGTGTTTCTCATTGTCATAGATACTATGTCAGAAATACTTTGAATGAATTGCTTGATGACATTTTGGAAATACTGGTGGCATTTATAAATGATGTTTTTCTTTTGCATTTATGTTGGATTTAATATCTCTGTTTCTCAGGCTTCCACAGTTCTTAAATTCCAATTCCCCTCAGTCATGCATGGTTGAAGATGACCAACAGGTATTTCAAGCATTAACGTTCATTTAACTTCTCTTGTGCAAATACTTCAGCTTCGGTGGCTTTGAGTCTTTGTGGAAGGGGGTCAGGGGCTGACTGCGCCTGCATTGGCAGCAAAATTCACTGTAGGCTAAAGCTGAGCCAGCCAGCCAAGTTAGGGGATGCCTCTGTGAACTTGAGAAGGGGCAAAAAATGCAGAGAAGGGAAAAAAAAAAAAGTGAGAAACAGGCAATGCCAAGGTCAGAGGAGCAGGAGCAGCTCCATACAGGTGTTCCTGAAGGGACTGCGGTCTGTAGAGGACCTGCTATGGAGCAGAGAAAAGAAGTGGGAAGGGACCAATCTTTCTTGAAGAAACTCATAAACAACGAGTTCTTGTCTTGCCATTGATCTATGTAATATCACTACGTATGAATTATATTTAAAGAGAATTTAGAATTTGATTCATTTACATCAAAATACAATTTTTTAAATGCAGTGAGCGCTTTTGATTTATATGTAAGCTTAAACCCCTTTTGTTAAGTATTGCCTTTGTATTTGCCTATTTGTCTCATGGTTTCAGCCTTTTCAAAATCTTGGGGAAGGAAAAAATTTCGTGTTCCTTAGCAAGAAAATTGAGCCATCGTCAGTTTTGGATACAGCACCACTCTCTGATGGTCTGAAAAAGGTAATGCTGATCTCATGATACATTGATTATCTTTTTAAGATGAGTTTCATACCTCAGATTTACATACTAAATATTACAGTAATACCTCAGTTGAGGAATGTGTACAAGGTTGTTCATGTGGTTGAACAAATCAAGCTTTGGAGAAATGCTGTAAGAATTTTACACATTTCTGTTCTGGTATATTAACCACTGCTACAAGTGGGTTTTAATTTTAATACAGTAATTTAACAACTCAGCCCAGAAGAAGATTTTTCATATTACCTCTAAGGACATGTATTATGCAGTGGGTCAAAACATTTTAAATCATTTGTTGTTATGTTTTGTCTTGTTTTGTTGGTGTTTAAGTACACGAATTGCATGGGGAACTCTTTTATTTCTCTTTCTGCAGGAACTTGCTCGGAACAGGTTCGCAGGCCCCACCTTCACCGAGTCCTACTGCTGGCCACCAGTAGCTCGGGGATGTGATGTCGTTGTCATCTCCCATCAGGGAAATGATCCCTTATTATATATTCCACCAGTTCTTACACTTCTGCAGTCAGAGAGTGCCTACCAAGCCTTGCCAAAAATGAGTGGAGTATGTATATATCAGAGCAGAAAACCTGTTACTCCTCAGAATGTTTGGAATGTATATATTCATGTCATCTCAGTGTCTTCATGATGCCTGCCAGTTTCTGTAAGGCCTCTGCTTAGAGGACTTGGGGGTAATGGGGGAGTCCCAAACTTATTTTTAAAGCAATCCCTAACACGTGATTCATGCCCTGGCACTTAGATATACCACAGAGCTTTGTTTCTGCATGAGTAATATGTAATTACTAAACTAGAATGGGTATTAGTTATTTTAGGTACTATAATGCATTTTCTATCTTGTATTAGATGACAGAAATAGGATTATTGAGGTTGTAAGAGACCTCTGAAAATGGCCCAGTATAACCCCAGGTATGGCAAGACTCTTAAGGTTCTGTACTTCAGTCTAATACTGTGGTGTCAATTTTTGTACCTGTATGTGTAGCCACTGGCACTCATCTTATGTCCTGGATGGAAGAAGGCACAACTTGTTTTTGTCCTACTGAAAACACATGGGAGATGCTGCAGACACCTTCATCCAATGTTGATAATCCTTGGGCAGAACAAGGAAGCAGCCAGCCAAGTGGAAATCCGAGGCTGTAAGAATGCTTTCTGTCATCTTAGTTATGCTTGAAGGCACTGTGGGCTGCCTTAGTTGCAGGAGCATGTGAAAGAACAGTTTCTGCTTCTCAGGTTTTTGGTTTATAAAGTGAAGTTGGGTTGGTTTTTTTTTTTGTTTAAATGATGGTTTTACAACTTGTGATTGCAGTAAATGCTCAGTGCTTTGTGCATCTAACTCAGTAGTATGCAGAGAGTGCTCCACAGAGAGATAGAAGTAATAGTAAACCTGTTGGGAGACTTGCCCTGCTTAGATGTATGTACTTAAAACATCTAGGTATATTCTGGTTTGATGCCTTTGTTAAACTTTGGTTGATAACTGCATTTTCAAAAGTGACTTTCCTTCTGCCAAGGGGACAAGAGCTATGGAGAAAACTATGAAGGGTGGTGTAAAACTTTCCATTTCAGCAGTTGGTATTCTTTCAGCCATCACTGAGGTTTGAGCCTGGTGGATTAATTCAGACCTTTCAGTAGCAGAGCTGTTGGTATATTTGCACCAGTGAAGATTGGTGTGGTTGTATTTATATGTTTAGATACACGTGTACACATGTGTGTGTGAATTCCTAAGCTACAACGTGTCCTTTATTCCACTTTTGAAACAGCATTTTCCTAAAGTTGCCCTTGCATGTATTTAAATATTTCCCTTCTGGCTATTTGGTTCTGAAGTTCTTACCTCTATCTCCAGTACCTTACTGGAAAATGAGATGATATCCTGCTTTGTAAACTTTTTAACCTTCAGACATTTCACTGGATTTCAAAATGTCCAAGCCTCACCCAGTAATGTCTTGGAAGACATGCAGGAATAGAAAAACACAAACTCACTCCACAGCTTCAGGACAATGCATCTGAAATACAAATGTGACCCTTTCTAATAAGGCTACCATGTCCTTTGGTGTCATGTTAATACTCTTCCAAGGTGTAAGTTAATGGTAACAATCTTTCCCTTTACCTTGTAGGTAAAGTAGCAGTGACTACACCCTACAGCCTCCTGAGACTGCTGGAACATAACCCTCGGTTATTGTGCCGGCTTTGCCATCTTGTTCTTGATGAGATTGAGGTGCTGTTCTCTGACACTCCTGAACAGGTAAATGGCCAACACAGTCAGTTGGCAAAATGCTGTTCCAGTTGTGCATGAGTCTGAAACTGGCACACACTGAGGGAAAAATTCACTGGATATGTGTTTAGGGTGCACCCCCTCTTCTTTTTTTATATTTGGTTTGCAAATTACTGTGTTGTGAGGTTGGGCTTGTATTCTAGTTACCTGCTAGTTTTTGCTGATTGCCTCTGCCCTCTCAGATCTGTTTTGTCTAGGCTTAGTATATTCCAGGTTTGAACAGAGCCTTCTCCTGAGACTTTTATTTTCTCTGGACAGAATCCTGCATTAGAATTCCATGCACATGCTGTCACTTCATGCTGTCCTGTTGCTTTCTCTTGCTTCAGAAGTCATTTAAAGAATGGGATGAAAGTGTACATACCAAACCCTTCGTTTTGGGATGTGGAACTTGTAGTCTGCTGTGGTAGTGGTTTTGTGACTGGAAAAACCAGTGTGCTCAAGCAGTGTATTTTTCTGGGCAGTCACATGCTTGCTGAAATATGATGAGAGAAAAAAACCTTTTTTCTCCCTAGATGTTTACTATACTAGACTGTTACAAGAAAGCCACTGCTCAAGTATGGGGCAATCCACCACATCAGATCGTTGCTGTTGGAACTCAGTGGAACAAACACATCACACCCTTGAGGAAGGAGTTCATGAAAGATCCTTATGTTGTGATAACAGTGATCGAAGAAGCTGCCATCTTTGGAAATGTGCAGCAGGTAAAACTTTGGGAATTCTGTCCCTGCTTGGATATGTGGCTGCGGGTGGTTTACTGGAAGCAGGTGGTGCTGCAGTCCTGCCTCCTGAAGCAGTGTTAGAAATCATGTGCAGGTGAGTCACTGGATGAGCTGAAGGTTTCTTATCTTCCTTTACCAGACTGAGGTGAAGATAGTCCCTTGAATATTTCATGGTTAGTGCAAATGAGTCTAAATTTGATGAGATGTATTTGCAAAAAGTAGAGTTTTTGACCAGAGTGTTTTTGCAGTTGTTAACTGTGACTGGCAGAACTACAAGGTGAACAGTCCCAGGGCAGATCTAATAAAGCACTTGGTTTGCTGCTGTCACACAGTACCAAACTTTGACCTCAGATGTCCAGAAGGCCTATTATTACATGTTCTCAGGGGCCTTCTCACTTAGTTCCCAGTCAGTGTGGTGTAGCCCTTAAGAATAATACAAAATTGGAGTTTTTAAAATACGATTTGAATTCTTCTATGTCTCAAAATGGAAAGTTCATGGATTTAAAATGTTGAGAAGTCTCCAAGATTAGGCATTCTGAGCATGTCAGGAATCTGAAGACCCACGAGTTTTTGTGAGAAGCCTTAATGATTTAGCTGAACTTGAAAGTGTCAGTGTGGGAATGTGTTAGGGTTAGGATAAGAAAGATTTACATAGTAAAATATGTATGTGTTACATGAATTACCAGCCCTCAGTTTTGTATTTGCTTTTAGGTGGTGCAGCCTTGCATGAGCAGCAATAAAATTGCTGAATTACTCAAAATACTGGATTTTACCCAGAGGAATCTTCAGAAGGTGCTGGTATTCACTGACTCAGTACCTGAAGTAGAGATGATTCATAAGGTAAGAAAGTATTTAAACTTACATAGATAAGTGGGTTTTTTTAAAAATGTTGAAGTCAAAACAAACTAAAATACCTTGGTGTCTGAGAATAAAGGAGGAGTGTGAATTTGGGAGTTAATTATTCCTGCTAAAAGTAACCCCAAACTGACTGCCAGCAAATAGGAATCCTAATTAATTCCCAAATTCTTACCAGCATTCTCTCTGTCAGATTGGAACTCTGAGTTGAATCAAACTACCTTTTTTCCAGTGAATATCCTGTCAATTTTTCTAATTTTTACTGTTTCCAGGAGTGGGATAGGTAAGAAAACTTCAGGCACTGTGTTAGGAAGTTCTGTGGCGTTGCTTTCTGCTCTGGAGCAGTGGAACTTTTAGACAGTCATTTCCCTGATTAGAAAGAAATATTTTCTGCCTTCCTGTGAAAGTCTACCAGAATTGAGTTAAGCTTCAAGTCATCAGGAATGAGGGGAAGAAGGCTCAATAGGCATTTTCTTAAAACTGGTATAAAGCTGCTTTCAAGTTACCTGCAGTGAGCACACTCCTATTTCACACCTTTTCCCAGGGATTGTGTGCTCAGCATTTCGGAGGTGGAGAATTCAGATGCTTTTCATACAATAGTTATTTTTTCAGATACTATTGCAGTGAATATGAACAGCAGCATAGCAATAGAACATCTCTTGTGGGTGGGGGTTATTTGCTAAAGGAGCAAGCTCTGAGGATGGCAGAATTAAAACCTTCTGTGATAGCTTCAGTGTAGGATAGCAAAAGGATGGGTGGCTGGTTTGTTCCAGTGTCTTAGGAAGAGATATGCAAGTCCTGAAATATGGGAACCTATTCCCTTACAGAAGCTGGCATAGAATCTATGATACTTGAAGGTTTCTTCTGGTGTAAATATTAGTGTATCTGGAATGTTTATTGTTTGATGATTATTAATAGAAGCAAATCTGGTTTGGGATTGTGACTTTCTAACATATTTCCCTTGAATATTTGAAGGTTCATTTCTTAAAGCATACCAAAACCAACACTCACCACTTTAAAAAGTGCTTGTTGGTGTTGAAGTAGGTTTGAATCTGTACATAGTAATCCTTGTGTGCACCAACTTCAAATATCTTACCTGGCCTATGAAAATATTTCAAGGGTTACCTTAATGAAGAGTGCTTGTTCTGAGAGACTGAAACATGAATCTGCCTGTTGTTAGATCATGGAGTCAGCTCAGATTAGAGAGGACACATTAATGAAGGGAAAAGCTTAAAATGAAATTTTTCCTTTCTTAAATGTCTGTCTAATGTATTAATCCATGGGAACTTGAGATTTTAGTTTTCTTTTTATACAGGAAATTAATGAACCTTATCTCCGTTTGATTTTTTTTTTTTTTTTAATATAAGCAGCCTAAATTTCATTAACTCTTTTCTTGGGTCTCTTTACAGTAAAGTGTGCTAAATTCTAGTAAGAGATGATACTTGTTAGAGTATCTTGCTTTGAGCAAGTTCTGCTGCATTGCAGGAATGTATAACTTTTCCCTTTATCATGCAGGCACTGAAGAGCAACTCAATCGTTTCCTTGAAAAAGCATAAGGAGAGCAAGTGTAATGCCAAGTGCGTCTTGGAGCAATGGAGAAGAATACACAGTTCAGGCACTCCTGCTGTGTTAGGTGAGGATTCTCTCTCTGTCTGGTTGGGATTGTACCAACCAGTGTTTTCTGAGATTTACCATTATTTTACAATTCTTCTGCAACAGAGTAGATATTAAGTTCGAAAAAATTTCCAGACTCCAAAGATCTATTGTAATAATTTTTAAGAAATTCCATTAGGTGGTTTCTTTTCAGACTGTTTGCAGTAAAAAAAAAGGCCTTTATCCATTTTCAGACTGTATTTGTTTTCCATTTTACAAAAAAGTAAGAAGATTGACTTCCCTCTGCTTTCTAGATTCATACAGAGCTGTGAGAATTCCTGCAGTATTTCAAGTGTTTTCTGTCTTACTCCTGTGAATTACTGGGCTGTGCTCAATTCTCTGTATTCTGTGGTGCTGACAGGAAATAAAGAATTATGTGAGATTGGCATGAAATGCTGTGTCTGCCATATACTGATGGGATTTATTGACTGGAGAAATATAAAGCCTTATAGGAATGTATTGGGGGAAAAAACCACCTTCATCTTCCAGTCAGTGGGTGGGGAGAAGGAAATCAGCCATGGCTCATGTGATGTGCTACTTCCCATGTGTGCAGTATTCCAGTTACATGTCTGTGTGAAATGTGTGCTTAGTGTTAACAGATGACTGCCTGCAGCCTTTGGGAATCACAGATGCAACTTGTGTGATCCATTGCAGCTTGCCATCCCCAGGAGTCTTTGGGCAGCGCCTGCAGGGCACAGCTGACAACTTCTGCACTGTGATGGAGGTTTGGTGAACCCTGACAGGCTAATGCTGCTGTGAATTATTTCTGGTGGATATGTAAAAGTTTTCCAAAATATTTCTTATTACTTGTAGGATTCTGCTGTAGGTCAGGGACATACAAAGGCCAAGTCAATTATTCTGCTGACAGAGAGCAGTTCCTGTCATGCCCCTGGGATTTTCCGCTATTTAAAGCATGCAGAAGCTGAAATTCCAGAACAACTCTATAATTTGACTGCCAGGGTGTTGGAATCCGAACAAGATGAGAAATTTTCAAGGCCCCTGTGTACTTTTCTTAAAACATTTGGGATTTGCAGGTAAGGAAATGTAGGGGTTTTGTGCCCTGAATGATGATTGCTGCCGATTCCTTGATGAATTTTTCTGTTGGATGCTTTTGTCTAAAACAGATTTTGCTTTTGAATTTTTTTCTTTTTTTTCTGTTGTCTGTTGCAAGTCATGTAAAAATAGTTTACAAGTGAAAGCAAAGAGCTTTTTTCTAAACCTGTTGTGGTGTTTTTTTGTGTTTTTAAATGTAGGAATAGAAGAGCTTGTCCGGATCGTCATCAAATTAATTTATCAATAGACATGGCTGAGAATTTTGCAGATAAAATGATAGAAACACCTGAACGTGTGACAGTAAGTTACAGTTTTCCTTGGGCTTGGGTGCCAAGAGGACAGGTCTTAAACACCTACTTAGCATGTTACTTCATTTTTTTGTATTCCATTAATCCTACTGCAGAATGTATATAATTTGTCATGATTATTTGTTATTCTCTAGCTTTTTTCCCCTCTCCCTCGCATAAATTAGCGTGTCAGATTTTCCTTGTGTCCTTAGCTTGAACTGGAACTGTTTTGCAGGTAATTGAGTTTACCTCAGATTTTTTTCTTTTTTGAAAATTCACATTCCGTGGGAAGAGGACTTGTGTTCTGTTTATTCCTTTCCTTTATAAATTGTGACCATATACCAAAATTAACGAAAATGAAGGTTTATAGAAACTTCAGTTACATTTCTTGTAGAGGAAACACAAAGTAATCTTTGGGAGCAAAGAGAAGTTGAAGGATTTTTTTCTTAGCTGACATGTTCATGCAAACATTATGAAAACAGCATTTTCTGGCATTGGGATTAGAAAAGGTGTTTTCATTTGTAGTATCCCCAAGAAACAGGGTGCAGCTACTCTATTGTAGACAGAACAGTTGAGTTACTTCCTACAAAAATACCAATGCTTTGGAAGACTCTTTTGCTGCAGAGTGCTGTTTTAGTTGGACTTTTTTATTCATAGTTCCACATTCATGAAACCTTCATGGCTGGCTGTTGGGTTCTTCACATCCCAGTAAGAGTTTGTGTCTCCAGCTCCCTTGGAGACTCAGGCTTTACCTGAGGTGCAGTCACAGCTGCATTTCATGCACTGTGGGCACAGCTGTGTATTCACAGTCTTTCATTTAAGTCATTGTGCTGCAAAAAGAGCAGTCAGTTCTTGTAAAGCTCCCTGTGAGGCTGGAGAGCGTTCAGAGTAGAGCTGGAGTGGAGCAGAGTTCATTAGTGGTGAGCAGCCTGGCAGGTAATTGGCAGAGCTCAGTGGTGCTCACTGAGGTGGAATTACCATCACTGACACCCAAGAGTTCTTGCTCTGTACGTCGCTGTCCCCTGCTGACTGAACTATGGGCACTTAGCATTGGGAGCAGTAACAGCAACTCACTGTTTTTTGAAAGGTGTGTATACAGCAACATCTGTCACCTTTTTGGGCTGCAAAGAGGTGTGTGATCTATATACAAAGACTTAAATTTCGTTGGTTTAAGAAGTCACCCTTCCCTCCTTGCTGCTGATGGGTTTGATCCTTTCAGATCCTGCCGCTCCTCATTGTACACGCAACAAACTACTTTGGTCGCATAGTGAAGAAACAAAAGGACCAATATGCAGTTCTTGCTAAAGAAATGGATGATTATTTCAAGGTACCAGCACATAGGATTTCTGTGAACACTGTGGAGAAGTCGGTGTTTTATGGGTTACGTGAGGGAGCCATTTGCCACAGGTAAAATTCTGTTGTTTTTTTACATAATTCATGTGCATGTTTTTATACAAAGCTTTTTAAAAATTTGGCTGTTGGGTAAAGAAAAAAGCTCACCCTCAGAAGCAGCAAAAAATCATTGCTATGCCAGTAAAGGTTTTAAAAAGCTCTTGCCTGCTCTGAGTTCCTGAATGGCAAACAGGATGATTCCCCACACACGCACTCAGGGGTACAGAGTGGGCTGTGGAAATATCAGATTTAAAATGAGAGGAGGTTTAAAAAAAAGTTCTGCACAACTGGTTACATGAATAATAATTATGTGTTTCTTTTCCTACTAAATGAAGGGTTCAGGTGGTAGAGACTCCAGCAAAAAATGAAGAAAATATCTCTAAGGTCACAATAAAATTCATAGATGAAGGCAGAACAAGTCAAGTAAATAGTGATCAGCTGCTTCTCTTACCTGCAAGGTTTCAGAGTCTGCCACCTCAGGCTGTGGAAATTGTAGTTTGTAGAGTAAAACCCATAGATAATGAAGTTGAATGGAATCCAAAGGTAATAAGTAGGTTTTGCATAGTACTTCCTTTATGCTCTTTATCTTCTCTCTCTGTCATTTTCCACAAGAAAACATTTACAAACTGTAAACTTAGGTACCAAATTTCATTGCTTACTAGTATTGACAGTCAATATTTTCTATTGGGCCAGATTCTAAGAAGGTCAGGTTGGTTTTTTGTTTGTTTTCCTATGAAATAATACAGTGAAATTCATGGGATTTTTTTCACTGATTTAAAAATCTTTCTTTTAGAATAGGTTGTCAGTGCTTTGGATTCTGGGGGAGGATCGGGGGAAGTGTAGGCTCTGTAAATTGACCTGTATTTGAGTGATCTCTCATTAAGGAAGCTCTTTCCTTGAAGGCTGATGCTATTCTGGCTTAGAGTCAAATTAGAGTATTCCACTGGTTGACTCAAAAGTGTATTTATGTGTTGAATACCCTTTTGATTGTTAAGCTCAGAAGATGATGTTTCATTTTTTGTGAAAGTGACTGTGAAGCTATGTTGGTATCCATACATCTCAAGAGCAGTGACAGGTTGTTTTTCCTAGGTGACTGATCACATTACTCAAAAAATTAAAGGAAAACTACATCATGCAAAAGTGGTCCACACCTTGGGAAGGACAGTTTGGGTTGACCCAATGGTAGGTATATAATGGCAAGGAAACCTTAGTGTATCTGGACACAGCCCAAGACTACTCCACAAAGTTAGTAACAAGTGTATTTGGGAGGTACTAGTTTTCTGTAGTTTTTGTGAAATCTGTTCTGCAGTTTCTCACACATTCCTCTGGAAGAATGAAACTTGAATCCTCCAAGATGGTTTGCTAATACTCAGCAGCTCTTGAAGTAGACATAATTTATTCTGTTTATAATTCTAAGTCTGCTGTCTCTTGCAGCTCTTACACTAGTTTGCAGTTGGTTTTAGTGTAAATTCTTCTGCAAAATAAAAAACATTGAAGCTTTTCTCCTTCATTTTCTTGATCAGAATAGGAAAAATGGGTGCTCTTGTTCTCTTGGATTTTTCTTGTTCTACAGTCTCACATACACTAACATTCAGCAGACTTTTTGATCTTGTGGAGTGAGTCAGCTGAAAAATTGAGTGTGAAAATGATCTGGAAGTCATTCTCTTCAGTAGCTTCTGCTCCCATCTGGTGTATCTCAACCTTTCACCAATTTCTAGGCTTTGGGTTTTTTTACTGTGGCCGCCCCCCCCCCCATCCTAGTAGTACTCGGGTTGTTTGGGACTCACAGTTCTTAACTGCCTGAGGTGTATTTTGGCTCTCACTGGTGTGATCAGGGCTGGCATTGGTTACTGCATTGCCTTCCTGGTTGTGTTAGGGCAAACAGCCAGTTACTTCAGCCATTATCACAGTGGAATTGATGGTGATAACTTGGAAAGCAGACATGGGGAGATTCCTGTTTGAAAATCAGAAAAACCGAATTGCCTACCGGCATAAGTCAGTAGGGCTGTGTTTAAGGTTTGATTTAGAGCAGCTCTCAGTTGGACAGAGATCATTGAAGAGCTGTGCTTTCCCTTTTTTATGCTGTGTAATTCGAGGTCGGGGTTACCAACATTCCCACTATGAAGATCTGGATCAATGAGTACAATATTCGGTCTGAGATTTTGTCGATGGGGTTGGGAACCGACAATCCAGAACATGTAGCAGAAATTCAGAAGCTGTGCAGACAGATGCCAGTTTTGGATCATGCAGAGAACTTGGAGCATTTGTAAGTGTTTACAAAATTTTTTTCAGCATATACTTTACTAAGAGAAAAATGCTATTTAATTTTAACTGACTATGATTAATATTACTGACAGTGATTTTTATTTCCATGTAGAAATAGTTGTGTTTGTAATGCATCTATTTCCAATTAACTATTCTTTAGCCCCATAACCACAACGAAAAGAAAATTCTGATTCTAGAAAATGTTTAACTAGAATTTTATGCAGATAGAGAAGCTAATAATAAAAATATGGAGTCTGAATTCAGATTCTGTGACAATTTACTGTGGTCAGTGGCTGGTTTGAATGCTTACCAGTCTGTACTTATTTCCAGTCAGAGCACTGCAGCATATTGTATGTTCAGCTGCAGAGTTCAGCTGGAAAATGTAGCCAGTTTCCTTTAAAATAGTTGGGGAAATTACCGTTCATTTAATGAGTATTGGCTGCATGGTGAATTTTGCAGAAGCAGCACTGGATTTTCTTTTTCTTGCCCTGTAAATATTTAGAACTGAGTAAATACTGTGTGTGGTGGGAGGGAAGATCATAAGACCCTTCATATAAAATGCTGATCTGCAAGACATCCGTAGCTTTTTTGTGATGGACCCCAGTGCAGGAGTTTCTTTAGCCACTTCATCTTGTGGTTCTTCTGTGATTTTGCTAGTCAACAAGAGAAGGAAGCCTGACCCTCTCCATACTGCATTTCTGTCCTAGATTGAGGCTCCTGCATTCCTGCCTAGAACTGTACCGGTGTTTAATCTTAACTAGAGGATGTGGTTTTTTCCATATGTGTTCAGACTTGGTGTATGAGAAATGCTTGCTTGGAAGGCTGTTTTTCAGGTTTTATTCCTTACAGAGGGCTCTCAGGCTGTGAGGTTTCTGGTTCCTCAGGCACAACCCTTTTGCATTTATTTATTCTTTCTGCTGGGAAAGGAAGGTTGGGAACCTCCATATCATCACCAAAGCATTTAGTGCTAGAGACCAGACAATTCTGTCATGGTGCTGTGTGCTGAAATGTGTGTAATGCAGCTGCTTGGATCATTTTTTTGCAGATTCGTTAAGCCTGAGACTACTGTTGAAAAATTCAGAACTTCAGTACAGGCTTTGTTAGTAAGGTACAGGTTAAATGAGGGGGAGCAAAGAGCTCTTGTAAGGTAAAGTTGACTGAGTATCATTTGTGAGGTTTTTTTTAAAACTACTTTTTCCTGTGTTCAGAAGCACAAAAGAGGACACAGCTGGTCTAGAGGAGGCGTCCGGTCCACAGGATACATCAATACAGGAAAATTCTGCTGAAAGCTCTAACCCTTCTGCGGGTCCTCCAAGCGGTAAAACCTTCCCATCCTTTCCAGAAGTTTTCAAACTTGAATTGAAGTTAGGTGCTTGGTGTCACCCTTACAGTCATCCTGCCAGCTGCAGACTGCTCGGGCTGTGCACAGCAGCACCCTGTGGCTGATGTGTGCAGTGAGCCACGGCTGCCTTCCAGTGAGCAGTGGGAGATGCTGTGAGAGTGACTCTGCCTGCTGGAACTGTGTGGCTCCTAGGGGAATGCTCTGTCCTTGAGACACTCTGAATTCTTTGGCTCTGAGTGGGACATGTGAGCAGGAAGTCTCTGCTGCAGAGGACTGGACCCCTGCTGTCCAAGGCCACAGGGTTTAAGGGAGTTGAAATCTGTTGAAATACGACTGTGAATAACAGCATCATTCTCTGGGAGTTTAATTATTTTTCCCCTAGATTCAGGATGGCAGAATATGGCACTTCCCCCCCCCCCCCCCATTTCTTTTTAATGTAATCTCAATGGATGTGCTTACTATTCAGTCACTAGAGGCTTAGAAATGCTTAGGCATAGCAGGGGGACAGAGGATTACCTGCTAGCAGCTGACACATGAGTTTGGAGCAGTGAGAGGTGAGTGATGAGGAGCTTGAAGCAGATAAAAAGGCGGCAGTGCTTATTGTAGAAGGCTTTTTTCCCCAGTAATAGAGCCATAGTAATGCCATGTTTCAAGCTGTGATGTTGACACCTGTATTAGTCATTTCATCCCTGAAACTTCCCACTAATTCCCAAAATGGTATGTTTCAGGTTCAAGTAAATAATGTCTTGAAGCTGGGGAAAAAACTTAATCTGACCTGGCAAACTGCATGTTTGGTTTGGTTTTTTTAATCTTATACCCACTACAGTATTCCTGATAATGAAAATTTTAACTTTAATTACTAATGTTATGGAATCTTTCAGGATAGGAAGTACACAATATAAAGGACAAAGATAGTAATTTGATTGCTAGGAAGTTATTTTTATGATGGTATAGGGGAATTCTGGAAATACCTGGTTTCTGCAGTATAGGGAGGTATAAAAGATGTTTCTGGATGTCTTCTTTTTAGATGATGTAGCTCAAACAGAAGAAGCAGAAGACTCTACTGTGCATCAGCAGAAAGGGTAAGGAAGTAGAGTGTGATTTGTTCCCATCTTGCTTTTATGTGGACTGCCAGGCAGGATTATTTTGTGTCTGTGGTCAGGTCAGCTGAAAAGTTCCTTTTGTCTGTCAGAGGTTGGTTTTGCTCCTGTTAGCTTTTCCTTTGGCATTTCAAGGTCAGACTGGTAGCATCCTGAAATGAGGCAGTAAGTGTGATTCCTGTGGATATCGAAGTCAGTGGAACGTGTCCCCATGGAATTTGCAGATGTGCTCCTCCAAAGACTTGGGAATGTGGTGGTTTTGGTGAAGGCTTGAGTGCTGTCCCATCACCTGCTTCCCTGGCACTGCTGCTGGTGTCAGGGCTGTGTGGCTCAGGCTCCTTGGCTGAGTGTGGGACTTCTTGGGCAAATTCTGGCTGTGTGAGAGACAGCTTGGCTAAACCTCAGCAGTTTTCTGTTTTGGAAGATACCGCATTAAATTAATTTTATTTCAGCTGTCATCCACAAATCAAGTGGTTTCAAGATAAGGAGACTGTTACACTGAAGGTGCAAATACTGAGGGCAGCTGACAGTAAATGCAGGTTCTCCAAAGAGAAGGTGGCTTTCAGGTAGGCTTAAGAAACTTCAGTATAATCAACAAAGTGTTTGACTTTGTTTGCATTTAATTTTTTAAAACTTTTTATATATTGCAGTGCATATTCAGAAGGCAAACTTTATGTAGCTGACTTGGAGCTGTTTGAGTCAATAATTGCAGAAAAGTCCGTATGTGTGATTAAGGATACAGAGGCTGTGATTTTACTGGTGAAAGAGAAAAAAGGAGCTTGGTGCAAATTACTGAAGAACAAGGTGAAATGAAAATTAATTGTGAGAGTTTTTGCATGTTCTGAGCATGTTTGCTGTGTATCAGAGCAGGTATTTCAAACAATGTTTTTGTCAACAGAATGTTCACGTGTCCTTAGATTTTGAACACTGGGAAGAGTCTGAAGATGAAAAGCACTTTACAGTTGGTAAGGACTGAGTGAGTCTGTGATTATAATACATAAAATGATCAGCATTCCCCTTTTTGCATTGGCTTCGTCTGAAATATTCATTTATTTCAGCCTGTTATTCAGATTCTCTGAAAAGAGGTGAAAGGACTTTCGGAGCAAGCTAGAGGCAGCAGGGCCCCTTTCTATAAGAATTGCACAGAGTAAAGGCAGATGGAAGTAGTTTTGAGTGTTTTGTTCTAGTTTGTAGTCAAAAGTATTGGGGCTTGCTGGGCTGGGTCATTAATAGTACCATGTATTTGTTCTCAAGCTCGTTTTTTCCTGGTTTATAAATGTTACGCTTTGTTAATTACTTGCAGGTTCTCCAAAGCTGAGCTGCCCTGCGGCAGGATATGAGGACTGGGTTGAGTCCTCAGAAGACAGTGATACAGAAAGTGATGAATAACCGGGAGGAGAATTCCTTTCTCCTCTGATAAGGATTGTATTATTGCTACTTGTTAATTAAATAGTTGATGTAATTGTTGATTTGATAGTTGGTGTAATTGTGGCTTGTTGATGTAGTTGTTAATTAAAAACTTAAGTGCGCTTAGAACCTGACTGCAAGTGTGCTTAATTACAGCCTTCACCTGAGAACAGGTGCTGGCAAAGCTGCTCCTGTTGTAAGAGCACTTAAGAGCTGATGTTACCTTTATTTTGGTCTTGCTCTGCATCCTGATGCCAACAGAAATAACCGGCTTGAGAAAAGGAGCCCCAGGGGAGATATTTTCCTTTGCTTGTTTTGTTCTTTGACTTGTTAAATGCCTAAATACAATGTAAGGTGGTATTTTTTTTGCTGGTAGGTTGGTCTAGTGAGTTACTTAAGAGGTGTAAGTTGCCTCTAGTTTTTGCTTCTTTTTCTAGAGAGCGTCTTCTACTTCTCTCTGAAGTGGAAGCAAAAACTGGGTTTAGCTGTATGTTCTTAGCAGCTGGAAGCACCAGTCTTTACAGAACAGTGTAAAAAATACAGCAGTATGTTCCACTAATATTCTTCTGGCCTCAAGCAATTTTTGATCAGGGTTTTCGTGGGGAAGAGGTTTCCTGTGGACTTAAATTAGTGCAGTTGCATTTTGGAACATATGTGAGCTTCTAACGTTCTCCTGCACTAAGGAATTCGGTGGAATCATTTTCCTGTGTTTTGAAGCCTTCTCTAATGATGATGTTAAGGGCGCCCCAATGTCACTGGGAGAGAATGATGGTGGAGGAGCAGGTGAGAGAAGGGGGGCTCATGCAGAGTCTGCCAAAAAAGGGAGCTGGTTGCCACAAAATGCCTGAAAATTCATAGGAGGGAGAGGTGTGAAAAAACAGCAAAAAGCTAAAGTTTCTCACTTTGATGTATAAATATGTTAATTTATATATAAATTTCAAAAATAACCTCTCCCCTGTTATGATATACAGGGGGCTTAGAATATTCAGAATTTCATATGGTGATCCATGGAGTTTAAAAATACAAATACAACTTTCATACGTGTATGTTAACCAATAAAGTGCTTGAAACTGTAAGAAGATACCGAGGTAAGAATTACAAATGCCGGTATCGATGATTTTTTCTCCCACGGCCCGACAGTCAGCAGCGGTGGCCGAGGCGGTGCTGCCGCCCCGTGGTGCTGCCGGACATATCTGTCACAGAGCAGCCACCAGCACCCCCCAGACAGCTGCTGACCCCTAGGCTTGCCAAGCACGGGCAGTATTTGCCATCGTGGTCCCTGGCTTGCTGCAGGGTCCCGTGCCACCCCTGCATATTGCCAAGCCCCAGACTTTCCAAGGTCCCCAGTTCCTTGCTCGCTCCATCCCAGTCCCTGCTCTCAGTGCTCTCCACATCCCCTGCAGCTGTCCCTGTTCTGTGCTCCCCAAGGTCCCTGTCCCAAACAGGGCTCGCGGCAGTGGTGATGTCATGGCAGCCACTGTGACATCACACCAAAGCCAGCGTTAGTGTGAAAGGACGCTGGTGCCAGGGTGACCTGCAGAGGTGACCCGAGGGCTGCCGAGGGAGGGTGTTGCAGGGTCCCTCTGTTTCTCTGGGCTGGCAGAGGCTCTCCGAGCGCTCCCCACTGTCCTGTCCTGTTTGGCAATGGTGCAGCAGGACCCTGCCTGGGGACGCTACCATCGCACCATGGCCACGGAGAGGGACAGCCCCTCCCAGTTGGGTCCCATCCGGACCCGGCACCTCCTGCGGCAGGAGCGGCGGGAGCAAAAGCCCTACAGCCGTCCAGAAATCTCCCCCAGGGGCAGCCGTGTGCCAGCCCCACGGGCGGGCCCCTCTCACCCAGCACAGTAAAGCTGTCTTCTCATCCGCACTGGTGCTCCCACACTCATTTGTCAGTCATCCTCCTCTGCCTTTCTCGGGGGCAGTGTTAGGGCATGGGATTGGGGCATTCTCTTCTTCCCCAGGGTTGGCAGTGTCCCTGTCCTGGCTGGACTGGCGAGCCTGGAGGAGGGCATGGCACAGCCTCAGCCTGCTGGGCACTGCTGCCAGCTTTGGGGGTGTTTCCTGGCCCGGGGGAGGTGCCTGGTTCAGGGATGGAGCTGGTGCTGCTTCTCGGACTTGCAGGACTGTCGGCAGGTTTAGGATGTGTCCCCGGGCTTGGGGGTGTTCATGGTTTGGAGGTTGCCAACAGGCTTGGGGATGTGCCTGGATGTGGTGGCTGCTGCCAGTTGGGGGAAACTCCAGGGTTTGGGGGTGTTTCTGTGTGTGTCAGATGTGTGCTGCCGGGTTTGGGGAGTGCTGCCAGCTGTGGGGTGCATCTGGATTTGGGGGTTGCTCTGGATTTGGGAACTCAGCCAAGATCTAAGGGTTACTTCTCATTTGGGGGTGCTGCTGGGTTGAAAGCTGTTAGAAACAGGATCTGCCCCAGTGGAAGCAAACACTATATATCTGAGCCCATTCTCTGTTTGCCATCTGCTTCCAAGGCTGCAGCTTGTAGGTGGGCAGGAGTGTCACAACAGCCTCAGCTGTGTGTTCAGCTTGGCTTTACTACCCACTGACAACAAAAAACCCTCTCACGTCTCAGGCTGGAGCAGTCTTGAGGCAAAATCAGGTAACACAGAATGCGGGTGTGCCTGTCAACTCCATACCTTGGTAGCATCCTGGTGAATTTTCTTCACTGCTATGAAGAAAAACAATATTTCTGATGAATTCTGCAAAAATATTTTAGTGGAGTTTTTGTTTTTCCATGGGTTGGCTGCTGTATTACGACAGGGAAAAATGAGACTAATAAATCAGAGAAGGAAGTGCAGTATGGACTGCAGTAAACTTATTTTTAAAATACTCTGAAAAATCTTGACCCGATTCGGATTTTGCTTAAACTATTAACAATTGATATAGTAACGCTTCACTTGTGAGGGATTTGAATCCACCTTATATTTTGAAGTAAGTGTGTAATGTATTTGCATAAAGAAGTATTTTAAGTTGTTCTGCACCCCCTCTCATTTCCCTTTGGCTCGCTGTACCCTGTTTATCTGTTCATCTTGCGTTTGTTTCCATCTCTCTCTGAATCTGTCATTCCAATGAAGCACATCACATCTGGTTTGCAGTCATAACTTTATTTCTTTGGTAAGACTGTGGGAATTTTTCCCCTATGTATGTTACAGTGGACTATTTTATGGACCTTCAGCTAATTTTTGTTCTGCGTGAAAATCAGTCTGAATTCAGCAAGAGGCTACCATTACATTAATTTACATTTCTGGTATCTACTAATCCTGTAATTGAGTAACAAAAAAAGCAGTCACAGTTGCCTAATCTACTAACTTAATTTTAAGATGATCTAGTAAGGAAAAAAGCATTTATGGAAGTGCAAATTAATGGCTACATTGGATTTCATTTCAATGGACCTGGAAAACACAGTGCATTGGTATGTCTCTATCAGAGAAAAACATTTCCAATGGCTACAATGCCATGTTGGCACCATTTAGATGGACTTTCAAAATAGCTCAATTTTTGAGTGTTGAACACTGTTGCACCTTGTGTCTTGGGTCTGAATGTGCTCTTTAAAACCTGGTCATGAGTTCCCTTGAAAGTCTTGCTTTTACTGCACAAGACATTTGATTTAAGGTGTTGACCTTTCCGTACTGAGTGAGAATACATATATATTCTGAGGGTTTGAAGAGGGACCGAAGGGAGAGTTACTTCAAAAAATAGGAAGGCTTGTGCAGCCTTTAAAGATGAAGAATTGATCTTTTAAGAATAATGGTTAACAATGTGCCTTCATTACTCATTTTTAAATTGCTTTTCTTGGCTCAAACATTTCTGTGCTGCACCCCCTATTCCATAGTTGGAGAGAGCCCAGCATCTTAACTCTTTGATCAAACTCATAAAACTCTTCACAATTATTCTGTCTTTGGTGGTAACAAGAAACTCCCAAAACATGTTAATAGAAATCTCCAAGCACATGCTTTTTAGCCCTAAGCTACACACAACCCTCTAATGGGGATCCTCAACTACAAATACTCAGCAAGCAGTTGGAATACTCAAATGCAGCATAGAAGAGTGCTAAAAAGCAGATCTCAGCCCTCTCAGCTAAAGATCATATTCCTGAATGTTTTTCACATTATTCATTAGCTCCTAACTTCAAGTGTCATTCCTTTGGGAGCAGAGCTTGGTAAGGCACTATTTAATTTTTCCTCAATAAAAGTCATCTGTATCTTGATCTTAGGGAAGAATGAGGACCCAGCCCTGTTTCCTGGCACTAGAGGGGAGCAGAGATGCCTGTGTGGTGCACTCTGCCAAGCCCAAAGGTGGAAAGAACAGGTAAAAGAAGCAGGGGATCTAAACTGCAGCAAAGTTTACTGTATCAGGACAAAAGGGAGGCATTAAAATCACCTTTTAATAGTACCTGGTGGACATGGAAGGTAAGGGAGACTTGTGATCAGTTTTCTTCTGGCTTTTTTTCTGGTTAACCACAAAACCAGACAGTCCATTCTTCACCCAGCTCCACTAATGAGCTTCTTTCTCAGAGTTTTTCTACCCTGCATAATGAAGAACATCTGTACCTCGAGTAAAGCCTGACGTTTCCCTGCCTATTCACCAAAGGCCTTTTTCTCTTCTTTCAGTGCAACGTTACTAACGCAATGCCTGGGAAAGAAAACTGGCAGAGTCTCCAGAACATTCTATTCTGATCACCTTCCCTCAATATTTCAGTAGAATTCCCCAATTCATATGGTAATCATTTCCTCCTAATCAGTGTTTCCTATGTAACCTTGTTTATTCACTCCTCCTTATTCCTACTTGCCAGGAAAGCCAAATGAGACTATTGGGGGCATCTGTCTTTCGTGACACTGAGAACAGATTAATCACACTGACAGCATGCTAACAAAAGGATGGTTTTCATTAATTAGCACTTATAAATAATTTGTTAAAGGTTACAGAGTGCTTAATGTATTCCTTAGTAAACAGTTATTACATGGACTAGCCAACCAATAAATTGCTTCTAACTAGAAAAGCTCTTCTGTTGTGCTTAGAGTACTTCTCAACCTTTCTGAAAACCAAGGGCCACCTACTATCCTGAACAAAATGCTGTCTGCCTAGACTTGTGGAAATGGAATATTTTGTGCATCACTGCCGTAATGTGTTTCACATGAGTTTATTATATTTTTATTATTCGTATTAACATATCTCTTTTTGCTTTGCCTTGATTGTTTGGTCATGTGCATAGGACTGATATTTTGAAAGGGGAGAGAGCATTTTGCAGCCTACTTTGTGGTGTCTGGCAAACCATCAGAGTTCAGGCTGAGGTGTAGTGATGTATGGTAGGTACTGCTCAGGTAAGGTGCTATTAGCAATTTCTTCATTGAACTTTTTCTAAAGTGCACTCATGCACTTAGGCTGTAGTCATTAACATTATTGAACAGCTGCATACACACATGTCAGCAGGTACAGCTTGTATTTCCTGAGAAACCATCTGATTTTATTTTAACACTAGTGTAATTTTGAGTTTCATAGGGCATGTAATGAAGACTGAAAAATCTGGATTTAAAATTTTGAAAAAGGGCCATGAAGCTTATCTCTAGTGGGCAGGAACTCCATCAAGTCTCCCACTGTCCCTGCTATGCTGGATGCTACTTAATTGCCATATATTGGCAAATATATATATAGATATAGATATAGATATATAGATATATATTTAATATTTTTTATATAAAATTATAGTGTCATGCAGACAAAACTCTGGGAAGATTCACATGCTTATAAAATCCTTTTGAGCCTGTTGTCTTCCATTTATCACAGTGTTTCTATAGCAGAGTGTACAAAGGAAAGCTGAAGGTATTTTCTTTGTTACCCATCTCTGATCTCAGGAGCTCCATGTGCATTCCAGGATTCCACAATATAATCTGTGCTGAACCCAAGAACTCAGCTGGGTTCTCCACAAGAACCGTCCACTCTCACAGGGTTGTTTTTATGGCCAGTCTCGAGATAAATGTTTCCTTACAGGATCACCCCAAATGTATTTTTTAAAAACGAGATTTTTATGTGAAAATTTTACACCTGGTGGGGAAACTGCAAGAAGTGGCTTCTGTTCTTTATAATGAGTACACCAGCAAAACAGCCTGTGAAAATGTAGTCCTGGGCCAGTTAAACCCAGGAATAATTTACAAGAAAACATAAAACCAAAACATACCTCATTTGAAAGATCCCTTTTCCAGACTAAACACACTTGGAAATTCTTTAGAAAGATCTCAAAGTATTAGTAAAATTTTGCACCTGATACCATTTGAACTAGACATAGATGTTCCATTTTACAAACATGGGATGCAGCCAGGAGATTGGGCAGTTCCAATTTAATTTCATCTAAAGCAGTGCAGATATTCCACTGAGAGTTTTGAATAAAATTAGTACCAAGGGTTTTATGACCTGGAAGCTAAGCAATATTCACATCATTGTCTTCCCACAACAGATTTTATTAAATGTAGGATTTAGAGTGGACAAAGGTCTTCTTAGCCATGCCTTTCAACTCCATTTTATAATGTTCCAAAATGGTTGCAGTGATTCTTAGAAAGCAGTGTTCTCAGCAAGTGCTGTGTTTTCATCAGCAGAAGAGCTTGCTAGATGGTTGCAGGTCATACATATGATGATTAAAAATAAGAATGGGTTGATAATGTCAACAGCTCCAGAGCCAAGAGAAAGCCAGGCACGAGTAAACATCTTTGAAGAAGATATTTGAACCTTTGACCTTGGTGCTTGGAACAGAGGAAGCTGTTTGTCATCTAGTGGAACAACACAATTATGCCCAGACTACCCAGCCTTAAATCTTTGTATCAGCTATATTTTTATAGGAAATAGTTTAATTTTGAATAGCATGTATGAAATACATCTGTTATAGGAACAGAACTAGTTTTCATTTCTCTAACCAATTAAAATTGCAACATTATATACACGACATATTTGAACCAAGGCAAATATCTCAGTCCTCATCAGACTACAGTGAAATTACCTGAAATAGTGCCTGCTTAACCTTGGACAGGTTTCCTAAAACAAATTTGCCTGCAGCATCCATGTTTGTACTTCAGCCTCTTGTTCTGTTCTTAATTGGATACAAGCCGTGATTTGTTTGGTGCTTTTAATCTTGATATTTTTCACATTGCTTGAGCTAGCTTAGACCGAGTGCTCAGCTAAGAGTTTACTGTGTACCATGTACTAAGAGTTTGGGATATTCTGGTTGAGACCTTCTTAATTTCAACAGGAATCTTTTCATTCACTTTAAAGAACTTTGGGTCATGCCCTAATAGTGCAACTTTAGGAGGTTTCTCCTTCATTTTCCCTAAGGGTGTATGTTTTATTTGTGCAAGATTATTTGACCATTACATGGTCAAATAATGTAGCAATTTAGTAGAACAAAGATGAATGCCACTGTGCCTCTGAGGAGGCTGAGTATCCCTAGAAAAGCTATTTTTCATTATATTTGTTTAAATTAAAGACGGGGGGATATTACTTTAATTTTGAAGGGTTTATTAATTACTGGCAGCCCTCATGGCTGTGATGCAGTACAGAGGCATCTCATTTATAAATACATCATTTATTTTAACAGCTAAAACCTCTGTAGACTCTTGTCCCTGTTGTGCTGCTGCTTTTGTTTTTAACCACGTCTCTATTCATCTCTGGATATCCTGAAATAAGGAATCTATGTTTGTGGAATTTTCCACATTGATTCTGCACGATCATAGAAGAATAAACCATGGTGCTTTAGTATGCATATCCCTTTTTGAATCCTCAAGAAAAATCCTAGGAAAGAATGGCCTTCACCTGGATGCATAAGCTGTCTAAAATACTACAACAATTAAATAGCAGTAATTGCAAATTTATTGCATGATTTAAGAAAGTCTTGCACATTTAAAAGATAAGGAATAGGAAATATCCTCCAAAAAGCAATATATTTAAATATTTAAATGAAATTCTTATACACAAGAGAGAAACTCTAGAACTGAGAGGATCCCATGGAAAGGGTTACCATGCAGCAATATTTTGTAATTGAAGTGCAGAAATAGGAGGTGAAATCCAGCAACCCAAACATCAGGCTGAAATAATATGCCAAAATAGGATACAATGTAGGCCAAAACCTAATATATATCCCTCTACATAATGAGAGTACTCACTAAACATTTTTAGCACCTGAATAGCAAATAAATTAACAGAGAAAACCTGTGTTTCAGGAAAGAGTGAGTTCAATGCAGGAGAGGGATAATTTTAACTCTCCGCTCTCTAACTGGGAAGAGTTACAAAGCAAAACTGTGTGTTGACAACCCAAAACGTGGCCGCGCTCCTTTGTTCGCGTAATTAGGGGATCAGGAATTCACAAATGTATCTCTTGGCGGTGCGGCAGACTTCATCCGCCCACCTGCCCTGGGCCGACTGAGAAAAAGCCACGCAGTTCTCCCTCTTGCCGCCGTTGGGCTGGGCGCGGTCCCAGTTGAGGTACTGCAGGGCCAGGCCGCTGACATCCACGAACTTGCCCTCGTTCACCATGTCGGTCACCCCCAGCCAGAACTCCGACGCTCGCGGTGAGCTCTTCTTGCCGTAATCCCGCAGGATGTTTGTTTCCTCGCTGTTCCTGGGGATAGCCAACGTCCCCCCCTTGGCTATGCAGTCTTCGTTGGCCTCGTGGAAATGTTTGGTGCCTTCGGACATGAGGTAGCACTTCTTGTGGGCCTTGGTCCCGCGCAGACACACTGTGAACAGAGACGAGTTTGCTTTTCACTACCAGTGTGGGCCTCAGCTTTCAGTAATGGTTCCTCAAATGGTGATTTTCCAAAGGTGTGTTGAAAACTGAGCAAGCAAGTCCCTCAGCAAGCAAAAGGCTCTTGACTCCACACAGTGGGTCTGGTCAGACTGTGATAAATACATAATACAGTGTTGGCTTTTCGCAAATATTTATTGTGTGTATGGTTTTATTCTCTTTATATAGAAGTAGCCTTATTATAAAGATAGAGGTATATAACCAATGTTTTAATTTCTGTTATTAACTAGATTTTGGTATAGTAGTGAAATAACTCATAGAGGTAGTTTAAAAGGCTTATACTTTCACTAACCACACCAGATGCAAGAGCCATGAAGAAATGTCCAAACTGGAGATGATAACCAAGACTGGAAGAAACAGCCAAAAAACGTGCATGCTCTAAAAAGGCGGGACCAAGGAGGAGCCATGCAAAACAGTTCTTGTAACATGCAAAATATTTTGAGAAAATTTTGAATATGCATAAATGCTTATGAACAGCCATGAGGCTGATGCAATACAAAGAGTATTTAAGACGACTTCTTCAATAGCAGGTGTGCTTCTTGGCTTAGGGCCAAGCACCCAGCACTGTCTCTTTGCTTTATTTTTTTTTTGTCCCCTATTGTCCTTTATTAAACTTTTAAATTTCAACCGGGAAGTGAACTTTGTTTTTCACAAGACTTACCTGCTGGGCTTCAGTTTATGCAGGACACTGTGTGCAGCCACCATGTCAGTGTGCCCTAGGGAGCAGACTGATAAAATAGAACTGGGCCTGTTCACAGTGCACCTTTTACCAAATAGTCCTGCTTTTGCACATTTTTTACCGTATTTCAGCAGTCTTGAAACGTGTGGAATGGTTGAGGTATAGATGTTTGTATTGTTGCCACATGTAAGTTGGTCATCAGGAAATCGATATTTGGCTTTATAGTGGAGGCAGATCTAAATGTCTTTTAGTTTTTGTGATATTTAAGTAAAGTAAATTTTTGCACCTTAATCTAAGCTCGGTTTCCAGCAAGCAAAAGCAGGACAGAAAAGGGCTGTATTAAATGGGTCCTGCTGACCAGGATAATGCAGATTTGAAATTCATAATACAAGTCTCTGAGTGATTAGTAAAAGTGTAATTCTCCCTGCATAATACAAATCTCTGAGTGATTAATAGAAGTGTAATTCTACCTGCAGAGGATTGCATCTTCACCTCTCTAGGTGTTAATTTATTTTCTTTCCAGCAAAGTATCTCCCTTCAAACTCTAAATTCAAATGAGGTAAAGTGACTTAAATCTATAAGTGCTTTTAAAAAGTGCACACTTACTGCTGAGCTTGCAGGACAATCTGGACGCAATCTTCTAAACATCTGAATTTATAAATCTGTTTGCTTTTACTTCTGCTGGGGAAGTCTTGATGTAAAGTGCAAATGGAGCAGAAGGTTAATTTGGCAGCTGCTCTGTCACTGGAATTGCCTTGCAGAGCTGCTGTCGGGGTTGTTCCAGCCCTAGGTCTGTTGGGGGCAGGAGCACAGGAGGGAATTCTTAAACTTTGCCTTCCAGCTCTCCTAATGCAGATTTGTGAAAAACTGATTCTTCCAAGAAAAATGATGATGGCAAGAGGACCCTCCTTGGTGGAGTGTTTCTTCTGAGCTGAGGAAGGTATCAAAGGCCTTCAATAGGCTCCTGTGACAATTATTTTTAGAATCCTGCATGTTATTACTTGCAGATTATTTAGTTTATTGCTTAAGCTCATCTTGTACTTATGTACATCTTCTGTCTTGGTGTTTTCTATAATCTGCTTCTAATTCCTGTTATCTGCTCTTGTAAAAAAAGATTATGTCTCTGATCAACAGGATATGGAAATCACTTCAGATCACATACTATGTCTCAGATTTTTAGTATTTCCAGTTGTAGTATTCCTTAGGTGCATTTTCAGAGTCATAATTTTATATTAAGGCTTAATCTTTAAATTTTAACCCTTCCAACTGCTAATGGCCAAAGAGAAGTAATGAACATATTTATTAAATGTTGAATGCTTTAACAAATTTATATTAATGGGAAAGATCAGAGAGACTTCAGCAATGCTGCAGAAATGATAAAAACTGGATCTCTTGAGGGAGAAAGTATGTGCTGCAAAATGGTGTGTGGTAGCATTTCACATTTCACTCTATGTAGAAAGGAGACCAAGGAAATTGAAGCAAAAGAAGAAATCAGATTTTTAAGGTGTGATTTGGAAATGTCTATAAGTTAAAAAAGGAGCTCCTTTTTTCAGTTATCACAAGGACATTAACAAAATCAGAACTAAGGGGATGATAGGTGTCTTTTTGCCAGATTTGGAATCCAGTTGAACAGTGTGGGTTATAAATTTAGAATAAAGCTCAAAATAAGTTTTGAGGATAGAAAGTCTCCCGGCTCTGGTTTCATTCCTAAGCCACTGCATGCTTGCTCTAAAGCTCCTTCTGGAAGCAACACAAGAATTACTTTTAAACAAGAGTTACTTGTCTAGCACAGGCTCCCTCTTTTAAGAAACTTCTAAAGCCTTCTTATAAGACATTTGAAATAAAAATATTTTGTAAAGCTCAAAAGGCTCCATGTAACCCAAGACATAAAACTGGACAACCCACATATTACCATCCCTAAGGAAAATACCTTCTGTTTCATGAGAGTGATGTAATTTCCTCTGTAATGTCCTCTTGTACACGTTAAAATGCCAAGATTTGTGTCAACAGCTGTGAAAAAGCACAACTGTCTAGGAGGTGCATGTGTATTTACCCTTCTTATTTTGTTTGGAAATTTCCATCTGGTTATTTAAATACTTAAAGGACTCTGCATGTTGCTCCAGGGTATTTCTGAACTCACAGTGGATATAACTTCCAAGTTTTATGGCAACATTCACATTTGAATATATGTTCATATCAGCTGGCCTGAAACCCTCAGACCCAGAATCCCTCATTGTGTGCCTTTGATGATGCAAAACTCAGAGCAAAGATAAAAGCAGTTTTTGTTCCAGATTAGCTCTTGCTCTCAGGGAATCACCACTCCTTCCCCATGAGTTCACACCTGATTTTACCTGAATGCTTCCTCCAGCACTTGTCTCATAAAGTTATGGCACACCTTGCTTTTGTGGAGCTGTATTCCTCAGTCACAAAATCCATCAAAGAGAGTGATGGGAGTGAAGGAGAGAGGCAGGGAGAACTTTTGGAAGCCACTGCCCAGCAGAAGCTGTTTTACCTGTCTGGAGTGCTTGTATTTCCTTCAGAGCATTTACTTCTCGCCACAATTTATCAATCTGGGTCTTCAGGTCATCTTTTTCTTACACAAAAGGAATATACAGAAATTAACAGACATGCACACACACAAAAGTTAAATAATTACATGTTAAAAGCTGTTTCAAAATATCATGGGTTGCTGCATTGCTGAGATGCATTTTGATTATTTTTAAAGATTTGTCCTTAATTAAAACATTCCTGTAGGATTTCTTTAAAAAACAGGAGGAACCCACCTTTACCTTTCATTCTCATATTTGATCGTGGGTTTTGCCCTAAAAACTGTTTGAAAATCATGGCTTATTGCAGCTGATCATTATTTAGTGAGCTGGTATCTAATTTACAGAACACATCCCTTTTTCTTTTGGACATGCGCACTCTGGACACGACATACAAAAAATAGCAGGACACAAGTTGTGTTTCTTCAAAGAAATGGTGTTTCTGTCAGCATGGAAGTTTCCCACAACTCTTGTTTCAGCACGGTGGGGAACAACAAATGAATCCAGCTCGCCAGTCTGAGTGTTGCTGAGCTGCACTCTCCCCTTCCCAAGATTAGCCTTCATCTCCCCCTCAGTGCAGAGAGGGCCTGGGGACTTGAGTCACGCAAATTCCCTCTCAATCACCATTTTGTAGCACTTACAAAAGCACCAAGAGTGTGGCGGGAGTAGAGAAGAAGCTCATTTGCACATAGCTCCATTTTCATGTCCTCTTTTCCATTTATTTTTTTATTAATCATTATAATATTCCACCACCACCAAACAATGAGCAGGAGTGGTTCTGCTGCACAAGATGACAATTATTTGATGGCAGCAGCAACCAGACCTTCCAGAAGCCACAGTAACGAACATGAGGCATAAATCAACAGTTTCACACCTTACAGAACAAACCCACAGTTCCCACAGGTCTGTGTTACCTCTTCCATCTCTCCAGAAAGCTCATGCCCATATTCCCTGCTGCCTGTGGGAATAACCCCAGCTGTGTTTTAGGGCTCCCTGCTTCCCCAAGGCAGAATTCCCACTTCTCCCATCTGTGCTACTCCACGCTGGCACAAAAACTGTATAAACAGCCTGTCTTTAGGACCAGAAGCTTAAACCCCTAGAGATTCCAAAGGAAAAGTGTCTACATCTGTATGGCTCTGGAGCAGTGCAGTCTTCTTGTACAATGACTTTATCTAAGACACAGTTTTTTAATTAACTAGGAGTTCAAATATTTGCCATTAGTGTAGCCTCCATCACACCTGCCTTTATTAGAAATAAGTTTTTAAATTAAATACACAGACATTTCTAAACAACATTCTGTGGGTTTGTATGTGCTCTGTAAGCTTTGCTGTGGGAAGAACTGATGCTTTATCTTTTCCTGCTAATTCTCTGATGTTGACCTGCTAATTAGTTTGACTTGCCATTTCACAGTACTTTTCACACAAGTGGGATAATATTCCACAAATAGTAGACAGTCATTCTGTTAAAATTAGGAAATGGTATAAAAATCTGAACAATAATCCTTGGACACAACATACGTCTGCTTGTTTCCCCCATATACATTAATTTCCATTTTTCTGATCTTATATAACTACTTAACTAATGGTTAGCCAGAATCCTCTCTCTGCTGTACCTGTGAGTTCTAAATAATGTTGACAGAGGTGAACAGCCATAACAGCAATATATTTGCAGCTACTGTACAACTCTATTTCCATAATTCATTCTGGCACCTTATTTGTGGCTTTACTAACTCACATAAAAATATTTTAAAGACAGATATAATATAGACTCAAATGTCCTTTATAAATAAGCATTTGTGTAATGTTAATTTCTGGTTCATGCAATGCTATTTAAAGTCCACAGTAAATTTGCACAGTCTATAAGCTTCTATCCCTCCTCCCAGTTCAGACCCAGTACCTTTCACTCTACGTTTGCTGTGCTTCCTGGCTTTGAACTTGGAAGCCTGGCTGATGGTCTGATCCAGCAGTAGGAAGCTTATGAGGAGAAAAATCATAAGTCCAGTTTGTGCCATGTCTCTCTGAGGGACCCTAACGAGGAGCTTGAGGAGGTTCCCTTTAGCAGCTCAGAGAGCAGGTCCCACAGCCCCATCTCAGTGGGGACTGCCTGAGGTCAGCTTTATAAAGTGCTGGCAGGGCTGGCTGCGCTCCTCGCTTACGAAATGTGTTTAATTCCTCAGCTGGCTGTGGCATAAGACACCCTCTTGTTCTCTCGGCCCGTCTGAAACTCCTGTTTCCACTCGGAGTTGGGCTGTAGCAGCGCTGAACACTGCCCTGATTGCCTCACTCGGAGATTGCATGTCCTGTTGGAGTGCTGAAGCCAACCCCTGTGGAAAAGCAGACGGATGCTGTGCACTGCCAGTAGCCAGAGGATTGCCACAAGTGCCCGGGGCTGGCCCAGCACGGCTCTGCCCCATCACCTTAGTGGCCATCACCTTAGATCAGAGCAAAACAAGAATATTACTCCCTCAGTCAGTGCAAAGACTACAGCTACCGACCCACACAGAGGATAAATGTGTTAAAATCACATCATGTGATGAGTGCATTTATTGTTTTATGAGGAGTGAATAAATGCCTGATAGATACGAGTGCATTTCTGGTTGAAAACAGCAATCGGCAGGGTCTAGTCAAGGGAACAAAAGGTATTAATTCTCTCCCAAAGGTCTCCAAGTCCTGGCTGTGGGGTCAGAGGAAAACACAAGGTGCTTGAAGCAGGACAGTGTCTCCCTGGCCTCTGGAAAACTCTCTGAGTTTGAATCTTTTTAATCTGCCCTTGGGCTCTGTGGACTTTTGGGAGGCTGCCTTTAACTGGGATTACTATATGAAGTAGAACCTCTCCCTGATTTTGGTGGACAAATGAAATTGTCGCCAAAATGTTCTCATTCGTCACAGTTTTCCTTTATTCTTTTCTTTTTCCTCCATTAAAATAGGGTTTGCTTAAAATGTGGACACCAAAGCCATTGCTGGGCTCTGGCTGGTGCAGTTTGTGCCCTTCAGAGCTGTTCTTTGTGACATCCCTCTGCCCCCTCTGCCTCGATTGCATTCTGCTCACATTGCTGGCATTTTTTTATCAGGGCTGTAAGATCAAGGACTTCCTACTTCATCAAATGACAGCTGGGATTTAGGAACATGCTGGTGTGCTGCAGGGATACGTACTGGCTTTTTCCAGCCCCCACTAAGGCTTCTGTGGTCTGCAGTACTTCAGTGCTCACAGTGCAAACCATACCTGCCCTGGCTGTCCTGGCCACCTCTAAACATCTCCCTGTATTCTCATGGTCTGTAAGCAGCAAACATCTCTTAATCATCAGCTAAGAAACTTCCCATGAATGCATTCTGACTTGATAAGCTTAGTTCCAGTGGTTCTCCTCCAAAATATTGGAGTGTTAACATACATTGTGTAGGGAAACCTCTGGATCAGCACTGCTCAGTGCTCAGAGCTATTTTGGGGCACAGCACACCCGAGGTGGATGTTGTGGGTCCCATCCACACAGAACTGCCCAAAACATCTCTCACAAAGCTGCAAATTTGAGTCCCTGGTGAGTGTGGTAAGGGCTGGTGCTCCAACCAGCACATCAGGAACTGAAATGGGAGCTGGCAGAGAGGAAAACAAGGAGCTTTGCAAGGGTCTAGTTCAAGATTTGACACAAGCCCTAAGCTCAGGCTTGATCCATATTTTATTCCAGTGGTATTGGGACATCAATAGAAGTTAATTAAGGGCAGATGGCTGAATCAATAAGTGCCTCCAGTTAGTTTTTCTCTTGGTGCCTCCTCAGATCTTGTGGAATTGCACATGAAGCTGATCCAGAAGCAGCAGCTTTCAGCCTGACTAATTAAACTGTGCTAATTTTGGGTTGCCTTGATAAGGGAGCTGCAAACCCCTGGAGCTGTTTCATGTGGAGCTTAACTGTCCCCCAGGCTTTGGGAGAGGCAGGGCCAACAAGCCTCTCAGTGTGTGTGTTCAAGGTCTCCGTACCAGAATGGATTTGTTCCTGCCCCAAGGAACCTGAGCTTGCTAACACAGGCTTCTTTTCTTCCCATGAAATGCGTCTGACAGAGAAAGATTTGTACTCTACCGAGGCAGTGCACAGCTCACCAGAAACGGAGGGATAAAGAAAACACAGATTTGCTATTCTGACAGTTCTTGGCCAAAAACCTGAGTGAAAAACTGCTTTTTGGAGGATGCCATGTAATGTCCTTTCAAGACCAGAGCTGAACTTCTGTTTTGAAAGCTTACTCCCCACCATTCAGTAGTCTCTCTGACCATTTTCCAGTCTGCAAGTAGCTCAGCTGCACTTCACTCCTAAAAAGGGAATCACAAAGCTGCCCTTGGGATAGACCACAAGGATGTAGGGGCTAGAGCTCCTCTGGAGTACCCAAGAAACAGTTTCCACACTTATGTTTAATCTATAGCAACTGGGGAAGCAGATGTAACTCTTTTTATAGGGTGTGTGGGCAGGAGAGCCAGAGAACAGTCAATATATGTTGCTGAGAAGACATAACCTCAGAACTGAGCTGCTGTGAGGGAGCAGGAGATGGAGCCACACAGGAGACTCCCCAAGTGAGAACCTGGTCTGTGTATGGGCTTGACATCAGCATTATAATGCCATTTAGAGGTGGAAGTTTTCTTTTACTGGCATAGTGACAGTAATATGATATAGCCCAGGGAGTGACTACAATTATATACTGATAGAAGTAATTTTTCCTGAAACAAATTATTCCACTTTCCTCATCAGAATATACTATACAAATATAAATATTATCCTAGCTTTAGAGCTGCATCCAGAGCAGGATGGAATTGAGCTGTTTTTATTTACACCACTACAGTAGAACTTGTGCTTACAGACAAAACTGGAATTTCTCTTGAAGTGCTCTGTCTGATAAGAACCATCTTGCAAAAGCCAGAGCCGCTGCGCTGCAGTGGCACCTGGGGTTTTGGCTCCTGTCTCCCCACCTCATTCCATTTGCTTTCAGACAACCAGACCATTCAGAGCATAAGCATCCTTTGGTAAAAGGCTTATTTCAGTTTCTCCACAGAGACTCTTCAAGGTAAAAACTCTGTTTCCTCCAGACACAGTTCTACCTTTATATGCTCCTGTTAACTTGCTCAGGAAAAGTCTTCCTACAGCTGTTTTTTCCTCTCCATTCTCAGCCATCCCTGGGTTTGTGGAAAGAACATGCAATGGGGCACAGAGCAGGAGAAAGCAGTGTGAGATGAGGACTGGATGCTGAGCTCCTGAAATAGATCTGCCTGCAGAAGTAGTACAACAGCACTTGTAAAAAAGTCTTTAAAAAGATTTAGTGCTGTTTAGTCTGTTGGGAGGTGAACTGCTCACATGTTTCCAGTAGATTGTCTGTGTTTTACTGAGACCTAGAGTCCCCTTGTGCTCCAGAGCTAATTGTGCTGTGGGATGTTTGACCAAATGGGAAATGGGTGGGCTGTGTCTGCTCCTGGAATCAGAGCTAACTCTATTCTTCTTGCAGCACAACAGTTCTAGAAAATTCAGCTCGGCTGTAGGAAAATAAAGCCATGAAGGTGAGTAATTGTTTGCCCCTCCTACTGAGAGTATAAAGAGAAAATGAAAACTGATCATTGCAAGTGGGGCAATGTGAAGAGCCAGGGTGGTCAATAAAAGTGGATAACACAAAGGTTAGTAAAAGGTTTATCACCTCTGATACATCAGTTTTTATGGCTGTCTTGAGTGGTAAATGGGATCCACTGGTTGATTTTTATTTGTTTCAATTTAATGTAGTAAATTTTGCAAACTCTCCTAGCCATGGATTATGTCGTGCTTGGAAAATTACTGTATGCTTGGTTTCTTTGGCCTTGAAGAGTCTTGCAAAGTCTTTCTTAAGGTTTTGATCTCAGTCCAATGAGGTATGAGGCAGGATTATGGCTGACATCCCAACACCAAAGCTATTTTGGGGAAATTTCTACAAACAAACTGTGTTTAGAAAAGGGAAGGGCTGGCCTTATGGTATGTGAGGTTTTGTGAAATTTATTAATGATATTTTGGGCTTTTGCCATCAGTTCAAGCTTTTTCCTGTCATGCTAATTTGGTGTTTTGAAAGGAAATTTGCTGGGTACGAGTGATCTGCTCTGGCTATGAGAATTAAAGGAGGCTCCAGGTTTATTGCAGAACCAGGCTGCCCACCCGTGACCTGCACTGAGTGTCTTGGGTTTTGAAATGAGGACATTCATGTCTTCCTTAGATATGTGAATCTGCTCTCCCAAGCACACTCCTCACCTTGGCATTGTAGACTGATACTGATTGATCAATAAATCTGCTCCTCAGTGTGGTATTTTCCAGGTCCAAACAGTGCTGTTATTACCTACAGGTCCAGTGCTTTTCATTTCCCATGCTGTAAATACAAGCTTCAGGGAAAAAAAAAAAAAGAGAAAAGAAGAAATTTGAGATACAATAATGTATGTAAACTGAAAAGATGAATCTGGAATAAGTGCTTTTGTATATCTTATTTTGAAGTCTTTGTCACAAAGCATCTCACATCTCGGCCTCAGCAAGCAGAAAGGAGGGAAATGATTTGCAAGAGACAGCAGAAAGACTTGTCTTAGATATTTAAGACAAAGAAAGACTTGTTTTACATATTTAAGACAAAGATCATAATCTTGTCGGTGTGACCAGATCATCTCACCTGTTTTCCTTTCCCTTGTAATGGCACTGGGTATGGATTATAGGTTGTAAGGAAGAGAATACGCAATTTGCCAAAGTCAGAGAGATCTGGAATTCAGAAGAGATTCTCCAAATCTGCACAAAGCAATGTGAGAAAAGCCACTGAGCTCTTCTTTTGGTTTCCTGTCTGGTGCACTCTGCACTGACACAGGTCCCTTCTTGTGGTGTTCAGGTATCTCAAAGGAATGACAGAGCTGCCAAATGGTTTTTACTTCAGGCCTTTAGCTGCAAAGATAAGAAGGTATACAGTGTTTTTCTGACTGTTATTGCCTAGTTTTTAGTCAGGAAGGACCCCAGGGAAATAGGTGCTTATTTAGAGATCAATGTTTTGCTGGATATGTGAAATGTGCACAGACAGCAAACCACAGTCCCCCTCAAAAAAGAGACCTTTTACAGATCAGCTGACTCTGGCATCTCTAAAGATAAGGGAATCTAGGAGAAAATTTAAATCAGTTTTTTTGCAGTCCAGGTGCAAATAGAAGAGTTGAATGGGGTCTTTTAAAATGCTGCTCCTGTGGACTTGGCAAAGTTTCCATGTTGGGAATTCCTGGCAGCAGCTCAGGTCTTTTGGCCCTCGGGATGTGTGTGAGAATGTATCTCTTTCTCTTTTGTAAACAAAAATTACCTGTTGTGCTATTTTTTTCTCCTTTAATGTGTGCTGCCTTTTTACCTTCCTGGAAATGACCTGAAGACATCCTGAGCATTTAATTTCTCCCTTTACATATTCGGTTTTGATCATCATAGCCTCCCTACTATGAGGTTTTCCAGCCTCACATAACATGATCTCAGCAGGTTCTGCTCATCCTTACGTGTGCCAGACAAACTGATTTGGACACAGCCTGGGTTTAGGGGCTGTGAAACTCTCCAGACAGTCTGCGTTCCACATCCACAGCTTCACAGCAGGTTCCCAACACTGCACACTGCCAGGAGGGCTGGGCAGAGCAGGGATTATGTTTTGGGGTGTGTAAATGTTTGTGGGGTTTTCCTGATCAGGATGGAAATTCAGACTTCCAGGAGTGTGATCATGTCTGCCTTTGGTGGCTGCACCTCACCAAGGACTTGGAGGTTCTGCTCGAGGGCTGAGGCTTTCAGCCTTGCCAAACCAAAACTGGAGTCACAGGGTCTGCAAACAGCTGATCCTGCTTCAGTGGGTTTTAGGAGCAGCACTGTCCCCATGCAAGGGCACCATCAGCTCCTGTGCCAGCCCCAGCCTTGGAAAACTTGTGATGTAGCCCAAAGAAACCATGATTCTTTAAAATGTGAAGAGAGTTTTTAGCTGTGTACTCAGGAAGGAAAAATAATAGCTTGCTGTAACTGCCTGGGAGATGTCAGCTCGTCTCTGCAGGAAACTCGAGCAGAGGGGCAGTGGGAATTAGCCCTGACCTGCTGGAGCCTGTGTTTGAGCACACACGGATATTCTGTTGCTGTTGGATGTCTTTTCAAAAGCTGCTCCTAAAATTTTACTGAACACAACACAGGTCCATGAGGGCTTTTCTAAGACATGGTTACTTCTTACAGAGCTCTAGTTTGGGCAGGAAGAACCATGACAAGGCAGCACAGCATCCTCCTGCCCTGTGAGATGCAGCACCTGGAACCCTGCAGGGGTGGGTGCTGATGCCAGAAGAGCGAGGCCACCAGTGCAGATGAGCAAAACAGGTATTTATGTGTCTTCTGTGCTGTGTTCTATTTGCTGACAGCACCCAAACCATCAGCACAAAGCCAGCTTGTTAATGTCTGTATTAAGTGCAGTCACGGCACAGTCTGAGGCACAGCCAGATCCTGGCAGTATTTAGAGTAGGATTAGTCCATTCCAGAAGATGCAGGATGTTCCAATCCCTGCCCTACATGTTTGGGAGAAGCCCAGAGTGTTTAAATGAAAAGCTGAAGGGATCAGCAAGAAGGTGGCTGCAGTTACACCTGAGAGGATGCACCCATCTGCATTTTAGGGAGATTCCATGAGCAGGGATTATGGCTCTGGACACAGCACCCTTCAGAACTGAAGGAATTTGTGCTGTGACATTATAACCACCTGAAAGTGCCTGTTGGTCCTGAAAAGTGGCACACAAATCCCCACTTCTCCTTGCCGTCTTTTCTTCCTGAAAACATGGGATTCCTCTGGTAGAGTTGGGGGATGCCAAAGACACGTGCAGTCTGTGTGGGCTTGGGCTGTGTGTCACCCTCATGTCACTCTCCTGGCTCCCTGCCTGTCTCCCAGGTGTTTCCAGCCCAGTTTCCATCCCCTCTCGGAGCCACAGTCCCACGAGCCAGGGGCAGTGAAGGCCCCGAGCTGTGGGTTTGTGCTGGGGATGCACCAGAGGCAGGGCCACACTCCCTGGCAGAATGTGCAGTTTTCTGGGAAGCTCTTTCAGGAGGACGTGGAGTCACAACAGGATTCACAAGAGATTGGTTTGTAATCAAGATTCGTACGTAAAGATGGAAAGAGATTTGTGTGATCCCCTGTGTCCAACTACAAACAATTTACGTCCAGTCAAAGCTGGAAACCTGGCCTGGAGCTCAGTGCCAGCACACGATGCCATGGACTGTCCATGTATGTGTGATTGACCTCACACATCAGGGAGTGCAGGGACTGCATTCAGACTTGCAGGTTTTAGGAACCAAAATTTTGTTCCTTGTTCCAAGAACAGCAGGAACAAACAGGCTATTTGTTCAAATATGTTCAAATAATACTTTCAAATGGAAAATACTGTAGAATTTTCTGAGCAATTTAGGCACTGTGTAAACATAAACTTCTCAGAAATGTTCCGTATTCATTCTGTCATGCACATTCTTACTGCAGTTTATTCCCACTTCCAGCAGATGTCTTCAGTGCCCCAAGAATGACCAGGAGAGCTCTGATTTTACATTGCTGATCCAACAAGTTAAAAGAGAAAAGAGCAGACTCTCCTCTGCCTGTTTGATGCTCAGGGTAAATCCCCTTTGTTGTACAGCCTCATACCAGTGTTACCCAGTAAAGGGTCAGACTCAGTCTGGTTATACATTTTCTAGATGCTTCAGCACTCTTGGAAAAGCAGCTGCAGACAGACACCCACCAGGTCAGACATGTCTGTGCAGCTGGGATTTCAATGTTCTAAAATTGTTATACTAAGGAATTGGGGATAGTTTGTCCTGTTTTTGTCAATGCTGTTTCCTAAAGTAATATTATGGGCTCTGCATGGAAAAAATCAACCCCATATGACATAGGTGACAAGTTACAGCCCCAGCTGGTCCATCCCACAGCACAAACCCACAGCTCAGGTCCTCTGACTGCAAGGATTTTCCATTTGATATAATTTACTTGTGCCAGTGGCTCCAAAAAACCCAGTATCAGTCAATACTGCATCCTCAAGGAAGATAATTGGGTTTAGCAATGTGTATTTTAGCATGGAGAGTTGAGCAAGGATTTTAAAAATAATTCTGTGAGGCTTTTCCTCATTCAATAAGCTACAACATGGCCATAAATATTCCTTGCTGAATTTTTAACACTAGACTAGATTTATGTCTGGATTCATTTAGAGGACTAATCAGCTTGATGCTGTCCCTATCAAAGCCAGTGGGATGAGACCTGTGAGATTCCAGTTTGAGTTGAGCTGGCCATCTTAATGGGAATAAGAAAGGAAGCTGGCAACAATTACCCTTTTATTTTCCTGTTGTGCTGGTTGATTAGTGAACAGAGCACTGTAATGACTTTATCCATTGCTGACATGTTGAACAAAACACAGATCAAAGATCTCGTATGAATCATATTATGTATGCTTTATTAAGTTAAATGCAACCTCAGGGAACGTGCTGCAGGCACTGAAATGAGACACTGAATACGAGTGCTGAGAAGTGGCAGGAGCAAGGGCGGAGCCGGGGGCACCCAGCACGTTTGGGTGAGTGGTTCCAGACTGATTGTTCAAGTGAGACCTCAAAGATGATCCCTGTGTAAATCTGCTGCCCTGGGGCTGTGCTGAGCCTGGGCCCTGCCCTCTCCAGTGCTGCCCTGCACACACACACTGCTGATGGGAGGCTTCAGCCTCCCTGGGCAAGCAGATTTCCTGATGCCACTCGTTTTGACAGCCCACTGTGCACCACCAGCTCCCAGCTGATCCTCAGGTGGAGCAGCTCAGCTCTGCTCACCAGGTGAGGATGAGCCAGAAGGGTCTGAGGATGAGCTGGATCTGCAGCCTCCTCTGAATCCAGGCACTGGCTGGGTTTGGGGGTCACTCCTTTCCCTGGGATGCCCTTACCACAGGCATTCAGATGCACATAGAGAGAATGATCAAGAAAATAGCAGAAAATTCTTATAATGGCCACATTCCATGTTGGTTTGTGCTCTGAGTTATCTGACATGCAAGCAAGAAAAATTTAGATTATTGCCTCTCAAATTCCTGTATTTTTGTAGAGCTTTCCTGAGTGGGTCTTTGCTAAGGGCATTCAGAAAATGATTCTGTGCATCTCCACATCTCCTACTTTGAAGCAGGTAAAATTTGAGACACGCCTTTGAGCCATGCAGGCAAAGCTTCCAGCTCAGCTGCTAAGTTAATTAGGAATCCTTTGGTAAATGGAGAATTAAATTCCAAAGAATCACAAGTGCTTAAACCAAATGGCAGTATTGTGGCATTGGACAAATAATTTCATTTTTCCTTTCTATAGCAGAAATGGTTCAGGAACTCCAAGAGATGCTTTTGTAGAAGCAAACAGATACCTGGTGAGTCACAGGAGACCTGAAATTTTTTTTGATGGGAAAATATTTCTAATATGAAATGCAGACACCAGAAGGAAAAAAACAGCAGCAGAGAAACAGAAAAATAATCTGCCAAATCAAACCGACTTAGAAAAACACTTATCATCATCGTCTCTCTTCTGTGTTGGCAACAAAAGAAATGTTTTCTCCTGGAAGCCTCTGGAAAACATCACTGATCCAACAGGGCTCCAGGCCCTGTCACAACAGAAGACACAGCAGTCACTGCTCAGCAGCTTTGCACACCAGCCTTTGGAAATGTTTGCTTATTAACTTGTCACCTGGCTGGCCCAAGGGGTGGCCACTTCGGGGAAAGGACAGAAATCCTTATCATAGATAATTCATGCAGCATCTCTGCCGTCTCCCTGCGTTCATCCAGGGCAGAAGGTGCTGCACCGTGTCCTGGGGCTGGCACGGTGAGCCCCAGCTCTGCATGTGGGAAATGCAATTGCAGAGATCACCCAGCACACAGGCACAGCAGGGCTTGGCTGCAGCCTGCAGCTTGCCAGGGACAAGTGCTTGGCAGGGACACAGCCCGTGCCTGGCAGAACGCAGCACAGCTCCAGCTCTGGCAGAGGCAAAGGCAGAGGTGAATCCAGCCAGAGCAGGAGGCTGATGGAGAAGGACTGGCAGAGCCCCTGGGCTGGGCAGGAAGGGCAGACTGCAGGAACTGTGGGCATGGGAGGCCCAGGGGCTTCACAGGTGTGACTCTGAGAGCAAACCTGCCCCAGAGAAATGCTCACCTTCTGCTCCTCAGCCCCTCAGCACTCACAGTAGCACAGGTTTTCCTTCAGGACTTTCCCAGTTCTTTTGGGCGAAACATAGTGCCTCAGCCTGGTCACTGTGCAAGAAAAAACAGCTCTTCCAGACAGATCAAAGCCCCCCTAATCTCTGAAGGAAAAGAAGCAACTCCACACCCCTGCAGCCCTTCCTCGGCCACAAACCCCACATCCCAAACCACAGCCCTCTGCCTCTTTCAGTAGCTGGGGACTGCTGCTCCTAAACTGACAAGTGCCAGTGGCATCTCTTAATTTAATCCCAGTTAATCCCTGGCTGCCCAGTTTGAATGGTAGTATCTATACCAAGCATTAAACATCATGAAGATCCAGAAGCTGAAAGGGTAAAGAGTCTTCCTTTGATTTTTTAGTTTATGTTTTTGTTGAGACAGTTTCAAAGCTTTTACCAACTGTGCAGGCTGTTCCTTCCTAAATGAGAGCTGATCTTACATGATGGCAGGTGTAGGCGTTTTTAAGGGACAGGACAATCATTATGAGGACTGTCAATGCTTGTTCCTTCCGTTTTTTTCCTCACCTTGCCCAAAATGCCTGCAGTTCCCATAAGTGAGAAGGGTTTTCATATGTGAAGGGTTAATCCACATGTGTTAAATCCACCTGGAGCTTCTCTGTCCCCCCCTGTGGGGGATGAAAGTAAACATGACCTGTATTCTCCAGAAGGTAAAAAATTAATTTTCCTGAAGTGCAAGCAGAGAACAACAATGATGATTGAGTATTGCAGGGACTCTGGAGCCCCTTCAGAGAAAGGCTGGGACCCCTTCCAAGCACACACATGAATCAACAGAAAATGTGCTTCAAATCCCACTCACTTGTTACTCTTGGGCAGAGATACACAATTTCCCCCCTCCATTCATCCTCTAGTCCTTCCTCACCTGCAGCTTGCAGTTCCTGCACAGTGCTGATGGGGAGGGGACAGAGCCAGGCCAGGCAAACACAGGAGCAGTGGCTTGGCAGGGTCAGCTGGGCAGCGCCAACCAGCAGGGCAGGACTGAGCGGATAAAGCGACATTCCCATCCACACTCTGACCTGTTCTCTCGCAGGAGAACACCAGGGTGTTTGCCTAGTGTCACAAATCACCTGGGAGAAAGGTGCTGGGATGCAGACAGCAATTAGTGTGTTCCCCTGCCACAACCGACAGAACAAGAGGACACAGTCTGAAGCTGTGCCAAGGGAAGTTTAGGCTAGATGTTAGAAAAGAAATTCTTCACTGGAAGAGTGATTGGGCACTGGAACTGTCTGCCCAGGGTGCTGGAGTCACTGTCCCTGGAGGTGTTCAAAAAAAGACTGGACATGGCACTCAGTGCCATGGTTTGGTGGATGAGGAGGTGTTAGGTCATAGGTTGGACTTGATTATGTCAAAGGTCTTTTCCAGCATAGTTCATTCTGTGACTGTGTGTGATTCTGTGTGATTCTGTGTGATTCTGTGATTCTGTGTGATTGTTCTGGCTCCTTCCGCAGTGGCACAAAGCCCTGGCTCATGCCCAGGGACCCCAGCGCTGCCAGGGGCAGACACCCCCGCACAGTTCCCCCAGGGCTGGGGGTGTGCTGGCAGTGGTGGCCAAACTGGGAGAACCTTTCCCAACAAAACCCAATCAGGAGGAACCCCTACGCTCACAGAAAATAGAGAGGAAGCACAAAATGGAGCATGAGGCAAGAACCAGGGATACTGAGGATCCAAGGTGGATTTTTCCACGCAGATGCCGAAAAAGGGACAACCTGCCACATGCTGCTGTGTGCCAGGGTGTGTGACAGGGCACTGCGGGTGGCCCAGTGGGAAAGCTGGCGAAGGCAGGGCTTTAGTGGGAATCACAGAGAATTTGCAAAAGGCTATGTCTGTTTGCTTTCAGCCTCATCCTGACCCTGTGATTAGGGATTCACTGATCATTATTTGCTTATTAAGGCTTGAAAACAGAGGGCAGGAATTTACTCTGCTCCTCTTCACACTCAGCAGTGTTCCTATGAGCTTTGAGATTATACAGCAGATTTGGTAACCACTGAAGTGAGATTTTCCAGGGACATCACAGGCTTTGGAATGTGTCCTGCGTGACTGGAATGAACCAAAGCCAACACTTCCTCTCTGTTTAGATATTAAACTGAAGTTCATTCACTCCTTTCCCTCATGAAGGGAGACCTTTAAAGCCACGTACTCGAGTACAGGCTGGAGATGACAGCAGGGTTTGATAATCACCAATTCTTCTTCCACCAACCATCACAGAGAGACCTGGGTTAACACCAAGGCCCAGGAGAGTGGGATTCAAAGCTCAGTCACGTCCTCCTGCTTTCTATAAACTAACCTGGTGGTGACTGCTTTGGATTCTATTTAAGATTATTCCATTAGAGAATTCTGAGAGGAGATGTCTCCCTGAGGTTAATTTGTGTGGCAATCTGGGTCCTAAACTTCTGGAAACTAGTTTCTCTTTGTATCAAAATACACTTCCCTGAACACTTGGTGAGCGGTGCTTATATAATGCTGTGAATTTCTTAGACTGTGACATTCAAAATTTTATATCTACTTTGTTAATGTTCTGTAAAGTGGCACACAGCAGTTTTAATAACCTCGATTTACTCTGTAATAGACAAAATAAATTCTTTGTATATCCCACAGTGACCAAAATGGAAAATAAGACCTCAAATTTTCCTCTTAAGCAGTTCCAAGTCAGTTCCCTAATGTGACCATAATACTAGAATAAAACAGAGAGGCCAAGGATAATGCTATGCTCAACATTTTATTTATATTTTTGTGTAAACATAATTTGCTTTGTAGGCACAATATAACAAAAGCTCTAAAGCAACAAATACAATTAAACAGTGTTTCAGTTCACTTCAATCAGGCTTAAGTTAAAGAAGCTTTCACAGTTCCTTTAAGGCAAATTGAGAAATAATTTGTTTCACTTGAAGAAACTATCCAATTGTCTCAGAGTTGTTTAAACAACACTGTCAGTAGTAAGCACAAACCTTCATTTCTGCTACAATAAGGCTTGGTCAGTGACAAGCCTTGGCTTCAGGGGTTTGAACAGCAAGGCCTCCTCCCCTCCCGGCGCCATACTACTGCTTGTGGTCTCCTGAAAGGGACTTAGGGCTCGTGGGCCAAATTCTGCTAGCACACACCCTGCTTCCAGAATGGATGTCTGAAAAACTTCCATTCGTTCCAGCAGCAGCCTCCCTCCGTGCCACACTGGCAGCAGTAAAACCCAGAGCAGAGGTTGGCTCGCCGATGGTCACGCTCAGCCGTGTGGCACTCAGGTAGTTCCAGAAGCAATCCTTTGCACTCACTGCAATTACCTGACATTCTGCTGATCAGAAAACGGCCCTAAAATTGGTATGAGTTAGCATGAAGAGTATTTTTTGCCTTGCTGACAAAACCAGAAAGAACTAGCCAAAATTACTCGATTGGTGTCCCTGTGGTGTCTGTGGCCACAACCAAGACCACCCATATTTGTCTTGCAGGGTAATTTAGAAGTAGAGCCCACCAGACTGTGGTTTAGAACAGAAGAATGGGTTTGCTATTCTGCTTGCCCTACTAATTTAAGGCCTTGAGAATGCCACTTACTGCCAGCTCGAAGGTCACCAGCAATATTGCTCACTTTGGCGTCAAATCAAAATTCCTAGTTATGTTAAGGTCTGTTGCAGGACAACATCATTACGCTAGCTGCAAAACAAAATTGGGCATGTTTCCTACTGCTGTCAGCTGATGAGTCATGAAAACTTAATGGCCCTTCTTAAAAGTCCAACTGGCAAGCCCAATAAAAGGAAAACTCTCACTGAATATGTATTTTCTTCTGTGGATAAAGTCCCTGTTTGGGCCTGAAATGGCACTGGAAGTGTAGGCAAGTCTAGCTTGAAAAGAAACTCAACCATAATGAAGAGAAAAATGAAGTTCTGGTTGGATTAATAGTTCAAAAGCTTTTTGGCATTTTTCTCCACAGTAATTTCTTGCTGTTATTTTTGAATTTGTTCAACCCAAGGGAAACTCCTTCAGAATGAACCATCTGCACAATTATCTGACAGCGACTTCATGAGTACAGTGTAAAGAGATGGACATTAATACTCAGGCAGAAAGACCAAACAAACAGAAAAAAACCTAAAGGGAATATTCTAAAACCACATATAAAAGTCATCCAGACCCAGAAGTCCTCTCACATCGAGAAAAGCCTGAGAAGCCCCCCCATTTTCATTTTTCTGTATTAATTTTTAACTTCTATCACAACATGCTACTTGTAGAGTTAGGTGAACAACTAGTCTGAGTAAATACTTTCTTTTGAAAAATGGAATATCAGTTCAAAGCTGAAGGCATTATGCAAGGCCTCTGCCAGTCCTTCAGCATTTCTACTGTACGAGATTGCAGTTATTTTAAAATAACTGTTTTAACAAGACAGTTGAGGACCTGAGTAGCTGCTGTTTAAATAGGTGAAGGACGTGGAAAAATACTTTTTTCATGTTTACATATAATTTCCACTAGTGGGAGGTAGATAAGACTAGCTGGTCTCTGAATATTTGATCCTGTAAATAATTACAAACGTAACTGTACATATGGAGCAGAGCTTTTGATAGAACAACTCGCCTAGATAAAAGTTATCCCTGTGCATGATTTGTGGTGGAATTAAGGCCTAAACCTCATTTTTTTACAGGGTTAACTTCTGCAGGAGTTCAGCTCCAGCCTGACAGTTGACCACACATTAGCTATTTCAGAGCAATAAACTCCATCACCAAATTTCTTTCCACATCCTTATAAGTGATCCTTACCAATGCAATTTAAAAATAAACTTTAAAATTGGTTTGGATTTGACATACAAGTCAATGTGTCCTTACTAGAAGATGTTGATCAAAGCCTCTCAATTAATGATTTCTTGCACAACTTCAGATTCCATGATTCTAGATGAGGTACTTTTGAAAACGAAGATAGGATTGCTCATGAAATGATGAAGTATGACTGAGGAAAATGAAAAGTCATCTTTGTTGCAACTTTTATTTGTGGTTCATTAAAGGAAAACTATTTTAACACTGAAAATCCAGAAATATTAAATTATCCCTCCAGTTACTAGAATCTTTCAGACAGCAAGTGGGGATTGTTTGTTTTTACTGTTTCCAACTTGCAAAAAAAGCCCAGACCTCCCAAATAACTTTATGCAAGATGTTGGAATTTGCATGAGAAAGATGCCCATCTAAAATTACACAGTAAGTTAATAAGGCTTTCAAACAAGAACAGAAAAACCCATGGGACTCCTACAGGAAAACCGGGTATTACACAGAAATGTCGTAATACTGCACTGGATGAGAATGGCACTTGAGTTCAAAACAACAATGATCAACAGCTCATAGCTCAGCTGACTGCAAACAAATACAACACACACTGTACTACAGCATTTGTTCACTGATGCACAGAAGAGATTTCCCAGTCTTGTTCCCTTCTCCTTCCCGGCTCCTCCTGCCTCCGCCGCCAAAGCTGCTACTGGATGAAGGGCATGCGCTCCTTGTTCTCGTTGTCACCCTCGTGGTCCTCCTCCTCCTCTCCAGCCTCGCTCGTCTCCGTGCTGTCGTTGGCCATCTGCACCAGGAGAGACGAGGGACATCAGAGCACCTTCCTCACCCTCTGACTCCTCCTTATTTCAGTCTGGTTCATTTGATAAAATGGTTTTGGGAACTCGAGAAGACAGGGCTGCCACATGAAAATAACGATTCTGCCTGTGCAAATCCTCTGCTGGCACTACAGCACTTCCAGCTGAACCTGCAGGCTGTTCCCCCACGGCTCACAGCTCTACTTCCTAACAGAAAGCTGTGTGTAGGACAGCTGCACACGAGGAGTCTGCTCAGTGCATTTGTAGTAAAGTGATAGTAAGGCTCTGGGATAGCAAACACAGCTGTGTAGGAAGCTGTGTGGGTCCTGCGGAATGCAGGACCTCTGGTTTACAGCTCCTGTGTCTGCTCTCCAGGAACAGGCTAATGGGTGGCCCCATTTGAGGCACGGTGTGAAAACTCAGGGGGCCATTTCCTTTCTTTTATGTATTAAAAACCCAGTGAAACTTTCTAGAGCAGTGGATATGTAGATGCTGGCAGAATGCACCCACGACGGAGTGCAGATCCCAGCTCATACAGGAGTGGGAAGAAACTGCATTTTCCTATTTTACTGAAGATGCCTCTACAGGCAGTAGGTAATCGCAGAAATCTGTAGCTCAGAACAGCATTTAAGGAGTACATTTAAATGTACTTGTGGGGTTTTTTTTCACTTGGAAATCTTTATTACAAGCTGTGTAACAGTGCAGGACTCTCCAGCACTTCACTCTGTCAGTGTGACAGGTCTGAGGAGGCACAGGAGTGTGCTCACTGGCTGGGGGTAGTGTTTAATAGCACAGATTAGTGTGACTGGATTCTCTTACCCACCCACATTACCTCCCTTAGGACACAAGAAGATTCTTGTATTAGCTTGTAACTACTTCAAAACCAAATAAGCAAGGGAGCCATTTACTTTTTAAAGAGAAATGCAGTGATGTTCCTTCCCTGTTTGATTATTAGCCTCAGTTGGAAATAAAAATCTCAAACACAGCCTGATTTTAATGCAGAAAAGCATTGCTCTGAAGTTACCCATATTTTTGAGTTAACACCCTTTTGTGAGAATGTATTGTTCCACATGTGAGGTCCACAAAGCCTTCCTTTTCCTTGTGGAGATTTTGTATGAGATTTGGGAGCATTTTTAGAGTGAGTAAGAGCTTAACTGTAATTCCAGGTTCTTTTCTGCTCTTTCAAAACAGGAGGTATCTCAGGTCTGAAAGCAAACTTCATCCATCAGTATTGATTTAAAGTCAGTTTTGCATTACCTTCTTTACTGCTCTTTCCCACACCATCAGTGAATGCCCAGGCATGAGCCTGGCTTTCATGTACCACTGCTTTCTGAAAGGTTTCTGTACCGTGCTAAGGGCTCCAAACCCAGTGGAACAGAGCTCCATTGCTACTATCTTCCTTCTGAATATTTCTGGAAATATTTACATATTACATTTCACATATAAGAACCAATAAACTAAATTCCTGTTAAAAACATACTCTAACTTTAGTATGGGAATCAGAATGCCCTTTTATGTTTGCACACTGAAGTAATATTGACTGGGTTTTTTCCTGTTCAATCCACTTATTAATACAGGAGTTTTTTAGTTTGAGAAATGTCTGTTTGCTTTCCATCACAAGGACAGAAAGACACGTGGCAGTTTTACCCCAATCCTGCACTTGCAGACACATTTTTGGAGAAGCAGATAGTCATTCAGTATAGAAAAGTAACTGCTGGCACTTCAGGAGGTACATTTCACTTTGGGTTAAATATGGAAATTATGGTTCCTGGTGGTATTTGGGTGCTATGGATTTAGAGGAAATCAGTGTCAAAAAAGCATGGCAAGGGCCATGTGTGCAGAAGTCACTGCCAGGCTGCACATCATGGCTGTGGGGCTTTGTGCTCACCAGGGGAGTGGGGGCTTTCTCCACATCCAGAATGAGTTTTCCTATATTTCCTCGGTCGTGGATTCTCTGCATGGCCTCCTTCACCTGAAAGAAAGATCACCTATTGATCATTTTCAGTCATACCCAGCGAGAAGCCTGAAGCCCTCCCTTCCAAAACCAGCAATGCATCTGAGGCATGCGATGTGCAAGGTCACTCAGAGAGCTGCTTGAGAAAAGACTGATAGTTAAACATTTTAAAGTGAACTGGTCAGGCCTGGTTTTTGCACTGCACTTGCCAAAATGGGATGTGAGTCCTGAGGATAGCTTCTGAATAGCATAACACATCCATAATGTTAATGCAGAACCAAAGTGATGGATAACTGAGCTGCAGAGAGAAATACAGGCTCAGGGAGACAATCCGGAAAGGTTGTTAATTCCATCTCATCTTTTAAGAATATTTATCAAGACATCCTACCTTCCCTGAAAGTATGAAACGTTTTTCTAATTGACCTATGATATTTTTCAATTAATTTCTTATGGGTTACCACAGAAGAAATGCTGTGTCCAGGCAATGGCTGGGATTAATGCAATACCATGGGTCTTGCTGCCTAAGCAAACATTTATTTCCGTCTTTTTTCCACTTTTTTTTTTCTTTTTTTAAAAGAAAGTTAAATAAGTGGTGTCCTACTGATACCACCAAACCATCTGTCTAACAGCTGGCTGCAATTAGTGCACATGAGAAAGGCATGAGAACCTCTTCTTACGAGTGCACTGGAGAGAAGCTTATTTTGATGTATGAAGTTTCAGAACTCAGGAGAGCTCACTGTTGATGAATTGAATTTGTGTGTGTGTGTTGCACTGAGTATTTAATGCTGAGCCCCCGGCACAGGCTGCCCAGACTGGGCAATCCCAGCCCTGCATTGCCCAAGGCCAGGCTGCATGGGCCTTGGGGCAGCCTGCTCTGGTGGAAGGTGGCCCTTCCTTGGAATGGGATGAGCTTTAAGGTCTCTTCCAATCTGTGGTTCTATAAATCACTGAAAATTGGAAGATGTCAGGAGCTTCCTCACTTTCACGGTGGGAAATTTCAGGAACTGAAAATGTGCATATAAAGGCTTTTCCATATCCTCAACACACTGCTCTGTGGCAGCATTAGCAGGGTTGGTCGAGACAAAAATGAATTTTATGTGAATAGGATTTAGCACCTGTGACATAGTTCTATTGAATATTTTAAGAATAACAGCATATAAGTTTGAAAGAAAGTGCTGAGTTGGGACTGGATGGGTCCCACAGCACATTAAAAGGCCTGGATTGGGGTCCAGGCCCCCAAAATAATCCCTGAATATCTAATACAGAAGGAGGTATGCGATTTTTAAAGATAATACACCATTCAACTTCCAATTAAACTTAATGGATGCTGGGTACAGCACAAAATGTTTTTCCCATCTGTCAGCCTTACTCGGGAAGCTGACTGCAGTGAACTCAGTATTACTCCTTGAATTTTGCAGAGATGTTCCCTCAATTATTAAATACCAGACTTAAGAAAAATTCTATCAGAACGAAAGAGAAATTGCACTGCAAACACAACGGCTTTCTAACTTGGGGCATTATTGTAAATTAACCTCAGAAAACACAGCCTTATGAACCCCACTGGATAGCAGGCTGACCTCTAAATGCAGTCCAAAAAAATCACAATACCTTTTATGAAGTTACCTTAGAGCATAAACAACACCCAACTATCCTGTCAGACTAGTTCTGCTCTATGGATAATATTCCTTTAAGAATATCCAAAAGGATGCTGAAGAAGCAGCAGCTGTATAATTTTTTATGACTGTTATTAACCAAATCAAGCTTTTAGGAGGTTACAGCACAGCATAAATAACAGAATTGGAGAAATCAGCAAACACACTTGCCCGTCCACTGAAATTTATAACCAGAGTATCATGAGGAAAGCAGGGTATGCAACATTTATTTTAATTTGTACCATATCATATTTAGCAAGGCAAAATTGAGAAAATGTGCTTTCCCTGCTTTTTCCACATGCACAATATCAAATTTAAGCCCCTGGAGAAAGGTTCAGGAGTTGTTTCCAAGACACTTGTAAGTAACTTGCAAATGCAAACAGCAGGCAGAGACAAAGGGAACAATAAAACTTATAACAATAATAGTGGCTATGGAATCCAGATGGAGCTATTAAAATATATAAAAACATTGACAAGAATTTGAAGAGCTGTTACAACATCTGTGCCTTTTAGTGTTATTTGCAACTTACCTACACAGTTAGTCCAATCCTGTGCTGGTGCAATGCCATTCAGCACACGATGTCTGAGTTGAGAGACCGTGAGCTATTTTAGAAATGAGCCATTTTCAAGTTTATGGCTGCTCACAGTCCACTTGTTCAACCAAGACTGCAACTACTTGCCTCCTAAGGCGCCTGACTATTGAAACCATTCCCTCTTCGCCTACAGGGGACAGAGAGGATTAAAAACCTTCCTTGCTGTGCAAGTGTGGTTAAGTTGTTCTGCACAGACTATATGGAAGCATTTTCTTTTTTCTGTGCCTTCCATCGAGGGAGGAGTCCTGTGAGTTTGTGCCTCAGTGTTTGCATATTTCTAATGAGGACAGTGCATCCCTCTGCACTTGGTTAAAACCAGACCCAGGCTGGTTTAATTGTAGTACAGGGAGGCATGTGGAATCCTGGAATTTATTGGAGGTTCCCTGAAGTGGTTGAAGTTTGATTCAAAATAAACATCCCTTCGAGCAGCACGAATCGCAAGGGTTTCCCTCTTCTCACAGCATTCTGTCCCTAAATCCCTTTTCACCAATTATTCCATATTGGTTGCTATTTGCATTTGCCAGCTCAAAGCCAAGTAAATAGATTTTACTTTTGTTTATGTGGATGAGTTAATTGAAATTATTCTTGTTCAGTACCAACAGCAGAGGGCTCTTGGACTGGAAACAGTGCAGAGGAGTGTTCATTGATGTGAAGAGTTTCCACTGGAATAAAGGACAGAACTGTTGGCCAATGTTTGCTTTCAGTATGGCTCAGCCCTGAGAGGGTCTGTGACAGAACCAATGACAAACTACAGATTTTAGCCTTGAGAGCCCCCAGAGTGATGCAGTTTGTATTGGATCTCTGCAATGGAATCAGAACTTTCCTTACACATCAGCGGACCACTGGTCCTGGTAGCACTGATACACCAAACTAACAAAATGTCTCTAAAAAAAAGCCCCCAGTGTTTCCATTTTTCTTTAATGATTTGCAAAGTTTTATTTCATTAAAAGCAAAAGTGAATGCTCTACAGTAACAGTCATAAACTATTTTCCACTACTGAGCACAGCACCAGTGTATGTGCTGGGAACATGGTATGATTTTATGGTAGCCATTCTGTCTTTAGTGAGCTGATAGCAATTTTCCTTTAAAATAAAGTACAAGCTTGCATTTTAAAAAAAAAGTGAGAATAGCAATTATCTCAGTTTCTTCCTTTTGCATAGTAAAGTACTAATAACAGGAGAGTACTACTAGTGAAGCACTACTACTACAAGTGAAAAAACAGCTTTCAGGAATCACAATACATCCACAAATGACTTAGAGAAGTTTAATGAAGTGCTCTGTCAGCACTCCTAATTTGCAATACACTTCTCTTTGAGAAATATAGGTAAAAAAAGCTCCAAATTTAGCATGTTATTACCTGTAACCACTCAGACCAGACAAAAAGGATCTTCATACTGAAATTAAAAATAGCAGGCACTACAGAATTTTTACTCAAATAGTATCTGCAATGCTAAAACAATGAAAACCCAGGTGTACTCCAAACAGAACAACTAATACAATATTCTATCAGAGGCTGGCATTGTATTTGGATATTTGCAGCCAGCTTCTGATTACACTGCTTTTCCACAGCTTTTGATGGCAGGATGTAAAAACAGTCCATTTTAAAACAACTAAAAGACTTTTTTTCCCCCTGAAATACATATTGTGCACCTGCCTTAATTCTATTTCCCTCCCTAAGTTCTCCTTGGATTTTTCTTCTTTGTTTTTAGCACTATGCTTTCCCCAGGTGGAATCAGTAACTGGGACTGATTTCTTGACTGGCTTTTCATCTCAAGTCATTCATTTCAGGTCTCCACCTCTGCTGTCCTGGTTCCTTTTCCTTTGGAAAGTTCCTGAATAGAGACACTTTCCTGGGTGCAAGTCTGACCCTCTATAAATAATATATGTCTGAAACAAACAACTATGCTCCAACTTTGTACTGCTATAGCCAAGCCACCACTTACCCATCTTACTAACCAAACTAAATTGTTAGCTGCCTGCATTCAAAATCAAGAGCCAACAGCAACCTCTGCTGAGGTATTCATAAATTCTTGCTGGCATTCAGTTGGCTCTGGAACTTCATTTTGCTGTTAGAACATAGCATGAGCAGCCTACTGCTTTATAAATACAGGGGAATTTAAATGGGAAATGTATTACTAATTATCTGTTGCACCATTTCACGGTGTGAAAGAGAAATGCAGCCTGCCTGAGAAATGGATGCTATTTTCAAGCCTTTGGATATTACTTTAAACATAATGATCCATTTCTGTATTTGGCTCTTACAAGGAGCCAATCTCAGGAGTAAAATAAAAGACTGGGAAAGCTGGAACATGAAACCACTTGCTCTGCCAGCATAACACATCGGGGGCTTCAGGCCCACGTTAGTTATGTGGATATTTAGGAGGGAGAAACAATGAAGGCAACATGCCATGGAAAAGATTCCTAGTGGAAATGTCAAAACACAATGTTTTCATCGTCCTACATGAAGCTGTTTAGTTCACTAATGTGATTAATTTTATTGATTTTTTTTTAGTGAAGTTCTACATTTAATTCAGAAAAAAAAGACATTGAAAGCCACTGGTGCAAGAGAAGAGTGGATAGTCTTTAGCTGCGGGAGGCTGGATCCAGTCTGTCACACCAACTCCCATCTACAGATTACAGTTCCACTTTGGCAGACAACTTCTTTACCCCTCACTGTCAGCTAAGGCAGGTTTATTGGATTGTGGCAGAGGACTTTGTCCTTTCTTTTCTCGAGGCCCTCTGATGATCGTGGGTTTCCCCGAGCTACATGAAAGGATTTCTAATTACAATAAAGGAATCCTTCCCTCCCCTTTGTGGTAAATCAGGCCATGGTATGAAAGGCTAAAGAATCTTATGCCAAGATTACAAATTTAACCCAAGCTGGGAGTGAAATTAATTCAATTATCTCAGTGCAATCTGTAAAACTCCCCAATAGTTCTAACACTGTACCATCATGAGCTGTCAGAGAAGTTATCAGCACCCAAATGAAGGGAACATCCTTCAGCTCCAGATGGGCACAGTGAAGCAGAGCATCAGCTAAGGTTATGATCTACAACTTTAATTTTCCCTCTCATTAGTTCCACACCTTTATGTTCAAGATTACTGTTTATTTTTATACATCATCTCAAAGAATCACCTTTTGTCCTCTGCTTCGACACCTAAAATGTCCAAGCCTTCCAGCATGCCAAGACTGTTCCCCTCTAACCATGAAACAACCCCTCACCCACTGCAAGCTGTGCTGCACACATCACCCCAAAGCCCTGCTTTTCCAGCTACATCCTTCCTCTTTCCACCTTCAGCTGATTCTTTAGACCAAAAGCACAGACAAAAGGAGCATATTGCCACCAAGCCAAGTCCCTTCTGCCCAGTATTATTTTTAAGCACCCATGTGATTTTTTGGGTTTTTTCGCACAACAGAATGTCTAACAGAGACATCTTCAAAGCTGTTGCTTAAGTGATTCTTCACAGCATTTTCCCAAATGGCAATGTCACTGCATGCCTCACACCCAGTTACACCATTCTCCTGCATTTACTGCCTCATCCATTCACATCCTGGCTCCTGGACAGCTCCTGAAGCCTGGGCTGTGTCTCCTTGGGGGCTGTATGTTGTGTCTACAGAACCCCCACCTGATCCCAGTGCAGCCTGCTCATCACTGCTGTAGCACCCAGAAACAGGAACAGCACCTTTTAACCATCTGTCATCATCCAGCCCATTCACAATTTAGTAATAGAGGTGGAACAAGGCATTTTGCTACAGCAAAATGACTTTATCTTGAGGCTGGCTGACTTCTGTTCTCCAAAGAATGTGGGGAGACAGGAGGGAGCACCCTTGAGCCTGCTTAACCATCAGAAATGGAAGCTTCTTTTTGTCTCTTCTCAAAAGGTTTGTTTGTTTAGACTTTGGTTTGGTATTGTGCAAAACAGATCCAAAATCTACTTCATAGTCCCATTGTGAGGTTCATCAGCGGTCAGAATGGAAAGCACAGCATGACAGCTACTTTTGGAGGAGAATTTTGGGTATTCTGTATATACAGACAGATTTCAGTCCCTGTTCTACTGTTCCACTGGTGTAATTTCCCTGACATCATTAGGTTGCATGTGAATGAATAAGAGCAGGTATTGGGAGGAGAAAAGAGCCTCAGTTGATAAAGGAATACCAGGAGTGTTCAAAAGCCTTCAGTCACTCAAACATCTGTTCTATAAACAAATATTATCACTCAAACATGATTTTCACACAGGTCAGCACTCTTTGACCACTCCTCCCAATCTGAGCATGAACTGAGCATGAACTTTCCACCAGGAGAATTCAATATTTTCCTTACGAAAGCCCAGAGAGCTTCCTCCTGTCACCCTGCTCCTCGATGTGTGGCTGAAACAACAAAGTTTATCTCGTGCTTGGCTCAGGCTCTGTTGGGGCAGGGCTGTCTGCAGGAGCATCGCTCACCAACAATTAATTCCTCTCCAGACGCCTGCAGCTGCATCATGCCTGCGAAATCACACGGACAGGTCTCCATGGTGACAGTGCCATGCGCTCTGCAAACATCAGCTGGCTAGTCAAGGTTACTTTGGCAACCCAAGTGTCACAGGTAATGATCCAAATCTCCTTCACAGTTATGGAAAAATAATCTGAATTAAAAACATGCCCATTTTTCATTCTAGGGCTGGCTCTGTTCTGTTGCTGCTCATAACACGCACTATTTCAATGAGCCCTCAGCTACCTCCATTAGAATTACAAACACTAATATCAAGAATAATTATTTAAGCATCATTTCTATACAGTAATGAAGAAAAAAGATGCATACTGCAGTTGATTCTAGCTGAGATACCACATAAGCGAAGCTTTAATGCTATAGCTTTCATTAGTGCTATAGAGCAAAATAATTTTTGTTATCAGGCTCACTGCTGTGTTCTATTACAAAGCTATGCTGTCTTTAATATGGATTGTGAGCTGCATTCTGATTGCAGATGCTCTCCTCAGACCAGGGGAAGAGCTTTCTTTCCTGTTTTTGGTGTATACGGCTTTTAAAACTAACCCTGCACTCACAACAAAGCAAAATCACATCATCTGTTTTTGGGATGACATCTGTCTAGATCTGGTCTGTGGAGGGGAAGAAACTCAAAGAAGAACCAAGGACAGCAAACAAGCTTCTGAACTTGCTGGCAGCTCTGAGGGAATAGCTGGTGCTCTACTCCCTGCAGACCCTGTTGTTCTTTCAGGGCATGGGGAGCAGAGGTAAATCTCCCTTTATAGCCACACAGCCCCGCCAGGGTGGCTTGGGCTCAGGGAAGGGACAGGACAGGGCTCCCTGGACGGCCAGGACACACCCATGGCCAGCAGCCACTGCCTCCTTTGCTAATGACTGTCCTTCTCCTCCCAAAACAGACATCTGTCAAAATTCAGTCCTGTTGTTTTGCTGGCATATTTTCTCCTTGATAATCTTGAAATGTCTCTCTCATGTTTATGCAATATGATGTTGTGGAGTAATATTTCATTAGGAAACATGCTGGCTTTTTCAAAGCTTTTTTATTATAAGCGAGTTTGCAGTATTTCCCTTTCTTGGGCTGCCTTCTGCACAAGCTTCGGTAGAAAAACTGTTTTCCTGTGTGATTACTGACAATTATCCTACCAGACACAGTTATTTGGACAAAACCATCCTTTGCTGTTAGGTATTATTTCCCTTGAGAGCAATGGAATAACCTGCATTCAGCACAGCACACTTCCACAGCAATGATCTGCATTCCTGATAGGAATATTTCCCTTGCACTGTGTAGCAGAATAACCAGCAGAAAAGTGCTTCTAGTGTTACATTGACTTATCTGCTGTGGCAAAATCCTTCAATTACCTGATTGTGTGGGAGCTGGGTGTATGGGAGGCTGGCAAACCCACACCTGCAGCCTGCCTGGATTCTCCTGTCTCACCTCCACCATTAATTCTGGAGAGACCTCCCAGGCTCTCTGCTCTCCTGGAGGCTGAGGGTACCCAGCAGCTTGCATGACAGATGGAAAAGCAGCATAATATTTACAGGTTTTTCAATAGGCTCTATTCCTGCCCGTGGTGAATGCAGCCAGCTCTTAAAATGCAGAAATTGAAGCACTGAGCATATGTAAGAAGACACATCAAACTCAGGGCATGTGGGGCCCAGTTTTCATAAACGCCTACATGGACACGGAGAAAACACAGATACAATCAAAAGGTAAAAATTTAGTATCACTAGCAATGATTTTGAGCCGATTAGAGTATTTTTCCTACAGGAGCAGGAAAATCACTTGAAGTTATCATGAAGTCTGTTTCCACACCATGTCACATCGTGTCATGCCCCATCCTGTTAGAAGCCATCTGAAAGCAGCAACGATTTTTTCCAAAAATGTTTGGAACAAATCTGTTTGTGCCCTGCCCCGCTGAACTTTTGCACCAAGGGTTTTGCCTGCAGACGTGCAAACAGAAAGCACTTTTTAAATCCCTTTCATCCCTGCACTGCTATTTGCAGCTGCAGACAGCAGCGATGGCCTCTATTCCCTCTGCTGCCTGTCAGCGAGGAGAGACCTTTTCTCTGGAGTACCTTTTAGCCTCTCTGCATGTTGCCATGGCAGCAAGACTAAAACCAGACCCAAGATGGGAAAAATGTCAAAGGAATAACAACTGACGCTACAGGCAAACCCTGAGTCCTCCCGTGGCTGCTGAAGACACCTATTAAGTGATACATCTTCTAGATGGAGAGCTACAGCTGCAGAGCTCTGCTGTTTCCACTCCTTCCTTATTCCTACGAGCTCCTGCTGACGTCAATGAGTATTTGTTTTGTCTCAGTGAAATTCAAAGAAAAAGAGATTTAAAGCCTGGTAATTACAGAATAACGGAGCCAAATCTTGCCAGCCTTTACTTACAGAGTCAACAGGGATAAAGCAGAAAAAAAGGCAAAATCAACAACAAATTAAATATTTAGAAGTACCAAACAGCAGCGCCTAGATTATCAGTTTGGTGGGAGCTTTTCTACGTGACAAAAGAGGAGAAAAGAACCTGAAATTTGATTCATCAACACAGGGAATTCCGGCAAGTTAGGACAGCTCAGGGGCATTCAGCACTGTGACAGTTAAAGACTCACTTCTGGTTGCAGCAAAGTCTGTAGAATGGACATTTCTGTGACACTGTGCATTATCTCAGAACCTGTACAGAGCCAGGACAGACACTCATTTTGATTTAAACTGGTGCAGCTTTTCTCTCTATCACTTCTTATTAAGATAAGCTTGAAGAAAAATGGCTTTTTTCCCCCCTGCATTAATACAGGAAATTATTACCTTACTACTTTCAAAGCCAAGGGTTGTTTCTGAGGGGTAGAGATTTGGGGATGAAATCCCTGGAATACACTTGAGCAGAAAAGACATAACCTGTGAATCAGGACGAAGCTTTAAGGGTCCTGCACTGGAATTCCTTTTAGAGCAGCAATAAAGCCAGAACTCCTACTCTGTTCCTGTGAGGCACTGACTCCCTGGGACTGGCTGGGCTTTTGGGATTGATGGTAGAAATTACAACAGCACAGTCCCAATGCACACTAGGAAAATCGGCTTTGAGCACATCAATGCCCCGAGCAGAGGAGCTCAGAACTGGTCACCTTCACGGCACATTTCTGAGCATTAATGCATCTTGCAGTAAGCTGCAGCCAGCTGGCCACACAGGGGTACCCCCGACACCCCTGGAGCTTGGGGGATTCAGAGATGTTGGTCTGCAGCAGCAGCTCTTAAGGTGAGGAGAATTCCTTTAGCAGCCCCCGGGGAAAGAGACCCTCTGTGCTCCGTTAGGATGCAGCAGTCTCCTGCTTGAATTGAATTACTATATGATGCTCAGTTTGCTGTATTTCTGTGCTCCTTCACAATCTGTTATAACAAATTATGACAGGAAATAAACTTTACTACATTCATCACTACGCAATTAAAACAGAAAAAGACATGTTGTTGTTGACGATCAAGCTCCATGCCATCAGTTTTTAAACTCTTCCCTCAGCAATGCTGCCTTGTGATCTCTTTGAAAAACGTTTGGAGGAAAACCGCACCCACCCACGAGATGATCCTGTTTGTTCTCCTGTCCTCAGCTCCAGTAGTTAGGAGTGCCATTAAACTCTGCCGCCCCTCAGAACACACAGACTCAATCCTCAGCACTGTGCTCCGGTGCTGATGTTCAGATCACAGTGCCTGGGCTGCGGAAGGGAACGCTGCTGATCTCTGAACAGCTCTGCAGCAGCAATCCCATCCAGCTATTCCCCCTGTGGGGACCCAGCAGAGATCCCTCTTCACTCGAGTGCTGCAGCCTTTGTGGAGCTCCACAGGAATATTGCTGGGTGCCAGCACAGCTCAGGTGCCCTTCCAACCACACCACTTTGTGTTCGGGCTATTGCAACTTTCGGGGTCAAATAATGTAAGAAATGGCACAGAACTCAGACTGCCTGCTCTGTGTGCTGCTCCTTTTTTTGTCTCTCAAACCAGCAGTCCTTGTCCTCTCAGGAGCTGGACAGTGGCATGGATGGAACCCTGTCCTGACCTCCTGTGATGCAGATCTACACACACCCTTTGGGCTTGTATCTGTAAGCAGAAAATACTTTATACTATCGTTTTCTTGCTACCATGGTGAAAAAAAGCTATTTCTTTTTAATTTTATGTTTAGATCAAAGGCCCTCCCAAGCCTCTTCTGGATACAACAAAACCAAAATTCCACATGTGATTACTTTCTTGCTGTTAACCAAGCTTTCTTCAGCATCTGTTTATTCAAATTTCTGTTTCTTCGCAACAAAAGAGTTGTTTTAATATAAAGGAGATATTTCTTTGTGTGTACCTCGCTAGAGAGGACTTGCTTTCTTTTAGGAAGCTGCAAAACTGCAGAAAATTTTCCACAAGGAATGTCCTTTTTTATCTCCTATTATTTTACCAGCACTCCTTGCTGATGGTCTGTGTTAGTTCCACCTGATTTGTCTTTCAGGCTTGTTCCAGCTCTCTGATTCTCTAGAACCACCGTCCACTAACTGAATCTTCACAAAAAACTCATTTCTACAGTCTGTCAGAGGTTTCTCCATGTCTTACCAGCACCAACAATTTTTTTTGCATTTCTCACCAACACTGCTGAAGCCACACTTCAAACACCACAAGCTGCATGAGAGGAGCTTCCCTTTTTTCGCCCTTAACCTTCCCTCTTGTGGCCTCTGTCCTTTCCTTGCTTTCTTCTCCTTGACCCTTGTAATAAGACCACGAGAACCTATCCTCATCCTGCACCTTTCCCTAATGGCAGGGGAATTGTTTTGGAAGTCAGGCACAAAACCTGTGACCAGCGTGGCTTCTGCCACTGTAACCCTGGATCTCATTTTCTAAACAATTCAAATGAGTCAAGTCTTTTTTTCCCAAAGACCTTCTATCACATATTCCTCAGGCTCTTCCTTGAGCTCTGTTTCGAGCTACATATTTCACAATGTTGGATCTTAAAATCAGTAATAAAAGACAGAGAAAATCCTGTCTACTTATTCCAAAGAACTCTAAGTCTTCCCTTATTACTACTAAGGAGCAGAAATTGTTCTTTATTCCAGAACCACTATTCAAAAACCATGGGAACTAAATTTAGTGATTACAATATACAGTGAACATTCAGTCTTCCAGATGGTAAAGAGGTAATCAGTAAAAAGTCTTGACACTCTAATTTCCGAAGTCTGAGAAGCTTCATGTAAAAATCCACCTACTGGGATCAGATTAGCAGAACACATTAATGTTGTGACTTTGAAAAATATCTCCATGTTATTTTGTAACAATGGATTATCTTCAATAAAAACCATCCCCAATCAGTAAACTAATTATGTAAATTCTCGAAACTCATCAAGGTAAACACCAAAGGTCTCTAATGATACAAAGGAGAAAATACTTCTCTTCTGATTTCTTGTGCAATTTTTTTTTTTGGTTCAAAAAGTAGTGCCATGAGGATTGCAAACCTAATTCTTCATAAGTTATCATAGAATTTTTCAATTATTCAAAAAGCTCTCTAACTCAGATCTTACCATTGGGTGCCACTTTGTAACTTCATTAAAATGGTACTTAAACAAAACCAAAACCCACTGTTATATTAACTGTAACACAGTTGTTATGATAGAGAGTATGATTCATGCTTATCCTCAGTTTGAGCTACATCATTTTACAGCAAGATTGAAATCATTCATCCAGGCAAGATGAAAGGTATTTGAATTTATCTTGTTTGCTGGTTGACAGCTTTACAATATATATTGCAGTCCTATTTGCTTTATTACTTAATATTTCTCCTGGCACAGTTAAAAAATGTCTCATTCTAAGCCTATATTAAAGATCTGAACTTCCCTTTAGCATTGTACCAGTGTGATTGCTATAAAATTGATTTAGTTTACAACAAGTTTAATGCTGGTGTGCAAGCACTCGTTCAGCTCAGCACTCCATTTTATTGACCCAGCTCAGCCTGCAATAATTGGTAGCAGGGAGCCAAAGCACAAATGTCCGTGTGGCACAAGGTCCCTGCTGCAGCCCAGGCAGCTCCTAGCCTAATTCAATTAAACTTGCACATGCAGATGTGCCCAACCCCCAAAGGTCTGTGCATGACCTGCAGCAATGCAGGGAAAGAACCAAGAGCCTCAGTAACACACATTTTGCTAGCTGGAGGCTAAGGCAGGCTTAACTGCAGGAACTCTGAGAATTATGCTGGGTGTTTCCTTTTGATGGAAGGGAAAGATACAGTATTGTGTCACTTCTGCTAAAGAACTCAAAGGTTATGCCCTTCTTGCTCTGGGAAGTTTAAGATCTTTAAGATATTTTACCCAGGATATAATCACAGCATATAATAGAAAAAACCCTCAGGGTCTTCTCAAGGTTGCAGGTATTTGGTGGTGGTCAGGAATTCACTTTTACATAACCTTTATTCTACTAAAGTGAATTCGTGTAAACAAAGATTTGGAGCCGTCTGTGATGTGTGAGGCTTTATTTCTTATAGGTATGGCCTAACATTTTCAGATGTGTGCACTGTAACACCACCTTCAAAGCCTGAGCTTTGATTCTCAAACAATCATCTTCTGTACAATTAAAATACTGGAAAATCAGTGCTCATGTGAAACTCTCAAATTACATTGCTTCCTTTTAGTATTGTTTTCTCAAAGTCAGTGATCATAACACAGAGTTTTCCCCTACAAAACACCTCTGTGCTCAATCAGTCCCAACAGGTCAATATATATTTAGGAATCTTTTAGAATCGACAATGTATCTGCTTCATCGCCTTGGTGCTAATTTAAATCATTATCTGTAATGAGCAATAATACTATCACTAAACTGCAATACCACATAGAAATCTCTAATATCACATTAAATTTAGATTATGCTAAGAGATATCTTTATGCCCAAGAGTAATTTCACTTTTAAAACTCATCTGTGTTTAAAATGATTGAAAGAATACACGAGCCATTTTCACTAGGTGAGGACAATTATCTTAGCAATTGTTATGCACTAAAATGAAGTGTCATTTTGATACAATCACAGCATTTTGTTTGAGTAAAATGATGTAAACCAGAAAAGTAACCTTGCTTCCAACTGAACCTCCCCATTATATTTGGAAAAGGAGAATTTACTTGAGGAGTATTTAAAAGGAGAATTTACATGCTATGTTGTATAATGCTACAAAATCTGAATGCTTGAACATTTTAAAAATCACATGACAGGGAATTTTGGATAGACAGGAGGAAAAGAAATCCAAATCAGAACAACCTGGCAATCAGGTGGCTTCACAGGAGAGCTGTACATAACACGTGCTGCTGCCACTACTGAATAGGTGTCCATGACCAACCTCCACAGCCTCTGAGGAATCTGCAGGAGCCTCCTGTGGGCTTCAAGCACAGCCTGGAAGATGCTGTATTCCACCAGGGGAGATATTCCTGCTCTCCAGAGGGCATTGAATTAGTCCCTGCTGTGATGGCCCAGCAATGAATCTCAAGGTGGGAAAGGCAGGACTGGGATGTGCTGACTCATGAACATTCAGGTGTCTTTGCTAATTATCATCAACACCAGCAATGGCTCATCTTGTTAATACCTTGAAGTATAGCTACATAAAACCACAAAATTATCATCTACAGCTAAGTGCCTTTTTTTGGGTCTCAGCAAAGTTGTGTGAAATAGGACACAAACCCTGTGTTTTCTTTGCAATAAAGGCAATTTAGTAAGCTAATCAGACCACTAGTATGAAAGAAAAAATAAGTTAAAACAACCCTGGAGAATGACTTTTAGCTACTGCTCATGAGATTTCCAAAATTTCTACCAGTCTGCCAAAACTACTCATCAACATTTTTGGCTGGTGAGAGACAAAATTGGCTTTGCTGATGGAACTAACAACTTACTTTTTCTTTGGCCATTGTGACACACACAAACCCATAAGCAGATCACAGGAGAAGAGGTAGAATGTGCACCTTAGAAAGGCATTTCTAAAACCAAAAAAGACCATTTAAATTAATTTACTATACCAGAGCTCAGTATCTATAGACATCTAAACATCCTTATAGTGTAGCTAAAAACTTCCGTCAGTGTTCTCTCTTTGTAGGCCAAGCACCCAAAATTCCCCAAAGCAGAAAAATGTGAGCTAGAATTTACAGCAGAAATGCTCAAGGCACAGCATCTATGGATGTTTCTCACCACAGCAATGCAGCAGTGACTGAAAGCATCACTTTTCCCTCTGCTCTATTAACCTTTCTGCTCCCTGTCAGCCATGGAAATGGACACAGGGATCATGCTGCCAATACAGCATCATTTAGACAAAATGGACCCATCAAATGTAAATATATAGAGAGATATTTTCATTATTCTTTTCTCCCACTCCCCTTTTGATACTTTTCAGTGACTTCTTAAGTGGATTTCTGGGCATTCATTGATTAATGAAGTAATAGATGCTTGGAATACAGCCAGAAAACCAAACAAAATAATTAGTCTGTTTTTTTGTTTTTTGGGTTTTTTTGCTAATCAAGAGGCCAAAACCTCATCCAAAATCATCAGGGATCTCTTTCCAGTCTGAAAACGGGAATGTGTCAAAGGGAGGAGGAACCCAAATTGTTTGTATTCTCTATTGTGCCAGACATATAAGGATGACACCTCTCATCCCTCTCAACATCACCAAGTAGACTTCGTTATTTCTGGTTTTGTTCTTTTTTAATTCCTTAGCACCTGTGGAAATGAGTCTTTAATTAATTTGAATGCAGACAAAAAGAAGTTTCTGAGAGAATGTGAACAATTAGGAGGAACTATTAACACAAACCTCAGATTTCTGCTTCATGCTACCCTGGGAGAAAAGCTGAACTTCTCACATTAGCAATCCCTGCCAGCTCAACCTGACCGACCAAGAGCTTTCTTCCCAAACCACCCAACTAATTAGCAAAGAGGCGTGAGTGGAATTTTTTGAGAGAGGCAAATCCAAGGTTCCATTCACAGGTTCTGTGGCTGAAAGCACACACACTAACAGTGCACAGCACAAGGGTGAAACAGCGTCTGAAGGTGGCTTTGAAAACTTTGTTTCTAATGTTTCTCCTCTAGTACCTGCTATTAGTGAGTCTCACTCACAGCACTCAGTAATTATTTCTGAGTGACAGAAAACACTCATTGTTCCAGCCCTTAAGAATTCCTTGCCAATTACTGGTACTACCAACTCTGCTGAACAGGAGACAGTAAACTTTCTCTTAGAACTATTTCTGCTGGTGGATGCAATAATGTATTGGCATGTATTTCATCCACATGCAAGATGGGGAGAAGATAGGCAGATTATTTTCTTGCATTATCAGGGAGAAATAAAAATGAATGGATTGAAGAATTGGATCACGGGTGTAAAAACAAGCAGCTTTTGTTCTCTGATACTTCAGGAAGAGTGTAGACACTGTTTTTGAACAGGAAAATGATCCCATGACACCCTGTTTTCCTGTCTCTTGAGAAGTGCTTACATTTCACAACAGAGACAGCAAAAATGAAGTGTAAAACAACTGTCTTGGAGCCAAATATTCAGGATAAACATAGAAGAAATATACTCTACCTTCTGGAGCTGTGCACACTGGTTGGTGTCACTGATGCCTACAGTAAAGATTCCCTACCCGGTCTCTGTTTGTTTCCTTGCAGGGGAGCAGCATCACCAGATCAGCTCAGCCCATGAGGAATGTGTGCCAATTTATTCTTTAGAAGCCAGCTAATATATTTCAGACAGCAGACTGTAAAATACTGCTTCTCCACAGTCATTAATCAGCAGCTTGCTCAATGTAACAGCTTTGTCCTTATTTTTCTAATAAATGGCAAAGCAGCTCTCTCCATACAGAGCCTCCTGTTGCTAATTTAATTAACTGGAAGCACGTGACTAGTTTATCTTTAATAGCGCACACATTTTCTTGAGAGGAATCCATCAATGCTTCCCATATTATTTTCTTGACTATTTCCCCCTGCCCTTGCATTATCCATCAGGAGCCAAATCTACTTGCTCTTTCCCTTTCCCTGCAGGTCCAGCAGCTATTTTGGCTGTGGCACACAAGGGCAGACAGAAAAGCCAGCCTGGCCTGCCCCAGAAATACCACCATGCCTGCACTTTCAACCTCCAGTGTCCCATGCCTTCCACCAGGAGTTTGCTGCCTGTGTATCTCCATAACTAATTAATTCCCAGCAGAGTGCTGGCTAAGTAGATCAGGAAAGGCTGTAGCTGCAGGCTGGGTTTATGTTAATGGAGCAGTGCAGTCTCACTGGTCAGCTTCTGACCTTTGCAACAGCGGCGTTGGAGCACAGAATCGATGCTCGTCACAAGCACTGCCAAAATTGCATTTCCATCTTTGCCACTTCATTCCAAAACATGAGAAGAGCATTCCCCTGGAAGGAAAGAGCTCACTGACCTCTGGTAGAACGCACAGCTCTGTGAGATCAGAGCCCCCACGAAGGCACTGGGTCACAAAGGCTCGGAGATGCTGAGACACAGCCCAGGGCTACGGCTGCGAGAGGCCAGAAGTGGCAATTAGGGATTGTCAGGCTGATCCACCATCTTTCCCCTGCTGTGCTGCATGGCACCAGGCAAGTAATGATATCCACCATCTCTTTTGTTATTCACCTACTGAATGGGTATTATAGCACAAATATTCTCACCATGCATAAAGGAACATCCTGACAACTCTAGATGGCAAAGTTGTTTAAACACAGGTATTCAACTGGCAGGCTAGATAAAACAAGCTAAATTTCAGAAGCTGTAAAAAAATAATAACAAGCACAGAGCTGAAATAAATTACTTGTCTAATTAAGTTCCATTACTGTAGCTTGAATTTCATACAGTGTTTATGAATAATATATAGCAATTGAAAAGAATTGACTTCTGCTTACATACTTAACAAGCGAAGACTGAGTTTCTGAAAACAGCTCATTTACCCAATCAGATTTTGTGCTAATCACACTTAATGTCATGTATCTGAGGCCTTATTATGGAGCCACCATGCCTGTATCAAAGTCTTGCCTTGTTTCTTTCCCAGGCTTTTAATAAAATCATAATCATTGCCATCAACAGTGTGTGAATCTAAAATGACTACTGGGTTATGCCATCACTTCCTGATCGTGGTAAGAAGGGTAGAATGAATTATGAAGCAACATGAAGCTCTGTTAAACAGCATTAAATGGGGAAGAAAAGCAAATGAAATTTTATAGGCACTTCGTAGGAACTTAGTAATTCACCAAAGAGCAGCAAAGATCCCACAGTCAGGTACACAAAATGTTTTTCAGGGAAAAAAAAATTGCAATACCTAATTAATTTCCAGTACTTTCATGGTATGTTTCATTCATCTAAGCATATAGCACCAAAACTATTTGGAGGTTTAATTAATATTTATTTCAGATACGCATCTTGGGAAAAATTCTTTGCCAAGCCTTAATTAAAGATCACCTTACTCATGGCCCAGTTTTCATTCCTTTAGAACTTGGGATCGTTATATTTAATATTAGTGAGGTAAAAATTCAGCTGGAACAGCTTTCCCCTTACTCTTAGCCTGGAGAAAAGAAGGCTTTGGGGAGACATTAGAGCCCCTCGCAGTATCTACTGGGGCTCCAGGAGAGCTGAAGAGGGACTTTGGACAAGGAATGGAGGGACAGGACAAGGGGGAACAGTTTCCCAGTGCCAGAGGGCAGGGCTGGATGGGATCTTGGGAATGAGGAATTGTTCCCTGGCAGGGTGGGCAGGCCCTGGCCCAGGGTGCCCAGAGAAGCTGTGGCTGCCCCTGGATCCCTGGCAGTGTCCAAGGCCAGGCTGGACATTGGGGCTTGGAGCAGCCTGGGACAGTGGCAGCTGTCCCTGGGGTGGCACTGCATGTGCTTTAAGGTCCTTTCCAACCCAAACCATTCCATGATTCTGTGATTCCCCCAATTTGAAAGGTATTTTGGCCTCTAACTGTATAATTTGATTGGGCACACAGAATCAAGCTGCCCTGAATTATTCAGGTTTTGTTTCTCAGTCTGTGTTCCCCACATCTCTATTTTCAAACCTGTTACATCAGTAAGACACAGCTCCTTGCATTTTTGTAGGCTTTGATATCTGCGTGAAGCTTGGATTAAGTTAGTGTTAGACCTGTTTGTATACAAGGAAACAATGGTGATGAACAGATAAAGCATTTAAATTTGCTTTGAACTACAGGGATTTGTTTCACACAGTCACAGAGAACAGAATCCACACACAGGAAGAACAAAGAGAGTTCCAAGGCAGGATCAGAGGACAGTATATCTGCAGAGTTAACAGCTGTCCATCAGGAAAGCTGTTCATGAACAACTGCAAAAGAAGTTGTTCTGTCACAGAAATGAAATGCTCAAAACAAGCAGAGTCTGCTCTGTAGTGCTGGAGGAGCAATCACAGCACAGACACACTGACAAGCTCCTGGGAGCTTTCAGAGAATAAGCTGCAGTTCCCTCTTTTGACACCATATGACTGCAAAGTAAATTGTTTTATGCTTATGAAAATATTAATCTTTTCTGTATTTCAGGGTGGGTTATTACTTTGGTTATAAATGTACTTCCACTTTTATCATGGTACTCTGTTATTTTGCATACCCTGAAGAATAAACACTACAGAAGTCCCTGACTTCAAAAAAGGCATAATTTGCTCTGCTGGAGAACGTTTTCATCAAGCAGAAAAGGCAAAAACCTGCACACATTATTATGACATTATAACTATTAAAAAGAAAAAAAAATAGACCTGGGATGGCATTTAGCTGGCAACAAGATACCATCCCTATCTGATATTATTAGATTGCCCTCTTTCTATGTTAAAAGTAACTAATGGGTCAATTTTCTCCAGGTCTCACTACAGTGATACATGACAGGCTTTTTGCCCTGAAGCCAAGATCAGAGAAAGGCATAAAAAGCTTCTGATGAAATTAAAGTCTCTCCTTTAGGGGGTCCACTGTTATTACTCTCCTATCATGGGTTTGAAATTTCCCATCCCCCTGCCTCGAATAAAGGTATTGTTGGTATTTAAAATCCTGCACTGAGATGGTAATTTAAATGAGAGGATGAGTTCAGTGGAAAAACACAGGTTTACAGTACTAGAATCCTTTCAAGCCACTGAGCAGTGCTAAAACCAGACATATTGTGACTGCTTTGCCCTACCCAAAACATGCCATAAATTCTGTATGGAAAGTGTTCCTTCATCCAGTTCTTGTCACTGAATTGCAACTCAGTAAGGCTGTGATCTAAAAGTAGGGTTCCTACTCTTTTCCTTTGCATGCTAATAACACTGGTAGATAATGCAGAAAACACTGGGGGTGTTTTTGGCTGAATAATTATGAGAGATCTTAATGTAAGGTTTGTATTATTTTTCCTTTGCGTGCTAATAACACTGATAGATAATGCAGAGAACAGATGTATGCAACATTTGAAAAAATGTGCCTTTGACACGAAATTTTTGTATCAGCAGGTAATCTATAATGTCACTGTAATGTGATCAGTTGCACTGCATTCCTTTAGCTTCAGGTTCTTAAACACAGCTTGGGTTTCCTTAGCAAATTACCAAAGAGGAAAGCTCTGGCTTCAAGAGCAGGAAACCTCACTTAGATAAAAGCTGTAAAAAGCTGTATTTACAGCTGGACCTACTGATACAGTAATATACTCTAAAAACTTCTGACTGCTGTAAGTCACCAAAGAAGGTGCACATAACTTCTGGGTCAATAAGTTGTTCTCCCTTGAACATGCATTTTCTTTCACAACGATGAAGAGATGAAAAAACACAGAATTTTAATAGAAAAGTGCAACGTGCATGTTTTTATTCAACACACTAGGTTTTCTTGAGAACTGTCGGTTTCCATTCTGCTTACTAATCTAGAATTGCCTGCTGTGTAAAGCCAAATACTCACAGACCCTCAGGAGAATGCTAATGCATAAGTGCACAGTACAAATTAATCAGAATGAAGACAACTGGTAAATAGTCACTAACAAAGAAACGACCACAAAGCTCAACAAATATTCACTGAATACAAATTCTGTTTTAAACTCTGCTATTTGTAATGAAATGCAATCCTACCAGACAATCAGCTTTTTACTACAGAGCAGCATTTTAAGCATGTGCCATCTACAAATCATCTCATCTTTTCAACACTTGAATGCATAAACAAATAGTTGCAAAGCAGCAAGATATCTCACCAGCAGCTAATTTATTGTATGGCTTCATTCATCTCATGATGAATAATTCCCAAGCTGGATTTCCATTTTAAAGTATCTATGGATTTTTTTACTGTCTCTTTTAGTTAAACCCTTCTTACTTTTTCACAATAAAGTGGTTTTAATTGCCTACTTGAGAGAAGACTTGGTTTTACCAGGATTTATGGATGTCAATTTGAGATTAAAATTACCCCTCCAGAACAAACAGCAGCAGCTAACACAGCAATACAAACAGTTTTACTCCACAGCAGCCAAGAGTGTGGATGCAGAGGTCCCTTGTGTCAGCAGTAATCTGATGCACTGAGGAAAACAGAGTCACTTCTAAATTCCTCTTCTCAGTCAATTGGCAAATTTGTTTAAGCAGCCTGTACTAGAGAGGCAGGGCAATCCTCACCCTGAAACAAAGGCCAGTGGAACTAGGAATCCTGCCCTGGACTTCATGGCCTTGGGATGCAGCCCTGAAGCAGAGAAATGAGGACACTTGGAGGGATTATATCCTAATTAGAGTGATCTCATGGACACTCAGGCAAACCCTCATGGTTCAACAGGAACAGTATCCAGCTAAGTCCATCTAATAATTTCTGAACAGCTCTGTCTTTGAAATAATTTGACAATCAACTAGACATCATGTAACACAGGCTGCATGACAGGCAAATGGGAACCTAATAACTTTCTCTAAGTTCAGCATTACTGCCACTTGAAAGACTTTAAAATGGAAAATCTCACTGCAATTACAATATTCTCTCATCAGTATATTCTTTTAAATTCAAACTGTGTGCTCCTGCAGGAAGTATTAAGAAATGAAGGCTGTTCAAGGAACCATAGCAGGCTTTTAGAACTATGAATTATTTTTTTTACACAGTTCATCCAGACCCATGAAAACTGACACAAGGCCTGTCTCTGGCTGTTCTCACAAGCACTAGAACATAAAGCCCTCACTTTTGGGGTCATCATGCAAGGAACAGTCCTGTAGCAGCCTTGAGCAGCGAACGGAACACCACTGAGGATTTAACTCATTGTCTCGTGCTCTGACACATGGGTGGAAACTGATACAGGACTGAAAAGAGCAGCATTTGTACTGTGATACAGCTTTGAAAGAAAAACAAGTGTCTTCAATGTTGGCTTTAGAGAGCCTGCATTAATTTGTGAATTGATATTTGCACAAAGGAGTAAATGAAAACAAATGCAGATGCAGAGAGAATAAAATGAGCTGGAGGGATATGTTTGGGATATGCCTTTCATGCAGAGATCAAACCTGCTATGTATGTGATGATATATTCAGGTATTCTACATAAAACATTTGGAAAGGGATCCCATGGTGAAGTTCCTTTGACAATTTTCCTTACAATATTTTCATTTTGAATGTCTCTTACTGGATTCAAGCTCATCTCTAGGGCAGAGCTGCTAGAGAGAACACAAATGGATTCTCCCATGAGGCTCTGGAAAAGGTAATATTTCTCCACAGAAAACTATTCAACCATTCATTTTCAAATGCCATGTAGGGAGTCCAACTTCTGCTGCTCTCTAGTTAATGCACATTCCCAATGCTCTTATGGGCCAGGAGGTTTCCTTAGGAAACCTGTAAAAATTGGTCAATATTGGTTTAGTCTCTAATTAAGACTACTGAGAAAGGTCAATTGAAAGTGGACATTTGGAGAACATAAGGCTTACCCAATAGGAAGTGAAAAACAATCAAATGTCCAACTCTGAAGTGGGGAGCTGTTCAAGCTCTGGCGCTAAAAATAAAAACCTACCAAAACAGAACAGAAATGCACCAACCTTTCTTCAGTCTAGTTCCATTTAGCCGTCAGCTATGACACATTCTCTGTGTATCATATTAACTTGAGAGCCAGCCCTAAGTTATTTTTATGCCCACAAAAATACATCCCTAAATTGATAATGCCCTGGGTGAGTAATATTTCAGAACTACTTTGCAATCAAATAAACAACTCTTGCAGTACCATATCCCTGAAGGTACAGCCAGACACTTCCTCTGCCAATTGCCAGACAGCTCATGGAAAGCCAGCAGGTGTGACAAATGAGCTGGAGTTCTCTTGACTGCTCTTTACAACAGATGTATTTACACATTTCACGATCTACTGGTAGGGATGGTGCATGCTACTGCCAAATGTTAGATGAAATGTTATCAAACAGAAGTCTCCCAACAAATTCCCATCATGCTGACTATGGAGATCAGCCTGCCACGTGTAATGGTTCATGTTACGGCATGCCCTCAATCAAGTTTCTTTTTTAGCTATTGTTACTATTTTAATTATCCCTGTCTTACTCACCAATACCTGAAAATTACATATTTTACACGAACAAAGAATTTGCAGAATGCCTGTCTAGAGACTTGTGCCACTTAAATTTTTAAACTACTTCATAAGCTTATTTAATAATTAAATTTAAAAAAAAAAACCACATCAAAACCATAAATCTGATCCCACTTTTATCTTATCCTGCTCTGCAAAGGGCTCTTGCTTTCAGACAGCAGCAGAGGATTTTGTCTTACCCGAGCAGCTGCTCTTTATCATAACACCTGACATTCCTGGAGCAGATGCCCCAGCTGGGACAGCCCCAGGTGTCCCTGGGGTGCTCTCGGTGACACTGTGGCCTCGGGCAGAGCTTTCAGAGGAACAGAAAAGGGACTGGGGAAGCTGTCACTACAGAGCCCAAAGGGGCTGGACCCTTCTCACCTCTGCCACATGGAGTGGCACCTTGGGAGGCACTGGGGCATTTGCAGGGACAGCACACAACATGTTGGGCTCCCAGAACAGCTCACAGCACAGCCACGATCTCAATAAAACACAGCACTGCTCACAGATTAGGATGGTTACTATTTCCTCAAGGATGTGGTAACACCTCCTACAGTGTTCCGATTTTGTCAGCACCCTCTGAATGGCAAAACACAACGATCAGACACAGCCCCACGCAGCAGAGCTGGCACAGACCACACCTAAGTGATGTGCCAGGCTCAGGGCACTTCACCAACACATAAACCATGAGCATTAATCTGGTGCTGCTAAATAATCATGTTGTTTCTTCATATGGTAATGTCTGTTCACACCTCCAAAAATACTTCTTTCACCAGCATCTTAAATAGAAATGCCTCATAAACAGTGCTTTCAACAGGGGTTTGTAAGTTTATAAATGCCCACACTATGAGCAGGTCAGTTCCTTTACATGTCTTTAAGGAGAGCTGAGAAATTAGAAGAATTTTTAAAAGACCCAAATTCCACAGTCCACGATTGTAACTTACATTAAAAGTGAGTTCTGATTTCTTTGTCTTTCACACATTTTCAATAAGTGGCAGAAAACCTGCAAGCTTCCAAGGTTTGCTAGCACAACTGTGGCGCTGAAAATCAGGCTTGCATATGAAAATGCATTCTGAGGAAAATATCGAACTTGTTTTCAATTCCATTGTTTGCATTTCACTCTGTTCTTGTTAGTCACGTGTTTCATGCACTTAGGAAACAGAAACAATCTTCTGAGATTGAAAAAACACACTTATTATTAGCATTTTCAATAAATATATTTAGTAGAGAAATATATGGATAACTCTGGATCCTGGATTTTCAAAATAGCAGGGGCTCTGGAGACAACTTGGGCACAAACTGAAAAGCAGGATACATTAATAACTAGAAAACATGTTTAAATACGGTTTTACCTCCAAAAGTGTATGTTTTTCAGAAATCTCAAAACGAGGAAAGGGATTTGGCTCCTACCTCTTCCAAAGCCCATAATGAATCAACCACAGGCTTGATCTTCTTACTGTTATATAGATTTAGGAGTTTGTCCATCACACCCTTGATCAGACCACCTCGATTCTGTTTGAAAAGTAGATTCAACAGGGAAAATCCAGCAATGACTTTGTTCTCCTCATACAGCTTGATAGGATTTACTTTCTCAACCTGCCACCACTGGAAACCAATAAACAACAGCATGGTTAGAAAAACATTTTTCAAGAAATGTACAGAAAGTTCACAAGAAAACTGTCTGTGCAGATGTGATAAATGACTCATCTGTCACGTCTGAAGCACCAGCCAAGAGAAGCAGCAAGGATTTGATTTAAGGAGGAAGCAAGAAGCTGTGCAGCTGACTGACAAGCAGAAATAAAAAACAAAGTGGTGTTGGAGGAGGTCAGGGTGTGAGGAGGATGATGAACAGATCTGGGTTTAGAGGAGGGTGTGGCAGGAGGGAGTTTGGATTTCCTTCTCCTTTCTGCTCTCCTTCTGCTATCACAAAGTCACTCAGCTGCCCAGATGTTCACAGGCAGCTCTTGGCTGTGACAGCTCAAAGCCAACAGAACCAGGCACTGCTCATCAGCTGCCTCTTACTTTACATCCATCATTATGTTTAGGACACTCGAGCAAACCTCGGAGATTCTAGTGAAAGGATTTTATTTCACTTAGCCCAAGAGCATCATCGAGAGTGAGAGATGCCACTTCCTTGCAAATTTTATTTGAATGGGTAAATTTTTAATTACAATTTTCATACAATTTTGATGAGTTAATTTTGCAGTATAATTACATTAAAAAACTAGTTGCACTTGTACACAGAATCTTGTATGTTTTTTTAATTCATTCAATTTATTCATATTTATTCCGTCAATAAATACCAATATTATCTGAAAAACATTTCAGTTGGTATTTATTTCACTGGGCCAAGTTACCCTAAAAATTTTATGTATCTGGATATTCTTACATTAACAGTAAAATGGGTGCACGGCAAAGATTATATTTTAGTTTTAGTTCATAAATGTGTGACAATAACAAGGATCCTCCCACTACAACCATTAAGAAAATGAAGGAAGCAAAGCAGAGCTCCTTGCTACAGTCTGTGATTCCTCTTGTTTTTAGCTACACAGAGACTTTTGAAGCCAATTCCTCCTGGGAAGGGGCTGTTGCTGGAAGCTGTAAATGAGCTTTTGGCAGAAATATCCCATGACAGATGTTCAGACAAGACTTTTCCCTATGTTTTTCCTGTATGAAGAAATCACTTTCCCTCCTGGTTAACTTATTTCTTGCTGGCAGTTATTTGATATATTTGCCCCTTTTTTGATCTCTAGGATTACTGCACAGATTTCTGTTGTTGTAGTAAGCTGAAGAGATAAAAAAATTAACATCTGAACTTTGAATCTGCTGACATCATCAATCAGAAAAAAGTGCCAAATAATAATCTCTTTGATGTCACTTGAAATGAACATGGAGAACTGAGAAATGCTTTTCTGTATGAACCAAACTTCTGAAAAGCTGGAAATGACTGGCCACAGGCCTGTCCTTAAGAGACATATCTCCTTTAATTCACTGCACTGTCCTGATAGTGTCTTCAGACACAAGGAACCTGCAGAGTACAGTTATTCATATCCATGGATGTGATGTTCTGCCACAATAAATAACACAGTCCAAATTTAGCTCTGTAGGAGATCTATGTCTGATAGCCAATTTCAGTTGCAATATGAAATGCACACAGATCTGTCCTGCCAGAAGAAAATATGGCACAAAAACACAGCAGCACAAGTAACAACTCAGCAGAGATAAATGGAAATTATGAAAATGCCACAGAAAAGACTGAAGTTAGAGGAAGGAGCAGAATCACTTACTGATTTTGCAAAACTGAAGAAGCTTTTTGTCTCCCCAGTAACCATGTTAGATGAACCTGTAGAAGAGGAGCTCATTCACACACATGTTACAAGCTACAGCAGACCATTTAGTATATGTAAAATCATCTCTGTGATTCATATTTAAGAAAAAAAGGGCCAGGTTTAAATAAGATTACTAGAAATACTTATACCTTGGCAGTAAACAATGAAGAAGCCAAGGCAGCCAAGCCCTCCAGGCTCATAGAAATTCCAAGATGACACTGACAATCTATGAAATCTCCCAAAGCCAGGGACAGGTTAAGTTCTCTTGGGCATCTTCCCACAGATACAGCAATACCTTCAGCTCTCCCCTCCAACAGGAGCTTTCCCCAAGCAGAGCAGCCTGGCAGAGCTGCAGGGGACATGTGTCTGCCCTGTGCGGGGAGCAGCCCACAGACAGGAGTGGAGATCTGTGAACAGAAGCCTGGGCTTGGATTCCTCACAGTCATGTCAAATGAAACCAGGAGCACTCTTCCTGAAATTGTCCTTCAAGCTTCCCTCTCACAAACATGGCACTGCACTTTCCTTGGCCACACTGTGATTCCCATGGTGTGCACAATGAGACCCCCAATTTTCTCCCCCCACTTCTCCTGTATCACCCAGTGATGTTTAACAATCTGAAATGTATGTTCAGTTTCAATTTTGGATTTACTTTTCTAAAATTTTTTTAAAGTTTTTTTTTTTTTTTTAATTGCCATTTGTTTCTCAATAATTTAGTCCATGCTCAGCTTCACTAAAATCCTCAAATGGAAATGATCAAATGGAGAAAGGATAGCATGTCTATCACCAGTCCTGGAAGGAGTGGCATGGATGATTTTAAGCCCTGCAAAGCTTTAGTTTTGAAATATGTACCTGCTTTTTTCCACTCACCATATAAAATGTAAGTCCCAAGTGGTTTGAGAAGACTGAGGCCTTTCCCAGTATTTTCTCCACAAAGACAGTCCAAAACAATATCTACTCCATCTGTTGAGATTCTAAAAAGCAAGGAAAAAACTTCTATTTCCCAGTAAGATACACAGGGCTGGTAAACCAGCACAATACAGGCTGATGGTTAACAAAATACTGACATTTTCCAGGTACTTTAGAAAGGACTCTAAGGCTGAGACTTTGACTTTGTGAAAACTTTACCCTCTTCAAAAGCCATTTCAGACTCATTCAGTGGCACAATGCAAGTTTTTCAGGCTATCCAACCCACACCTCTTAGGCTTTGAAGAGGGGGAAACCATCTTGTTCCTCCTTTTTCAGGGCTTTCAGTAAAATTATGTTATCAAAGACAGGCAACAGATACAAAGTTCTTTTTTGACTGAATGCAAATGTCAGGGTTTGTGGTTTTTTTGTCAATGAATATTATAGAGAAAAAGGCTATTTTTCTTATTCACCTCTTCTAACATTAATTTTCTCAGTTCTTAAGGAAACTGATCTTCTTATCCTAATTTCTTTCAGACAAAACTACTTATAAAGTTATTTACAGAGTCTTCTTCAGACATTAACTAAATGTCAGCAAAGAGTTAAATCAAACAAAAAGAAAAGTCACCAAGAGTTAGAAATCCAGCACAGGGGTTGCAATCAGGCCACATTAAAGAAAGCAGAAAATATTTCTGCTGTTTCAATAAACAGTTTGCATATCTATAACTTTCCAACAGCTCTGTCAATGCAATGTCAACATGATGCTGAAGAAGAAAAAAAATATGTTGAATATCCTTATTTAGGGAAGAGGCAAAGATTTATGCTTGTAATGCATCTTTCTGTTTCCTTGCAAAACAAAGATGAGACCCAGACCTCCACAGGTCACAAACTGCAGCAAAACCAAGCATCTCCACTCCTTGGTACTGCTGCCACATGTGGGGCAATAAATTGTTTCTATCCAGGCCACTGGATGAGCCTTCACTGTGAAGGAATAAAAATTTTAAAATGAAACAGCTTTTGGTGGCTTCCCTGGTTGAACCAATTCCTCATCCCCTACGGACACTTCCACATTCATAGCACCTCTTATGGGGTGGGGTTTGGTTTTCTATTTGCTTGGAATTTTGGTGCTTGTTTTCGTTTCCCTCGATTTTTTTGAGTTTTCTCCCTGGTGAAAGCTTTTCTCTGGAATGCCCCAGTCACCTGCAATAAAGCAGGTTTCTGCCATTATCCTTTCTCCATCACAGGCCCATCCCTTTCTGCTCACAGACTTCTAAGAAATGAACCCTTTAAGCAGAACACAGTACACAGCTAATATCCATCAAACCAAACAGCTCCACCATTCCTCTCGCTGCCTCTGCCGAAAGGCAATTTGTCAAAAGAGCATTCTCAGAATTACTGCTGTGCCTTTATTAAAAATCTTCTCAATGCAAAGTGAAAATGGAGGGATCTGAGCAACAAATCAGTGTTCTGGCACATTGCACAGGGTGCCACTTCTGTCTCGCAGCCAGGACTATTCATGGAGCTGATATGAAGCATCTCTGTACTAGGAAAGAAGCACAAACTAATTTGTTTTATCTCTTGCACCCACCCTGATTTGTCCTGCAGGACCAGCCTGCATTGCTAACAGCCCTGACAGAAGTTCTGCCACCTGCACCAACACCAGCACCAACAGTGAGACAAACTGAAAAACAAAGTATCTGAAGGCACATCAACAGAAACACGCGTGATGACTTCAAAAGGCAACAGGATGATTTTAATCTGAATGCAAACAAACAAAATCTAAGGATCTGAAATTAAGGCAGACATCATGTGCTCTGATATCAATCCCTGGCAGGGGATAAAACCCAGGCAGATGAAAGCACACCAGAGAACTCCAAAACCTGGATACCTTACAAATCCACTGAAAATATCTTATTTGGTGCATTACAGTGAGCAAGTACATATGCAAATGAAGGCAAAGTACATAATTCTGTTAAGACCTTTAGCTTCTTTCACTTAATTTACTTTGCTCACAACAGATGTCCAAGTAGGAACAAGGACTGAAAAAGCTTACGTGCTGCATATCAAGAAATAGGGAGGTGCTTGCTATCCTGTCCCTAGTGGACAGATGGAATAACTGGGAATAAACTACAGCTCCCAAACTCACAAGTGTAGTCTCTTCCCATAAATATGATCAGCCTGGTGCCTTTCATAGTATTTTGCCAGACACTGTACAGACCTTACTCAGGAAAATACAAGATTACCTTTTTACTTCTTGAACATAGTCTGCATTTCTGTCAAACAGGTGAGTTACCGAGTTTTTGATTGCTTCATGTTTGAAAGATGAAGCTGTTCCAAAAACAGTAACATTGGGAATGGTTGAACAGAGCTGAGCAACAGCTTGACCCTGCAAACACATTATTATGTTAGTTCACTGACATGGAAATTGGTTGAGAGACTTTGCAGCTGCCAATTCACTCATGACACAGCAAAACCCAAGACCAAACATGTGCAAGCACTTCCCAAACTAGATTATTTCCACTGAATTGCCCTTCAGCCACAGGAAAAAAGACACTTAGATCACAAGGATATTCTGAAGACAAAGCTAATACACTAAAAAAAGCAGGAACTCAGTGGGGTCCATCAGATGCTATGTCAGCCTTTAGATAGGACTTGGGACATTGAAGAATTTGTGCAATCAAATGTCTGTACTGTGAGTTTCCGGTTTTGGGTCCCAGAAGGCTTTAGCTGAATTTTATCCTCTAATTTCATGAGGCTGAGAGAAGGGAAGCACTGCTTAGCAGCTGAGATTTCAGAAAACATTCCAACAGGTCATCTTTGTACCACCCTAGGTTTTGTTTTAGCACACTAACAAACGAAAACAGACTTTTGGTAGACCCACCCTACCCCTTCTTGCAACGACATTATTCCACTGGAGCCAGCACAGTTACATGGATATACCCAGAAGTTTAAAAAATGGTGCTGTCATTCTAAAAAAATTGTCAGATGGAATTCAGCAGACTCTTACTTACATTTACAGCTTAAAGATTGTCATTTGCAAACTGAATGCATGAGTAGTGAAATCACCCATGGATAAACACATTTCTGTTCACTCCAACCAGAACCTCTGACTATTAGTTGTACCTCCCAGTAATTAGCACTTGGGTTTTATTCAGAGCAGGATAATTAGCTAACCCTGCATAGCCTGGGGGTCTTGGCATCCTCATGCATTCTGCTGAATGTAACTGCAAGCTGAGCATCCCCAGAGAGGGCAAGGTTATTATTGATATGTGGTGGCACCCAGGAATTCCAGCCTGGTTTCCCGCTGGGTCAGTCAGTCAATGCCTGCACAGCTCAGGTGATCCTTCAGACAGGCAAACACACAGAAAAGAGCAGGAGAAGGGATCCATTCTCATTGCTACTTTGCAGATGAGGGATGGAACACCACAGCAAATTGAACAGCTTGTCCAGCAGCTCAGAGAAACTCACAGCAGGACACAGGCACCAGGGCTTATTCCTAGCGTGGTAAATCCAACTCCAAACTAAAAATGACCTCTTCTTTTTAAAATCATCCACCATTTTCCTGGGTTGGAATCTCTAAACTCTCAAAAAATCATAGGAAAATCCATTCCTGAGGGGCCTCATGTCACAAGATGTAATTTTTTCAGGGAGCAGAAAATGTTTCACTCTCCTCATACTTCATTTCTCTCTTACTTACCATCTCATTCTAAACCCCTCCTGGATTTTAGCCTCCAAAAATAATGTAATATAAAATTACAAGAAAAAAAAAAAGAGGATTTTATATCTGTCCTTTTCTTAGTAATTTTCACAAGCAATCCTCTTTTCTCACTTTCTGTGTCTCGCCCACAGTGATTTAGATAAATCAGTATTTTATAATGCATGGTAGTTGAATGCAATTCTGACATTATTGATCTATTCTCTAATTAGTTTTCTGCATTTTCAATCTAACTTGGGAAGATGAGGGATAATGAATATATCCTGAATCAAAACCACTGAATGTTTAAAAGGTCAAATATTCAAGAAGAAAGCATGTTGATTTTTATCCTGCAGAAGACGATTAACATTTAACAAACTGACAGTCAGATGAATAGGAGAAATGCACAAAAACATCAGGATGTGAATAACCTATTTTCCTCCTGACTCAAACTCGTTAGTACACCTCTCCCTGCCCCCAGAGATAAGCTTATCTAAAATCCCAGATCAGCTGGGAATACTTTTCAGCTTTCTGTAGATATTTGAAGCCTAAAACTGACTCATATGACCAGTACTTTTATAATTGGATGAAGCATTTTGAAGCAATTCCACAAAACACTCTTCTACAGTTTTCTGCAATCTGAATTTGAAGTTGACTCTTACTGCTGTACTTCTCTTACTTCTACACTTCAGTGCAAAGTATTTTTAGTAGCTGTATCAGAAATCTAGGACTAAAGGCTGACATTGGACTTTTCAGGCTTTCCCCACCAAAACAGGAGAACTGAACTCAACCTATGAACTCAACCATTTCCCTAATTTCTGTGGAATTCAACTAAGCTCCAAACCAGCACAGTGGCTATGCAAGTCACTCCTAAGTCTCCTCTCTAATCCCTCAAATCATGTAGCTGCCTCTGGATTAGTCGCCAGTGGTTAGAAGGTTACACATTTCCACTGCAGTGCTCAGGATATCCACAGCTCACAGATGAAGCATCCACAGAGGGTTTTAGTGCTGGAAGGAGGAGCATCCTCCTCCCAGGACAGGTGAGGTGTCCACGCTGGCTCCTGTGGCCCTGCACGCTCCCAGCGCGGGCACACCACTGCCACTTGGCTCCTAAAACTGCTCTGTGCTAAACAGGGACAGAAGGGTTTTCTGTCTCCTCCCTGCTCGGGCAAAACCACATCCACTCTGCTACAGCCTTCAGTGGAAGCAGGAGCCATGTTATCAGAAATAAGTGTGTGAACTCTAAAACCTTCCAAGAGGGTGCTGAATTACACAAGCATGGGTTGAAAAATATTCTTCACACATCTAATTTTTTCATATACAATTCTACATGTATATTTCTACAATGTAAGTACTGACCAATTCCACATGTAGTAGAAGCCAGTTAGTAGCCAATAGTACAAGCCAATTTCTACATGTAAGTACTGACCAGATTCTTGCTTTCTGAACCTAGGAGAACGAGTAAGTTCTAATGGCAAAAAATAATCATCACTTGGACATTTAATTTTACCTTTAATGGAATTTAGCAGCCTTTGGGAAAAGAAAAAAAATCAGGCGATTCACTGAAGGGATAGACATGGTTACAAAATATTCCCTTAAAGTGGAATTAATCTCCTTTAAAATATTTGTATATTTTGCATATGACTTATCACAGAATCATAGACTCATTGTGGTTGGAAAAGACCTCTAAGAGCATCAAGTCCAGCCACCAACTCAGCCCCACCACCATTTTTATCACTAAATCATATCCCCACCTGCCACATCCATGCATTTTTTGAACACTTTCAGTGAGGCAGAACATCATGTGGTGAATCCTCAAAGAAATTAATAGCTTGGATTAAATATCTTAAAGAAATTAATAGCTTGTGGAATGAAGCATGTCTGCTAATGCTGGATGTGTCTCTCCAGCTTCACAGTCTGTTTGATGGATTCCTTTTCAAGGTATCCTGCCAATTTTTAAAACCAGTATGTTGAATCTAATCTACACGTATGATTATTACAGAAATTAATATAAATTTATATCCTTACAGTAGTTTTAGATCCAGAAAAAAACCCTGAGATTTCTTCACATTCCATTGCTTTAAAACCCAACTCTAAGCCTGCAGGATTGGAAACTTCTCACAGGGAGATAATCACATAAAAGAATGGAAAAGTAGTTTTCTAGGAAGTAAAAATGAAATAGATTGTTCTGTGCATTTAAACCATTTCCCAGAAAAAAAGGAATTGATATTTAAAAGTCAATATAGAAAGCATGAATAGAACAAAACTTACTAATCTAATTAATCTAATTAGCTTGTTAACACAAATTGAATGCTGGATGAAATATAAATAAGGTGTGCAAGTGAGCAGCTTTCCAAAAGTGTCTGACCTGATGCCACCAGCCTGACATGCCTGCTGCACACTGAATTACAGCAGGTTTGGGGCAGAATCCTTTCAAGAAAGCATCTTTTTTGCTGTTATGTATACTGAGGGCAGCCTGATAGCAGGAGAGAATAAACCATGTAAGAGATACCACCCTGCAATAAAGCAAATCAGTAAAGAATTACCATTTCTATGATATATTTCTGCAGCCCAAAGGTGCTACAGCATTTTTAAAAATAGCATTCAGACTTAATCTTGCACAAGAAACTTGTCTGGAACGGAACGTGAGAAGAATTCAAATTCCAAAATGCTTTGATTCCTCATAACCGCACCTGAAGGTGGTGTGAAGTACTCAAACACAGTCAGAAAACTGCAAGGGGGATTGTCTACTGATCTTGTGGCATCAGGAAAACTCTTCTCTGGTGTTAGTTGAAGTCTGATACACAACATTTCATCTCCTGAAGGTGTCATTTTCCCAATTACAGCAAAGGAAATTGGAAACCAAACACTAGGGTGAACATTGCAGAGTGGACAAACTAAAAATGTGATTACTGGACAAGCATAAGGCAGCATCTGCTACACTCAGTGCACCACAGATGAGTTTTGGAGTGGAAGGAGGGGAAAAGTGACCCTGAGATAATGCTCTCTCTCACCCTCAACACATTTTCTGCAACAGCTAGCAGGGTGTGTTTTTCTTACCCCTCTGCAAAATTGTGCAGCCGAGCTGCATCAGAAACGCAGGGCTGAATGTCCATCTGGCACAAATCCTCTGCAGTTCAGTGGAGCTGTGACAGTGTACCTGAGCAAACTCATCCAGGGCACCCAAACTGGAAAGGCAGAGCAGCCAGGGGAGAGCTGAGCACTGCCTGTGACGATGCTCTGCAGGTCGCTCGGGGACAGGACACATCCTCTGGGGAGAGCAGGGCTGGGAGAGGCAAAGAGAGCCTGCAAAGGCTGCAGCTTGCTTTGGTCAGGGAAATTGCTTTCTGTGCATGGCTGGCCGGGCTTTTGTGCTGGATGAGCAGATTATGCTCCGAGGCAGTGTCTGGAAATGGCTCGGCCGCGGCACCAGGACTCTCGGGGCTGCTGAGGGAGCACAGCCCTCCCTTCAGAAGCATTTCCCAGCAGCTCAGCCTCCTCTGCCCTCACCAGCTTGGCACTTAGAGCAGCCTAGACGTGGTCACACAGTGTGGGAGCTGATTTATTCCCTTCCTGGGCTGCTGGAGATGAAACGAGAGGAAAGCACTTCATCAAACGCAGAGCAGCCACAAACCGCGAGTGTGGAAATAGCAAGTGCGGCCCTGGTTTCAGGTGAAGGTGTCAGCAAAGGGGGCAGGATTAATGCCATGGCACCAACCCATGCTGGCCAGGACCATCACGAGTGAAGAGTCAGTTCTAATTATTCACATTCAAGGAGTTCTGAGTCAAAGGCAGGAGAGCTGTTTAATGTGCTCCTCCCTGCCAAGTGCAGACCGCAGTCTGCCATACAGTATTTAAAAGGATCAGAAATACTGTGAGACCCATTTTAACAGGATCTGGCTTTTGTGCTATCTTACTGCTGCTGGGCTCCCAACCAGCTCAGAGCCCAGGAAACACATCCACATGGGCCTGGAGGGTGGCCCAGGAAACAGACACCCAACCTTACAGAAATGGGGTATGAGCAAACAAAGCTGCTTTCAGCCTGAAAAACGCAGCCCAAGGAGAGATTTCATCCTGAGCTTGTTGTAGCCATAAACACATACATATCCTACCAAAAAGATCTGAAAGAAGTGCCCCAAGAGAAACAAGAAGTTAATTTTAATTAATGGACAACGCCAGTAGAGGAACAGAGATACATTAACTGGCCATGAATAAAGTCTGGAAAGTTTCCTCACTGAGCAAGACAGAGTGGAGAGATCCTGAATGGATAAACATGTAGGTATTTTTTCAGGAAGAAATTAGATCATTTTATTGAAAGGGTTCCTATACACTGTCTGTGATAGCAGGTGACTGGATTTACTAAGAAATACCAGCTCTTTTGTCAGATAAAATATCACCACTTCAGGGATTCAGTTGGGAACACATCCTCAAATATTTGCAATGTATGCAGGAGAGACACAATAAAAAAGAGGGTTCCTGCCAAGCAGTAACAGATCCTGCCAGGATGGCCTAAATCTGTTGCCAAGTCAGATTTACCCTTCAAATTCAACCATGAGAACTGCATCTGTAACTTCCTCTGCTTGCACTTCCTCTGCTGCTCAGCCCGAAAGGGAAGGTCAGACAACAGCTTCAGGAGAAGCAATCAATGCTCCTGGCATGGAAGGAAGCTTATTTTTAGCATCTGCAAGATCAAAATGCTGAAGAATTGGCTTATAATTCTGCCTTGAGTCTGAGTGGTTAAGTGATGAGACTGGTGTTCACAAAAACTTGGTAAATAACCAAAGCCTTGTGCTCTAAATATTCAGAATAGGAAGCACATGAAGAACAAATGATGCCCTGACCTCTCTGGGGAGTGGGTGGCAGGGGAGGCACTCACTTGGTGTATGGAATGTGATTCAAGTCTTTAACACAGAGACAGGTGTGTGAGGCTTTTTTCATGACAACTTACCTTGGTACATTTGCTTTTTCTCTCCCTAATCTTCTGACGTCCCCTGGAACTTCTGGAATAAATAAACTGACTTATCTAAAGCATCCTGTCAGACATTAAAGGATACTGTTCCCTACTAATCACACTCCAGGCACAGATGGGAAGACAATTGCTATAGTTACCTCACCACCAAAAATATCTATCAACAAAAAGAAGGCCATATAAATAAACTGAGATAATACACACGAGTAAAGGTCCTAGAGAATTTTCCCTGACTCCATTTATTGAAAAAGCTGCAGGATCCTCCTAAAGGGGGCTGAGTAACCGGAACAAAGAACCTCACAAACATTTTTGAAGCAACAAGTTCTTTTTCATAAACTGCCTGAAGCAGCTAAAATAATGATCTTGCATAATGAGAAATGAACAATTAGAAACTTCTAGTCCCACAGGGAGCCTATTGTCTCATTAAAGTGTTCTGGAATTTCTCTGACATTTAGAAACTAACTGGACAGATTTCCCACTTGCTGAAAGTGGGGAAGGGCATTCTATCTATTAAAGCAACAGCACAAAAAATAGCTCTTCCTACAGCAGCTTCAGTGCCAGTTTTCTGTTCATTAACAAAGATCTTTGTGAGAATGATCTGTTCGATTGAAGCTGTCAGATTTTTCAAAGGACTAACAGACATATTATTAGAGTAACACAGACCCCTCTGAAGTTTTTATGTCTGCTTAGCAGAAAGAAAACAAATCCATGCATCCCTAGAGTGATATTTTACCTGTAAAACCTATCAAGCAACGGGAGAACTCTCTCCAATGCTTGCTGTACATGCTCTGCCCTTACAAGGAGCAAGGGGCTGAGTGTGGCCCTCTCCCCTGGGACAGGGATCAGCATCCTGGCTCGCAGGATGTCTCCTCTCACCTACAGTGCCCCAGGATCCTAGAGCCCTGCATCACCTACTGGCCAGCCTGGCTGCTCTCCCTGCATGGCTGGTCTCTCCCTTGGAAACTTTTATTTAACTGCTTAGCAAGTGATGGATCCGATTTCTCCCTGTTCTCCTGGCAGCCAAGCAGGATCCATCCTTCCTTGAGCTTCTCCCAGAGAAGGTTCTGAGCAGCCAGAGCAGAGGACCAGCCAAAAGCTGCCCATGGAACAGCTGGGATGAGAGAGGAAGCCAGCAGCTCCTTCCAGGAACAGCCTGGCAGAGAGGATCGAAGGCTAGAGCAGAAGAACTAACATTAACACAGCATTAATAGTCCTCCAGGAAGAGCAGGAAGAAATAACAGAGGCAAGGCCAGAAAGAAACACAGAAATGTTGAAAAGGAGAAGGAGTTGACTTTCTCTAGATACACAGGTACGTGCAGGGATTACTTTGGGGCTAATCCTGTGTATGCTCAGCCTACACAGGGTCTGCAAATGGGCAAATGGCCTTAGGGCTACAGCTGAGACTTTGATTCCTGTAGAATATTCCCCTGAATGTGTGGCCTCAGCTGCTTTAACAGCCCCGAATTCCACCCGAAGAGATTTAACACTACAGAACAATAGTCTGCCATAACACTCTGGGCTGCACTGTGCCAGAGCATAATACGATTATAAATTCCGTTCATTTACACGAGTATTCCAACAGGACCCTTTACTGCCAGTAGGATTATTGTTGGCTAAAAATACCTTGTACAGGGAACTCATGAATTTATTCCTTTGATTACAGCCTTCATTTATATGAGAACCTGAAAGAAGGTCTAAGGGCACAGAATTAAGAACGACATGTTTGGGGCTGCCCACCAGACCTCAGTAGAAAACAGAATATTAATTTAGCATAAATAAGGCATAACAAGAACACAGAAGAGGTGCTCTGGTTTCAAAGGCTGGTATCTGCTAATGGACTCAGCTCATAAAATCTATCCTATGAATTTCAAATGTAAATAAACTCCCCTGACAATACCTTAATATTTTGCACAAAACTTTAATATTTTCCAAAGGAGAGAGATTTTCCTAAAAGATACTTGAAGGAACTGGTAACACAAAATGCTGACTCTTTATTTCACTGTGTGGCCTGGAATTCCCACAAATTCATCCTTTGCCCATGCCACACTAATACCTCCTCAGGAATGTTCCAAACTATAACACGGAGCAGCCACCAGTGGGTAAAACTGAGCATTTGAACCTTTCCTCAGGATTCACATGAGAACTTTTCACTGCTTTCAGTCCCTCTACAGCAAAAGGGAAAAGAGAAGTCTTTCCCAGTGAAAGTACCACACACACTCACACATTACATATGCAGGAGTGTTCCAAGAGGGACATGCACTACAAGGAGGATTATGGTTCCCTACAAATACCTTGTGCAGGGAGCTTATTTATTCCTTTCACTGCACCCTTCTTTGGCGTAGAAGTACAAGTGTAAGTTCAGAAATGCAGTATTTGGGACAACATTTTATCCTTGATCTGCCGACAACCAGTTAGGGGTTTCTTCGTGGGCTTTTTCAGTAGAGTTTGTTGTTACAACATTTTTATTTCACCAACAGCTCCTGCCACAATGTTCACATCAGCATTTTGATGGGAAAACAGATGCAGCTTCTCCCAGTGCAATCCTCACACACAGGGATATCAAACCAAACTGCAGGTTCTGGTTCATTTTGGGAATCAAGACACATCAGGCTCCTTCAGTGACAGGAAAGCAAGAAAAGTTCCAACTTACCACGCCACCTCCTGCCGAGTGAACCAGCACAGACATGCCTTCTCTCAGGTTAGCAACCTCAAAGAGCATCATGTAGGCAGTTACAAAGTTCATGGGAAACGCAGCAGCTTCAGAAAAACTCATGTCATCTGGGATCTTGTAGACAAATTCCACTGGGGTGCACACGACTTCAGCCCAGGCGTTGTAGTTCACAAAAGCCATGACTCTGTCTCCAATCTACAAACAAGGAAGGAAACAACACTGAGGATCAGCCACTGAGACTGTGGAGAGCAATTTGCAAGACCTGCAAGTCTCCTCTTCAAGGTGTGGGTCATGGGCTGACTGTGAGGAAAATGGTGCTCCACACACCTGCGGCAAAACAGCAGTAAAGCTGCTCAGCTTTGGGCTTTTACCGTTTTAAATGTAACAAAAATAACCAAAAGAAGTTAAAGCCACTTTTTTTTTTTTTCCTACACTCTTCTCTGATAGAGCAGTCTTCTATCATCACTAATGCAGATTATCATTTGCTAGAAGAGCTCCCAAATAACAAATGTAAACAATGAAAACAGCATTCTTACTAATAGGAATATCTTACTAACACTACCAGGAATTTTGCTTGAAGAGAAAGAAATTAAGAAAAAAGGTTATAACTACATTGATGAAAAGCATGGAATAAAGAAAATTATACCTAGGATAATTTTCACGTTGCTTTCTCAGTCCTCACACTAATTTAGAGCTACTTTTCCTCTCTGTGGATGGAGAAGGGAAGGCCTTGTACTCTGGTAGACGGAGCACATGAAAGGGTTCCAAAAACTCTCACTCAGAAAATAGCACCATCTGCAACCCAACTCTGTTTTTAAGATCTTATTAACTGATTCTACCAAGACATATCCACAATTGTAATCTCCACAGCCACGTGTCAGAGCAGAATTTGATCTACAGCTTCAAATAAGACACCTTAAACATCAAAAATATACCTCTGGATTTTAAGGCACTGTTAAATCTACAAAAGAAAATTTGACAGGATTTAAAGGAGCAATGAATTATTATCTTTCAATGCAACATTACTCAGTTTCTTCTGAAAATATATGGTAGTGAAAGAGTAATTCACTATGGGAAAATAAAGGCTTTCTGTAAATATTAGATATAGTTGGCTGCTCCTAGGAAGCTTTTGGAGGTCCAGGCACATCAAGCTCTTATGTTTGTGTATGGCCTCCATTGCAGCTTTGGGTTTTTAAATCAGAGACACTGACTCTTCTCAGATGGACAAGAGTAACAACCAGACTTGGAAAGCAACGCTCACCTTAAAGCAGAAATTGGGCTGCTGGGGCTACGAGGGAGAGCCACACTGAGCAAATGTTTGGCCAGGGTATCTGTATTAAAACCTTCACAGGCACAACTCTAAAAACTCTCAGTAATTGCCTGTCAGCAGCAACGCCATGGCATCTTTCACCTTGTCTTAGACCCTTTGTCCTTCTAGGATACACCAACAAAAACAACATCCTTAACCATGAAAGGAGCTCTTCAATGGAGCCACAGTGCGAGACAGGAATAGTATCAAACTCCAGGCCTTCCTGTTTTAACTAAAACTAACAGCAGCTGTCCCTCTAAAATAACTTTGTGTATCTGCCTGATACTCTCTTACCTTCTGCTAGTGCCCTCTAATGCTTTAGAAACACTGCAGGTATGGAGCAAAGCACAACACTTTTGCCTTCAGGCAGATGTTTACAGCACACGCACATTTTGGTCTCCTGAGTGCCTGCCATCACTCTGGCTTTGGGATACTGCAGGTTTGCTCAAAGCTGAGGTGCTGCTGACAGTTCTGAAGGGTTTGTCTCTTCTAGAATGAGAATGCTGAAACAGAGCTGTCATTCCAATTTCACTGAAATGCCTCCTCCTTTTGAAAAACGTTCAAATTAACAATGCCTCACTGGTAATCACTCTGTGGTTCCCTTTTGCTCTTAGAAAAGCATCTAAAATAGGAAGTCTGCTAGGATTAGTTAGTGCAGATGTTAATATGCCCTTTATCCTTGCCATAAATCATAAATCATTACCAAAAAGAATGCAGAGAAGTTCCTCTTGGTGCTTCCCAAGGGATTTCTTGGTAACAACAGGTAAAACCTTTTACCACAGACACTATTCAGAACCTCGTCAGATCAGACCTCACTTCCTGAGAATCATCCCAAAGCTGGAGAGAGATCATGCGTGATCCAGCTGTGCTCATCAGAAATCAGCTTTTTCTTTTAATGGGAGCAGGAACAGGCATTACACCGATTTTAAGAGGGCTTAAACTGGGAGAGGTCTCCGCAGGGAAAGAAGGTCAGAGATACAGGGTGCAATCTTTGCCACTTTGGGGGACAGAGGTAAGAACATATGCCAAGGAGACACCAAGCATCTGGTGTGCTCCTGTTCTGTGCAAGAATTCCATAAAGAAACCAGCAGAACGTTCTCCCCTCATCCTCACGGCACATTCTCCTGCTGATGGGTTCATATCCATGCACAGCTGTCCCTCTGAGTGTGGACCCTTTTCCAGATCACTCAAACACTACCATGGCTGTGCAGATGATATGCAAAAAATAAAATACTACGGCTTGTTTCAATTACAGGAGCACACAAACGTGCTCCAGTCAGAACAAAGACGTCACTTGAAAAAAGACACAGCATATTCAGTCAGGTGTGGTGCTATTCAAACAAGCACCATATGCTGTAGCCTCATGATGCCCTTTAAAAATAGCAAGAACTTTAAAAATGAGATGCTGATCTAGAGCAGAGGCTTTCCATACTCCTTTCAGAGGATATCCTTTGATATCGAGCACTGCTATGAAGTAGTGATCCTGGAGCACAGCTACCGAAGCAGCAAAGGTTTCTGAACAGCAAAATGATCATTCAGTTATTGTTTGTAACAAAATATATTGAAAGATTATGACATGTTTCAAGGCAGAGATGGTGCAGGAAAAGAACTGAGAGAAATCCTCTAAGAAGATCTCATCACTGAAATCCCAGCTGAAACGAAACTGGCCATTTCTTCATTCAACTGACAAATCTTAGCCTTTTGAGAAGAGAGAAATGTTATCTTTGAATAAAAATATTTATATTTATTTATATCTTATTAAGATTCAGATATAATAAAAATTCAGAAAATTTGATTACTTTTTGACATGACTGACTCTGCAAATAACTAAGATAGAATTGACATGCATTAACTCAGGATTTATTTCCAAAATTTTCAACCTACTTAGGCAATAAAATGCAAATTTGCAGTGAATATAGACATTTAATATCAATAATGGAATAGGAGGCAGGACAAAATGCTGTTTATGTGCAATAAGAGATACCAAAGAGTCCATAACCACTTATGAAAGCTTTATGATATACATGAACTATTTGTCTTTTATCACATTCTGTTAGGTGAAACAGATGCTTTTCCTAAGCAGACTAAGTCCTATATCCAGAATCAGGGTCCCAATTTAATCTGCACCTCACTAACGTACACAGTTACAAGAAGCAAAGCTTACTGTAAACAGGGCTCTCGTTAACTCGAGATCTAAAGCTGGAACTAGAATCAGCAGCACCTGGGCTTTGAGGAAAAGAGCAGTGATGACAGCAAACATGGCCAAGAAAAGAAACTTAACAAGTTAATTTAATTTCTTTCATTTTATTAAAGGACATCAGTCATGCTTTCCAGTTCCTATTTAGCCATCAGGATGTGCACGTGGCACAAGTGACTTTTCAGGAAGGATTTGAAGGAGATGACAGCGGTGGACTCAGAAACTAATTCAAGAGGTCATTCTCATGCTTGGGAAGCAGCAAGGAAAAATTGACCTTTTAAATCTCAACAGGGTGGTAAAGGCTGCTGTCACTGGCAGAGCAGAAGGGATTAGGAACTGGTGATTATTTATATGAGACTTACAACTTGCACTTGGAAAATAAAAAAATATTACCTCAAATCCTTTCACACTGTCCCCAAGAGCTTCTACAATTCCAGAGCATTCGAACCCAGGAACAAGTGGAGTCTTAGGAGGGTTGTCGATGTTCCCCTGTCGCACCATCAAATCAATAAAGTTCAAACCACTGTAAAACACAGGAAAAAATAAAATCAACACTATTGCCACAGACCAAAACAAAGGAGAAAAACTTGACCTGAGTGATGGGACAGCCAGAAAACTCCAGGGCAGCATTAAAAAGCTGGGCTGTGCAGGATAAAAGGGATAAAAGAGCAGGCATTGCCACTCTGGGGATGCTGTGCCCTGGGCAGAGGGTGCACATGGCAGCAGCCCTGAGCTCACCAGGCTGCTCAGCAGTCACACAGGGCACTCAGAAATTCAATACCCTGAAACATTATCATTTCTACGAATGCATTACTAGATGGCAAGGAAACCCAGGTCAATTTAGGAAGAAAAGACCAAGCCTCATACATTATAGATATTTTGGGTTCAGAGCTACATGATCTAACTGTCCTAACCTTTGATGTGACTCCAGGAATGCATCTTGTGTTTGTCTCAGGCAGGAGTCCAAACTTCAACACGAACTTACTAAGTACTAGATAGGCTCTTGTTTTAATACTGTTCCTTCCTGGATCATATTTGTATATTTGCAAAGGTTATTTAGGTCTTTGAAGTCCTCAGATTTGCTGCTCAGAAAAAAATATAGGTCTTTCCCTGTAGTGTCAGGTTTGCAAAAATGCTAAAGCACCTTTGCATTGTCTTTTGTATGCTATCCAGTTTTATTAAGGAAATGTTGTGGTTTTCAAGCAGCCACGAAAAAAAAAGAAAAAAGAAAAAAAAGAAGAAAAAAAAGGAAGAAAAAAAGGAAGAAAGGCACTACTTATCTACTATGTGCATATATTGATTACTGGCCTTAATCCCACAGTTAAAACTCCAAAACTCCTAACTAGATAAAATACACTTGAGCATTAATCCATTGCTCCAAACCACAGCTCTGTTTTTCTGGTTAGCCAAACACAAAGCCAGTCCTGCTCACACATGTGACACCAGCAACTGCTTGGATACGTCACATCGCTGATGTGCACAAGGATTTATGAGATGGAGCCTCAGTCAGATCCTAATCAAGACACAGAGAGACTGAACAGACCCAACAAATTAAAAGACAGAGTAGACACACAGCCCCAGCACGGAGACAACACGGCATTCATGGGATGTAGGTCACTGGGGAGGGGGAAGGAGGTCCCACCAAATATAAGCATTCATAATTGTGGTGGAGGGTTTCAGAGCAACCTGAACCCACAACTTTCACCATGCTCATACACAAACCTTATAGTAGCAACCATATGGAAGGTTAGGAGGGGTTTTTACACAGTTAAGTTGGAAAGTTTGAAAATATTTTGGAAAGATCACTTCTTATCCAGTGGCTAAGACCACCTCCTACATTGCCACTGTAATGTCACAACGAAAGAGAAATTCCAAATAGCAAAATGCCTCCAAGGAAGTCATTGTTTGGGGAAGAAGAGCTAACAAACAGAAAAAAAAACCCCAAACCACACCACAAACCCAGAAACTCTACAGCAACCACTGTCTGTGTACACTGACTTCAGAAACAGCCTTCTGAATACATCTTTCCACACTGCAAGCATTTTACAAGAAGTTAACCTTTCCCTACATTCCTGCAAGAAGAGGCAGCTGGAGCAGGACTGAGATGCAGTTCCTGGGCAGGAACACACACTGTGATGTCACAGCAAGTGGGCAAGGAGGAGACAGGGGGATGTGCAAAGGCCACAGCTCTTTGCTAATGACACACGATCACAAATTGATTTTTCTCAAGAAATAACTTGTCAGACAGCTTTTGAAAAGGCACATGTTCAGTTCTGCATCTAATGACATAATATTGGCAGCTCAGTTCTGTCCTAGCTCCATTTCTTTTTCATCTGTTTTATCCCCAATGAAAGACAGGAAAATTATGTCGAGACTTCATCTCTATTACAGTGAACTTAGAGGATTTCACACTAGAACAGGTGTGATAAGGAAAGAAAAAACACTACACAAGATACATAATAAAGTCATGTGTTCTTATCATTTTAATTACTAGTTGCAACATAGATTGTTGATCAGACTTTCTAACAATTTCTAGTCATTTTACAGAGAGTTTCTTCTTCATTCACTTAATCTTTCATCTCATATATTCCTACATGTTGTCACATCCCTGGTACTTGCATACGTGTATTCGTTCCTATTCCTTTCCACTTTCAAGGAGGGACAGAATTTTATTTTACCTGAGAAATCTGAACACCAGTAGAACTGAAAGCATGATTATGTCGTATTTTTATTTTATTTCAGCCTTTTTTATTTTATTCCTTAGAATAACCTGGAGGATCTAAAGATGGATGGCTAGTTTTGTAAGTGCATCCAAAACACCCAGATCTTTCACTGAGATTCAAACAACAGCAGACTCAGGAAATGTATGGCTGCACAGAACATCACAAGAAAATATGTCTCATGAAGAGTGGTGGTTTTAGAGATCAAGCACAATTTATTTCTTGTACCAGTGCAAACCAGCATAGCCTATTCTGGTGTGCAGCCAGAGAAAGTGACTCCTGAATTTCAGGTAGGAGCATAGGCAGAGGGAGAAGTGTAAATGCAAAGCAATCCAGGGACAAAAAGTACACAGTGTGTTTGTAATCCCAAATCAAGAACTGGATGCAAATGAAGATGGGGAAGAATATGAATTACCAAGATCAATACATTGACACAGGGGCTCTGCAAGAACCTCCCTGTGACAGAGCAGGCATGTCTCTGTGACCTGCTCAGACCGGACTAACTGTGCATCACTGGAGGCAGAGTTTATCAAACATGGAATTATCCTTGTCTCTGAATCTGACTTGCTACGTCTGCAGTGCTCTACCTTAACACCAGGTCCTTTCGAGGGCCTTGAATATGATTTTCTTATGGTTTAGTTTTGCTGCATTTTTATTTCCCTTTTTTTAAGTGTCGAAAGCATCAGTGAACTTGTTTCTCCTTGCTCCATCCCACACATTTGAGGATGCCCAATACCTTCCATTGCAAAATCCCAAATCATGCAGACCACTCCACGACACTTTGGAGAGGTGCTGCTTTTGATCTATCTTTCTTATTTCAGTGTAAAACTCCACTGAAATTAATGACTGAAATTAATGAAATGCCACAGAGCAAATAAGAGGACTACTGAGTTTTGCATTCTTAAACCTCTTAACCTCAGCTAGGAAACTGCCTAATCTTAAAAATAATAAAAAAATTTTAAAAAACCCCAACAAAAACAAACCAACAACCAACTTTTTTTATATATATAATATATAAAGGAAAGGTTTAAACTATCAGGTCTCATGCTTTTTATCCAGAAGCACCAACACTATATGAACAAGACTGCCTTTAGGAGCAACACTGGTTCTCTGTCCGCTACTCTGTTATACTTAGGATTTCTTTTATCTGCTCCAGTTTTTTTTAAAGTGCTGTTATCACACAGTTACAGAGTCAGAAGGGTCACTTTTGCCTCATTCCTCATGACGCACATGTACAGCAGCACAAGGAAGAAATAATTATAAGAGAGAAAAGAACAATAGAGGGAGGTAATTATAGGACATCATTGCTTATTCACACAACATATCTGAAATACAGCTTACGTTCATTCTAGCTACTTGTCTCATCTTTTAAACAGAATGTATCCCAATGTTCTGCTGCCTGCAAATTACAATACAAACAAATACAGGAATTTCAACTGCTTCATCATTATCAATCAAAAATTATTTCAAAGAATATGCAGAAGCTGTGACTCAGCTTGGACATCGATGGCTGTTCCATTTCTTAGTCACTGAATGAGGCTAACACATGACTCATCTCAGCTGACACATTTTCAATTGGATCACTGATATTCCAGACTTTCAAAAGAATTATTCATCTGGCTTAGCGCTAATAGCAACACATCCTCCATCTCCTCCATTTCTAGTACCATACTATGAAGTGTATACATACAACTTAATGGGTCTAGGCATATCAATCAACTGGTTTTATCCCCAGGGAATTCAGAGACCACACAGAACTTGCATTTCTGCTGTTGTATACTATTTATCAAACATGCATATCCTTCTTAAAACAAAGATTATTTTTCTCCATCAATTTGTCGAGGAAAATAATAATCATCTCCACTGACAATCAACTATGAAACTGATTCAACTGAAAATATGATTTGTAAGAGGCACTGATGACTGGAGCAACCCATCTTGGGTGTGTTCAGCACTGCCTGCATCTACATGTGCACGCTGCCCTGGGCAAAGCCAACACCTCTCTCACTTGGCCTCCCAAGTCCATCATCACCCCAATCGATCTTCTGCATTTACAGGCTCGGGTCAACTAGAGCAGCAAATTGATTCTGCCTTGCCTGGGAGCACACTCTGGTGACCTGGTCACATTTCAGCCCTACGGCCATTTCCAGCCAGGAATGACAGGCAGATGCTCTCCAGCCTGCAGGCTCCTCCGGCACGAAGGAAGCTCCCAAACACGCGGGGCATTGTGCAACCTGGCAGTGAACTGCGGGGCAGCTGAGCGGCTCTGCTGATGTCAAACAGCACGCGTGCAGCTCACACTGATGCTGCAACCCTGGAGAGCAGCTGCAGCTGTAGCTGCACTATTCTATTTTACAGCCAAGTGTTCTTGTGCAGATAGCTTGCTATTTGTCATACATACACAGCTACTGCTTTGATGAAAAGTGGAATTCACACAGGTACTGGAAAATGCTGTAAACCCCTGACACATTTAGAGGAATATGTCCACGTGCTAATAACATTTTTAGTTTTGCATGTTAACTTTTGTTAACCCAATGGCTGGAAAAAAATCACTCAGGAAACAAGACAGACTGTTCTCAAATGGAAATACAGCCCTGCTTGATAGCAAAATGAGCTGCTCAACAGCTACTATGCTACCATTAGTCCTATTCACTTAGCACAGAATTTCTTGCATTTCCCATTGTGACTAGTAGAGAAAAAACAAACCCAAAAACCAAGCAAACGTGAAAGCAAAAAATCCCAGCCTATTATTCATTAGTCCTCATTCAGATTAATGGATATCACTATTTCTCATAGGCAACACCTTGGGGTGGGGGGAATACTCACATGGATCACAAACTTTATGAGCCCCTTTAAGAACAGGATGGAAAGCACAGCATCTGAACAGGTCAAAACACTCATCTACATTAACTTATCAGGATATTCCAAGATCTGAAGCAGATCCACTGACACATGATTCAAAACAAGCTCACTGCCCCCACACCAGTAACATTTTTAACACAAGTTACTTCTGAAGTAAATAACTTGGCCTTCACCTTGGAATTTATCTTCCAGAAGCATGTTTTCACATAGCAGAAAAAGACAACAGAAGATAAATCCCTGCCAAGGCAAAATTAATTCACTCTTTGGTAAACATCAAGTTGTGTAGTAAGATCCTAACGTGGCTTCTGTCACTCAAAAAAAAAAAAAAATTAATCCTATTTTCATGAAGGAACATGCGCTAAGAACCAGCAATCTGGGAAGAACAGTGTGCTCCGATTGTCTGGGAATTAAAAAAAAAAAAAAAAAAAAGCCATCTAGGAAAGCTCGTTTCAGGATGCAGCCAGACCGTAGCCACTTGTCACCTGGACACAGGGACTAACACTGGGAAGTTATCCCGAGCTCTGGCCACGCTGCCACACCAGCTCCGATGAGAAAGGATGCTGACTTAAGTAAGTGATTCCCAGGAGAAAAACAACAGCCAGTGTCAGAAGGGAGAGAGACAGGTGCTGAGCAACACGCACAATCTGGCATCCACATTTCTCAGAGAAACCCAAACCCTGAACGCAGTTGGGCCAGGCTTTCCCCCCCATTCCTCCCGGCTGGTACCGTGAAAAGCCACGGACAATTTTCTTCCCCCGCACCCTCCGCCGAGCGCACGCAAGCCGCGCTGCCCGCCCGGAGCGGAGCTGCCCGGGGCTCGGCACTGCCCGGAGCGGAGCTGCCCGGGGCTCGGCACTGCCCGGAGCGGAGCTGCCCGGGGCTCGGCACTGCCCGGAGCGGGGCTGCCCGGGGCTGCTCGGCGCTGCCCGGGGCTGCTCGGCGCTGCTCGGGTCTCGGCGCTGCCCGCCCGAAGCGGGGCTGCCCGGAGCTCCCGGCGCCGCCGGGGAAGGGAAGGGACGGGGCGGTGGCGGTGGCGGCGGCGGCAGCGGGGCTGCCCCGCGGGGAAGCCACAGGTGAGGGAAGTTGGCGCAAGAGCCGGGGCTGCGGGGCTCGCCCGGCCGCTCCGAGAGCAGGGATGCTCGGCCGCAGGGACCCCGCACCCCGCCCGGCCCCGCGGGGGTCCCGCCGCCGCCCCCGGGGGAGGAGAGGGCGAGGGGCGATACTGGACCAGGCTTTGACGCGGATCTTCAGCTCGCCCTCCTGCGGCTCCGGCATGGCTTTCTTGGACACGCGGAGCTTGTTGAGCCCCCCGAAGGCGGACAGCACCACGGCTCGCATCTCCTTGGCGTCCCCGGCGCGCAGGCTGCCGCCCGCGCCGCCCTCGGCCGCCTCCCTGCCGCCCTCCTTCTCGATCATCTGCTCCGTCTCCTCGGCTCGCTGCGCTCCCTCCTTGGCCATGGCGGGGCTGCGGCGGCTCCCGCGGTGCCGCCGTGCGAGGCCGGTGCCGCCGTGTGGAATGGCCGCGGAGCCGCCGGGGCCCGCCCGCCGCACTGCACTGCACCGCGCCGGCTACGCAGCGCCCTCCGCCCCGCGCCGCCCCCGCGGCGCCCCGGCCCGCCGGCCCCGGCAGCGCCCGCGCAGCCCCGCCACGGAATCACACTGCCGGGCCGGCCCAAAGGACCTCTGAGAGCAGGGAGTCCAACCTGTGACCCATCCCCGCCTGGTCACCCACACCTGATCACACACTGAGTGCGGGGTCCAGTCCTTAAACACCTCGAGGGGTGGAGACTCCACTACCTCCCGGTCAGTCCATGCCAATGTCTGAACACCTTTCTGTGAAAAAACTCTTCCAAATGTCCAGCCTCGACTTCCTCTAGTGCAGCTTTAGTAAGTCCTGTCACTTGTTACCTGGGAGAAGAGCCTGATGCTCACCTGGCTCCACCCTCCTTTCAGGTAGCAGTAGAGAGCCATAAGGTCACACCTGAGTCTCTTCTTCTGCAGGCTGACCAGCCCCACTGTCACCTTAGGCCAGTGGAGAGCCCAACGCCCCCTGAGCTGAGTGCGAGGCCAGGCACCCTCTGTGCCCCACAGCTCATGGCATCGTGGATTAAATCCCTACTCAGGGTGCCCAGGTCTTGATCCCCACTGGGGAGCCCAGTGTGCAAGGTCACACTTTCCCTGTTCCTTGTCCTGAAGCTCTCCTCAGGGCCAGCTCAGTGAGCACTCAGTGTCAGGAGAACCACGCAAGCAGGCAGTGGCCTCAGGACTGACACACACCTTCCCAGCAAGAAACACAAGCTGGAGACTGCTCTAGAGTGCTTTTAAGTCTTTATACAACAGATCTTTACCTGGTGATCAGTGCCAGTCTTTGCTGGTTCTTGTGGGGAGCCAAATGCTTTAATGCAAGCACAGAGTGTGCTGCAAGGCACCCACCTGCCAGAGCTCCCTGGGACTGGCCTGGTTTGGGCCCCTAAGGAGGCTCAGGCATCAGCCACTTAGCTCTGTGTTCATGAGGGTCAGTGCCTGCAGCCTCACCTGGGGCAGCTGAGCGTGGATTTTGGGGGTGGCTGGCTGTGGTTCCATGGATGTTGATGGAGTGTCTGTTGAGTTCAGTATTAGATGCCTCAATCAATTTGTTGACAGCCCCGTGGTTCAAGTAAATCAGCTTCTTACATGCCTGAAATGATGTGTGTATTTATGGAGTTCCAAAATTCACTGCAGCATGCTGTGTGCCTGCAGAGCAGTCCTACAGACCTCCCTGTGGGTACAGTTCTTCCATCAAGCCCCTCCCTGCAGCAACTGAGCTCTTGAGAAGTTTCAGAACCTCTCTGACATTTGTTGGGGATTATGACCACCCTCCGTTTAGGCTGTGGAGTTGTAGAGGTCTGAATTCATCAGTACTCCTTAATTTCACAATATGCATTTATTTCATCTTGGGTCATGTATTCAGTGTTCAAGTATTTAAAGGAAGCAATAAATGGAAATATCGTAGCTATAACAAGTAATGGGGTAGAACATTTTCTTTAACAGTAACAAAGTGAGATAGTGGAGGAATGGAGAGAGTTTTCATATTTCTTTGCAATTAGTATGTAACACTTTTGGGTTTTTTTCCTCTCTAATCTGTAAAAACTTTGCAGACAAAGTATATTTTAAAGGCCATTTCTGAGAATTTGTTATCTAAGCCTGCCATAAATGAAGCAGTAAATAAATATGTTAGGGGCAAAGGAGAAATATAGTAGTAGCCTCAGAGAAGCTTCACTAGCTTCATTACCTCCAGAAGTTCAAACAGATTTTATCAAAAGTGAAGTCTGATGCCTCAAACACCACTTAAGTTGTCCTTAAGATATGTTTTGACAAAGACTCAGAACCAGCTCATTAACACCATCAAGAATTTTATGTGTGAAATATTACAGTGACGCCATCCACTTCATTCCAAGTATCAGTGTATGGAGAGATCTAAGTGTTTTAAAGATCAGAAACCTTTTTTCCTCCCTTGCACCCCATGAGTATCCCCTCCCTGCTCCCTCCACTCGGCTAATTCAGCGCTGTAATGGGGAATACAAGGTTCTGTCACTTTAGATCTGGCCATTTGAATGCATGACCAGGCGGGCAGCAGCTGAATAAAGAATAACATGAACTTGTCTCCAAATGATTCACTCAGCTGGCATCTTGTTACAGTTCTAACCCAAATGAATGGTGAAGTGCAGGGTGACTGGGGAAAGTAAAGCAGATAACATATGGCAACTAAGTGACATCCAGAATGATGAAGAGACCTCGGGACAGCTCACCCGCAGCACTCCAGCAGCCTGAAACAGCCAAAGCAGTGAATCTGGGCCTTCAGACTGCATTTGTTTTGCAATGGTTTGTGAGCCTTCTGACTAAGCCTCCCCATATTGATTTAAAGCTATCTCTATTCCCCCTTGGTCCTGAACCAAAAGTAATTGATCCTAAATACCTTAACCATGTACTCTTTGCAAGTCAAATGTTGAAGGATGGCCATTTTGCAGAAACATGATGTATGGTAGAACCAGTAATTGCACAGGTCATTTGTGGCAACCAAAGTAACCTGTAGCAGATATTTGTGCATAATCATGATTCCATTATTTTGATTTAATTCCTGAGCACTTCTTTCAGAATATTAGACGACGCTGTACAGAAGCTTACATTGAGATGTAAAAGCAGGATTTATTCTGACAGTTGACTGTAAATTTAACCACTGTAGAAGTAGGCTGTGGGATGGCCATTCATATCACTTAAGGCTTCACTAAAAGCATTCCAGCGGTGGCTTTCCACTGACTTCAGCGGCCACTGGATTGGATCTGTAAGAGTCAAAGCACAGAACTTTATTTGATGAGTACAGACAAGCAATGACAACATTCATGAACATGATGTGAGAACCTGAGCAAAAGGGAATTAGAAGTTTTTTCTGTCACCATCTGTACCTGCTTGTCAAGCTGGGGATATCTCTTCTTCGAAATGGTCATTTTTAAAATGCTATGAAGAAAAGAAGGGGAATGGAACAGTGTACTTGTGGATAAATGCTGGCAGTTGCAGTCAACATTTCCTCCCAATTCAGATCTTTTATTTTCAGAACACAATCATTTGTTCAGCAAAGGAACCTATACATGACTACATCAGATTCTGTTTTGAGGGTTCAGGCCTGAATTTCATGGAGGGGAGCAGCCATTCAGGATAAATCTGACTGCAGTATTGCCATACTTCTGGAGGAAGTTAGCAGAAGAATTTGAAGTTGCTACTGGAAACACAGACAAGGTTGATCAAAAACTGAAGTAGATGAGTTGAGTGCAAGGTTTGATGCTGTGTGGAGATGAAACTAAAACAAACCAAACCAAGCAACCCTTGGACCATTGGGCAAAAGATCTATCCCCCACTAGATACTCATTATGTACTTCATACCACTTCTTTTTGGAAGAACAATGAGGTTTGTGTTCAAGAAACCCTTGCTGTCATTGTAGCAGTTTCCCTTCTTAACAGGAACAAGGAGACCCTGAATAAGGGCTAATCACTTTGCTCAAAGGAAGTAACACATGAATGGCAAAAACAAATCCTCAGTCAGAATGCATTTTTTATCACAGTAATTTTCTCTGGGGCGTAAATCACATTTTGTCTTTAGAATAAAGTATTAAAAACATTTTTGTTAGGTTAAATTATTTCTTTTTCTAGTAGTTATAAATTAAATTAGAAAATCTTATTGATGTATGTTCTGGCTGCTTTAATGCATAATCAAGGCAGTTTTTAATACATTGAGTTCCAAAACATTGTTTTCTTCACAGCCTATTGTTACAAAATTCTGCCTAGCGCAGAAAACAAATCCTCATGTTTCTTGTAACTTTTCAATCTTATTTAACATCTTCCCTGAACAGCTTTGTGTGCTATAAAACATCCATATTGCTTGACAGCAGATGTATCCTATGTATTATGTTTTGAAAATATGTTCAGAACACCTATTTCAGCTGTTGTTATGCCCTATAGTCCACAACATCTCTTATCAATATGAAAATTGCTTTAGTGTCTTTTCCCACCTGTATCCATGTGTAGGATGTATTATCAAAGATATTTCCAAAGGAATCTTTCAGAGTACAAGATGCTAGATTTATTTGTTTGGGCTTTTTAAAAACCAAGAGACCTCTATTTCCTAAGGTTAATTCACATTAAGATAATTGTATTATTTTATTTTATCTTAGCCAGGGGCTTTCTCTTGCTGGTGAAGCTATGTATGAATCATAGCAATGAAGCAAGTCTCTGATCATCAGCACTAAAAAGAGCTGTACGGTTCCCTTCAGCAGACACAGTTTAGAGCTCTTCAGCATCATCAAAAGTAATGAAAATGTGTTGCATTTTGAACCAAAGAGGAAAAGAAATGAAACCACTGACAGGGGATTTGGCAAAGCCAATATATGCCAATATGATTTATCCTGTTGGCCGCTCAGTTATTGTAGCCCTTTGCTACTTTACCATTTGTCTTGTACAGAGATTGTGCTCAGATAATTCAGTGATGGGTACAACAGAAATTAAATAAATCATAGCTGATCACGAAGTTACACAATTTAAGAAAATTTAAATGGATTGTGAAGTATTTACATCATGGTAATGACAGTTGTCACATAGAGATCAAAATAAGCCCTTTTAACAAAACTTCATTTCTATACTTGTTCCCCAAGCCATACTATCCATTTGTTTGGCTGATGTGTTATGATGTAAAAATACTGTTCAACATCTTCTCCTACTGTGTATACATCCCAACACTTCTGCTGTGTTTTCTAGAAGCTCTGAGTATTTTTTACTCTGAAAAAAAATTATTTTGGTAGTAAAACTGACGTTCTGTGTTTCCTTTTGGCACTCAACTGAAGAAATGAAGGGAAAAAAAAATCAGAAAAAAATTGCAGAGGTGGATAGTAGATCACAAGGAGCAAAGTTACAGGATATCAGTACATTACTACTGCCACTGCTTAAGAGCATCTCTCACAAAAAGCAGAGTGGCTACACTGTCCCAGCTCCATCAGTTCAACTCTCCATGACTTGTTTCCTGCTTTGTAAAGCTGAGTTGAGCCATGTTTGCCTAATACAAATAACAACGAGTAATACACACTTACAGTTCTTTTGCAGTACTGTGCCAGCACTAGGCACCCTTAGAAGTTTTTAGGGTATTGCAATGCCATCCCTGAATTTAAACAGGTTCAGGAGATTATTTGTAGCTTATTCTTTTAGGTAATTTGTAGCAAAAGTGAAAAATGATTGCACATGTTGAATCTACCGTTTTAAGTACTATGGTCAGTAACTGGGCTGTTACGTATCTGGGGATGCACACAATGCTTTATGTACTTATTCATTCTGTGTGACTCCAGGCTTTGAGAAAAAGTAATCCTGCTTGGCATTTTGACTCAGTTTGGTCTCAGTAATTATGGATCCAGAGTAACTTGTTAAAAGCTTGTGAAAAAATGTCCCTGAACTTTATAGCAGAGCCGAAGTGTACAGAAGAATGAGAACTCAATGAATAATTCAATGAATACTAAGAATAAGTTTGAAAAGCATATCCTTTTATCCTACTGGCTATGTCCAATTGTTATCCACTGTTATAGCACAGTGCACAATATCACCAGGAACACTGCTCTGTGAATGCCATCTTCAGACCCGTCTAACAACACATTGTATTTTTGATCAAAGTTACTTTCTAACAAATTACCAAGCTATTTTGTCTTTTTGAGATTCCTGGGTTTTTTTTGTTAAGTATTTACATGTATAATACAGGCAGCTCCCCAATCTGCTCAAGGAAGGCAAAGTGAGCTTTTAGGCTTTCCAAGCTGAGGTCTCTTTTGCCTGTTTCTGAAGTGTCAGTCCAAGAGCAGTGACAGAAAGGTTGCTACTCTGCGAGCAGGGATGTTTCTAGCTGGAATTTAAACCTGAAGGCATTGTACTAATTTACAGCTCTTACAAGAGCTCTGTCACTGCACAGAATTTCCATAGGCTTCACAGTACAAAGAACTCTCCTTTTCTCCCACAAGCTCATGATGCAGCTTTCTGTACCACCCTGGTTGTGCCCTCTGTGATGGGCTTTTTGCAGAAAGGAACAGGATACTCTTTAGCATAATTGTGTTTTCTGTGGAGTGTTTTATCATGGTCTATTAATATTCTCTTTTCCTCAGTTCCATAGCTACTTACTGCTTTCTAACTCATTGATTTTAATAAACCAGCTGAGCATGCTGCTGTATTCTCTTCTACTCTCCCTGCATTCTTTTCTACTCTCCCTATAGAGGAAAAAAAATTACCCATAAAACCCAACATAAACACCAGCTTAGTAGGAGATTGGTTTCCTCTGAGCACTCTTAACATGCTAATGGAACTGTTCATTATACAGCTTCTAGGTTGGATCTCACTTGGGCTGGTAGGAACAGGGATTTTCACTGAATAAATGCATTTGAGTTTGCAGGCAAGGGTCAGAACCTGTATTCTGTTTTGCTGCAGTGGAGTTATTTTTCTTCACAGTGGCTGGTGTGATGCCATGTTTTGGATTTACGACCTCAACAGTGCTGATAACACGCCAGTGATTTTGTTATTGCTGAGCAGTGTTTACACAGTGTCAAGGCCTTTTCTGCTTCTCCCACCACCCCAGCGGTGAAGAGGTGCATGGGGAGCTGGGAGGGGACACAGCTGGGACACCCCAACAGATGGAAGGGCAATCCTATTCCACAGGGCATCTTGCTGAGCAATCACTGCTGGGGGAAAGAAGGAGGAAAGGGGGACATTTGGGGCTATGGCTGAGGCCCTACTTTCCTGGAAATGGCCACACATCTGCCTACCTAGGAAGCAGGGAATAAATCCCTTATTATGCTTTGCTTGCACACAAAGATTTGCCTCACTTACTAATCTGTCTTTATCTGAACCCACAAGTTTTCCAAGTGTTGCCCTTCTGATTCTCTGCCCCACCCCAACGCAGGGGAGAGATGAGCAACTGCGTGGGCTTTGTCTGCCTGTCAGAGTTTACCCACAGCAAAACCAAACCACAGCTGTCTTCTTTTTATACTAATTTAAACAGCTAAACTCACAAATTAGGAAACAGGCGTGAAAAATCTCAATGCCATGTCCACCTAGAGAAGAAGTTCCTTACTTTATAGTTATGCATACTAGTGGAGTTCTTTGGGTAAGCTTATACTATTGATAATGGCACCGAATGGTACCGAATATTTATGATAACACTAGGATAAGTGTTCTAGTTTTATGATTTTGGGAAGGCTGAGAGAATTAGGATTGTTCAGCCTGGAGAAGAGAAGCTTCAGGGCTACCTGACTGAATCTTTCCAGTACGTGAAGGAGCCTGCAACAAAGATGGAGAGAGCCTATTTGCAAGGGCCTGAGGTGACAGGACAAGGGGGAATGGCTTCAGACTGACAGGGAGCAGGTTTATAATGGATATTAGGAATAAATTGTTTACTGTGAGGTTGAGGCCCTGGCACAGGGTGCCCAGACAAGCTGTGACTGCCCCATCCCTGGAAGTGTCCTAGGTCAGGTTAGACGGGGCTTGGAGCAGCCTGGGATAATGGAAGATGTCTCTGCCCATGGCAGGGGGTTGGAATGAGGTGACCTTCAAAGCCCCTTCCAACCCAAACCCAAATTCTATGATTCTGTGATTCTACTGCTTATTCCAGCTTTAGCTGTATTTCGCCATACTGGAAGATAATGGAAAAAAAGGCATTGTAGCCTGAAATTGGACCATTTGCTGACAGCAATGTTACTACACAAGAGGACTGACTGTGCCGTTCTGTTTCTTCTCTCACCCCAGCACGGGCTCGCTGCCCACTGCACAGTGCCAATCCACACACCAAGGCAAGGTATTTCTATTTTCTGCTCTAGTTTGTGCAAAGTAGGGAGCTGGAGGGGGAAGCCACAAAAGGCTGGCTCTGACCATCAAAACTTCACACCATTTTAGCAAACAAAGGCATCAGTATTCACTGGCTAAAAGCTACCTAGTTCTTTTATTAATTGGTGTTCTACCTTCCATTGGTTAAATGGTTCTCTGCCTTCCCCTGCTCATTAGTCCCATGCTCTTTCTTTTCAGTCACTGGCTTTCTTGGGTCGGTGGCTCTGAGTTGGTGGTGGCAATATCCCCCTGCCAGAATTACCTTCTCCCCAGCCGCAGTTGCTTTTAGCACAGTTGCTGAGTTGGCTTTGTTAGTTTCTTCCTTATCTTGGGAGTTCTGCCAAGTGTCCTTGGGACCTGTAAATTCTGCATTCCCTGTGCCCACTATCAGAAGCACATCCTTCTTCCCAAGCGTTGCTAACCTCCCCCAGGCCTGAGATCACGGAAGTATGTCAAGCCCTAGACTTAACAAAGCAATCCTACCAACAAGTAATTTATCTTGCTAACACCTGGACATCATTTAGGGTCTTTGAAGAAGTATTGGCATAATTTCAGATGTGCTTTTCAATAATAGTAAGCTAAATGGTGGTGGTTTCTGGAGACAAAATTAATGTGAACCCTGCATAGCAAAGAAAAATGATTCTTGAGTGCTCCAGTCATTTGAGAAATCCAATCTGGTCCAATAAACTCCAGGGTTTGTCAATGTGTTTGGAAATTCTGAGGGGGGAAGGTCAGGAGATGTGAGCCCATAGAGCATTCTCAGACTTCTTCCACTGTGGCAAAGTTAGTTTTAAGAGACACCTTGCTAGCAAGGCAGGATGGGGCTGCAGACTCAAGACAGACAACACATCTTGCTGCTCAAGGGCAGCACTCTTATTCTTGTCCATCTAGAAATTGTGCAGGTGGATTAGAATGTTGGTAAGTTGTGAACTATCAGGAACAAGTGTTCAGAGAGGTGTTTAAAGATGGGTGGCAGAACCTGGCCACATGAGACCCTCAGTTAAGGGGTGAAAATGGGGACTGCTTACTGCCACAATGTCCTGGCATTGCCTGATTGTGATCTCTGCGTTTCAAGAATTTCTGTCTTTTTGAGACATCAGTAAAGGGTTTCAAAGTCCTCATGAAATGATCTTCCTGCAAGAAAGTTTTAGATCATACCTGCTATCTCCCTGTATGACCTAACATACTTGGGTACCCATGTACACTATCATTGCTTCATCTTTTATCCAGTGTAAGAAAACCTGCAAGAAAACTTGGGCACTCTGAATAAATCTTTTTCTTTCAGGGTAAAATGGAAGTACCACAACTACTTCCTGAGCATGCAGTTTGATTTCCCCTTACTTTGAGGTAATTTTATATCTAAAGTCTAGCTGGTTGATTTATCAGACGATTTAGATTAAAAGTGGAAACCATTTCAGGCAAGAGTTTGGAATTCAGCCACGAGTCTCTTTCTAAAATCACAGTACAAGGTGGACTACACAAGTGCTGGCATTTGCCTTACTCTTTGAAGAAATAATTCAAAATGCAATTTACATCTACAGTCAAAAATAAAAGTTAGGAAGAACTAATACAGGAAGTGAAATCAGGACAAAGGAAAGTGAGGTTTCTAGGGAAATTGGTATTTTGTGCCATAAAACTAGAAAACTTTTTTTTTTCCCCCTCCCATAAGAAAAATATAAAGAAACCTTTTGGCTTCATATTTTAACCATGAGCTAAGCAATGTTCTTTCATGGCAGGTAACGAGTCAGCATCTCTCTTTAAATGTGGAGATGCTGACTAGTACCTGGAATCTCAGCTGGAGAAGGGGGATTGTGTTACTAGATCAGATCCAAATACCAACACTATCTTGGTTGAGCTGCAGCATCAGAATTATTTCTGCTGAATGTCACCCAAGTTTCCTCAGAGACCTTGAAATCAGTGGGATTGTCCAGCATATGGAGTCTGAAAAGGATTTTTTGCACTAAGAGGCTGGATCTATAATCACCTTGAAGTCACCTCCTCAGGAAGAAGATGGAAGAGACTCACACTACTTTCAAATCTTTAATTCAAGGGTTTCATTTCTCAAGTTTAGAAAAGGTAAATTTACTGTTGGGTTAATCCAGTTAAGAGAAAAGCAATTATTAGCTAGAAAAGATGAACAGTGCTCCAGAAAGTCAACATTGCAGGATATCTCTCTTATTTTAACAAGGTGGTTCTGGCAGGGGTGTTGAACCTTCTCTATTTTGAAGAGAAGTGTGGGTAGGAACATGAAGGAATGAGGACAAAAGGCAGTGTCCCACAGACACACCCAAAGAAAAGAATCTGGTATCAGCTCATGGGAAGCAAGCACATCAAAGGAGAAGTCCATGTGAAGCTGTTCAAAAAGGTCTGTGAGTTACTTTTCAAAGTGTGTGCCCTATCCGAATAAAACATTCCTTTAGGACAGGCCAGAAATCTTTTAAGTGTTCAGTGGTCTGAGGTACTGCAGGCAAGGAGAGAAGCACCAGGGACACAGAACACACTTCCTCAGTCATGCTCCAGCTTCAGGGCTATGGACACTGAGCCCTGCAGCTCAACTATCACTCAGCTCCCTGGATGAGCAGGCACTGAACTGGGGCACCACAGCCCTCCTGACAAATACAGAGCCAAGTCTTGCCGAGTTTTGGAGGGAACTGCCAAGAATTCTAGCAAAGATTCTGATGGACAGTTGCAGTGATCGCATCCCCTGCTGCTGGCGAGCAACATCAGAAAGGGAACAACTGAAGTTAAAAGGGAGGAGGTAATCTTAAATCATTAAAACAAAAGAAAGTTGAAGCCTTTCATTGGGAAACTGACACAGACACATCAATATCTAAACCAGTGACAGCATATTACCCCCATCACACAATACTGAGTGCAAGAGTAGGTTCCTGCCAGGCTCTGATTGTTCTGCTCAAACAGCTCAGTCAGGAGCTGAGAACAGAGAGACTCCTCCATCAGGAAAAAGCAGTTTTGAGAGGGTTCATCCAGTCTAGTGGAAGCATATCCTTATCCTGAACATGAGTGCTCCTTGACAGGATTACAGGATATGCTTAATGACACATCCTGACAGAAACTCCCCTTTACCATCGCCCTCTCTGTTGAACTGTGCCATCTAAGCAAGAAGTGCTCGTGCAGTAGACCTTGTAATGTCCCATCCCTATGCAGTGTGCTCCTGATGCCTGAATCCCAATCTACACAACATGCCTATGCTGCTGGCAGAGCTTTAAACAACCCCTAAGTCACAACTACCAGTCCTACTCCTACTGATTTACGCCTGTAATTGATATCATGCCTTGCTGTTACTTCCTATCATTGGGGCTGTGCTAATGGATTTTGCACATCCACAGATCACCCAATCTGTAAGGTAAACCTCTTTTTTACCCAGTCCTCACAGCAGGGTAGGAAAAGAGCACATTATCAGTCCACAGAGAAGATTAGCTGTCAGGAACTAACTATAAATCAAGCTGTAACTCATGAAGACAAAGTTTCCAGCAGTTTTTGGCATTCTCATTTACCCCTTGTTCAGCAGCTCCCTGCTCATTCCCACAGCCTGTCACAAGGTGTTGCCTCTGTAGCTGGGCTGACCCAGCCACTTGCGCAGCCACACTGAGACACAGCAGCGAACTTCTGGGGCTTGAAACAACCCTGTGTCAACTATGGAAAATAAATGTCCATGCAGCAAGAATGTACAGCAAAAGTTTCCATACTTTCCACTCAATTATCTCTTTCCCAGATCCTTTCATTTCCCATGTGGTGCCACAGACCCTCTTTCATAAAAATGTCATATTTTGCTCCAAGTTGTGGACAAAGAATTCAATATGGGATTCCTGCTGTTAAGTATTTCCCCATCAGCAGTTACAAAGGTACCGTTCAACCAGGGCTTGGCTTAATGCTGCAGCTCTTCCTCTACCTTCGGGACACTTTCCCATCAATAATGGGATTTCAAACTCTAGGAGAGAAGCCTCAGTGAGGTGCACTCCCAAAGGCAAAGGTATTCTAAGTGAAAATCACTGCCCTAACTTGTGCCACTTTGCTTCTGAGTTTAACAAGAGGAGCATCCCAACGAGCATCCATTTTTGCAGCTCTCTGGCTCCAGGCTAACTGCAGATGTGCCAGATGTGCCAAGGAATGAGGATTTCTAGCTGTGATCACACAATTGCCAGATTGTGCCATCATGGTAAGTGATTTCTTGATTCCAATTTAAACTCTATCTTTTCTTCAGGTTACAGTGTATTTAACATTGAGCATTCAGTCATTAAATGCTCAGAGGCTCATCTGTGTATCATCAGTCCCTTACGATTCTTCAGTGCTTGTTTTGTAGGTTCAGAACCCCTCTGTTGTTCTGTATTTGGTGGGTTACAAGCTGCAATGCCAACTCTCCTGGGTGAGCCAGCTGACTAAAGAGAGTTTGACTTTTTCCTCTGTGTAAAGTTTAATGGTTTGTGTAGAGCCATCAGGAGCCAGTGACAACTCATGTGCTGCAGCAGTTTAGATGAAATAGTTGTCATGACAACTCAATTAACTAAATAAACATATTTGCAAGCAGCTGCAGCTCATGTGCTCTGCATCGTCTTTACCTCCACACAGATCATTTTGAGTGTGTGTGCCAATGAGTTTGTCCCTCAGCCCCTGGCCTCCCCTCTTCCCCTCCCAGCCAGGGAAGATGAGGTTTGAGGCAGTACTGCTCACTCTCAGCTGGGATCTGACACGTGTGTAGCTGCTCCTGGCAGTGCAGAAATCCAGGTCAAATTGCTGTCATCTTCCTCCCACTCCTCCCCATTCTCCCCTTGAGGTTGGCTGATGAGATCACCTTTCAGGAATTGTGTGCTAGCTCTGCTCTAATTAAGGGAGAGTTTGTAGATAAATACACGTTGACCTGCTTGCCCATAAAATGTGTTTTTATACAAAGAACTAGGACAATCAAACATGCCAGCCAGCCTGAGGCTGTCTTGAGATCGGCAGGTTTTGGCAATGTGTGCCCTTTTTGAAATAGGTCCCACAACAACTTAGGTTACCCATACAGCTGTGGAGTAAGTGACAGATCTAAGTCACTGCTTAGGTCACAACTTGGTTTTAATTGCCTTCCCTACAAAAGGAATGGAATGTTTCTTCATAAAGAAATAACTGTTCCAATACCTCCCGCAAAACACAAAGCACCAAGGAACAGAGGAGATAAAAAAGAAGGGTTCCTTATTAGAAAGTTGGTGAGGTTACTGCAGGTTGAGGCCCTAAACACAATAGAAACAGCAGACAACATCCACCTGCAATCGTCGAGCATCAATGGCTTTTTCATGTCTGACAGCATCTATTTTCATGCTCCATCTTCTGTGCTCTCTCAGGAAATACTGTGAGGGACTTGGCAATAGCAACAAATGGAGCTCAGGTAAGTTAGGCAAAAACCAAAGGGAAGATAGATGAGAAATAACACTACAAAAAGGCACAAAGTCTGAACAGAGCACTTTACAGACTTTAACTGTGAGCGCTGCCATTGTTACTTTCATCCTTGTCACACCCTGGTAGTGCCCAGACTGATTTTTGATCCTGAAAGAAGAATAAGATCTATGACAAAGTCCTGTTTAACCCAAGGAAAGGTTTAGTGAAACCACATTTGAATTTCAAGGAGAGACTTAAGTGGCCCTTATCTGGTTTGTGTTTTTCTATGCAGAAGAGTTTGCAGTCTTTGCTAGAAATTTTTTAAGAATATAACATAGAATCCCATTCAGGAAAGTAGTTAACTCACTTTTGTCCTTCTTGGCTTTTTGTGTTTTTCCAATGGGACGTAAGTTCATGCCTAAAATTAAAGTCTAAATTTTTTGTCTTAGAGAGTTGTTTTTTTCTCTCCTAACTCCCTAGTGATTCAACCAGTAAAGTTTTAAATGGTCTGGATCTGTGACCTTACCTGGCATTGCTTTAATTGTAATTTTTTAACAATGAGGAAAAGGAAATAATTCTGCCTTTAGTATTTGTCCTGCTTTAAAAACACATAGATAGAGAATACATGCCAAGTCCTTCCACAAAACCCCAGCAACAATCATCCCCAAAACCCCACATAAAGCTTAAACACTGTATTCTCAAAAGGTGACAGTTCAGTATCACATTTCTGGGCTGTCAGATTCAAGCAAAGTATTGATGGATGAACTAAGTATTGACTTGAGATACAACCCTCAATTTAGGAGAACAGACATCTGTTATGAGTGTTTTTGAGGTGCATCATCCTATTGTACTGCTGTGAAAGTTTGAAGCCTAAGGATTCAGAGTCTGTTTTCCCAGGCACAGACACCTGCAATTCAACAGAAGGTGACAAAGATTATAAACTCAGTCCAGAGAAGATTTAACTGTACAGAGTGGAAATAAAAGAACGATGATTATTCTGAAGAATTTCAGAAATGTTTTAAGAAATTCTGAAAAGCGTTAGTTTTGCTGCCCAGGTGGGTGGGAAGGAATTGGGTTTTCCTCTGCTACTGCCTTTGTGAGGCAGCCCAGGACTTCCTGATGGCTAAAAGACACAGGCTTTGGGCAAGAGTAATGGGATCCATCCTGACAGCTGCTGGGAGAACACCTGGATTACCAATTCACAGCATCACAGAATCAATCAGGCTGGAAAAGACCTCTGAGATCACAGAGTCCAAGCTGTGTTCCATCCACACTTTGTCACCCTGACCAAAGCCCTGAGCGCCACAGCCAGTCGTTCCCTGGACACCTCTGGGGTGGGGATTCCATCACCTCCCTGGTCAATCCATTCTAATCTAAGGTCTAATCACCCTTTTGTGAAGAAATCCCTGCTGCTGTCCACCCTGAGCCTGCCCTGGCCCAGCCTGAGGCCGTTCCCTCTCCTCCTGTCCCTGTTCCCTGGAGCACAGCCCGACCCCCCCGGCTGTCCCCTCCTGGCAGGAGCTGTGAAGAGCCACAAGGTTCCCCTGAGCCTCCTTTGCTCCAGGCTGAGCCCTTTCCCAGCTCCCTCAGCCGCTCCTGGGGCTCAGCCCCTGCCCAGCTCCCTTCCCTGCCCTGGACATGCCCCAGCCCCTCAAATCTCCTTCCAGAACTGGACACAGCACCCCAGGGTCTGGCAGAGTTCTGGTCCTATTTACCTCATCAATCTCACTGGAAGCGATGAAATCTTCTGCAAGCTTTTTAACAAAGCACATTTTTTCTCAGAATAAATCTGGAATTCACCATGCCTACTTTTCTAATGGACAACTCCACACAGCGGTATCTGTATCTCTGGAACTAATTTCCACCAGCTGCAGATCTGACTCACAGGGCCTAAATGCTACTGGAATGTCTTTATATCTTGAGCTCCACAATACATCTCCACCAACCATAAAACTGCCCACCAGAAAATTGTGAACCATCTGTGTGTCCTGCTTAATAAGCCTTAATGTTTAATAAGTAAATTAAATATTTAATATTTACAGAAATCAGGCTTTGCTACTGCCAAATGGCCAACAGAACGTGCACAGCTGCATTTCTGCCCCTGTGGATGGAGCTGAGGAACTCTTCTGATGCCAGACACTTTCTGCAATCAGTATTTCTTAATGAGCAGCCTTCAAGGGCAGAAAGTTTTCTTATGCTTTTAGGATGAAGAACACTTCTATCTTAATCAGGGCCTCAGGACACAAATGCAGGTATTAATAAATAGGACCAATAGTTCAAGCAACTAAGAAACCTTTTTTCACCTCTTTTTGTTCTCATCCACCACCCTCCTCTGCTTGTCTCTGAATTCTAGATTCAGCTCTTTTTCTTCATGTTGTACTTACAAAACAAACCTGTCAAAAGGCTCACCCAGACTTTTCAGCTCGGCTGTCTTTGACTGACCAGTTCAGATGTACAAGACTCCATCTGGAGGACGTCAAAGGAGATTTCTTATGGATACACAGGACCCAAGGCACAAATCTAAATGTGGCCTGGCAGCAGTGGGAGATACCAGCCCTCAGCTGGCATAGCTGGGAAAAGTTCTAACAATGCCACAATAAAGTCTTTCTGGAGCATTTATTTTGACTGATGCTCCTAAATCCAGGGCAAGCCTTTACATAGTACAATAAGGTAAGTGTGGTAATCAGTCAAAGCTGGGATAAATACCACAGCAAATTCTAATCATTGCAATCAGTGTTACGGGTTTAAATGACAGGAATACATTTGGAAGACAGCTCTAAGACCAAAGAGATCTAACCACTCGTCACCTTTTCTTTGCAGCCCTGCAGAGCTCCTTCCAGGCTAAGGCTCTCCCTGATCAGAGGTCTCAATGCATTTTAGTCCTTTTCAGTCTGACAGTTGTAGAGAATCTGCTTCATCCATCGCACACACCTTTTTTTCTTTTCTTAAAGTAAGGAGTCAGTTGATGCCAGCTGTGCAATATCAATTTCCTTCCTTTTAACAGTACTCCCAGTTTTCCAAACACTGCTGGGCCTTCATTTGAATCGGTTATTAATTCATCACTTACTGCATTTCTAATTTAACAGTTAACAGCTGAAGTCCACAAATAATGCATTCTATAGGATTTCCATTTTTAGCACGGAAACCTGGCAATGAGCTGTAGCAATTCCATTTTATTCAGTTTGCTTCCCATAAATATCTGCAAATCAGTACTGTGGATGATCTAGAAAGATGTTGCTCTGAGCTTTAAAATTACATCCTAGTATTTTAAAAACAACTAACAATACAATCTGAGCTTTAAGGTCACTTCCCACCCAAACCACTTCATGAGTCTGTGATCTTTAACACAAACATGATATGTCCAAATATAAGAAGAGTGGAGAGCAAGAGAAACAGGTCAATAAACAGTCATGATGGGACACTCTAAGTGATTATAGATCCCAGGACCAGAAAAGGTAAATATGCATCAAATAACAATTCTATTGTTAGCCAGTGAACAATGGTTCCCCTGCAGCAGGTTCTGAAAAACAAGATGGTGATTCTTCATTAACGTTCCATTATTACTTAGATATTTTCCTTCCTAGTACTCATACTTTTAATTTTGAGAAACAAACAAAACTTACACTAAGTCTGAAATGCTAAGTAACAGGCAATCATACAACATAGTACATTTAATTAACATCACAAAGCATAAAGAAATTTTGTTGAATCAGAATCCCATACGCTAAATGAGCATTCTGGCTACAGAATGACAGATTCTGCAAGGGATGAGAAACAAGTGTGATTCCTTTTTGCTCTTATTTCTTAGATGACATTTTGGGAAGAGGCAAGGTTAGAGGCACAAAGGGGTTACCTAATGGCCCTTTCTACCACAACTTCTTTTTAAAACTGAAAATGGTTTAACATGTGCTGTTGTAAAAGCTGCATTGCTATGGCAACCTTCTAAAAAAAAGAATTCCTGTAAGGCACATCACACACATATGGACGTGTAAGCACTCATGTCAAGTTGTTCTTGAAAGACAGATACATCTCCAGATTTTGTGGTTTATATACATGAATTTAGACACAGGCTGAATGGAAGTAATCTCGTTTCTTAAATATTTACATTGTCACCTGACGCTTAACTTCCCTAAGCCTGCATGAACTCCAGCCACGCAGAATTGACCTATATTTTAATTAAGTAACACGCACTTGGCCTAAGCTGCGAACACGAGGGGCGGGGGGGGGCGAATACACCCCAAGACGGAGTCAAAAGTCAGAACAGCCATTCACTTTTATTCATTATCAAAGAAGAGAACAAAGAAGAAACCACAGCAGAAGAATTCCAGCAAGCAAACGTGCCGCACCCCGCCACAGCCACTCTCCCGCCCGCCCGAGCAGAGCTCCGGCCCCGCTCCCCACACAGCCGCTCACACACGGCTGAGCCGCGCTTTACGGCCGTGACGCGACAGTTTCACGGCAGCTCGGCACCATGGCAACGGCCGTCGGGCGCGGCGGGCCCCTCACGCTCGCGGCGGGAGTCCCTCGCCCTCCGCGCTGCTGTCTCGCTCGGTCTGGGGTTCGCACCGTCGGGGATCCGCTTCTTTTGTTCTGTAAACGCCGCAAGTCCCCCCCGGCAGTGACCAAAGGAGGTGTTTTCCAGCAGTTCTCCACAAAACTGAACTGATGGAAATGAACATTTTGGTTTCTCCTCGCACGAGCCTGCTGCAAATTAGTGTGCTCTGATGCCCGAAGAGATAGGCTGGAAATAAAACTCCATAGAGCGGTGTCTATAGAGCAGGTATTTGTTTATTGCAGCGCTGGAGGTGAGGGGGATTTCTCCACCTAACTCATCCACCTTTGCCAAGTGTTGTGGTTTGTTTATACAGTAAATCTCGCTTAATGTTACTATGTCATTATAATATCATCATATACGCGCTGGGACTAATTTACATAACATGATCTCATGGTTATAAATAGTTCTTTTGCAGTGCACTTGAGCCTCCCCAGTTCGGTGGTCCTAAGCGTCTCCTTGATGAAGGCTCAAGGTCTTCCTCGCAGCTGAACTTCTCAACTTTGCCTTTGGAGCATGCGCAGTTACGGTGTTCCTTGGTCTCTGGTTCTAACTGGCCTAAATTCTGTATTCTCTGGCTAATTGGCTTTACATTTGCCAATTTCTCCTTAGTACTTTACTTGTCCACCACTATCCAGCTGGTGAGCTTTTGTTTTTGTTTTGGTTTTTTGTCTATTCAGAATTAAGCAGCTAGTTAACCACATACTAGCCATTACATTGTATAGAAAGTTGTAATTCAAGTCATATTAGTACAAAAAGTTATCATTCAGGTTACATAGATATAGAAAGTCATGAGTCAGGTTATATAGGTATAGAAAGCTATGATTCAGGTTATAATGATATAGAAAGTTAGGATTCAGGTTATATTGATATCTTATAATTCAAGCTACATAAGCATTTTGTAACTCTGACCCAAATTATATAGGCATCAACTCTGTTAAAAATGATTTAATTCTATCACTAGTAATTGCAAACAAGCAACTTACTTACCAAGTATATGTGATAAATGCTCATGTAAATGTTAAATAGGAAAAGTCTGATTATTTGAGCACTCGAAAATACTAAATGCTTAATGCTGAATCCCTGCACATTAACTGAAAGAATGACTAAAACCTCACATTCAACTTCATGCCACTTATCTTTTAGTTAGTTTTGTATCCTACCAGTAATTTTCTTGTTTTGATATAAGCCTTCACAAGCATTTAAATGTCATGAAAGCATTTTTTATCTCATAGCTAGAGAATGAAATCTGTAATTTATTTTCCTTACTTTTTCTCAGCTGATCAATGGCCTTGGGGATCTGTTTGTATGAAAAAGTGCAAAGTGTAAATACACATATGTACAAAACAGTTCTTCAGATTTAAAGCTATATCAACACATTATGCCTATAAATGCCTTTGCAAACAACAATGCAAAATACAGGAGTTCTTTAAAATCACTACATTCAAAATAAAACTGCATAGCAATAGATTTTAGTAGTATTCAGGTATAACACAGAACTAGTAAGAAAGAACCCTTTTAAGTTTGTGTTTTTTTTAGGAGGGGTGCTCAGGTTGGAGAATTCATGTTCTAGTTCGTGGCCCAAAAACTGGAAGAATTTTATCTGAAGATTGCCCAGGGAAAGAATTTCCCATTAGTAAATGTGTTACTTGCAGAACTGCAGTTTTAGCACCAAGCACTTAAAATTATTTTTGTGCTCGAAGTAGTTTTTTGGCTCTCAAATCCCAGATGGATATCTAAATAAAGAATGAGTGTTTTGAGTTTAAAAAGTACTTCCTAAATATTCAAACTAATGTCAATAAAATTGTGTAGGGTGCACACTGAGAAGCATGAAACCCCAGTGGTTTTACTGCAAAACACTCTGTGGTTGGACCTCTGTTAACTTTTATTTTTCAACTGGTTCAAATGGTTGATTTGATTCAAAAGTGAACACTATTTACATTTGCTAAAAGGAGCAACAGCTGAACTGCTGCTGCTCTGCTGACAGTTCCACACAAAAATGTTTCAAGTAGAGAACTAAAACCAAACAGCGGTTAAGACCTGTACAATTTGTACAATTTTTGTGCAGAGCAGGTTGAGAGATGAAAAATGTGGGAACAGAGGAGGACTGTAAGTTAGTAGTTATGTCTCTTGATACTTGTTTTGTTTACCAATCAAAGGTCTAATTGCTTTGTTCAATTTTAATTAAAAGCATTCTTATTTTAATTACTTACTTTCCCTACATACATTAGCAGTGAGAGAAAGCACTGATGATGTGCCTAATATAATGAAGAGTCTAAAGTCAAGTTTTTAAAAATGTTTTATATTTTCACAGGTATTTAATACTGAAAAATAAAGCAGTTCTTCATACATGTGGCCATTACTTTTCCAAGGGTTTCATCCTATCCAAAAAACCACAAGTATTTTCTTCTATTAACTTAAAAAGTCAACTGATATCAAATATAATGAATGCAGGATATTAACAACATAACATTAGCCAAAAGAGCTAATGTAGGAACATGAAAGGTTTGATGGCAGTTACTGCAGGTGCACAGGAACTGGTGTCAGCATTTATTGATCACACTTGCACCTGTCAGTGACTGGAGCAGGGCAGCACAAGTGCTAACACCCGCAGAACAGCTAAGGGTTTCTTCATCATACTCTAGCCTTGCACTCAGGCACAAGGTTCCGAGAGACACCGAATGCTTTCAGCTCGCCTTGGGACTCAGATCAGCAGTTCAGGTGTGGTGACACCTGGAGCTGTGCAGCAGATCTCAAATCCAGAGGAAATCACTGGGGCTTTTAAAAACGTCACCATTTGCCAATAAGGTCGCGACCGCTGTGAATGAGCTGCTAGTTCAGCAGCAGTGAGGGAACAAGGATTCCCAGCACAAGGAACACCACGTGCCTGACGCTGCCAGGGTGCCTGGTCAACTACACATAAGCATTTCTGTCCTGGTGAATCCTTGCCTCCACTTTTCTTTCCTGGAGATGACTCCTGCCAGCAGTTGAGTGAGGGTTGATAACAAGATGGTGAGGAACAGAGTTCAGTCCTGTTGCCTGTATCCTAAGTTTTCCATAGCCTACAGAATTTCCTTGTGAGAAATGGTAAATTGACCAAGATTCATTGCACATACTAACCCGCCCTCTTCCCTCCACAAGCCCAAGCAAAACGAAACAAGATTGTCAAAGCACCTGAAACCTTTTGTATTTTTATTGTGCGTTTTGTAAGTGCTTAAAGATACCACACAAGACTGTATGGATTGTGTTGTCCATGTATGACACATATCAGAGACAGACAAATCCTCAAAAGTTTTCATAGGTTAGCTCAAATAGTCACAAATTACATAAAATAGTATTATCTCATTATAGACAAGGCAAACCACAGAAAGTACCTCCAATCACACAGAACAAAGGCACTGACACTGAAAAGGAACTGAAACAGACCTTCTAAAAGTCTGTTTCACAAAAAATATTGTGTGCTTTTAGCCATTCTTAAAAGATTAAAAATTATATTAATCTAGTTAAGAATTGTCAGCTTGAAGTTCCCAATTCAGAGGAAATTCAAGTGTAACTTTCAAAAAATAGGCACAAAGGGAATAAACAAACCTTCTTTTTCCTCTTTCAAAATAAATGAATTGCCAGACCAATTTGTCATAGATTACTCTTCTTTCTTTCATATATAGATGCATACAAATTAAGGAAGTTATTCTCAGAAGATGAAATTAAGTTGTCAAGATCATAATCCACTTCAAAGGTAGGTCTCTCTCTAAAAATTACAAGAGCAAGAAATACAGCAAAATGTGCAGTCAGTCCCCATATCTTAAATGACCTTTTATGTTCCGGGTCATCATACATAAAGCAGTGTACTCGAGTTAAGTAACCTGATGAGGTTTCATAAGAGAATGTCTTGTAATTTAAGGGCTTGACAAAATACTCCAAAGGCACAACAAAAGCCTCGCTCACTTCATCTGGATTAGGAGTGGCCTGGAATGTATCCTCTATAAATCCTACAACTGGCGTCACCAAGTTATTCATCTAAGAAGAGAGAAAAAAACCCCAAAAAATAAATTTTTAAAAAATCAACAAGATCCTCAAACACATTTGTACCAAGTAAAAATGCTTGTTACTTTAAAAACATTTCAGATGTTGCAAAATGAGTACAAGAAGCCTATGAACTATTCGTAACAGCAATGCAATTTAGCACCCCTAATGGCAAGCTATTTAATTTGACTTGAAGAATTTGAAATAATTTTTTGTATTTATCAAACATGATTTTGCAAATATTCTGTTCATTCTGTATAATCATATAGCAGTTAAAAAGGCCTGGCAGTTTGTTACAGAAGTAGAAAAGCATGCATGCTTTCTCATGGGTCTTCCTTATTTATCTTTTTAAGTTCTGATTTTAATCCCGATTTTCCGTATCAGCCATCCTTCATCATATTTCTGTATTATTTTCCCAGGATATAGGAATATTCCCGGAATATGGACGTATTTTTCTATAGGTACAGAAATATTATTGCAATATAATTAGCTATAAAATATAACACTTTTTGAAAGCCCTTATTTGTGGACATTTTAATTCTAAATGTAACCCTTCTTCCATAGGAAGGCAGAATTTACTGAAATCATAGTTTGCATCAAGGGGACACCAAAATTCTTAAAGATATGTTGCTAGCTCTGTTTATTGACACTAACAAAGAACACTGTTCTGGAGACAGGAGGAAGAGCAAAACAGTGTTTGTGGTATTTGATGCAAGTCTGGAGAGACTCCATCCAAATCAGAAGCACCTGGAATGTACATACTGAAGTAACATCTGATATGTACAATTTTTGTGGTTCAAAAGCCACATAATCTTTCTTACTGACTGAGGCAATTGGCTGGAAAACAGGGAAAATGTGATCCTTTTTACACACTGCCTACAAACTATGTGGCTTTAAGGTTAGCTGTACAGAAATTATAATTTAAGAAGCTAAATAAAGCTTTTTGCAATACTATTTCAGAAGTAGTTCTTTTATTTTTTAATGGGGAGAAGATATTGCTAACAGATAGAAAAACAGGAGGCATAGAAATAAACTGTTACCTGGAGAACAAAAATAGTCTTCAGAAACAGCAACTCCTCTGTTCTGTGGGAAAACTGATCCTACAGTAATAGTGAGCACTGCTATTGAGATTGTCCCTGCCAGAGGTCTCTACACGACCGCAGTGCACATCCCCTCCGGTGGTGCCTCCTGCACAGCCCTGGAGTCAGCAGACCCTGAACCTGTGAGGCTGCAGTGCTTGTTGGGGCCCTGCTGCGTGAGTGAGCTCTGCACAGCTCCAGGGATGGATTATACAGCCTGGCGGGAACATCTGCTCCAGTTTTGGACTGACCTCAAGGTGAAAAGTATTTCTCCTTGCATCTCATCAAAATGTTGTTACTGCTGTGTCCATTGCCTCGAGAAGAGTTCTGGTATCATCCTCTCTATGACCACCCAGGAGAAGCAAGCAGCTAAATTCCCTGGTAGCTTTCAAGCTGAGCAAGCCCACCTCTCTCAGCCTTTCTACTCATCATCCACTCGCTGTAACCCCTGACTATCCTCATGGCTCTCTACTAAACTCTTGCCAGCGCAGCACTGTCTGTCAGGTACTCCAGAGTGTCACTAACTGGTGCCCCAAAGCTGGTCTCACAAATAGCAAACAGAGCAAGAACCCTTGCCCTGGGCTCTGCTGGACTTGGGCCACACACGCTTGAGGGAGCAGCGCCTCCTGGCAGTTACAGGTTTGAAAAGCTCACTGCTAACCTCACAAAGGAAAGCCACCCGAACTTATTTTGTAATGATATGCTGACTTACTTTGTCAATTCCAGGTGTCAGCCTACAGATGACTTCCACCTTCTCTGGCTGGAGACCCACTTCTTCTTTGGCTTCTCGGAGAGCAGTGTCAATATCATCTTTATCAGTGGCTTCACTTTTACCTCCTGGAAAACACACTTCCCCTGGTGATCTCCTCAGCTAGAATGGAAAGGAGTACTGCTGTTAAATATTACAAGGTTTGTGTTTCTTATTGGATTCACACAGACACGTGTTGGTATTGCAGCATCACTTTATGTTTCTCTTTCCAGTCAAAGAAGCTGGAAATGGTGGTTGAGGTTTCTGCAGACCAACAGAAACGTGCCTTAGCAAGAGCAGCTACCTAAGAAGAAGCTGAGCCTATCCCCAGCTAATCCACAAACCCTCGCTTATCAGAAATACACTGCACCTGTACAGCATTGTGTAATTCACACTCTAACTTCTGCTTTAGTATGTCAAAGTTTACATTTTGCATCATCCTGTTTGCATAAATGACTGTCAGATTAATCCAGACAGGCAACTTGTACAGCAAAATTAAAGTAATCTATGAGCAAGAACTTCTGAAAGACACAATTAAATAATGGACTTGTGAGAGGTGAAATAACATTTTGCTTCAAGCCAAAAAGATTATGGAGTAAAAGAAGGAAAATCGTTGATTCTATAGTTGGGGTGTGTTCTGTTTAATCTCTTGGGAGTATCCAATGGGAAAGGGGACAGGGACTGTCCCTGGCCATGAAAGGGGATAAAATATTTTTTTAACAAATATTTTTAACAATAACAAAATTGCCATTTTGTTAAAACGCGTGTGTGTGTTTGCCTCACTGGAGGGAGATGCACACCCGACTCAGCTGACTCGTTACAAGTAAACAGTTATTGCTTCGAAGACTTTGTCCCCTTAATTGTATGAAAAAGTAAATTATTTCTAACATACCTTTAAGTACATTCCAGTAATAGGCTTGTGCATCATGGATCAGTAAAAAACACATTTACAATCAGTTTATCAGCCGTGTAACTGTGATTTTTCTTGAAGCAAGACCCAGCAACAAAAATTAAAAGTCAGTATTTTCTGGGCAAAGGCAGGGATGGAAAACAAGAGGAAAAGGAATCAAAACGCTGGCGAAAGAGTTTTGGCAGCCTTAAGTTGTTGCCTTTTATATACTGAAGGGAGAGAAATGTAATATTAACTGCAAACTGAAAGATGTAATTTTAAAAAGCTGCACTGCACTGTCAACTTCCTTACTTAACAATGTTGCGGGCTCTGGAAATGAATAATTTCCTGTCACGGGGTTCCGGGCCCCGGCAGGCTCCTGGCTCGCAAACACAGAATCACGGCGGTGTAAAAACACCTGGCCGTGCCCTCGCTGCGAGGGTGGCGATGGGGGTGCGCAGATGGCTCCCCGGGCAGGGTGGCGGCCCCGGAGCCCCCCGTACCTGCATGGAGCGCACGGTGAGCAGCAGGTGCAGCCGCCCGCCCCGCAGCAGCAGCGGCAGCAGCACGGCGGCTCTGGGCAGCGGCAGGCGGGAGAACTTGTCCCCGACATCGCACTCCCTCAGGCGGCGCCGGGCGTTCTCCGTGACCCCCTGCCCGGGAGCGGGCAGAGCGGAGCACCGGGACCCTCCGGCCGTGCCCCGCTCAGCCCCCGCGTCCCCCGGGCAGGGACGGGGACAGGGACCGGGAGCGGGGCCGAGCGCCCGCAACCTGTCCCGCTCCGCCGCCATCTCCGCCCCGGCAGCGGCAGCGGCAGCGGCAGCGGCGGCGCCCCGCCCGGCCCTGACGCGCGGCGCCGCCAATCAGCGCAGAACTCTTTCCCTTTTGCCCTTGCCTGGGCTCTGTGCCGCTCCCGGCCGTGTCCCTGTCCCTGTCCCTGTCCCGGGAGCCGCTCGCTCCCCGGCCGGCACGGGCCCGATTGCGCCCGGTACGCGGCGCTGGCGCTGCTCGGCTCCATCCATTCAGTGCAGTCCTGGCTGAACTCCGGCATCGGAGCAGCTCCCAGTGGGAGAAGGACCGTGAAAGGGCTGAATTCGTGCCCAAACAGTCACAGAATCATAGAATGTGGAAAGGACCTTAAAGATCACCTCGTTCCACCTCCGTGGTGTGGGCAGGGACGCCATCTTTCACCAGAGCAGGTTGCTCAAGGCGTTATCCAACCTGGCCTTGAGCACTGCCAGGCTTGGAGCATCCCCAGCCTTTTGGGCAGCCTGTTCAGTGTCTTACCACCTAGACAGGAGAAGAATTTCTTCATGGAATCACAGAAGATGCAGAACTGGAAGGGATGCACAAGGATCAAGTCCAGCTCCAGGCCCTGCACAGACACCCCAACAATCCCACCCCATGCCTTAGAGTGTTGTACAAGTGCTCCTAGAGCTCTGGCAGCCTTGGGGCCATGCCCATGTCACTGAAACTACGGTAAAAACAAAAACCCTGCAACAAAATTTTTAATGTTAGAGAGTCAAGGCATTACTTTATTATCTGGCCAGGAAGTTGTTCTGGCCAGGGTCTACCACAGAAATCATCCACACATAGCCCAGGTGTGCAGAGATAATCATTTCATGACACATGGATTTTACAGGATTTCCCCCTAAACTTTATACAGTCAAAACCCATAGAGATGCACAGTTTCAAAGTTCATTGGCCCAGAGCTGAGCAACCCTGAGTATTCAGTTTCCCAGTGGATCCAAATCTCCTCACCTTCAATGTTAATTAGGTCTTCTTTCTTACCTCTTTCTTCCTGGACCAGGTGTCTCTGACCCGCCAGGGGTGAGGTTCGGAGCTGATGTTCCGTTCATGGTCACTGATGGCCCTTTATCTTTTGGGCTACTCCCAGTGTGTTGATATGTTGAGTTCATCAGACCTCACCTGGTAGAACAGTGTCCTGGAAAGAAATTTAGAATTCCTTTTCCTGGGGTAAAGACGAACAAAACCTTTGACTAAAGTTATACAAAATTTTAAAACTGGTATATTTTCCAACACCCATTCCCTGGGGAACCTGGTCAGTGGCCAGCACCCTCTGGGGGAAGAACCTTTTCCAGATACCCAACCCAACCCCCCCTGCCACAGCATCAAGCCATTCCCTCAGGTCCTGTCCCTGTCACACAGAGCAGAGATCAGTGTCTGCCCCTCCTCCTCCCCTCATGAGGAGCTGTACCTGCGATGAGTGTCCCCTCAGTCCCCCCAGCTGAACAGACCATGTGCCCTCAGCTGCTCCCCACGCGGCTTCCCCTCAGGGCCCTGCACCCATAGCCTTCTTTGAATACTTCTCTGAATACTCTCTAATAGCTCGGTATCTTTCGTATATTGCAGTGTCCAAAACTGCACACAGTACTCAAGGTAAGCCTTTCCTAATATCCAGCCTAAATTTCCCCTTTTTCAATTTGTATCCATTACTCCTTGTCCTGTCACTAGAGTTGCTGACAAAGAGTCCCTCCCCAGTTTCCCTGTAGCCCCTTCAGATATTGGGAGGTCTTTCCACAGCCTTGCCTTATGCCTAGAGCTGAGCTGGGCTGTCTTGCCCAGCTAAGCAATGGGGCAAATGGCTGTTGTGGAAATGGAACAGAGGAGAGTGAATGTTCCAGTCTCACACAAAGCTGAACTGGAATATATTGCGACAATTGCACTGCTCCCCTGTGGCCTCGGTTCAGGTGGAGAATGCTCCAACACTGTCTGGGGTTAAGTGATTATTCCCACTCTCGTCCTTCACCTGAGCCTTTAGCCAAGCAACTGCAGTTCCTGGCACACTCAAGGCTGCTCCCACATTAGTGCAGAGCTACTTGGGTGCGACCAAGGGACACTTCACCACCCCACTCACAGAATTCCTGAGAGAGCAAGGGGGTGAGGAGGAAGAGGGGCAGTGTCCGATGACACCTGCTTTCCTGGAGATGGCTGAGCCCCAGCTGACAACCAAGCACCACACAGACACTTGCTCACTGCCCCACCGTGCAATGAGGGAGGGAACTGGAAGAGTAAAAGTGAGAAAACTTGTGCGTTGAGACACTGTGGATGCATTATTCTAAGGTTTCTCTCTTCTTTCTCATGAATGGTATGGGGAATAAAGATAAGCTGAATTCTTCTTGCTCTTTCTAATCTTTGTTTTGGTACTGGGTGCTGTAAAGGTTCAGCCAATCCCCCTAGGGGGTGGATGGCTATGAACCAATCACTGCTAGACTCTTAATGCCTATATAAGAAAATTCAATAAAATCTCTCTTGTTACTTCTGTTGGTGTTCCGTCTGCCTCGATTTACCTATGAGCTCTCAGCAACAAGACACAATTTATTTAACAATTATTTAACAACTAGCTGGTAATTAATGACAAATTAACAGTTTAATAATTAATAATCATAGGTAGTTAAAAGAAGAGGTGGAGGTGTTCACTGGGGGTTGCTGGAAAGGTCACTGGTGGAGGGTGGGAGCCCATCATCAGCAAAAGACATGGTGCTGTCGGCTCCTACTGCTGAGAATCCAGCTCAAGTGTTGGCTCCCAGTGAACTATCTTCTTGGGTCTCGGGGATCTGTCTGACTGCTGTAACGCAGAGTCTTTCAGTGCAGGAGAAGGAGGCTTTTGCACCCGGACTCTGCCTTTCACAGTCAGCTTCACCTTCTTCTGAGTTGACTTCAGGTTAGGAATCCTAGGAAGAAAGGGACTGGTATTAGCCAGACGCCATTTCCAACCAGCTGCTTTTCTGTCTCTTGCAGAGCACGCAGTGTTGCATCCTCTCTCTGTGCAAGCAGCAAGCAGCACATGAAACAACTGCACTTGCTGCATGGAGACTGCAGAGGTGGAAGGGCAGGAACATGACCAGTTATGTGCTTGGGGGCCAACTGCAGCACATGGCGTTCCATCTAGAGGAGCAGGCCTTGCGTGTCCCAAAAGGAAGCAGAACTAGGGACTTGCTGGTCCCTTGACAACCGTTCTGGATCTCATTCCAGAGTTTGCAACCCTCCAGGAGCTTAATGTTTCATACATTGTCTTTTCCCAGTGTCTCCCTACTTGCTTCTACCAAGGCCAGATGATGATCTTTCTGTGCTTTTCTGCTGCCTCTCTGAGGCTGCCTGTCCGCAGGCCCACCAGCCCACCCCAGTCAGAGGGACTGAAGGGAGGGTGTTAGGGGATGAACCAGGCTGTGCTTGGTGGTACCCAGCAATAGGACAAGAGGCAATGGGCAGAACCTGAACAGGAAGTTGCACCTGAACCTAAGGAAGAACTTCTTTCCTGTGCAGGTGACAGGCTGCCCAGAGAGGGTGTGGAGTCTCCTTCACGGGAATTATTCCAGAGCCCTCCGGATACAGCCTTGTGCCATGTGCTCTGGGATAACCCTGCTTGAGCTGGGAAGTGGGACCAAATGACCTACTGTGGTCCCTTCCAACTTGACCCGCCCTGTGATTCAGGGATACCCATCAGGAGCATGAGTTGGCAAGTGCCTGGATGTTCCTCACCTGCACTGCAAGGTGGTCTTAAACCGCCCCGTGTGCGTCGGGCTGAATGTGACAACAAAGGTCTGCTTCTGGCCAGGATTGATGGTGCCACGCTCAGGGTTGATGGAGAACAGCAGTGGCCTCTCCTTGAGGAGATCTTCTAGGAAGATTTCCAGGGAGGACCCAATAGACTCCTCAGAGAAACGTCTTTGCTTGGAGCGGCGCTGCTTCTTCTTCTTCTTCTTCTTCTCCTTCTTCTTCTTCTCCTCAGCCTGCGCCTCCTGTTCCTCGTCGGACTGCTCCTGCTGTTCCTCCTCAGAGGTCTGCTGCTCCTCCCCTTCAGAGGTCTGCTGCTCCCCCTCAGAGGTCTGCTGCTCCCCCTCAGAGGTCTGCTGCTCCCCCTCAGAGGTCTGCTGCTCCCCCTCAGAGGTCTGCTGCTCCCCCTCAGAGGTCTGCTGCTCCTCCTTGGAAGGCTGCTGCTGCTGCTGCTGCTGAGAATCCTGCTGCTGCTGCTGCTCAGAATCCTGCTGTTGTTGCGGCTCAGAATCCTGCTGCTGCTCAGAATCCTGCTGCTGCTTGGAATCCTGCTGCTGCTGCTGCTGTTTAGCACGCTTCTGCTGCTTCTGCTGCTTCTGCTGCTTAGCACGCTGCTGCTGCTGCTGCTTCTGCTGCTTAGCACGCTGCTGCTGCTGCTGCTTCTGCTGTTTAGCACGCTGCTGCTGCTTCTGCTGCTTAGCATGCTGCTGCTGCTCAGCGGTCTGTGTCCCCACAGGCAAGCCAAGCTGCCACAGCGTCAGCTCTTCCTGGTGCTGCCAGAAACGACTCACCAGCTCTTTGCGATACTGTACAGCAGCAGAGCCGAGGAACCTACCTGCAGAGAGGAATAGGACATCTTTCAAAGACAAAATCCTGTGCTCCCAGCAACTCTGCCTCCTGCTGCAGGTGGGTGGAGGAGAGCTGGGATGCACTTGGAGCATCTCTGGCCAAGTAGTTTCAGCAGGAAATAGAGTGTCTGGGAGCAGGGTTTCTGCCTGCAGCACACGCTCCTACACCAAGGCAGGAGGGTTGGTTTTAGGCAGTGACTTGGCATTTGCCCTGGAGTGGGGAACTGCACGCAGACAGTGGCTGCAGGGCAGCTCACTTTTACACCACTGTTATTCCCAATCTAAGACTTCCCAAAGAGATGACCTGGTGTCCCCCTTCCCAGTCCTGACCTAGCACGTGGCTCTTCCCAGAGCCTGGTTCAGCTCCTTTGCTGAGCACAAGTGGCAGAGCAAGAACAGAATGAGCTGAAAGGCAGAGAGGAGGCAAGGAGAAAACTCTCCAGCTGCAGCTGGAAAGATGCTGATGAAAGTGGACGTGTGGACAAGGATGAAATAGCAATTCATGTTTTGGGGTGGAGTGGCAGGGTCTTCTCCCCAGGCCCTCAGCTACCAATTGAAATGCCCTTACGCATCACAGTTCTTGAGTATGGCTTAGTACGATTCACTGCTTCTTCATCCACAGCTTCCACCCAGTGGTATTCCAGGGGTACTTTCCCTGTGTTGTGTATCCTGAAACTGAAAAGCAAGAAGGAGGAATAAAAAGAAGACATCCAATAAATACAAAGCAAATAGTACAGTAACAATGTCTTATAGACTCCCGGGACCACTTTCTGCTGAGGAGCAACTTCTTCCCCAGGCAACCCTGCCATGCTCAGACTGCTGTCCTGGGTGGTCCAAAAAAAGGTATTTCAAAGTCTGGAAGTTTAAGAGGAAAGGGCCAACACTGTGCCCAGGACGTTGAAGCTAAGCGGCTTACTCTGGACTTTATGTCTTGGTTTGACTGCGAACTTATTCTTGAGTAGATCAGGGCAGGTGACTTGCAATGAAAGCAAACCCAGGGCTGTTCTCAGAAACAGCAGAAAGGCATGCCAGCAGAAAGGCATGGCAGCATTGAACTTCTCCTGACCACCATCTCCTGCTTGGCTTTGTGTGCACATAAATGGGCCTGTGCTGGTTTTGGCTGGGGTAGAGTTCTGGGAAGCAGGCACTGGGTCAGCCTTGGGCAAAGGCAGCTCCCGCTCGCAGGGCCCTGCCTGGCCTCCAGCACTCACTTGGCTGTCCTTGTCTGGTAGGGCATGGTATCCTTGAAATGAATCACCCTCATGTTAATTTTGAGCTGGGCATAGTCAACAAGGGCACTGAAGTACACTTCGTCCTCCAGCCCCTTCTCCTTCAGAATTTCATGAACTGGTTCCGGGGCTGTCTTGACCACCTGCAAACAGAGGAGGGAAGAATCACTGAGCAGAGCACAGAAAGCCAGGCTGAGAAGGGAATCTTTTGGCCTCCAAGATTAGCCTCATAGAGGGACCATTCACTTTTACTTCCCTGGAAAGATGACAAAATTGGGACTGTACTGCTACAGTATTTGCTTCTACCCTCTGATCAAAGCAGTCACCACCACAGCTGTTAATACACCCATGGGGACTATAGCTGCCTTCCAGTCCCTGTACTTCAACCTTGTAGAGGGACTGACCTTTTTCCTGGTCACCTATAAATACAGCAGGTCTCAAAACTAGGGCTGAGTTCCCCTGCTGGAGCTCTGTGAATGGAGAGCCCAAGACTGAGCAGTTCTAGTGTCCTGCAGTGACAGCATGAAGCCACTATTCCATAACTGTTTGCTTAATGCCCAGGGTGGCAGCACCTTTAGGGTGAGCCTGGGGGATGGTGCCGGAGCTGTGGCAGTTCAACAGACCGGACTGGCTCGAGCAGCACCTGGTAATAATGGCTGAGCCCAACAGCCCGAGGGAGCCTGGGGAGAAGGTGCTGCACTGCTGCTCCTCTGCTCTCCTGCCCGGCTGCTCTTCTGCCCTGCTCTCCCCCGAGTGCTTGAAGGACAGGTTTTGGCTGGTTTGGTTTTTTTCCCTCCCTCGGTCTCGCTGTCCCCTTCCCCCCCTCTCCAGCCCCGGGGAGGCCGTGGAGTGGCCCCGGTGGGCCCCAGTCCCATCTCAGAGAAACCTGCAGCCCCTAGCGAGCCTCTTTTTTTCCTTTTCCCCTCTCTTTTTTTTTCTTTACTGGTTATTGTTTGTGTTAACCAATAGTTTAACTTTGGTGTGTTAATAAATATTTCTGGGTTTTTGTCACTTTCATTTGCTGCCTTTTCTTCTTCTCGGGAGGAGGTGCCCTATCGCAGAGTGCCTCCTCCTGAGACCTTTGTCTCTGAAACTGGGACATCTAGAAAGCACCTTTTTCTTCTTTTCTTAGGAGAAAGTGCTCTCCAGATGTCATGTGTGGAGCAACAGCCACATTGCCAAGAGCTGGGCATGGGCATTCTGGGACATGAACGATTCCACTAGAAAAGTCTCCAACTGCAGATATTCTGATAGGAAAGAAGATGGTTTACACGACTTAAAATGGTCCAGAAACTTGCAAAGAACCTTCACCCAAAATGAGTGTGTTGGGCAGTAATGACAGTAAAAGCAAGAGTTTCTGGAGATGATCCTTCTGTAGACTCCTCCATACTGTCATACAGTGCCTGGGCTACTCCATGATGAGATATCCCACACAGTACAGAGACTACAACCAAAATCTCTGGTATGCATGCAGACAAAACTCGGAGCTCACCAGCATATGCAGAAGAGCATTTGTATTTCTCTCCAAGATACAGAGTGCAGCAGACTTAACTCCTTGTTGGTAAAAAGGCATCAAATCAGATTAAGAAATTTCTAACACCATAAAATGGGAAAAAATCATAAAACATGGTCTCCCATTCAACACGGGCTGCAACACTTGTGCTTGTGGCACAAACTGATAGTTTGTGTGGCTAAAGGTCTTTTGTTAAAAGGCTTCCCCCTCTGTGTGAGTGTATCTGGTCACTGTGCATCCATCTCTCCCCTAGAGTGCACTGCTGGTGAACCTCTCGGCTGGAGCCAATGTCCAGAGGACGCAGGAGCTGCTCAGGCAGCAGTGATGGCCTCATGGTGATTCCTTTGGTAAAAGCTGGTGTTTTTTGCTGTTTTGCTTCTTACCTTATCCTTTTCAGGCCAGGTGGCTTTTGGCTTTTTCCTGGTGCTATCCACCCATGTGACAATCTGCATTGCATCATCCCAGTCTGGAGGGTTCTCTTCCTTGAGCTTGATCCTGTTCACCTTACATTTCGCAAGGTGCCTCCTGAAGACGGCCGGGACATCTGATCTCAAGGTCACTGTGATGACCTTGGCACAGCCAGGATGGAGGTGTCCCACCTAGGGAGAATCAGAGAGTCAAAACCAATCTAGAAGCACTACCAAGGGCAGGACTGACAGCAAAAGGGGCTGATGTGGTGATCAGCTGTGCCAGGAATCTGCACCTCAGTGTGGATTTATGTGAAGTTTGATAGAAAAGTGTGAACAGAAGGTGCCACCTCCCATAACATGGAGCCTTTCATGCAAGGCTGGCAGCCTTGGCCCAGCCAAACCAGGATTGCATCTCCTACATGGCACTGGAACAGGCTATCCCTGGTATGTGAGGACTCCCTGCTAGCTCCCAGGAGCACCAGGGCAGGGCTTGAGCAATGGGGAAAGGCAGAGCAGCCCACACTCACCCTCGGGGAGATCTTGAATGGGGCGTCTGTCTCCCACTCAAAGCGCATAATCTTCGCAGTGTGGTGGTTGGTCATGGTGAAGGTCCTGCGGCATTTCTCCCCAACAGGACAGACCCCAAACTGGATGTGATTCACTCTGATAGCTGTTAAGGAGGAGATGTTATAAATGGTGAAAGATGGGGCTGACTTTCGTATATGGGGAAAAAAAAGGTTAATGAATTAAGTGGTTAATTGTTCTTGTAAGTGTTGTACTGTTTTGGTTGCTAATTGTTTAAGGTTCCGGGTTCCAGTCACTCTTGTTTTGTTAGATAAGTATGTTCTGGTTGTTGTTGTTATATTCCTATTGCTCTAAAGGTCCTGGTAGCAGTGGGCATGGGTTTTCTATCATAAAGGTTCAATGGCTACAGTGAGGGACAGGGGGACAAGATGGCCAACAGGGACAGGGGAGGAATTTCCAGAAAGTTCCCTGGAGGGTGTCAATCAGGATGCCAGTCAAGGTGAGACCCCCTCCTGATCTCCCAACTAGGCATGCTCCATGGAGGGTCCAGGTCAGGCCACCCCAAGTGTGTGGGTGGAGGGGTGGGCCAGGAACATTGGGACTGGTGGTTGGATAAATGAATCCAGGTCCCCTGATTGACACCCCACAGGTCACCAGCTCCGGTGGGTGACAGCCCAGGTCTGGCTAGAGAGAGGACACACACGATCAGACATTTTCCTCTTCCTTGCTCCACCTTGGCAGCCTTTCCTCTCTTACCATCAATGACATCTTTATTCAGACTGCTCTTAGCATTCGTCTCCTCTTTGTCTTCCTCCAGTCCATCGAGGCTGACTCTATCGCTGTGGCCTTCACCCACCAGCTGTATTTCTGTCTTGTCAGAGTAGGTGTCCCCGAATAACACACGAATCCTCCCTTCCAGACGTTGAGCCAGGGTGGGTTTGAAAATGACATCAAATGCTACCGATTGCCCGTGATGCAGAAACAGGAAACGTTTCTTTGGGGTCTCGCTCTCTGCACAGCAATGGAAATCAGAGTTAGGTGATACAGCTGTACAGGGGAAATATTTCCATGGGGTGTACGAGGAATAAGAAGTTGAAACCAGCTGCCTCTAAGCACCAGACCCTCTTTCTATGTTTGCAAGACTTGCCACCTCCAGACACATCACCACTTAAGCGGCTTAACCTCAGGTTAATGCCTAGCCCTCATTCCATCTGCTTCCAGCCAGTTCCAGCCACATGGAAAGCTGAGCCAAAGAGTGCTTTTGGCTTCTGCTGGCTGGCTATGTGCTCAAGGGCTGCTTCTGTTCAGGCCACTACTTTCCCACATGCAGCAAAGACCTCACAGGGTCCACTGGGATGGTGACAGTCCCCCAAAACTCAACCCACCATGTCTAGAAAAACAGAAGAACTTCCTACAACTTGCTAGGAGGAAACCCCGCAAAGAGTCCCCAAGAAAAGCTTTGGGGACAGAGAGCCCAAGGAAAGAAACTGTCTAACATCTGGCTGCTGCTCTGACAAACCAAGAGCAGGGCACACATTTTCCCTCTGTGCATGATCACACTTCATGGTTAATGAATTTACCTTCTTCACCGTAGTTCTCATCCTTAGTTGCAGCATAGAAATTCTGGAGTGTGGAGCGTGTGCTTTTTAAGAAGAACACTCCGTACTCATTCTCCAGGTGTAATACAAACTGAGAAAAGGGAACACAGAGCACAACAACACTGGTGTGAGTACAGGATGGCACGTGGACTGACACTGCAGTGCCACTGGTCCAGCATGGGAACCCAGCACCTCTCCTCGCTACAAAACAGCACTTAGTACAAAAGTTAAGTCAAATCAGCCATTAAGAAAGGGTGTTCAGAGGCATTTGTAAAGAACTGACAGAAGAAATGAGCAAAATGTAATTAAACCACAACTAAGTTTACTTAAAATGTAGTAAACTGGCATCAAATACAGTCCAATGGAACTGCAAGATCACATATGTTCATGAGAACAAAAGGTGAGCTGAGAGACAGGGGGGAAAATACTCCACCACCTTTCTTGTGTTCAGCTAGAACTGGCTGGATGGCCGGGCCCGGAGAGTGGTGGTGAATGGTGCTGCGTTGAGTTGGCAGCCAGTCACTAGAGGTGTCTCTCAGGGATCTGTTCTGGGGCCAGTTTTGTTTAACATTTTTATTGACCACATGGATGAGGGTATTGAGTCTATTATTAGTAAATTTGCAGATGACACTAAGCTGGGAGTGTGTGTCAATCTGTCGGAAGGTAGGAGGGCTCTGCAGAGAGACCTGGATAGATGGGCAGAGTCCAATAAGATGAAGTTTAACAAATCCAAGTGCCGAGTGCTGCACTTTGGCCACAACAACCCCCTGCAGCACTACAGGCTGGGGACAGTGTGGCTGGACAGTGCCCAGGCAGAAAGGGACCTGGAGGTACTGGCCAACAGCCGACTGAACATGAGCCAGCAGTGTGCCCAGGTGGCCAAGAAGGCCAACGGCATCCTGGCCTCTATGAGAAATAGTGTGGCCAGCAGGACCAGGGAAGTCATTTTTCCCCTGTACTCGGCACTGGTGAGGCTGCATCTTGGTTACTGTGTCCAGTTCTGGGCCCCTCAGTTCAGGAACGATGTGAGACACTCAAACGTGTTTGAAGGAGGGCGATGAGGCCGGTGAAGGGCTTGGAACACAAGCCCTGTGAGGAACGACTGAGGGAGCTGGAGTTGTTTAGCCCGGAGAAAAGAAGACTTGGGAGACCTTATCACTCTCTACAACTACCTGAAGGGTGGTTGTAGTCAGGTGGGGGTTGATCTCTTTGTCCAGGCAGCAACTGACAGAACAAGAGAATGCAGTCTCAAGCTGCGCCAAGGGAAATTTTAGTCGGATGTTAGGAAAAAGTTTTTTACTGAAAGAGTGATAAAGTTCTGGAATTGTCTGCCCAGGGAGGTGGTGGAGTCATCATCCCTGGATGTTTTTAAAAAAAGATTGGATGTGGCACTCAGTGCTGTGGTTTAGCTGAGGTGGTGTTAGGGCATGGGTTGGACTCGGTGATCTGAAAGGTCTCTTCCAACCCTGTGACTCTGTGATTCTGTGAACTGAAGAAGAAAGACTGGACAGAAAATTTCGAACAACTCTCTTCTTGGAGAACAGAAGTCAGTCACTTGCTTAAAAAGAATTTCTGACACCTCTTCCATGGCACAAGCACTTGTTCCCAAACCACATCATTCCTTGAGCAGGTCCTTACCTTGAGAGTTACGGGGCCATTGTTACGGACAACCAGGGGCAGCGTCTCTGACTCGCCCAGCTGGAGCCTCTTGAAGCGCATCACGGGATTTCCGCTCTTGCTGCGAGCACTTGGGGACACAACTGTCAGCCGTGGCTCAAGCCCCTTCCCACTGATGGTGAAGGTCAGGGTTTGGGGTCTAATTTTCACGGGGCTGCAGGAGAGGCACAGAAACAATTTCAGCTGGCAATAACCCGTTTCTCACTGGGCAAGCAAAGCAGCAAGGGCCATCCACAGTGTTGGGAGCCTGGTGCTCCTGTACCCCACAACACAGTCCTCCACCAGCCTCTTCCCAGTCCACTCAGGGCCATTCACAAGAGGCCTCTGCTCCGAAGAGCCGGAGCCTTCCAGAATGGCAATTAAAAATAATTTCACTTAATTGAATCATGCAGTACGGCAGGTAAATAATGAGGCACCAGATGAGATATGGCAAATCCCCTGCAGTGGCTGCAGTGAGATGGGACACATGCAACAAGCAAAATCACAGCATGAAAGAAATACAAAAGCAAGAAGGGCAAAATAAATCAACATTGCCATCAGGAAAGCTTATTTCCCAGAAGAGTAAAAAGGCAATTGCTTATTGGCAATTAGACTTCTCTTGTTCCAATTTAGCCACTAAAGTTTTGAGGAACAGCAGGTCAGAGCCCCAGTACACAGGTGCCAGGGCAGAGGAACTGGGCTCCTCTTTCATACCAGCTCCAATCACTTCCTTAACATAAAATAGCTTAATAAATGTCAGGGAATCACAGAGGATCACTTAATTAACAGAAACAAGGAGGAAATTGTGACTGCTGACTTGCTGGCACAGAAACTGCTTCATCTAAGCCTTTGTCCTTGGAAAGCCCCAGCTTAGCTGCAACATACCTCAGTAACTTCCAGTTGGCTACCTAATGTTGCCCTGCCTTCCCAGTTTCTCATACAGGCTAAACTATCAGCCTCATTTTTCTGCTCTGCTCTGCTCTATGTAACAGTTACTGCCTCCCAGATGATCTCAAGCCAAGTACTCTGCCTAAGGGTACTGAAAGCATTGGAGTTGACAGGAGGTCTGTGCCTTCACAGAGGAGAGGCAGCTATCAGAAGGGCCTCTCCCAATGTTTCACAAGGTCAGTTACCTTCTTGGGATGACAAGGGAAGCCTTGAAAGTGCAGTCGTAGCGCTGCTCCTCTTGTGGGGTGAAGGTCACTGTAGCAATGGCATGGGATGAGCCAGGAATGGACATCTTGAGTGTATTCAACGTGAAAATGTCGTCCATAGAGTTTGTATCCTTGGGGTAAGCCACAGAGCAATGTTAGGAGAAAACACCTTTCAACATGATACAGTCCTATTCATAAAGGCATCACTGAGAACAGCCCCTGACAGTGTATCTTCCTTCCTGCTTCCCTGGCCAGGCTCCCTCCCTCCCAGGGGCTGCTGACCTTGTGCTAAAGCATTGTGTGTTTCGAGTGCTGGCACCTGCCACAGCGTATGTGGGAGGTGAGCACTGCATGGAAAACTCTGCAAATAACCTAGACCTGGCCTTTAAAGAGAAGGAAAAGCCAGGGAGCCTGAGGAAATGCTCTGCTTTGAGCCCTGGCATGTCAGTTCATAACAGCCCCTCTCTGAGTGTGCTTCCAAGAGAGGTTCAGGAGGATTCACTTCTCCCACCAAAGACCCAGAGTTGTGAGCCAAAACCTTGCCCGAGACATGCAGAAGTCAACACAACTGTTCCCTGGCTCTGCCTCTCTCCCCTGCAGTTCGACCTGCACTGGGCCAGACTAGTCTGGGCCAGAGGAAGCAATGCATCTGGAGAACAAAGCAGGCTCTCACACGGCCTTCAGAGGGCAACCATCACCTTGGCCTCCTGTTCTTACCGTTCCAGACAGGGGGTTGATAGACAGGACCACGTCACATGGGAGAGTGCTTGCATTGCAGATCTTGAAATCAGCTTTGGCCTGCTGCCCAATCAGAATCTTGTTGAAGACGAATTTGTTCTCATCTCTGACAAACACGCCCTTGCTTTTCAGCGACTGCAGCTTGCGGGTGCGGTCAGTGCTGCAGCAGACCGGGTAGTCCTCGAAGATTGCCAGGATGTCCTCAACAAATCCTGTGGACAGACCAGGGAGATGAGCATGGAGAAGCCTCCCTGATGAGTGTATCTGGACTCTGTTGGTCTCTCAGAAAGCTTGATAAGCCCTTTCTGCCCAGGTGACTGATAAACCCAGCCTTAGGCGGGGGAGCTGGCTGTGAGGATGGAGCTCAGTCAACCTGTCTTAAAGAGCATTGCTTTCCTTTTATCCTGCCATGCATCCCTCCCAGTCTGAGAGGGATGAGTCCACTGGTGGACTTGAAGAGGGCTGGAACCTCTGAGGATTTTACGGTGGGACACCAGGGCCTGCGTGCCTCTCTATCCAAGCAGAAAGTCTAGGTGCTGATCAGCAGCAGGTCTGGTCATGGGAACCTGTGGACAGTACATACCTGGGTAGCAGGACTCGGCAATCAGGGTGAAGGGAATGCCCACAGGGCCACTTGTGGGGTCTCTGCCCGTGAGGTCAATGTAGAGCTGCTCCTCATATTTCCCCTCCTGCCCTGCGAGGCATTCCACGGTGATCTTCTGCTGGCCCCATGGAGCGATGGAGCCAGAGCAAGGGGACACCGTGAACATGCCAAAATTGATGGCAGCCTGCAGAAAGAGTTCCAGGAGAGGCTGATTCCTGACAGCTGTGCTTTGAGCACCCCAGCAAGGAGTATGTTCCGCCTTGGCCTCCAGCTGGGCCCAAGCACCCAGTCCCAGGGCAGGGATGGATGACTTCATGGCCCTAAGGCAGCCCCAGGCAGAGACCAACAAGCCAGGAGGAGCTGCAAGCCTGTCTCAAGTGGCAGAGGGAAAGGAGTTTGAGTGTAAAGAATGAACATGGTAGCTGTGATCCTTCAACCTCCAGAGGTAACATAGGAGAGCTGTGAAAAATGATGGGAGAGAGGTAGGGGACTGGGAAGAAGAAAAAGCAATGTTGTCTGAGCTCTGTGGACTGGGAGTTCAGTGGGGGATGTTTTTGCTTCTGTGGTGTTCACAGACCTATGCTGGCTAGCATCTACCAAACACAGAACCTGCTCCCCGCTGTTGGCCCCACAACTGCAGGTCAGAGCCGGAGCACAGGACTGTCAGTGGGACTGAGCAGACACTGGACTCCATCCTGCAGACCATGTCCCACGCTGTGGCAATGAGCCCCCAGCCTGGGCACAGCAGCATCTTCTCACAGCCCCTGCAGCAGCACTTGGGGAGCAGGAGTCACCCACCTGTGAGGTCGAAAAGCCTCGTCTCCCTCCTGCTGAGCTCTCTCTAGCCGAGGGAGCAGATTCCTCTTCCTTTAAACTGAGAGAAGAAAGCAGAGGTAGGTATCTGTCATGCTGAGCTCCCTTGCCCTTCCCTGAGGCTAACGCTGGCCTTCCTCCTCACAGAGGAAAGCCTTCCTGCTCCTGATGCTCCCAGAGAGCTGCCTGCAGCACCCATTGCTGGACAGAGCAGCTCTGTTGCCAGCTTTGTACTACACATGGGGATTCCGAGGTGTTTTTCTGCTCCCTGTGCCCAAGCCAGGGATGCAAATGGATGATAGCCCAGCTCTCCTGGCTGCCTGCCACGTACCAGCTGTGGGGTGCTGCCTCCTTGGACAGGAAGGGTGGTGCAGGGCTCCTCTTACCTTTCCGATGCAGGTGGATCTGTGGGCCCTTGGAAGATGTAGAATTTGAAGGGGAGCAGGCCTTTGTTCTCCAGCACGACGATCTGCGATCTCTTGGTGCCCTTGATCATGGCACCGAAGTCGATGGGCGAGGCAGGCTCAATATTGTACTTGCTGTACATGGCTCTGGCTGACACGATCACTGGGATGGTGGCAGTGACCGGGCCTCCTTCACCCGCGCTGGCATCGATCACCTGCACCCACGGCAAGGGGCAGTAAACAAAGGCCAGCCTCTACCCCTGCCCCAGCCTCCACCCCAGGCCTCCATCAGTTACCCTCCCTGCTTAAACACCTCCTCCAGAGCCACATTCTCAGCTCCACTTAGGAAGCCTCCCAGATGGTTTTGAAAGACTTTGTGTATGCAGGAGAGAGGATTCCCCAGCTAAAGCCTTCCTTCCAAAGACACCTGTCCTGTTCATGCTCCCAAGACACTGTGTGGTAACACACCCTGGCCCCGGCAGCTCACCTCGCAGTACAGGACGGGTTTGTTCTTGAGGAAGATTTCAGCCGTGGGGTGGAAGAGCACCTCAATATTCACACCAGGCTGGGAGGCTGCCAGCATGCCCGACTTCGGCTCAATAGTGAAGTGGGATGCCAAGTTGCGTGTCTTGGGACCTGCACCTTTCAGCTTGAAACTGGGGAGAAAGGGAAGGAACCTCTGCAGTTAAAAGTGTAGCTGCCACCAGTACAGCCAGGACTTTGCATAGGACCGAAAAAAAAGAAAAGGGAGAGTCCAGCTCTGCTCAGGGAATCCCGGATCTTGACAGAGAGTGCAGAAAATCATGAGGTTACTGCAAGACGACCTTGACATCAAAATTCTTCATTCATTCCTTTACAGAGCCTCAGAAAGAGAAAGGAGCTGACCATCAAAGAAAGGCAATGAATCTCAGCATTTCAGTGGTGGACATTTCTGGGCCTCTCCTTTGGGTTCCTGCTGAGCAGGGAAGAACTGCTGGTTTGTGGCTGGATTCTCTAGCAAAATAGTTGAGATTATAGAGCCCAGGTTTTGTATTTACCACAAGGCAGCCAGCATGGAAACAGGTTCTAGCCATTGACAGAGGGAGAATGCAGGCCTGGGAACCTGAGGAAATGCTCACTACCAGCAGCTGGACGCACCTGTACTCAATGTTGTACACTCCTTTGTTCTTTACAGTCAGGATTTTCTTCACATTATCCAGGACATTAATGGTTCCAAATTCCAAGTTTCCATCTGGACCTGCAGAAAACCAGCAGAGCGAGGTCAAAAATGGTGAACATTTGTGAGCCTCTGCGGAATACACCAGGTCACAAGCTACATGGAGGTCTCAGAACAAAACCCTTTTCAGCGAGTTTCAGTTCTTGGAAGTGTTTTCTAGCTACTTGTCTGCCCTTTCTCTTCTTAGTCAAAATATCTGCAGGTTTACTAGCTAAGGAGCTTGGCTTCCATTTCCTCACTTCCAAGCACAAATCCAGTTATTTTATATGCTGTGCTGAGCCTGTGGGACTTGCCAACTGCCTGTTCACATTACTTGTTTCAAAGTCCCCAAATGCAATCTGCACATGAAACTGCACACTTCAAAGTTCACCCAGGAGAGACTTAAGGCTGTCAGTGCCCTGACAATGCTTTACTCCATGCAGCTTGCACGGTATGTGCTTTATGCTTTTATCCATACCATCTTTGTGTGCCATGCCATGCCATGCCATGCCATGCCATGCCATGCCATGCCATGCCATGCCATGCCATGCCATGCCATGCCATGCCATGCCATGCCATGCCATGCCATGCCATGCCATGCCATGCCATGCCATCCCATCCCAGTGCTTTGGTCCCCCACCTCCCAAGGTAAAGCAATACACCTGGACTACTTTGTTTGGGAGGCATCCACTGACCTTCAGGCATGTCGATGCTCAGAGAAACATCATAGGCCTCTGCAGAGATTCGGATGGTTTCAGTCTGAACAACCCCCAGCATGTTTTCTGTATCTGAAACCTGGGGCAGCAAGAAGCAAACACTGTTCACATCATTCTTTTGGTAGACAGCCTAGAAGTCCTTGTCTCTGCCAGCTGCTGCCCCCATGGCCTCCCCAGCTTCACAAGCGTTGGTGGTCTCCTAAGCTTTCCTAACCCGTTCATCTCATGTGCTGCCCCAGTAGGATTCTGCTGCACTGAGAACCCTATCAGCCCAACTCTGCACTGCTACTGACGCCAGAATGATTTTTGCTTTTATAAATTCTCTATATTCTTTACACATATATTTGTGGCTCTGTAGCTTATTACTGTATCCGTAATTAGCTCCAGTACTTTTCCCTACCTCTTCCCTACCCTGATGGGCAGAAAGACAAAACACATTGCAGAGGCTCCACGCTGGGGATCGTATCTTGGTTCTTCCTGGGAGCCAAGGTTTGAAACCAGCTCTTCGAGACACATTTTCATAAACAAAGGCATCACTACAGCAGGGAATGCTGCTGCTAAAGCACCCTTGAGTGGCACAGGGACGTAAGAACAACCATAAGCAGCGTGAGGTATCCCAGAGCAGGTGGCATTGACAACCCTCTGCTCTTCAATCACTTAGCATCCTCTCTGAAATGCAGCCCCTAAACCGTGGGGAACAAAATCCCGGGGGGAGAGTTTGTTGCTCTATGCAAGAGGTTCAGACAAGTTCCAGGAGGAATGTGGAGATCACACTGAAGTCTGTACAACCAAACAACAACCTTCAACCATTCACAGGGACAAGGTGGCTGTGGTAGAGGCTCAGGATGCAGTGTCTGGTTTTCTGGGGGCATGTGGATGCACTGCACGTTCTGGAAAATGCTGTGGAGAGGCAGAAGTTGGGGTCACAGCACCCTTGTGTCTGTCAGGTGCAGCTCTTGCTCTGTCCCTAAGACTACACGGCTGCTCACTGTGTGCTGCTCTGCCAGGAGGGCACAGTCCCTCTAACCTCTAGTCGGAGGGTCTTCTCCATTTTGCCAGTCTTCCCGGCCTTGAAAGTCAGCGTCACCTCCAACTCTGAGATGGGATCAATGATGCCGTTATTTTGTGACAAGGAGAATTCCTCATCAAGGCCTTCCAGCCCCCTAAGCTTCCAGACTATGGGCAGTAGATTGTCGTTTTTCAAGATCAGGGTCTTGCTGTCAGTCCTGCAGAGACAGGAAGGCACTTGGCATCAGCTGCTGGATGGCCACACCAGCCTCGCCACAGAATGCAACTTGGAGCAGCTCCATCCATGCCCCAAGAACCAGAGTCAAACACTTTTCTCTTTGTCACAAGTCTTGGGGTGCCTGTGGGATGACTGACCTGTGCAGAAGCAGCTTGTCAAAAGACAGCTGACGGGGGCTGATCTCCAGCCTCACCGGCACCCCACGGCAGCACAGGTTAAAGATCACCGGCTCCGGATTATTCGTAATGCAGCAGATGAGTTTGTCTTTCAGGAAGCCAGGGTAAGTGGGGTATGCCCAAATGGTCAGCTCCTGGACCCAGCCCCACAATAAGAAATAGAAAGAGCACTGTGTGTCAGCAGGAGGAGCAGCCCCTGGGCACTTCTACTGTGCCTGCTCGACCTGCCCTTCTCCTACCTGCTTCTCCTCTGGTTTCAGAGCCATGCTGGGAGGGTCCACAAGGAACGTGTCCGCTTGCTGGTCGTCCTTAAAGGAGAAGTGGACCTCTATGTCCATGGGGGAGGTGTTGAGGATGGTTATCTTCTGCGAGTTGCCAGGACAGTTCTGGGCCTTGTACCTGTCCACAAAATGGCAAAAGGCTGCAGAGGAGACTGTTTCCTTTGCCACACATCGCAGAAAGCACCGTGTGCTGGCAGCGGGAGGTGGTGCTGAAAGACTTTGGTCTAGCAAACAAGTGAAGGAAACAGATTCCACTCTGGGGCATGGTCATCTGCTCATCCTTGCATTACTTGGATGCCTTCCCCTGTACTTGGTGCCTCCACTCTGGAAGCCTGATTATGCACAGACCACTTCAAGAGTTTTTAACACAATGTAAATTCAAAGGTGCTTAGAAAAATAATAGTACACCATGCACATGGTTTTTTTTCCCTTCATTTTTGGGGTGCCTTCCTTGCAGGGTATAAAGAAAGGCTTTTGGAAGAAGAGTTTAGCTAATCTCTTTCAGAAAAGTAATGAAACTGCCTTGGATTTCATGGGTTAGCTTAAAGTCTGAGGAAAAGAAATAAAAAGCATCAATTCCTCAGAGGAATGCAAAAAGATAACAAATGACCCTTCTCTCAGGTGTGGAAATTACTTTGAAGTGAGGGTTAAAGAGGCAAACAGAAAATCCCAGAGCATCCATCAATCTGGCTAAAAATTGTCTTTGGTTTTTAAACTGTTTTGATTTAATTTCCTTGGGTTGTCAAAATAGCCCTAGCCCTGAAGAGCTCCCACGGAGACAAGAATTTAATGTCAAATATGATTTTAAAAACATGTCAATAAAAACAGAAATACACCAATAGCTTCAATGACAACCTGTCTAGGCAGACTTTATCTAGCAGTGAGGATCCAATGTCATTACAGGAAAACAGAATTCCCACTGTAGTTCCCCCCCCGGTTCCCCCCAACACCTACTGGCAGGTCAATCATAAAATCTTACTAATATTACAGATTAATGAAAGATTTACAAAATCATCTACAGAGTAATTGCTTGATCAGGCTACCTGCAGAGCTCAGAGCACTTGAAAAAGCATCATAAATCTCATCTCCTAAGGGGTGAAGCTGAGATGTGGAGGGGGACACAAGTTGCCCCCCAAGTCACCTTTGGGCTGGCAGCAACATGTGGCTCTGGCCACCAAAGCACCCACCAGGTAGGCAGAGAAGCTCCTCCAAGGCTCATTTGCCTCTTATCTGCTCAAGTACACACATTTGTGGTCTTTCAAACCCATGTGTCTCCCGGGACTCTGCCTGGGACTGCCCTGGATTGTGCCACTGGGACAGCATCTCTCCAAGCGTGTCCAGAAAAGTACAAGGCCCTGCAGATCCCACTGCAGCATCTCACTCCCTACAGGCAGCCCACCAGGATGCTTGCTCGGGAGCAGGGAGCACGTACCACTGTCTTGATTTCCCACACAGCAGCGGTCCAAAGTGGAATCGCTTTTTGCTCTCAACATATTCTCTGAAGATGACTTCATCATTCCCCATGGTCTTCCTCCACTGTGGAAACACCAGCCTGGGCAGAGAAAGTGAGGAAGGAGGAGCTATGAGATGCTCCAAGTAGGAAATGTAGTCAGAAAGCCATAACCCTTCTTGGTGGCTGAGGTACCATTTGCCTTCCCAGCTCCCAGCACAGGAAGAGATGCTGGGCGACCTCAGGCAGCACAATCTGCCCAGGCTAGAAGCCGCGAGGAGCAGCCCTGGCTGCAAATTCAGAGGGGAGCAGCGTGGGAGGCTGCCAAGGGGGCCAGCCTTACCGTGGGTCCTTGCTGATGCTGGGGTACAGGCCGGTCCCAAAGCAAGGCAGCTTGTACAGGCGCTTTGACCCCAAGATCTCAAACATCAGCGTCCGTTTAAACGTGCCCGGCTTCGTGGCGCGGAACTGGACCGTCAGTTGCACCTCCTCGCCGGGAGGCACTATCCACCGGCACCGTTTCCACCTGGCAATTAAACAGGAGGCTTCAGACATTGCTAAGGAGCAGATGAGACAGGGAAGGTGCGTTCGCCATCCCATGGAGGCACTGGCACAGGGTCGCTGCAGAGCTGAGGATGATGGACCGTGTTTGGCAAGAGGACCGTGACGCAGAGGGAGCACCTCCTCCCTTGCAGCTCACCTGGGAGGTTCTGTGAGGGCTGAGGCACTTTGCAGTGTGCTTATCCTTGCCTCAGATGAACTTAGGGATTTTGTTGAGCCATCCCAGAGACTTTTTGTGCTCTGTATGGAGACCTGGCTCTCATGTGGAGACTTATCTTTGTTGGCCTTTTTCCCCACGCTTGGTCGGCCCTTGGCAGAACTGACCTTCCTATCTGGGGTCTTGGCCTAGCAGGAGAGAGAAAAGGGGAGGGGAGGTGAGCCTTGCCCTGAGACATCCCCACCCTGGAAAGCAAAATGGGGGTTTGTAAACCAACAGAAGAGAGAATAAATAAATTAAGTCCGTCTGCCTATGGACTTGGCCTTCCTTATTGGTCTGTGTTTTGCCTAGGACACCCCTTCTCACTTAGGACCCTCTCCTCAAAGGAAGTTGATGGTTTTAAGTGATTTTTTTCCCTCTTGTCTTACAGAACTGCTCTGTCTCCAGCAGAGCTGTCTCTTTTGTCCCATCTGTGACAGAAAGGATACCTGCAAACAAGGGGCCGCATCCCATCTTCACTGCCTCTCCACAGTGATGCTTTTCCTGCCCCCCTGTGCCCCCATCCAGCCTGGTCCCTGCCCTGGCACCTTCAGTGCCGGCACCACAGGAGCACCCACCAGACTGTCTTGTGCAGCAGCATCTTCTGGTGCAATGATGGTGAAGGGCTTCGCTTGCCCCGCACAGTCCCACCGCTTCTCCGGGTAGTCGACCAAGGAGAAAGTAGCGGCAGGGGGAATGGGAGGCCCAAAGGGATATATTCCCAGAAAAATCATCATCTAAAACAGAAGAGAAAACTGCTTATACTTCTGTCACCTTCATCCTCACACTCCTTCTCTAAAGACACTGAGCTTTTGGTGATGGGGTTTTTGATTTATACAGAATATAAGTGCTGTGTTATGCACAATGGGGTGAGCAGGTTCCAGAGCAGAGGCAGGAGCAGAGGCAGGAGCTACAAGTGGGGCCAAGAGAGAAACCTTTCCCCTGAGTGACTCAGCTGAAGGAAACAATGACCATGAGCTATCCTGCCCTGGGACCGTTTTTAATGATTTCCAGGCTGGGTAACTCTGAACAGATGGGATGCTTGCATACAGAGCACTCCCACTTTCTGCCCATCTGAGGGGTGGTGATAACCTCCCCATCCACATGGATGCTACAGAGCCACTGTGGAACATCATCAGGGGCCTGGACAAGGCTCTGTGCCATTATCACCTGGGGGGACACAATGCTCCAGGGCCCAAGACCACAACAAGCTCAGGATCTGAGCCTTGCAGGGTTTACCTCCTCTGCCGTTGGCAGCTTGCCGCTTTCCAGGATCATCCTAGTCATATCCTTAGGATTTGTGATTGGGATTTCCAAGCAGGGCACCCCAACATGCTGGTCTCTGACTTCGCCTTCTGCAACTTCGCATTGCGTCTCAAGCTGAGACTGGAGATTCCTGTGATCTTCATATTTTTCCCCAGGAGTCTTTTCCACCTCCTGAGGCTTAATGGCGTTCTTCTGACCTTTGTATTTGGCTGGATTCGAGGCATTTTCGTCCGACTGGTTCACAGGTAACTCCGCGATACCCTGAACCCTGTCCCAGTTGGAGAGAACCTGTGCGACATTCTCCCGCGATGCCTCATAAATCTGAAACCTCAGCATCAAGTTGTTCTCCATCTCAGCTAGGATGTCTTCGGGTATGGTTACCTCCTTTGCCATTTGGGCTATCTCCTCTATTCCGATTTCGATTTTTGGCTCCTTTTGGTTTTCGAGTTTCAGATTTTCTAGGATTTCTTTTATCAGCTTCTTTCCGATTTTGATTTTCATTTTCTTTTCCATTTTGTCTTTCCCTTTCTTTGAGATTTTCTTTTGGCCTTTCTTTGGGATTTCGGTTCCTTTCTCTGGGGATTCAGTTTCCTTTTCCTCTGAGGATTTGGTTTTTTTCTCTGGGGGTTTGGTTTCCTTCTTTGAGGATTTGGTTTTCTTCTCTGGAGATTTGGTTTCCTTCTTCCCTGGGGGTTTGGATTCCTTTTTCTCTGGGAGTTTGCTTTTCTTCCTTTCTGGGGGTTTGGTTTCCTGCTTCTGTGGTTCTGCAGGCTGCTCCACCAAGGAGACATCCTTCTCTTCCTTGTCCTCCATCTCATCTTCCTTGTGCTTCAGCTCATCTCCCTCATCCTCCGTCTCATCTTCCTTGTCCTTCATCTCATCTTCCTCATCCTCCGTCTCATGTCGTTCATCCTCCGTCTCATGTCGTTCATCCTCCGTCTCATGTCGTTCATCCTCCGTCTCATGTCGTTCATCCTCCGTCTCATGTCGTTCATCCTCCGTCTCATGTCGTTCATCCTCCGTCTCGTGTTCCTCATGCTCCATCTTATGTTCCTCATCCTCCACCTCATCTTCATCCTCTGTGCCTTCTGACTCCTGCTTCTCAGGTTTTTGAGCCTGTTCCTCAGGTTTTTGAGCCTGTTCCTCAGGTTTTTGAGCCAGCTCCTCAAGCTTTTGATCCAGATCCTGCTGCTTCTTAAGCTTTGCAGCCAGCCGCTTCTTCTTAAGGCTTTCAGCCTTCAGCTCCAGTTTCCTTCATCAAATAAAATAGAAAACATCCCTGAGAGTCACCACCAGAAACCAGGGCTCACTGTAATCCCGGCTGGCCATGTATTTCATTCCTTGACCCTGAGGCCAGGCAGAACTGTGAGACCATTTCCGTGGATTTTCCTCAACCCACAGAGGTTGGGAACATCCCAAGTGTGGGGAAAGGTGGGAGGGGACCTCCAGGACCAGCCAAACCTAAGCCTTGCCATCATAAGGTCTCAACAGTGCAACCTCCCTCTTAAGGCCCATCCAGACACCTCCAGCCCACTGCCAAAGGCTGATCCACCATCTCTCTGCACCGATGCTTGAAGAAGCCCTTTGTCTCTTGATTTCCCAGTTCAAGCCAGATTACAGATTGCTAACACCTGCTTATCCCTCCTCCAGTTCTTACTCAACTCATTCAGCCTCTTTCTCCCTGGGCAGAGCCTGCTCCTTAAGGAGAATAATCCTATCAGTCAGAAAGGAAAGGCTTCAGAACTCCCCTCCTGCGAGACAGGCTCTCGACAGCCAGGTTTGCTGCTGGAAGCCAGCTGTGACCAAGGCAAGCTTGTGCTGTCTGTCAAGGCAACAAAGCAGCCTTGGCCGTCTCCTCCCCATGAAACCAACTCCAACCTGGGCTGAAAGAAGTCCTGACATAAAGGCTTGCTTTAAGCAGCCTCCCCTCCCAGCTCCACACTTTTCCTGGGTGTCCTGAGTTGGGCTGCCTTGCTGGAGCAGAGGTTCAGTCATGCTTACCTACTGGTGCAGCTGAAGGGAAGCCTAAAGGACACGAGCTTTTATGGGCAGTGTCCCACCATAAGGAGAACCCTGGCAGATCAGCATTGCAAGCACTAAATCTGTGGCAGGACCAGGACCCAAACCAAGGCAGCACAGCTGCGCCCCACACCAGCCCAAACCACAATCCCCACGTTTTGGTGAAGCAGGTGCATGATGAAGAAGGTGAGACTCAACATCATGGACTTAGAGACACTTCTGGGGGCAGTGCCAAGGCAAGCGCAGAGCTCCCTGCAGGCAGCATATAAGCCAGAGGGCTCACCACTACAATGGAGAAGGAGATGCTCTATCGTAACAGAGGAAGGTCCTTCCTCTCTTGGGAGCCAGGGAGATGAGAGTGGCCATCCTTGTGCTGCTTCTGGCCTTTGCTATCAAATACCTCTGAGCTCAAACAGGGTCCTTGGAGCAGGGAAACCCTCCAGGGACACTACCCTGAGCAGTAACCCACGGAAGGCTTACTCACCTCTTCCACCAATTACGTGTCCTTTTCAGTATCACTCTATCCAGTAAAGCTTTCTTGTCCTCAGGAAGGGCATCATACTCTTCCTCATCCACTTGCAAGAGATGATCTATTTCCTTCTGAACATCTTCTTTCCACTCCCATACTTTAGCACAAACCAAAAGAGAAACCGTGAGTGACTGCAAGCAGAGCTGGGTGCTCTGGGTTAGCTGCAAGGATTCACAGCTTTTTCCCAAACCAGCCTATCATGCCAGGAGATATTGGGGACCTCATATCCCTACTCCAATATTCAGACTATCCCCCAACCTATGGCTGGGCACTGAGTTCCTCTGCTTTGCCTGCGTTAAGTGCATCAAGGCTGGGGACATTTATTCATCACTGAGCTACAGCAGCTTGCACTTGTGCTCAAGCTTTAATGTTAGAGATTAAGGCGAGTCTTTAAACCTCAGATCTCCTGTAACTGTGAGATGAGTGCTGGTTACACTGAGACAGAAGGTGGAAGGATTAATAAAAACATTTCCTACAAGCTCTGCTGCACACCCAGATACACCGAGATAAGGTTGAGGGCTTGAGAGAGATTTGGGAGAGACAGAGGTATCTCACCTTTCTGCGCTATTTCAGCTTCCTTTCTCCGTCTTTCAGCTTTCTCTCTGGCTTTCATAGAATCATAATCCTGATGTAGGTTCACAACAAAGATACGAGGATGATTGCTGGCGGCTTTGAGCACACAGAGGAGAGATGATTCCAGGCTGCTTGTAAAGAGGCTCTCCAAGCCATCAATGATCAACCCCTTGTAGCAGTCAACCATCTGCAAATAAAGGGAAGAGTAAGTCTGCCTTTGCACGCAGTGGGCTTGCAGCTGGACAGCAAACTCAGATGTCACAGGGCACCAGCTGTCCTTGTTCCAAGAGCATTAGCTAAGATCAGCTTGGATCTTTCCCTATGCTCTGCCAACTAAGGGTATCTGCAGTTCCCCCCAGGTTCCCTGCACATAGCCCAGGATCCTCCAACAGCATGTACAGACCTCCTCCTCCTCTCTGCGTCATCCCTCACTGTCCGTCTTTCGGGAGCAGGGATGTCTCCTTTCCCCCTACCCCACATACCTTCATCCTGTCAGAGAGGATGTTCACCATCAGGTCCTCGGGCAGCACGCAACTCAAGCAGTTCAGCTCTTCCCCTGTGTTAGTGATGAGATTCAGCTCTTGTGGCGCAGGAGCAGTGGCAACCGAGATCTGTAATGTGGACCATTGTAAGGAAAATAAACCACTGTGGGAAGCCCTGAACAATTCCCACTGCTGGGCTTGAGGCTGTGGTTCCTCACCAGTGGAGACTAGAACAACCCTGCAGTGCAGGCCAGCAGCTCCAGGGCATGGTCCTGGAGGGCCCATCCCATGGCCAGCAGAGACCCAAGCTTGCCAAGCCCCTGGTGCAGCCTCCCAGCGTTTTGCTCACTGCCTGCAGCCACACTAGCCAGGACTGCACTTTGCCAACAAACCATTGAGAACCAGTGGAGTTTGTCTGCCAGAGCACACTCCCAGCCCAAGACTATGGACCTGCAAGCAGGCCCTGGCTGACACAGAGCCTCCACTGTAAGCAGCCACTGCCCATCTCAAAGACAATGCAAAGGTCACAGGCATCAACCAATGCAGATGGTTACCCTGCTCTCCTCTTTCTGGGCTTTGCCAGGTGGCTCCTTCTTCTTTCGACCTGAAGGCATCTGGGCTTTGAAGTTCTCCTGGCTGGTTTTTTGACCTGAGGCTTGGTTTTCCTTGGCCTGATCCTTCTTGGCCTGGGGTTCCTTGGCCTGGGCTTCCTTGGCCTGGTTTTTCTTGGCCTGACCCTTTTTACCTGCAGAGGGGACAGATGGTTCAGGGGGCTGTAGAGAGCAAGTATGCACCTTTCACTGCAAGGGGCACAACCTTGGGCACTGGAAGGAACATGGCACTTGTTCCCCAGTCTGCTGGGCACTGGCAGCACTGTTTCCCAGAAGCAGCTTTTCCCTGCTTCTCTTACCAGAGTGGTAAAGCACACCATCCCATACTGCGTTTTAAAGCCAGCCCTGTGTCCCTGCTAACAACTGTGCATGCAGGTGACACTGCTCGCATAGCAGTTCCCCTATGGATCAAGCCAAGGATTTGTCCTCGAGGACCATTGTTTCCATACACTGCACTCATTCTGCATTCTCATGTGGAGAGCTGCAGCCCTGCCCCACTTGCATTACCCATCTCCACTGAAGCTAAATCCTTGTGGGAAAACCCCAGCTGGGACCCAGACTCTTCTTCCTTCCACCAGCTCCAAACCCAGCCAGGTTCAAAACTGAGCAATGCAAAACTTCCCCCCGCACTGAGCCAGGTCTGGCCTCAGCCTGTAGAGCTCAGGGCACCAACTGCCCAATAAGCTTCCTAAAAGTCTCCAGTCTCACATGGAGAACAGCCCAACGCGCACGAGCTGTGTGACCTGACAGTGGGCATAGGTAAATCTGTGGAGAAAAGAGCTCATCTACAGCATGTCTCTCATTGGAAATTCCTTTGGGAGGATGTTCTTCCCTTCCTCTCGTTTGCAAGGTTACACTCATAGTCAGTCCTCTTGTGCTTGATGAGCCACTTCAGAGGGCTTTCTCCTTGTTAAAGGGGGCAGCATTTCTGCCTGCTGCCCATGAGGAGCAAGCTCGATTCAGCTTTGAGGAAGCATAAAAAATTTGGCAAAGAGACAGGTGTGCTTCACCGCTCCTAGAAAAATGAACATGTGCCAAGAATGGCAGCAGAGGGGGCAGCAAAAGAACCCCTGGCTGAGCCCTTAATTTTTTTTTTCCTTTTTTCAGACAAGCCAGAGATGCACTTCATCCATGTTCCCTAAGAGACCCACGGACTGTCAAACTGCTGCTCTGAGTAAGCAGAAGTGGACAGTCATGGTGGGTTTCTCAAACACTGGCTCTGGGTCCAATCCTTACCAGCATTCCCTTTGTCTTTGTCTTGCAAGTTCACAGCAGCCTGGATGCAAATATCGCGGGCAAGGAGCCCTGGTGAGCTCTCATTGTAGGCAATGGTGTCTTCCACAATGTCGTCAATGGAGAAGCAGCTAGCTCCGTAATAGTCAGCCAGGCCCGCTGCTACCGCTGTCTTTCCTGAGAGACAGAGAGGGGGACTGCTTGGTGACACTTGCACATGAGGCATTGCAGGGACAGGCCCTGGAAAAAATCTCGAACAAGGTTTCAAAGTTAAAAGGACAGTGGGAAAGCAAGTGTCCCTCCAGGGGAGGCCATGACAGAGGCAGCTTGAGCATAGTTATGAGCTCTGAATTCTAGAGCCAAGACAATCATCTCCACCTCCTGTTCAGCTGAGGACCTCATGCACCGTGGTCCACCAGGATGTTTCTCCTGCTTCCCCTCTCCCTGCAGCTCAGGGCTGCAGCCCACATACCTGTCCGGGGTGCCCCATGGATGATGATAATAATCCCTCTGAGCTCCGGTGATTTGTTTTCTGCAGCGGAGTTGATGCCCAGGTGACGCTCGAGGGCCCGAGTGAGAGGCTTCTGAGGCATTTCTGGCATGGGCTCTGCTTCGGATGTGATACTCTGCCCTGCTGCTGTGCAGAACCAGATGGAAAAGTCAGCCTCCTTCCTACCTTTGATCCTCATCATCCTCCCCATCTCCTCAGATCCCAGGAAAGGAGACTTGCTGAAAGCAACATGAGCTTGTTCTTTTGTTGCTGGGAAGGTGCAAATATAAAAGAGCCAATGATATTGGACCCAGTCCTACTGGCTGAAGATCTCATCCAATCCTAGTCTTTGTGGCTAAGGGACACAAGGGAACATCCCGATTATTTCCCCAGTCTATGGTGGGCAGATAGGAGCTCACTTTGGCTACACTCAGGGTTGGTAGAGGATGCCACAGCTCTTCACCCAAGAGTTCCACCCCAAGGAACCACCATGGGGAAATGGCAGCTGTTAAAAGCATGGGCTTTCCCTGGAGAACAAGGTGACAGAGAGTTCAGGGTGTATGGGCTGGACTCCCTGCTGTGACCGCAGTCAAAACCATCACCACCAAACCCTCACTGTTTTTCTGACCTGGTCCTGCCTTGGCCTTGGCCTTGGCCCCAGCCTCAGCCTTGGCGTTTTCCTCAGCCATGGCCTTGGCCTCTGCCTGTTGAGCCTTCCTCCTCATCCATGCTTCATAGTACTCCAGCACCTCTGGGGGCAGTGTCTCACCCGCGCCACGTGGAGGCATCCGAAAGGCCTTTGGGCTGTGAAACCGCCTCAGCATCCGCAGGATCTGTGTGTGTAGGGAAGAGAAACCATACACAGGATTCTTTTTCTTGCCTTTCATCACACAAACAGACCCAACAAACCCATCTTCTCCCTCCTTTCCTCCTCCTGTTCAAGCCCTCCCACAGCATATAAGCAGAGTTGGCTTTGCCCTGGGGATTGCCTCCGTCCCCCTGGCACAAGCCTGGGAATGCTGGAGTCCTGTGAAGCTTAAGCAGCATGTACGGGGGACCAGACCTGCCTTCTCACCTTCTCCTCCTGAAGGTACTGCTCATCATAATCCAGTGAGTAAAACTCAACGGGGAACTTGCATGGGTTCTTCACCACCACTGTGGCTTTCACCGCACAGCTGTACACTTGCGCCCATCCCATCTTGAGTGCTTTGGGGCTGAACTCCAACCGTGGCTCCAGACCTTTTCCCGAGAGGTGCAGCTTTAAGTGCTTGCTGCTCGAACGAATGTTAAGCACCAGCTCATTCTTGTAAGACTTCTGAAAAGAGAAAAATGCAGAGAACTTGTCCATGAAGTCCCAGGTGACAGGACCCCAAATACAACCCTCGCCTCAAGGTCAGGGTGTTATCAGTCCCTCCAAAGTGAATGGAAACCAGATATTTACTTATGGTAGGGACTACAGCATCTGTGTCCTGGGTCTGAGTAACTGGGATGGATCCTGGTGTGCACTGTAACTGGGTATTTGGGTGTCAGATGCATGTACAATGGACTATCAGATGTTTTCACCTAGTCTTGCAGGAGTGCAGTGCTCATGAGAAGGGCCCTCAGGATTACAGTGTCTAGACACAGTCCTGCCACTGCTGCATCAGGCAAACACCAGCTCCATGAGAGAGGCAGATGAGCTCTCCCTGGCTAGAAATAAGGGTCATCTTCTCTGCTTCGTGTTTGGCTCTGGTCATAGCCAGACACAAGATGGTTACATCTCTCGAGCAATTAAAAGATCCCTGGGTCTGATTGCGGGCACAGAAGCACTTGTGTCCCTCCTGGTACACACTGTCAGTTTCCAGAGCCAGTGGCCACAGGCAAACTGCTTTTGGGATGCTCCATCCTTTCAGTTGAATCCCCAGCTGCGTGAGAACGTGCACGCAGGCCAGAGCCCCAGGCACTGCTGGCAGCACACCACTACAGATGAGTGCCCTGCCGTGCCCAGGAAGGTGTCTGGTGGCTGTCTGGTCTGTCGGTTCCAGCAGCAGGATAAGCCTAGATTGGCCCTTCCAGGGTTATCCTCTGTGAGTGTGCAGCTGCTCTGGACTGAGTTTCGCAGCTGCAAATACGGCCAGGCAAGGGGGAGGCTGAGGGGAGTTGGGGACATTCCCCCCATGTGCCAGGAGGCAGCCACAGAGCCCTGATGCTCTCTGTGCAAGTTCCCTGTGGGCATTTCAAAACACGTCTCACAGGAGTGCTCTACAGGGTGAACTGAGCCACACTGAGTACGGGGCTTGCAGAAAGCTCCCCGTGGAGGCAGAGCTCATCCCACACTCTCTGCACCAGGCCCTCATTTCCAGATGGCCCTGACAGGCCCCCTGGGCTGACACCTGCCAATCTCACCTCTTCCTTGGGTGCAAACTGGACTTCCAGGTCGTGGCACGTTCCTGGGTCAATCGATGCTTTGGAGGGTATCACTTTGAAGGGACAGGCCTCCTCGACAGCCTCCGTCTTCATCTGACGCAGACCTGGTGTCATCGATTTGTACAGCTGGGCACAGAAATCAATCATGTGAGGTCTCCTTGGTCTGTGAGGACAGAGCCTCAGTTCCTGTCGTGCTCTGAGACACTGATGGTGCTGAGAGCACCCACAGCCAAACCAAGTGTGGCCCCCATAGTCTAGAGCTGGAGGGAAAACCTGTAGGCAGGGCACGCAGATGGGGAACCACTGTCCTCAGAGCAGGAGAAATGGGTGAAGATGGCAGAAAAGCAAAGCATCAGCTAATGGAACAGGTCCAGGCAAACCAGCCTTGATCTAGACCCTCAGAAGCTTCCTCAAACATGCTGTAGACCCAAGTGTTCACACAGCCACAGAGCAGAAAGGGCAAGAGACACAAAGAAAACCCAACCAATTGGGTTGCCTGTGTTTTACCTTGTCATAACGCGAGCTCACAGTAACAAACAAACTGCAGGGAATTGGGAGACAGTTGTAGAGCCGGACGACTTCAACCTGGCACTGCCCAACAAAGGTCTCAGAAAAGTGTATTCTGTTCTTGGAAAGGACGGGCAACCGTGGAATCACATTGGCGTGGACGTGGATGTAATACGTGGTGCCTTTTTTTACCTGGAGAAGGACAGAGAATTTAGTGGAGAGTGGAGGTGACATCTGCTGCTATGCCCCGTCTCCTGCCTGCCCCAAAAGCTGTGGTACCTCAATGGGCAGCATCGCATCCGCATCCCCCAGTGGCCGGTCGGCACTTTTAAAGCGCACTTCAAACGCCTTGGTGCCGTTGGGGGGCAGCCACTCGTCGTCCACCAGCTCCGCTTGGAAACCTTGCATAGATGAAAACAAAACAGCTGAGATACATAAGAAACATGAAATGTGTCATAAGCACGTTAAGGCCTTACAGGTGTCCTGGCTGAGAGGTCTGGGAAAAACCCCATACTCTACTGTGACCTGGACAAAAACTTGAAGGGTGCATCTGAACACCCCTCAGACACAGTAAGCCACTGTGTGATGGAAGTGCAGCCTTGCCTCAAGGCCTCTTTTGGAAGCCTATTTTGATCTGTCAGAGGATCTCAAAGGCTGTTTCCTCAATAAAGGCTGAATACAAGTGCTGTGACAGTGTGAACTCCAAACAAAGCACTTCCAAACCACAGCAGACTCCACTGGTTCACAAAACAAACCCACAGAATGCCCGAAGAAACTTGATGCTCATGGGAGCCAAGGGCAGAAGATGCTGAGAGGTGACCAGGGTGATGAGCCCATCTGGCCACTGCTCTGAAGCATTAGGCTAGTCACAGGCAGGCCAGGTCCCTGGTTAATGACTGGTCAGGAGAATTCTGGCTCTAAAGCTCCCAGCAGGGGCACTGAGGAGAAAAAGCTCAAAAACTTCCCCAAGTTTTAAGCCCCAAGTAGCTTAAGCTAATCTGTCTGAGACACGTCCTTCAAGGCCACAGGAAGTGTCTCCAGCACTGGTTACCTGTGTCAGACAGGAAAGGTACTTTGATGTGGATTGACGCTGGGATCTGCCCGACATTGGTGATCGTCACAGTGCGTCTCTCCATGTAACCCTCGACGACCTGGCCCATGTCCAGGATATAATGGGGCAACTGAATGCTGCAAGGAAGAGAAAGGACAGTTCTTAAACCACAGCCTGGCTACATGTCCATGTGCATGGAGGATGCAAATGAAGTGGCTATTTCTTTATTCACTGCTGTAAAAACTCAGCTCAAGCCCATGAAACCCATGGCCTGACCACCAGGCAATGACTTTGGGAAGTCATGGGGAGTGAGGTCCTAGGTTTTACCAGCTACTAATGGGACCTGAAAATAAAATTTGTTTAAAATGGACACTGGTCACAGCTCCTCTGCTACAAAAAGCCAGTATAGCTAAGGCCACTGGACTTCCACTGGTCTCAGTGAAACTGCTTATCCTGGTGTACAGCCTGAGTCTGAAATGGCTTCAGAGCCTTGGAATAAGATTTGTCTGCACAGGAAATCTTCATTGCTCTGCAACCACATGCAGAATGATCTGTTCTGCAAAGCATCTTCCTGAGTTGGGGCCTCCCATGCTCATGTTGCATCATGATGGTGCAAAGGGACAGACCAAGTTACCTAGATAAGCTGTGCCACCCCACCAGCATCCAAGCCACCTGACTGTGGGTTTTCAAGGGTTTGTTGACATGTGCAGTTCCCTGCTCCTTTTATTTAGTGTGCTCTGTTAGTCGGAACCAAGACATCAGCTGGAAGTTGTCTCTTTCAGAGCTAGTCAGCAGGGACAGAACCTGTGCTGGCTGGAAGGGCTTGAAGGTCTGCCCTGGGCCCCCTCAGCTCTAGGGATAGAACCCCACACCTGTGGGAGGAGCTAAGCAGTCCAAAGCTCAATGCGGTGCTGGGGGAGGGAGGACACTCTGCTGCTCACATGTAGTGTGCCACAGCCACTGGGACCGGACCCTTTCTGAAGTTCAGGCTGTTCCCTGCTCTGCTCCGGACACAAGGAGCTTGCAGGAGAAGGGGACACTGCTGGATGTCACTGCACTCCCTCCCCCGCCCCCCCCACCTCAGGGCACCTGGAGATAGGGGCTGGGAGTCCCTACTCACTCGAGAAGACCCTTGCACATGTTCTCGTCGGGGAACATCCTGACCGGGGACTCAGGGACGAACGTTTTCTGCAGCTTCCGAGCCAATTCCTCTATCAGCATGTCCTCCATCTTCATCTGCACCTGAGTGTCCGTCTGAGGAAAGGGAAGACAGTGGCTGGTTAGTCCTTCCCAAAGCCCAGCTTGTACCTGAAAGAGGATCCCACCCTGCTCTTGTTGAGAGGGGGTGTGTAGTCCTCCTGTCTGGCTGCTCAGTGCCTGTGACACCTCCTGCTTTCTTAGCCAGGACCTCATCTCTAGGGGAGTAACTGCAGCATCTCTGCCTGCCCAGCCACTGTTAGAAAAGCTGATCTGGCCAGGCAGACAGACAAGCCAGGAACCTTCCAGAGCTCCAGATACTTGCCGGCCCCCAGCCAGTGCCAAGCAGCTTGGACAAAAGCCGTCTCGAAAGGGAACCAGGACCAAGCTGGTGCCTCATGGAGATGAGCACTGCCAGCATAGTCCTAGGGCACAGGCAGTGGCTGTTAAGGTCTGTAAATGTGGCAGGGCTTGGGTTGGGACCAACAAACTCCCCAGCACCAAAAACTCCTTCAAAGCACCATCAACTCCATCCCTTGAGCACAGCCTTCAGGATCTCTCCCTGGGGTAAGCCAGGAAGCTGGTGCAACCCCAGGTGAAACCACGACTGGAGGAGCAGCCCTGGGGGCAATGCTGAGGCGACACATGGTCGTGCGTGGGCAGGGAGGTCCCAAGTGCCATCAGAACATTGTGAGGCTGCTGTGGGCTGCAAGGGGCTCAGGTGACATGGGGAGGGGGCCAAACAGGGTTGCAGCTGTTCTTACCACAAAGCCAGAACTATCAATGGGTGTGTTCACCAGTCTTTTTTCGGCCGATTTCAGCAAATTCTCATATTTTTCATTTCCTGAAGGAAGAAAACATCCATGAAGAGAAGTGTGAGCAAAGTGCCAATCCCATTTAAGCTGGGAAGTCCTCCCCTCCCAACACTGGTCTCTTCCAAAAAGAAATCCCTCAAGCCATCAATGGAAAGTGGATGCTGCTCCTCCTCTCTGAATGTTCATGTTCACTCCCACCCATCTTCCTCCCCACAGAGGAACATCTCATCCCCAGCAATACCATGCAAACTCAATTCTGCCAAAAGCCCTGCCAGCCTCTCTTACAGCTTTCCCAAGCTTTTCTGTCTAGCTATCAACCTTCCAGGCCCCTGCCAGATGTGCTGGCAAGTTCTGCAGGATGGTTCATGGGACAAAGCCCACAGGGACTCCTCTGCTCAAGACCCAGGAAGCAACCAGAAGGCTTGAGTTGGTCTGGGAGCCCTGCAATCCTCCTTGGTGGAGGTGGGCATGAGCTACCTTGTGGGCCTATGGTAGATGGGCCCATTTTGGGGGCAGACAGGCAGTGCCCACCTTTGATGTACCAGGGCAGGTCCATCGAGATCCTGGGAAAGGTCCCTGTTCCTTTCAGGCAGATTTCAGCTGGGTCCATGTGAGCCACTTTAATCTGGTAAGTCCTGGAGAAGGGTCCTGGCACTCCTAGCAGGTAAGAGAATTTCAGCACTTGCTTCTCGCCAGCTGTAAGGGAACCCTGCAGGAACGGGAGAAGAGGGAGGGAATGCATCAGAGAGTGTTTGATGGGGGACGGCTGAGGGGACAGACAGGCTGAGAAGAGAAGACAGGTTCTCATCTAGAAGAAACAATCAGACCCCATCACCTTCTAACTTCCTTGTGCCCAAAAGCTCGAGCCTCTGACCCTGGGCTGCAGTGTGTCCCCCTGAGGGCTCACAAGGCTGCAGCCCCAGCACAGCCTGATGTGTGCACAGCTCTGCTGCTAACGGGGTTTGCCCTCTGCCAACAAGAGCCCGGCTCAACAAATAAAGGCTCTTTCGCTGTCGCTATGGAAGAGAAGTCCCTGCACTCAGCAGGGCCAACAGCTCCTCTCATCCCTTGTAGGAGACAGGCATGAGGAAATGGGAAAGCCAATCAGCTTCCTCTTCCCGCTGCAAGGAGGGACAAAGGCAGGAATGCTGCTTCAGCTCCAAGACATCCAGGCAGGACTGATACGATGGTGGGATGCTGCAAATTTTTCTCATTGCTCTTCCAGCCCCGCTCCTCCCTGGCCCCCTCATTGCCCCACAAAGCTGCTGCACAGCAACAAAGCTGGAGGAGGGAGAGACCAGCACAGGGGCTGTGACAATTTCTGCCAGAGGAGCTTCAAGCCCAAGTAAGGCATATGTAAGTGCTGCTTAGCGCTGGCAGTGGGGACGCGGGGCCAATGACTATGTCCTGTGTGATTACACAGCCTGGGTAAGGTGGACCTCAGAAACGCCCCAGTGCCAGCACAGCCAGAGATCTCAGCCGTCGGGGTCCCAAGAGCGACTGTAAGGAACCAATTTAATTTTTATTTATGTTTCAACATATGTTATAAATCCGTTGTCCGACATGGTGTGAAAAATTGCTACAGGGGCTGTACACGTGCTGGGAGCATTAACACACGGCACGTTTTAAGGTGATTGCTAGGAGAAAATGAAGAGAGGCTCGGTCTCTGGAGGGACTTCACCTGACAGCTGACCAGGGGAGAAACTTTTAGCACTGGGCTGCAAGCGACCTCCCCCTTGGAGGTGGGCAGACCCCGAAGCGTGGGAAAATCGTGCCCGTCTGACCAAAAGTCTTCCTAAAAGAGCTGAGTTATGGGAGGAATCTTAGCATATAGACGCAGTTAACACTGCCATTTTCCCACGGCCGTTTTTGGTTTCTTGGTGGTCTGGGAGCGCCTGAAGGGTCCGCCTTCCTGCAGAGCTACTTCTTCCCTTTCTGTCTACCCTGCAGTCACCGCTTCCCCGCTCGCCACGGCAAGCTGGTGCTCCGCTGTTTCCCCGACAGCGCAGCCGTCGTGCCCCAGCCCTGCCAAGCCACAGCCGATCCCCGATCTGCGCCGCCGGCACAGACACACAGCCTGCTGCTCCTGCTGCTTCTGCTGCTTGCGTCTGCTGCTTGCTTCTGTTGCTTGCTTCTGCTGCTTCTGCTTCTGCTGCTGCTGCTGGTTCTGCTGCTCCTGCTGCTGCTGCTTGCGTCTGCTGCTCCTGCTGCTTGCTTCTTCTGCTTCTGCTGCTCACTTCTTCTGCTTCTGCTGCTCCTGCTGCTTTTCGGAAATCTCGCCTGGCCCTTCGTGGCAGCCAGGCAGGCTCGGGGCGCTGGCAGCACACAGTCTCCATCTGCCGAGCGAGACGCCGGCAGAGCGCCCCAGGGCTCTAGCGCTAACGCTCTGTCCCTGTCTTCTGTTACTCTCTCAGTTTTTCATTTTCTCTCTCTGCTCTCTTTTCTATCCCACTCCGGTCGGGACCATACCCTTCTTTATCAGTAAACGGTTCTCAGATACAATACTGGCTGCGTTGGTGCTTTCTTTTCATCCAAGAAATCTATCAAAAAGAATTCTCCTCTACTCCCCTTACAGCAGGACAGGATAGTGACCAGCACACTTGTGCCTCCTGCCCGTGGCTGCCCTGTGACAGCATAGCCACTCACCAGCCAAGGCCATGGGGGAGTCTATCAGGACATCACTTGTTTGGCCTTCTCTGCCCCCAGAAGAAATTGCTTACAGTCCTCTCTCTCATGGCTGGGTTTGGGGTTTTACCTCCTTTTTTTTCCTCCTTTTTTTCCTCCTTCCCCCTCCCTTTCCCCCCCTTTCCTCCCTCTTTTTTCCCTTTAACACTCTCATGGGCAACCTGACAGAAGGCTGGGTTCAGTCACTTGTGCTACTTACACTGGTGGGACTGACCACAAACATTCCAAGCCGGTCTCCTCTGGCACTGCTGCGGCTGGGGCTTAGCACCCAGTCGAATGGAACCTTCCCAGTGTTCCTCAGGACGACCATTTCATCACAAACTTTGTAAAACACCTGGAGAGAGAGAAAGCATCAGGAGCGGGAAGTTACAGAGCCAGGCCTGCTGCTGGGAATCTCCTTCCTCCTTCCTGGGTCTGAAAGAAGACACATCGTGGGAGCAGGAACCATGGAGGAGATATGGGCAGTTGGCAGCCCGGGGAACCCCCAGGCACAGGGCATCTGCACAGGAACAGGAAGCTCTGGCAGCACACAGAGGTGTGGCAACAACCATGTGAGGGCCGATAAATGAACGAGGGCACACAGGCTCTCTGCACTCTGAGGGGTCACCAGCAGCCAGGAGAAACAGAGGCAGCACTGAGACATCCCAGAAGGAACAGCACCTGCATGCAGTATTGGCAAGCAAAGTACAGGCAACAAGAGAGTCACACAGGGCCAGCAGCTGGAAATACCTGTGGGCTTTCAACTAAAAAGGAGTGACGTGGGGATTATTCTGGGACACTCTAACTACAGTGACTGGAAGCCCAGCTTCTTCCCTTGATTATTGTGTGGATTGAGCAAGAGCTTTAGAAAAGACCACCTTCTTGGAGGTCAGGCTTTAGGAGTGGATCGGCAGAGGGATGTCTCAGGGACATGCCCCTCAGAGTATCCCCACTGTGACCTGTCTGCTCCAGGAGGCAGTGTTAGGTACCCTGAAAAGGAGGCATTCCCAACATTTTGGAGGGGGGTGGAGATGGCCATTTTAAACCAGCTTGGATGCTGGATGTGTCTCTCAAAGGTTTTACTTCCAAGTGCCAGATCCAGCAAGGGGGCTGGGAAGGGGAGGGAGCCCTGGCCCGAGGTGGGCAGGAACCTGCTGGCTGTGGTTCCAAGGCAAGGAGCTGTGCCCGGGAACAAGTACCTGTAGGCCACAGTCGATCTCCTTGGCACTCAGGAAGTAGCTGAGGCGATGGGACTCCCCGGTTACCTCCAGCTTATAGGTGGGGCCTCCCACCACGCGGCACAGTGCCACGACATGAAAGAGGGTGTTGGGGTGGTTAGAGAAGGTGAAGGAGACCGTCTGTTTCTCTCCTGGCTCCAGCACACCAGATTGTGGCGTGACAGTGAAAACCTGGACGGAGGGCAGAAGAGATTGAGGTGTCAAGTGTGGAAATGGATGCAGAAGAGCAGCTTGGAGCAAAGTGCAGCTGTAGCAGGAGGGGCCTATTCCTCAAACACTACCAGAGTCATCCTAATCTCATCCCACATCCATGCCACTGACCAGTGGAGGGATCATAGGAAAAATCTTCTCCCATACTCACACAGACATTAAACTGGGATGTCTCCTGGTGGCAAGAAATTCTCTCCAATGCACAACTGGCCTTTAAAAAGCACTTTTTACTTTTTGCCTTTAGAAAAGGAGGCGACTCAGAGGTGAGAGCACTTGGAGCCCAGGGGAGGACTCCAGCCCAGTTCAGCTGACTCCTGAGGTTTTTCCCCCCTCTCTCTGGTTTACATGCTGCTTTCTCAAGGTGCTACAGGAAAAGCTCCTGCAAAAATTTCCTACAGAGCACTTGATGAGGTCCACGGGGAGCAACGCCCTCCATAAGTGCAGCACAGCCAGTGTCCTTGGGCAGCCCTACAACATGTCCTGCACAGCCTCTCCAGTTCAGTGCTACTTTGTGACGGTCTGGAGGGACTTGAGGCCCCTCTGTGGGCAATGCTGAGGACCACCAATGGGACTGGGAGCTGCAGAGCTGCTTGCCACACTGAAAACGTGGAAGTGAAACAGATTCCCATTTACCTTGTCCACTTCGAGGACAGTGTAGGGTAGGTTGCTGGAGTACGTGAATGCGCGCATCCCTATTGGGACGAAAGATTCTTCAACAGCATATGGCCGCACCTGGAAAACAGCAATTTTCTATGCTAGGAGGAAGAGACAGTCACTTTGCAAAGTCTCAATCTGTAAGACAGCCCGGGGCCACCACTGCAATACCAGCTCTCAGGTGAAGGCAGAGACCTGGAAACAGGTGACCTGGCTGGGATGGGAAGAGGGTACATGGAGATCAGGACTTGTCACAGCTTGCTCCGGGAAGAAAGCTGGAGGCCTTATCATTATGATGCAGGTAAAAGCCTCATCTTACATTGTGAAGAAAACAAGCCAAAAAAATCCCACACTCAACACAGGTCTGTAGGATCTGAGTGGGCTTCTCTGAGGAAAACTCCTATTTCTCCCTCCCCAGACACCCTGTGTCTAGCCACTGGCCCTGCTGCCCAGCCCACTCTCAGGGGGCACAGGAAAGCGAGGCAGGAAAAGCGGAGGTTGGCATGAGCATGACTTTTTGGTGGCAAGCTGGGTAGGCAACACAAGCATTAGGTGTACAAGAAAATCTACCATTGGTTCGCCATCAAAGTGATGTAAAATTCCTTCCCGTTGGGCACGATTCCGCAATTCTTTCAGAACTGGGACTGGCTCCTCCACATTTCTAATCCTGACGCGTTTCCCTTCAGATGCTGAGCAATCCAAACAGGTTCTCTTCTCCGTTCCTGAGAGATTGAGTTTGAAATCCGGTGGGTAAACCTCATATCTGGAAAATAACATAATTATGAATAGGGACCTGCAGTGGGAGGGAAGGACACCTGCACGAGCAGCTCCTGGTCAGGATGCAGCCCCTGGGTGGATGCTGGTGCATTGAGCTCAGAAATGGTCTGATCCAGCCCTTCCCAAACCAGACTGGAGTGAGTCCATTCTAAGGTCAGCCCAGGGATGACACTGGGGTAGCAGCAGTACAGGCAGCTGCAACTCTTTGCATTGGGGAACTACAAAGGACAGGGATTAACACCTTATGGGGATGCAAAAGCAATGTGGGAGAGGAGAAGACAGAGAAGACGTGGAAAAAGGTGAGATTTGAGGCACCCAGGGGCTGACCTGGCCAGTGACGAGCCAGCACAGCCCCTCCAGTGCCCAATGCCAGAAACTCTGCAGCTCTACCAGGTGTTTGTCAGGAATGTTTCCCTGACAATGTTAGGGGGTTGGTTAACATTTTCCAACACTCCCAGGTGACTCAGGTCCCACTCCCCATTTTAAATCAGAAAAGGTGCTCAGGGTAACTCTGCTTGTTTTTCTAATGCCATGTGAGGGACACAGTCGAGCCATGCCTGCCTGTCACCCTGCTGAGTTGCAAGTGTTCCCCACACAGTCAAACACGACCTGGATGCTCCATTCCCAGACAGGCATTCAGTGCCTTTAGTGACCTGCTCCCCAAAGAATAATTGTCTTTAGCTTTGTAGGTTATTATATACACCTGGATTTCCTTTCTGGATGAGAGCCTCTCTCATCATAACCCCCAAGACATCTCTATTCCCTTGTCTTTAGTTTTAATGAATGGTTTGAAGCAACTACCCAGGACCATGGTGCCCAGACAACATTTTTCACTCTAAACTCTCTGGGAGCCAGGGATGAGAGATGATGTGATGAGCAAGTCTTGCTGCCAAGCAGTACAGAACCCATAAGGGACATGTTGCAGTGGGGAAAAGTCAAAAGCAGTAACAAGTGTCACAAAAAAAGGGAGAGAAGAATCCAAGGTGTCCACTGCAAACTGACCCCTGGGAAAAAAATGGTCCTGGCACTAAAGGAGTTGTCTCAGAAAAGAAGGAAAGGGAAGATAACAAGATGTTCAGCATCAGCCCAGGCGCTAAGTACCTCTTTCTCTGGTGTGAAGTGAGACCTTCTGGGCATCCTCCAGCACAATGCAGGGAGGAAGGCAAGGGGCAGAGGGCAGCTCCACTGCCTGCAGAGAGGACTCGCCCCAAAGCAGGGAGGCCAAAGGGCCTCCACCAGCACTGTGGAGCCGGGACTAGGAGCCCTTCATCAAGGTGGACATTGCCTCAGGCCACAGAGGTCTGAGAAAGCAGCTTTCTCCCCAGCTTTCCTTCCCAGAGGAAACCACTCTGGGGGCTACGCACCAAATTGGTGGAAAACACCTATTCCCTGAGCAGCCAGCCTGACCATGGCTGGTCAGTGTTATCTGCATATGGGAAAGTCAGAAGCAATTTATCAGATCCTAGGTAAACAGCTTTGTTCTTTGCAAAATACAAACAGGACACCAGGAAGAAGATTTTCAAGGAGAGGGCAAACGTGCACATACTTCAACTTGGTCACATGGCTGTCCACGTGGAATGACCAGTCATACTTGACAGTAAGTGGGCTGAAGTTGGTCATCTCCAGGGAACGCACTGCTTCCATGCCATTCGGTATGCAGCCGAAGTGCAGGCTGCTGGGCTCCATATAGACATTCGGGAAGTGGGCTTCTCCCCGAAGGGTCATTTTCGCCACATGAGGATGGCCCCTGACCATATTTATTTTCAGAATCTTCTTGTCTTTCCAACTAATATAATCCAGTTCATAAGCTGGGTCAAATGCAACGTAGAGTTGAAGGGTCTTCCCTACAGCCAGTGGCACACACTGCAAGGAGATGAACAATAATTAATCACCCGTGGGATGACGTCCCAAGATCTGACAGCACAAAACAGTAAATGCTCAAAGTGTGACCCCAGCATGGGCTTCTCAGTTCATCTTTCATTTCTTTACAGTGAGGGTCTGACTGCAGGCATCGTGCTCTGGTCCAGGATTCCCTCAGGCTCACGTTTCTGTGCTCAGGAGCACTACAAGGGGATGGCTGCTAGAGAGCTGGGATGCTTTCCAGGAGACATCTTTACTGCATGGCTTGCCCAGACCTAGTTGCCTGCTCCCTTCTCCTCCTGCCTTAAAACTAGGATGGATCTTCTCAATTCAGATGAGGTTTTGCTTCCCTCAGCTGCTCTGCTGTGGCAGCTAAGGCCAGCCCACTGCTGATGCTACTGAATAAACTTCTTGACTCCAGGACCTCTCAGCAGAAAGACACCACCCTGTCCCTCCTCTTCAAACCCCACTGGAGCAGTCCAGGGCTGCTCACCTGGTCACGAGGGATGGGCAGCTGGTCCTCAGTGCAGACATGAAACGGCATCTCTGACTCCAGCAGGAGGTCAAGTGGCAGGCAGCAGGTGTTTGTTAAAAAAAAGGGCTTATACTGAAGAGTCAGAACAGCGCTGGGTTTCTACAGAAACAGGAGACAAGGAAAAACAACCTCAACTAGCCACAGACCTCCTGCTTCTGCTGCATTTCACATTTTTCAGCCCCAGAGGTGCATACATCCCTGTTTACCCTTTGTATTTGTTTCTACCCTTCCAGGACATTTTTCTTTATAGCAGATGCTTTTCATGTTTAGAAACCACAGTGTCCTCTGGGGGACAGGGAAACACTCCCACGTACAGATAAGGGAATAGGCCCCTGAGAGGAGGCAGCTGCTTGAACAAGACCTAAAGCACAAAGTGAATCCAGACCATTTGTGTACAGTTTTGTCTCTCTCTTGGGCAGAACAACGCTAGATGATCTTCACTCTCACACAGTCATTTCTTACAACCTTATTGGCTTTAGCAGCCTCAAAGAAGCAGTTCATCTGCAACGTGTCCTGCTGCCCCTGCTACAGGGACAAGGTGTCTTTGGCCTCGAAGCTATGATCAGCCTATGTCTGTGCATTGTACTGGGCTTCCTGCGTGGTTTAGAGAAACCAGAGAGTTTGGGAGTGAGATCCACCACGTGGCCGCTTTCCGCAGTCACGCGGGGACCTCAGAGGAGATGGTGCGGACAGGGGGGAGGGAAAAGTAGCAAGAGAGCGAGAGCTCGGCTTTCCCCCACGGATAACAGATTCCATCATGAATATGCTAATTTCTACTAACCAATTTAGGAGGAGATACAAGTTTTACATCATTTCCATATAGCCTATGAGAGTTTTCAGATTACCATAGCCATTCTATGTATGGACCTTGCAAAACCGGGTTTTCCACTCCCAGATCTACCCTGGAGGAGCTGCTGTGAGAACAATAGGCTGCTAATCTTTCCCTGCAGCTATCTCCTGATAAGCATTTTAGAACTTTATTTCAGTTTTTTCTCCTAAGGTTTTTACATTCTTAGTATATTTTGTCAGGCAATAACTTTTCTATTTTTTCCTCTCCAACAAGTTCTGGATATACTGATATCAAATAGGTGCCATGCCGTAGTATGTGATAAATCAGAGAGTGCAGCATGGAGCAGAACCCAGGCAGAATCAGGGAGAGCTGAAAAGCTTCTGATGACATCTGAACTGCCTGTTCCAGGGATTGTGTGCTTCAATGGAAGCCTGGGAACCAGAGAGGCCTGAAACTACAGAAACTAAGTAATGAAACATCTTTTTCAGACAACTTGCAGGAGAGGGAAGGATGATGCAGGAGTCAAGATCCAGAGACTAAAGGGCACCTGCTCTGCCTCAATGTTATCATCACTGCAGCTGCAGGATGTCTGGGGGTCCTTTGAAGCAGGTGAGGCTTGGAGAAATGCACAGAGCTATACCATACAGCTATACCATAAAGCATCCATGCCAACAGCAGAGAAGGCACAGAGACACAGGAGATGACAGATTTTTCCTTGTCAGCCTGAGGAATTCACAGGAATCTCCATTTTTTCCAGCTTCCCTACAGCATTGGTGTTTAGACATGACCACGCCTTGGAGGATCCTCAAAAACCTCCCTTTCTGGGAGCAGAGAAACTGGCATTTCTCTGGAGGTAGCCATGATCCCCCTTGGCAGTGCAGCTGTAATTGCAATTTTACTTCGGGGAAGTTAAAAATCCCATCTCATCTCTAAAAGCATCCTCACTCACTTTACAAAGGGCCTCAGGAAGGGTGAAGAGGGGCTTTAACACAAGCACACGTCCCCTCAGCCGCGCCATTAAATGCCACAATGCAATCCAGGTTCTTACCTTCTCCGCCCGGAAAAATAATTCTTTGGGTGATATTTTCACAGTGGGATGAATAAACTTGCAGGTAAGGACTGTTTCTATTATCCGTTTCTTCACCATGCCATTCGCAATGGTGGCGTCACACACCACAAAATCCTGCACCACCTGCATGCAAGAGCCACTTGTCACCAGTGGGTGCTGGCAGGGCATCCAGCAAACGCCCCGCATTGGCTGACCACCCACCACGGGCCCTATTCCTGCCACAGAGTTATGGTCACTGCCCCCTTTTCTTCCTGTGATGCAGCTTATTTACTCTGCGCTCAATTGTCTGTAACACTGCACCCCAACAGCCACAAAAGGCACTTGTGAGACACTCCCTCCCTTCACAGGGCATTTGTTTCACTCTGTGTTAACCCTGGATAAACCCGTGGCACTTGTTTAATTCACTTCCTTTTGGGCTCCTAGTCTAAGTGTAACTTATTTCGCTGCCCTTGCTTGCTGACTCAGCATGTAACACTATTTGCCCCAAAAGAGCATTATTTCCTTCCACCCCTATTTTGGGATCAGCACTGGGTTTTGGCAGCTGTGGAGTCATAATAAAGCCTTAGCTGGCCTGATGGTGGCCAGCAAGGAAAGCAACTGGTGCTGCCATGGAAACGTGTGGTCTTAAACCAGTTTCTTGCAGCTCACTCCTCCAGGCAAATGTCAAGGGACTGCAGAAGAAGCCCAGGGGAGGGGCTCTGATGGCTCCCCAGGCTCAGCTCTTGGAGGGGACCTCACCTGGGGAATGCTGGAGAAGCCTTCTAGCACGATGTCTGTAGACTCTCCTGCATCCAGGTCCATCATCCGTGGCTCCAGCTTAAAACTGGGGGCAGTACGTAAGGGGGGCTGAAAAGTATCTTTGAGCCTAGTGGTGACTAAGCGGCTCTGGACCTGAGGATCATCTTTGTCCATGCAGCAATGAAAGGGTATGAATCTCTGCTTCTTAACCTGCTCACGGTCTCCTGTGTACATGCGCACACGCCAGAAGAGGCGATGGAAATGGTAGCCCCCGTTTGTTATTTTGAAATGATGAGTGCAGGGAACAAGGCTAGAAGAGAAGCCAAGATGGAAAATACCATGAGAGGAGCTATTTCCCTGGTCATCAGATTGCTTCCAATGAGCAATTTGAGGTGTTAATAGCTTGGAGACTGTCTTCATTTCCAGCTCTTAATGTGGACCAGAAACAGTGTCTGGTAAGCTGCCTTTCTGATGTCATTATTGCAATGAGAAATATGTTTATAATGGTAATTTAACATTTTCCAGGAGAGGCTGCCAGGACTCGGTGTTTTCCTCCAAATTGTTTGTTCTGGGGAGATTCATAGTGTTATTGTATTTCATATTAATGTGCACCCGAAAACGTTACTGAATCTTTGAGACCCTGCACTTGGGGACCTTGTTTGTGGGGGTATGATTGCAGGAGTTTTAAAAAACTGGCTCGGAGGCAGTTTCTGGGCGACCCCAGCAAGCTGGTAAAAACTGGCTGCCTGCTCCAGGAGAGGAAACCAGGGGAGCAGGGTCTCTCTCTTTTGTGGCAGCTTTGGTTTTGCACCTGTAGCCATTCGTAGAAACTGCATTATGCAATTAGAAACTGTTTTGAAGGGAACTTTGCAAACTCTGCTGGCAGCGAAAACGTGAGCGAGGTCCTGGGCAGACCACAGCACCAGAGCCTGCGAATGGCACGAGGAAGCAGCGGCAGTGTGGACCCCACACCAGCCAGCAAGTTTCCATCTGCCCCTAGAAGTGCTCTGTGGGCTCCTGCCTTCCCACTGGGGGTTGTCACCATCCTGTCTCTTTGTTCCTGGGGCTCCTGGAGGCCTGGGGTGGCACCAATTTTGGAAGGGAAGGCTGTGATGCCATCTTCCCTTGGTCCCTCAGCCACACGGCTGCCTCATCTGGGTGCCATTTCGGGAACTCCTTTGTTCTGGGGGAGTCGGCGAGGTCAGTACTTGATCGAGTGAGGACATAAATGTATTAGAACTAAAGACAGCTCAGTGGCAGTTTAGCAACTGGTTTCCATTTCAGTGGCTTTTGAGGGTATCTAACAACTCTCAACTGGCCATCATCACGTGTTCCTAAAGAAATATCTGCCTTCAGGGAAAGAGTCAGGGCCTTGAGCACTGAAGAAGATCTTGCCTGAAGGACTACAGCAAAACTGCTCCTTGCTGAGCCAGGAGGAGAGGTGGGAACAGAGAGATCTCCTACCTGAATTGGTATCCTAAATTGATCTCCGGGTAGAATGGCTTGTCTATAAGAATTGTGGTTCCAATGGCACGAGCTGTGAGTGGTATTCTTTGCCTAGGGTCCTGATCACCAGTGTACAGTAACAAATCATCATCAAAAGGCCCAGTGTCATCTGGGTATATTGTGATGGTCACAGGAGTCTTATCCCGAGGGGGGATCATTCCTTCAGCGGGCTCAAAAATGAAGCAGTGTGGTTTCCGAGTCTGTAAGACAAGCATAGCATGCATTTAGGATAGAAACCACAGACCCTGGTCTCTTGTGGGATGTAAGAAAGGGAAAGATGAAAGAGAGGAGGAGAAAAATCATGAAGGCTTAATTTCCCTAAATCTAAGCAAAAATATCTGGCAACAGCAGAGCTTATACAACCTGTATCTTCCCATCCCTTGATGGACTCACCTAATTAACCCTATTTTGCCCAACCCAAGGGACGCTTATCCTCAGCAGAGTACTCCTTCTCCAATCTTTCTCTAAAGTGCGTGCCAAGGGAAGCTGCTTTCTCTCTCCTGGCTTCTCACAAAGGCTGAGGAAGCCAGGGCTCCTCAAATCCCAACCCAGCAGTCACACAGCTGGAGGATACTGCTGAGAGCCTGAAGAGTATCTCTGCAAAACCAGTTGAGCAAAACCCTGACACCAAACTGTTCTTTTCCAAGGGGCCATCAGTGCTTCTCAACGTTCCCTGAAGGACTGAAGCCCTCACTTCCCACTGATCATCAGCTGCAGAGAGGTGCCCCAGTAGCCTCTGCTTTGGAAAAATCATCTCTAAGTGGTTAGAGCAGAGCAGGAAGGCAGGAAGCAGAAAGAAAATGGCACGATGTGTGCTCTGTGGGCATGGCCCAGTCTTCCCAAGAGCTCTCATCATCTGGTTTCTCATGGACTTCGTTCCACGGATGGGGAAGAGAGCTGGAAGCTGCCGAAAGGAGGGAGCGAAGGCCTTGCACCAGCACAGCTGTACAGACACAGCTCTGCAGGTCAGCCTGGTACGAGCATGTAAAACCCATCCTTTACATGCCAGGCCCACCCAGCCAAGGTGCATTGCTCTCTGAAGAGGTGGAAAGCAGATTGTGGAGTTAGAGAAAGCTGTCCTGGAAAAATCCCTCACTTTGATGTTACATTTATCTCCCAAACAGCTGGAAAAGCAGCAAGAGGAAAATTCATGCCCCTCCTCCTTGGCCCAGGAGGCTGTGGCTGGACTTTCCCACGTGGCCTGATGCTTTATCCACAGATGTAAGTCCACAGTATCAGGTTTTAAACAGCGCCACAAGTTCAACACACCCAGCATGGAGAAGAACAAACCTCAAGTCCCTCACAGATCTCCCCCTCCAGCAGAGAGCACATCCCACCCAGCCCCAGCCCACAAGCCCTTCCTGGCTGCGCCAGCCCTGCTCCCCCTGCCAGGGGAGCAACCACAGCTCCTTCTGCCCTATGCAGCCTCCACAAATTAAACAGCCTTGGTCTGCAGCTGCTCCCCCAAGATGCTCTTCAACGCCACGGAGATCACAGGCTGTGGGGGTGCACAACCCCCACACGTGTCTTTGTGTGGACAGCCCAGCTGGCGTGACCCACAGCAGGTGTGAAAGCCACCTCCCCACAAGCAGTTTGAGGACAGACCTTGCACCCTACTCTCCACTGTTAACAGCAGTTTGGCACAAAGCAAATGTAGATGGAACAGGGAAGCCATAGGGAAATCCATGCTCTTGGAGGAGGAAAGGACTACAGGTTTCTCTAGATCTCAGAGCTCCAAAAATGAGACACACACAGCTAAAGACCTTCCATAAAATTAAGGGAGAGCTTGTCAACACAAGCCAGACTAATTTCTGCTCCAACATCTCTGCACCTGATTTCACTGAGGAGTATCCCAGCTAAAAGCACCCCCGAGCCAGGCTCCTCTTGCCTCACTCAGATGGAATACTGGGGTATCTTGCCTCCTCTCAAAAAGGGCGATACGGAAATCTTGCATATAAAAACCAAGTCACGGCTGCTACTGACCAGTTAACTTCCCTGGAAAACAGCCCACAGATACTTACGAGTTTTAATGTGAAGGGTACCTCAGTGTAACCAGTGTTGACGAGGTTTAAAGTCACTGACGTACGGGCTAGCACTGG